>OZ022243.1:6304181-7039181 GCA_963978895.1 Erpobdella octoculata | reverse complement strand
GGACGAGAACCGGTGTTTTCAACGTGATATGGCCGTAGACATAGGGACCTCTACAGCCGTCGCTTACAAACCTGTTGAGACGAACTTTAAAACAATTTGAAGTTATTTGAGAAAAACTGTCTTTTTAGGCCGTAGACACGCGTTAAGTTTTACAGCCGTCGTTTAGAAGTTTGAGAAAAAAATTAAAGTTAAATACAAATAAATACTTTATAATTATTTTTTTACAGAATTGAAAAAAATTAGTTTTCTTTCTTCGAGATTTGCAAGAATGTTTGTTTTATTATGGCTTGTCAACACCCAAAAAACAAAAGTCTACGGCACCCGGTATTCCCAGGCGGTCACCCATCCAAGTACTAACCGGGCTCGACGTTGCTTAACTTCGGTGATCGGACGAGAACCGGTGTTTTCAACGTGATATGGCCGTAGACATAGGGACCTCTACAGTCGTCGCTTACAAGCCTGTTGAGACGAACTTTAAAACAACTTTAAAAACAGTTATTTGAGAAAAACTGTCTTTTTAGGCCGTAGACACGCGTTAAGTTTTACAGCCGTCGTTTAGATGTTCGTTTAGAAGTTTGAGAAAAAAATTAAATACAAATAAATACTTTAAAATTATTTTTTTACAGAATTGAAAAAAATTAGTTTTCTTTCTTCGAGATTTGCAAGAATGTTTGTTTTATTATGGCTTGTCAACACCCAAAAAACTTCTTTAGGCACCGGTTCTCGGCCGATCGACGAAGCTACACATGGTTAGTGCTATTGCCCCGGCGGACTTTCTTATATTATAATTTTTTATGAATTTTTTCCAGTATCAACAAAATCATAGACTAGATAAACTTAAGCGAAAGCTAGAGTAAGTCAGGTGTACAGAAAATAATAAAAGGAGACTCGTCATTGGCTGGAAGGAGAATAGATGGTCACATGGAAAGAGAGAAAAAAGTTAACTTAGCTTGCGTGGACTTTTTACCATACAATAGTATAGTTTTTTTTATAGCATTTTATGCGCACCATTAGCATATATCAATGATGCTCACCGTGATCAATAGTTATGGACCGCCGGGGCAATAGATATTTGGTTAAAGGTTTAACTTCGTCGATCGGACGAGAAACGGTGCCTAAAGAATGCAAACAACAAAGCCAGTCATCAGTAACGCTTACGTTGTTATAACAAGCAATACATGAATAGACAAATAACATTTGATTTTAAAGTTTCAATAAAATTAATGTTTTTGGACAAATGAAAAAGTAAGCGCCCAACGTGGGGCTCGAACCCACGACCCTGAGATTAAGAGTCTCATGCTCTACCGACTGAGCTAGCCGGGCTACTGAGGAAAGCTACTATATAGCTATTAATAGCTTATTTTAAATATTTTTCAAATAACTCATTGTTGATTCTAGATGTAATATAACAATTTAATATGCTTTTTACTCGATATTCCACTTATTAACTCCAAACCTATGTTGAAACCATAAATGTATCTGTGTTGTAAGCGGAAGCTGTCATGCTAATAATATCTTTGAGTCATGTCTTTTTCATTATTGTTACTATTTTCACTGAATCATTGAAAGTATCACTAAAATATTAAAAATAATATAATATACAGTTCCATTTTAGAAATAAATAAATCATTTCAAAGAGTTCGCTTTCAAGTCAGAAATGCAGAATTCCAGGAAATTGAATGAAGAAAGAATAAAACAGACATATAATTAGTAGTTGAAACATTCACCTTGCTTAATATAATAAATGATTGCGTTTTTGCGACACCACTTAACTACCTTGTTTCTAAAAGAAACCACACGTTTTTGTTCTTTGTGGCTAGTTTTGGTTCTGGGTAATCCGCGAAAAGAAAAAGGCGAGTGAGCTACTAATTGGCATAAAGGTAAACCGCAAAATTCGTGTGAAAAGATTTGGTGCGAAACAAGGTATGATTTGTGTAATTTGCGAACAGGTTTTGCCGAAGATACAAGTTTTAACCGTAAAGAATTGCTGCCATTATTTTATCTAATGGATAAATAATTAGAAGTATGAAAAGGATTCTTTTTTAAAGTGGCCCCACGATCAAGCGTGCTTCGGGGCCACTGGCACTGACTGTGGATAGAAAATTGTAGGACAAGGTAAAGTAAAAGAAATGTTTTGAGCAAACTGCAGAACTCCGTTTCAGATGTTGCAAGCGTTATTGGGGCTGATAAATCCAAAACATGCTCGACTTGAAGTAGGCACGACGAGATGTCAAGAAGACAAAGATCAGAGTCGTCTACGGCCGGCGATGGAGCTGGTCGGTTGAAGATCCAGGCTGAGGTAGAGTGGGCTGTTATCGTGCAGACACTTGAACACGTGTAGCGCGACTTTGAAGACTAGGTATTCTCTCCGGTAGCCATAGCCAGTGGAGATCCTGAAAAATGGGTGTCACGTGATCGTACTTCTTAGGATCATTTTGGCGGCTGTGCTGATGACGAGTTGAAGGCGGTTAATTTCAGAAGTTGGTAAACAGACAAGTACGGGGCTGCAGTAGTCGATCACTAAAAACCTTTTTTTTTATTAAGGTATAGGCCAACTTACATATTTAACGCCATTTAACGCCTTACGCCATTTAAAAATATTGTCATTCAATCTTTGGACCGGAGCGAGTGTCGTAACAGCCATATGTCGTTGGTGGACAGAGTCAAGAGGCTTCCGAGTTAAAGGACCCCTAAGATCAAAAAGGTACACAAGCTTTGAACATTTTTTTAAATTTGTCTGTTCATTAGAACAAATAATGTGCAAAAATAATGTTAAACTTGCCTATTAGGGTCTAACACATTTTTTTGTATTCTGTTATTTATGTTAAATTTTGTATTATTGTTGGTCATCCTTGATGCATGTATTACCAGAATGTTCCTGAATGTGCACTTTCACTATGCTCTGCTGAATGTAATATTACACATATCATGAAAATATTGAACTTGAGGAAACCTTAGAAACAGAGACGTTATTTAGAAGACAGGGTGGTTCCTTACTTTTTCTAATTTTAAAGTGGGCTTTTCCTGACGTTGAAGTAGACCCCCAGACGTTTTAGAGGATCTTTTCTGATTTTAAAGTGATCCCATTAGATTTTTTTGGAAAAATCTAATTTAAAATATTGTCATAATCTATTTCGAAAAAATGTGGAAGTTTTTGGATTTATTTTGGAGAATGTACCTACCTTCGATTACCTCATTCTCAAGTCTTTAGTTATTTTGGAAGAAAAAATGGGCACCATGAGAAAATATTTTCAAACGATTGGGCCCTTTCAACATTTTGTTTCCCTATATGGTTTTGCTGAAAATGACGTCCCTTATCAGAAACAACAAAAAATGTGTTAAAACTCTCAGTTTCGTAGAACTTTAAAAACACTCCACTGACCCCAGCTTCAGGAGAGGTTTCAAAGGGAACGGTAAAAGTCCAGGGGCCTCCACACTTTGTTTGTCCAAAGGCCTGAACCTTGGTTGTTTCACCACTGGCTATAGTGTGTGTGGCCATAAAAAAAAAATTATTGAACAAAGACGTCATTTTAGCAAAACCTGTGGGGGCAACTTGTTTTCACACCTTCAATTTTCATACAAAAATCAAACACTTTTGAAACTCTCTTTTAATTTTTGCTCTAAAAAAGCTGATGATCGGGGAGGGGGATGGTACTCTGATCTGAGCTACTTTTACAAAAACTTTTCGAAAACCCTCTTCATTTTTTCCCCCAAAAAGGTTGGTGACCGGGGGCGGAGAGTAATCAAAACTACTTTTCAAAAATATTTTAATAACCAGTTCACATTTGCGGGGGCCAACTTAACTGTCACAAGGGGGCCGTTTCACCGTCATAGGGGCTTGCCTAATTATAAAAAAGACCCGTTCAAACCTCTGAAACTTAACTCCGCCTTGTTTTTGCAAGCCAGTCCCAAGCCTGGATATAAGAGGAGGGGCAGTTAAAAAGATCAAATATGATCTACAACAGGAAATATTTAGGTGCTTCCTACATACAGCCATTACAGTCCTAAAACATCTGGTTTGAAGTGTGAAGGACTTTGAAACTATTATAAAAAAAACCTCTGAGACTTCAACTTTATTCTTTTCAGGCCATTTTTCGAGCCCCGTTTTAATCTTTTAGTAGCACAAAACTACGTCAGTGGGACCATTCAAGTCAGGAACAATGCCCCCCAACTGACGTTACATAACTAATGGCATGGCTGTCGTACCTCATTATTTTTAAAAAAATGTAAGTGACCGGGGATGTCGTACCTTATTTTCTGCAGTGATGTTAACCCAACTAAGAAAAAGTAGTTTAACTTAGACTACTTTTTAACTAAAAACATCTAGTTAAATTTTTAGTTGACAACTAATTTGTAAAAACAGTTAACTAAACAGTTAACCAAAGTTTAAAAGTAGTTAACTTAAACTACTTTTTAACTAAAAACATCTAGTTAGATTTTTAGTTGACAACTAATTTGTAAAAACAGTTAACTAAACAGTTAACCAAAGTTTAAAAGTAGTTAACTTAAACTACTTTTTAACTAAAAACATCTAGTTACATTTTTAGTTGACAACTAATTTGTAAAAACAGTTAACCAAAGTTTAAAAGTAGTTAACTTTTTTTCTAACTAATTTCATCTAACCTCTTCTCCTTCCTAAAAAATCTGATGGCCAGAGGCACTTTTCACAAAATTTTCCTAACACTTTCTTCTTTACCTATGTTTCAGACTTTTCTCCTAAAAATAGTCGATGATCGGAGGAGGATTGTCATGCCTTGTTTTCAGAAATTTGTCTAAAAATCACCTTTCTTGCGAACATGGCCATAAAACAGCAATGATTAGTGAAAATTGTCATTAGAAAATGGGTCACCATAAATTGTGGGCCTTTTAATGCTTGGCCGAATATGGGGCTGGGGCTGCACTCACTGCACCGCCTATATATTAAGTTATGCGAATTTTGGAGGCCCCTCATAGTCTGGGCGGCGGGGTTCGAGTTTGGTAACCATGATGTTTAGGATGTTAAGACAAATTAAATTGTAACGAACATAGGCGCCAAGAACAATGGGTAAACTGCGATCTCATTTTTTCACGTGATCATTGTCGACAATCCAATCGCAGCGTATTGTTGCCTAAATTTCGCGGTTTACCCTTTTGCTCATTCGTAGCTTACTTGCATTTTTATTTTCGCGGATTACCATAGACCACTAGTCTTGTTAGTTGCTTCTTGCTTTGTCCAATTGCAGTCGCCGTGAATGTGTGTTGTGTTTTCTAGAATTTTATAATATACTTAGAAGTTATTGAGGACTTTGTCACTGCTGATTTTTGCATGTGCTTAACCAAACGAATTTGTGTTATTATTTCGTTATAAACAAATATGACATCTGATCAAATTCCAAACGGTGATTTACGGTTCCTCACCGTGGAAAGCTCAAGGCCTGGAGATGTGCTGAATGATCCGTCTTCTCAGGCTGCCTGGGCTGCGAAAAAGATGGTTTGGGTGCCGCACGAAGAACATGGTTTTGTAGCGGCATGTATAAGAAAAGAATCAGAAGATGAAGTGGTTGTTCAGCTGGTCGACAGCGGGAAAACTCTCTCTTTCAACAAAGATGATATTCAGAAAATGAATCCTCCAAAATATAACAAAGTTGAGGACATGGCAGAGCTTACCTGCTTGAACGAAGCCTCTGTATTACACAACTTGAAGCAACGATATTATTCTGGATTGATTTATGTCAGTTCTTTACTTTATCATATTAGTTTTTTAAATTATCGTACTAGTTTTTTACATTATCGTATTAGTTTTTTAGGTAAAGGTTCCCTTGGACGGCCCGTGTGGCGGATTAATACATAATTCTCGGCTATAATTAACTATAAACACGATTAAAAGTAAACACTAGTTTAAAAATTATGATAATTAGTATAAGTAATTTATTTAAAATGGGAAAATGTCATATAAAAAAATAAATAATGTAATTATAATTTATGTACGTTTGAGTTTTAAGGAAAAGTTTAAACGAAGGATTTGAAGGAAAAGTTTAAACGACGCAAATACACAATGTTCGCTTACAAATATTCAAATTTCGACGTTGCTTCGAATAAACTACTTTTTGTTACATTTATTTTTTAGTTTTTCTTCATTAAAAATTTGAAATTTTGTTTATTTAAAGAAGTTAACTTAGTTTAATAATTTCCAATTTTCTTACTTCTTGCAAACCGTCCCGATTTACCGGGCGGTGAGTTTTAAAATTTTAATGGAATTTTTATTTACAACTGATAGTTTGTTTTATAAATAAAATTTTATTATAAACTAATTTTATTTATTTTTTATTCATTTCATTCATACGATCATCGTACCTCACCACTCACAACTACGATGTAAATAGGGCTTGAAAGGGTACTACTTACGTTTTCAAAGTCTCTCAAATTACGATAAATGTTTTTTTTTTAAATTAAAATTGGTATTAAATTTGTTTTTTTATGTTATTGTGACAAAATAAAAATAATACGATTATTTTTCGGCACGGGCCGTCCAAGGGAACCTTTACCGTTTTTTACATTATCGTATTAGTTTTTTTATGTTGTCGTATTAGTTTTGTACATTATCGTATTGTAGTTTTTTCATTCGTGTACCTTGCTATTGCTGCCTAAAGTGTAATAGTGTAAATTGTTTGCAGACATACTCTGGTCTATTTTGTGTAGTCGTCAATCCGTACAAGCGGCTGCCGATCTACACCGATAAAATTATCGAGTTGTACAAGGGAAGGAAACGCCATGAAATGCCTCCTCATGTTTATGCAATAACTGACACTGCTTACAGAAGCATGCTTATGGGTTTGTTATTACCTTTAGATTTCGAAATCCTCGATTAAATTTACACCTCACACAGCTTGCTTTAGTTTTTAGTTGTTATTTTAATTTACTTTATTTAATTTTTATAGACAGGGAAGACCAGTCCATACTGTGCACGTAAGAATTTTTGCTCACATTTTTTCCCACTCACTAATACTTGTTTGGCTTTGTACTTTATGTCTTTTAACGTTGCTTGTGCATGTTGTTCTATGATTAGTGAGACATTTAATAATTATGTTTCAGAAATGTAATTATTAATATATTTAATAAATTAATTATAAAATTCTTATTTTTTCACTCGTAGGGGTGAATCAGGGGCTGGAAAGACGGAGAACACTAAAAAGGTTATTCAGTACTTAGCTGCCATAGCTGCTTCAAGCAAGCATTTGAAATCACAACAAGCAGATCAGGTTCATTATGTGATATTTTTGTTTATCAACATTCATTTGTAATGGCTGGACTTTTGAGCTATTGTGCTTCTGCTGTTATTAGATTTACTCTTAAATGTAATCTAAAGGATTCATAGTCAGTCACTCTTTCAGCCATGTTCTGTTTGTGTTGTTTATTTAATAATTTGTTATATGGGGTTTTGTTGTGTTACAATTGCCCTTGATCTATTCAGTGATAATATTGTCATTTATATTAATTTTTTATTTACTTTTTGTACCAAAACTGTTAGTCGTTGATTATTATTATTTTTTATTTCAATTTATTTTGTGAGTTGTCGATATTATTGAATGTAAAACAAATTAAGTAATATATATTAATATTTACAGTTAATGTTAAAGTAAGATATGTTAGTATTTATGAATTTATATTTGAAATTAGAGTAACATTCATATTGTTCATTCTGCAAGGCTGAGCTGGAATTGCAGCTCCTGCAAGCCAATCCGATTCTGGAAGCTTTTGGAAATGCAAAAACTGTTAAAAATGACAATTCGTCACGTTTTGTAAGTTAACATTTCATTAAATTTTTATTACATTTTAATATATGTTTCATCAAAGTTTTTGATTTTTTGTGTGTGTATGTGTGTTTGCATAGATGTTTGTTTGTTTGTTGAGAATATATTTCATAGCTTACAAATCAAACTCAGCATATCAATCTCTGAAAGACATGAGATCTGTGTTGTAGTAAAGTTTTTTTAGTCATTCCGATGTGATTTATTCGACATTAAATTTATTTTTAAAAACTGACAAAAAATGTTTTTCGTCTCGCTTGAATGTGTTTAATGATGAAAAGCTTATTAAGTTGTTTTATTTGCATTCAAAATCCTGAAAAATAAATGAAAATAAATTGATATGAAGTTCAAATAACATAATAAAATTAATAATATTTTTACAGGGGAAGTTCATAAGAATCAACTTTGATGCATCTGGTTACATATCTGGTGCTAACATTGAAACATGTGAGTTGATTGTTTATGTTTTATTGACTGTATTGTTTGTATGTATAGAGTTTATTGTATGTATGTATGTATGTATGGAGTTGATTGTATGCATGTATGGATGGGGTTGGTTGTATGTATGTATGCATGGATTTGATTGTATGTATGGACAGGTTTGATTGTACATATATATATATATATATATAAATTAATGTTGATTTTTACTATGTAATAGATTAAATTTTTGCTTGGCTTTAGTGCATTCTTTCTCAATTAGTCAAATTCAAACTAATCGGAGATCTTTCCATTTCAAATTTTTCACGTTTTTATACTGCATTACTAATTTTTTTTGGAACGACTTGAAATTATACAATAGAATAGAATTAAATGTTGTTGTTTGTTGTATGATGCAACTTGTATCGATACATTTTCATGAGCAGATTTACTGGAGAAATCGAGAGCTGTGAGACAGGCAGGTGGTGAAAGAGGTTTTCATATTTTTTATCAGATGCTCTCGAGTGCTTCATCTCCTGCTATGAAAAGTTTGTTTTATGCTAATTTTTGTTCTATTCATGTGAACTAATTTAAATATTTTATTTATGGCATTTTAAAATTTTCATGTTTATTTAATTTTGTTTTACTTACAGTTTAAAAATAAAAATAATTTTTTGTCTAGTTCATTTGTTCCACTTTTTTAGCTTGTAATTTGTTATTCTAATGAAATGATGGAAGGCTCACAGTAAACATGCACACATATAACAATACATTCAATGATCGAAAATATTTATTTATAAATTTAATCAACTATATGTAACAAATATTACAGAAGATTGCATTTTCGAAAGTGTAAAGTCTTATTCTTATCTGACCAATGGTGACGTGTCGGTAACCGGTGAGGGAGATGTTGAACTGTACAGACAACTACTTGCTGCAATGGATGTAATCGGGTTCACAAAAGAGGAGCAATTCTGTGAGTCGATTCAATTCAAATGAAATTCTAATGTCTCATTAAAATACCTCGGGAGGAGTTAATTTGTGTGAAGTGTGTACATTTGTCGTATGTTTTGGTTGGAAATGATTGTATAATTTATTTGTACACTGATATATTCTACATTATTTACAGAGATGTTTATTTCTATTTTAAACTATCTTGTTGTTCCACACTATTTTCTTTGTATTAAGTTGCACATCTTTTCTAGTCATTTAAACAGGTTTTAGGTCAAGTTTTCATCCAGATGTCATTTTATGTGGATCTCTCATGAGTTGCTATCCTGATAAACATTAAGGCTTTTATGATAAAGCATACATGCTATTATGATAAAGGATGCACGTAATTATGATAAAGCATACATGCTAATATGATAAAGGATGCACGTAATTATGATAAAGCATACACGTTATTATGATAAAGCATACACGTTATTATGATAAAGCATACACGTTATTATGATAAAGCATACACGTTATTATGATAAAGCATACACGATATTATGATAAAGCATGCACGTTATTATGATAAAGCATACACGTTATTATGATAAAGCATGGCATTATGATAGAGCATACATGCTAACTTATTTCTATCAACCTGAACCTTTAAGTGTATTGGAAATTGATTTCAGTTTTGCATTGTTTTTTTTTTTTCATACAAAGTGTTCTGTGAAGTCTTGTTAATGAAAGATTATTTTTCTTTGATGGTTGTATAATTTGTGGTTGAAAATTTTTTTATTGTTACCATTGCTAACATTGTTTCTAAATGTTACCATTTAAAAATAACTATTTTGATCATCATAATCATCAACTGATATTTATAGATTCATTTAATCATATTTATCTGCACAGTTATTTAATTTAAATTAGATAATCACATAGCATTTATTCAGCTTGTAAACGTAGAGGAATATGCTTTCTAGCGATTCGTAACGTTAAAGTCGAAGTTATTTATAACACAATATTTCTCGAATTTATTTTAACTTTATTATTCTTCCTTGAATATAATCCTTTTCTTGACTCTAAACTGAATTATCTCACTTTGCAGAAGTTAGCCCGGTTCTGACAAATCTTTTGATAATTCCAATTTCTCTGCCCGGGGAACTGTGTTTTTATCGACAGTTGACAGTTAATCGACTTAAATTGGAAAGTCGATTATCCTGCGAAGGAGTCGATTATCCTGCGAAGAAGTCGATTATCCTGCGTAGGAGTCGATTATCCTGCGAAGAAGTCGATTATCCTGCGAAGGAGTCGATTATCCTGCGAAGGAGTCGATTATCCTGCGAAGGAGTCGATTATCCTGCGAAGGAGTCGATTATCCTGCGAAGGAGTCGATTATCCTGCGAAGGAGTCGATTATCCTGCGAAGGAGTCGATTATCCTGCGAAGGAGTCGATTATCCTGCGAAGGAGTCGATTATCCTGCGAAGGAGTCGATTATCCTGCGAAGGAGTCGATTATCCTGCCAGTCGATTAACCAGCGCACGCTTTGCTGTGCATGACAACAAAACGCATCCGCATGGGTCGTTATAGGTATATTAACCGAAGTTATCATTGTCTCTGGTCTATTTAAAGATGGCTTCTTATTCATTTGGTGGTGTTTTCATATAGACTGTATGCTAAGTACTACTATATCAGCATAATTGCAGTATTATTATCTTAAATTAATTTAAACAATTTCTGAATTTTTAATTCAAAGTTGGTAATTTTTTATTGACTAATAATTCTGTCGCTAGAGTTACATGCTAGATGACCGTAGGCAAATTTCTGCAGATGCCCACAAGGCACACAAAGGAAATGACCGGAGGCGCTCTATAATTATTCATATTGATTAACAACTGAATATTTATAGTGCATAGGCTACTATTAACTGTAGTATTTTTCTTTGTTTTCTTTATGCTGTAACTTTTACTAGCTGATAGGCATTGGTGTGTATGCTCCATCGACCGGTCTCAAAATGTCCAGAAGAACATCGGACAACATTTCAATTTTTGCTGCAGAAATAGAAGCAATCAAAATAGCTTTTAATCTATATGGAAATCATTTACTTTCATCAAATGCATTAGAATCTGATCCACTACAAAATCTTGTAATTTGTACAGATTCTTTAAGTGCCGTCAAAGCATTAGACATTTGTCACAATTTTGCAAAATCTCACTACCAACAATCTGTCGTACAAACTACAACTAATCTTTTCAGAAATAGAAACGTTGTATGCAAGTTGGTCTAGATTTTAAGCCACATTGGCGTGAAGGGTAATAAAACTGGTGACGTTCTTGCCAAAACGGCAACCACTTACACCGAAATCCATATAGATGTTACCATTGAAACTCCAGAATACAAGAAAATAATCAAATCAAAGATTCTAAAAGAATGGCAAAACACTTGGAAAACTGTGGAAATTAATGAGTTATACAGAAAACTAGTACCTCTTCCAAATCTTATTTCTTGGTTATTTTTGACGTAGTGGTCGCCATTTTATTATTTTTAAACCGTTGTGGTTTACATGAATATTTTTATTGTCTATGAAGGAATTTTTAATCGATGCATTTTCCTTTTACAAGTTACCTCAAGGTACAATATTAGCAGAGTAAAGGCGTATTCATTTCAGGAACTGTTTGATGTAGCGACTCTATAACAAAGAAACTAGTTTTTTGTTTTGTTAAACGTCTTAGCGACTGAATTATAAAAAAATAAAAAATTTCAAACTATCAATTCAAAATTTAGAAAATTTTTAAATATATTTTTAAATAATTCAGAAAAATTTCTAATATGTCTTAAATATTGATACTGCAGTACAGTGCTGATATAGAAGTGTTTAGCATATAGTCTATGTAAAAACACCACCAAGTGAATAGGCAGCCATCCCGCAAATACACCAGAGAGTTGAATAGGAGCAATGGTCACTTAGGTTAATATACCTATATGGACCCATGCGGAAGCGTTTTGTTGTCATGCACAGCAGGGCGTGCGCTGGTTAATCGACTTGCAGGATAATCGACTCCTTCGCAGGATAATCGACTCCTTCGCAGGATAATCGACTCCTTCGCAGGATAATCGACTCCTTCGCAGGATAATCGACTACTTCGCAGGATAATCGACTCCTTCGCAGGATAATCGACTCCTTCGCAGGATAATCGACTCCTTCGCAGGATAATCGACTCCTTCGCAGGATAATCGACTCCTTCGCAGGATAATCGACTCCTTCGCAGGATAATCGACTCCTTCGCAGGATAATCGACTCCTTCGCAGGTTAATCGACTTTCCAACTAAAGTCGATTAACTGTCAACTGTCGATAAACCTTACAATAACCCTCTGACCAGACAACTCATTTTCTTATTGAAGACCACAAAAAGGAAAAAGACCAATACCAATTATATATATACATATATATATATATATATATATATACATATATATATACATATATATATATACATATACATATACCCATCCATGTATATATACACTCAAACACACACATACACATATATACATTAATGATACAAAAATTATACGCACACACAATGTCACAGGAGCACAAATATACATATATACATACATATACATATATACATACATATATACACACAGATACATTCATACATAAATGACTATTGTTTCAACACAACCAAAATATGCACACATAATAAAATAAAATAAACAACTATTATGAAAATACGTAAGATGAATCATCTTCATCTTACATATCCCCCCTCTTCGAAAAAAGGAACGCGTTAGCGTTTCTTGATTACATCGTCACTCTCTTTACGACTAAGAAAGTCAGCACCGATGTTTTCCTTGCCTTTGAAATAGTTTACTTTCAACTTATTCTCAATCTCTATCTCTCTGCGTGCTATGTCAACAGGACGGGCATCTCCGAAGATTGCCGAATTCAACTTTCCATCTTTCCCCACCCCTCCATGTTGGCCTCTAGGCAGAAGATTGAGCCTTGGTCTTTCTTTTGGCGGATTCAAAGCCTGAACTTTTGCCTCAACTTTAATTCCTACCTTTGAAATGGCAGACGTGTTTCTTTCCTTGCTTTGATACCATAATTCCAATTTCTCTGCCCAGACAATTTTTTTTTTTTTTTTTTTTTTTTTTTTTTTTTTTTAATAGTTTATAGTCCTTTACACCAGGTGTTTTAAGACTAAAATGGCTGTATGTTGGAAGCACTTAAGTACTTCCTGTCGTGGATCATAATTTGATCTTTTTAACTTTCCCCTCCTCCTTTCTCCAGGCTTGGAACTGGCTTGCAAAAACAAGGCGGAGTTCTGCCCAGACAACTCATTTTCTTATTGAAGACCACAAAAAGGAAAAAGACCAATACCAATTATATATATACATATATATATATATATATACATATATATATACATATATATATATATATATACATATATATATATACATATACATATACCCATCCGTGTATATATACACTCAAACACACACATACACATATATACATTAATGATACAAAAATTATACGCACACACAATGTCACAGGAGCACAAATATACATATATACATACATATACATATATACATACATATATACACACAGATACATTCATACATAAATGACTATTGTTTCAACACAACCAAAATATGCACACATAATAAAATAAAATAAACAACTATTATGAAAATACGTAAGATGAATCATCTTCATCTTACACAGCTATTATTAAGACTTTCAACAGTTCTATTCAATTACATGAACATTTTTTTTACAATAATTACACGCATCTGTTCTGATATTATTTTTTTATAAATCAAGTAATTATAGACTTGTAATTAAACACAAACGTCTCTTTCATCCCAGATATTCACAAAACTGTTTCTGGAATTTTACACTTGGGCAACATGAAGTTCTATCAGGACAAGAACTCAGATCAGGCAACTCTTCCAGACAATACAGGTTTGGTTTAAGTTATTTTTTTAAAGTAAAGTTTTTTGGTATTTGTTTAAGTTACGCTAAGTGTATTAATTGAAACAATATTATATAAGTTGAACAAATATCGTATTTATGCTATATTAATATTTTAACTTAATTTTTATTTTATTTAACCAAAAAATAATACTAATAATTATATTGCAGTTAGCTTAATTGAAAAAAATAGATATTAATTAGAAATAAAATGATCTTTAATGTATTTGTTTGAATATTTAATTTCTACTATTGTTTTATCAAATTTATGGATGAGATGCTTGAAGAAAAATATTATTTTTATTTTAAAGTGGCTCAAAAGGCATGCCACCTTCTTGGAGTTTCGGTGACCGACCTCACCAAGGCTTTCCTGAGACCAAGAATCAGAGTTGGAAGGGAATTTGTCAACAAGGCACAAACCAAAGAGCAGGTTATTATAAGTCTTATATTTATTTTTTATTTTGTGATATGTTTGTATGCTTATTTATTTATGGTTTTCCATTTTATAAGCTAAATTTAAATTATTTAGTTAGAATCTTTTACCCAAACTTTTGATTCTATTATTAATAAATAAATAAATAATCAAATTTTGTTTCTATTATTAATAAATAAATAAATAAATAAATAATCAAAGTTTGTTTCTATTATTAATAAATAAATAAATAATCACGTTTTTTCTATAATTAATAAATGAAGAAATAAATAATCAAATACTTTTTATTTTATTCTTAAAAAATATGTTGCAACAAACAAATTCTGTTAAAAGGTGGAATATGCAGTTGAAGCAATATGCAAGACGACATACGAGCGAATGTTCAAATGGATCGTTCAGAGAATTAACAGGTCATTAGATAGATCTAAAAGGCAAGGATCCTCTTTCATTGGCATTCTGGATATAGCTGGTTTTGAAATATTCCAGGTTTGTAGTTTATTTACATTATTTAATTTTTTATCTGTCAAATTTCAATGTTTTAGAAGAGTATACAAAGATATTTTATGGAATATTTTTTTTAGATTATTTGTGTGAAACATCTACAATGTCTTTATTTGTTATTTTAAACATACAGCCTCTTGAAGATGGTAAATTTCAAATGGGCTATAATAGCCGTTTTAAAAAATCATAACAATGATCGTAATACTTTTTATAGTTAATAGTTATAATAATAATTAACGTGTAAAAGTAAAAAAAAATTATTGCATCATATTTGACATCATTAACACATGCGAATGGTGATATTTCAAAGATGAATTCCTTTGAGCAATTGTGCATCAACTACACAAACGAGAAATTGCAACAGCTGTTCAATCACACGATGTTCATTCTCGAACAAGAAGAATACAGCAGGGAGAACATCCATTGGGATTTCATCGACTTCGGACTCGATCTTCAGCCGACCATCGATCTGATTGAAAAAGTTAGTTTTTTGGGTCTTAAGACGATTCATCCGAGCATGTATTTTCTGGAATTGGCGAAATTCTTAAAACTTCAATGGATTCTTTCTCAACTTTTAAAAACTAAACTTTTTCCATAAATTCCATGACAGCTGCATGCGCCCTTGAAGCGGTTTCCGCTAAAAGGAGTACATAAACAAAATATCTGCTTAAATTATATGCTTAAATTAAATTAATCCGATGCATTTTCATATATCATCTTGCGTCTACCGAACAGCCGATGGGAATTCTTTCCCTGGTCGACGAAGAATGCTGGTTTCCAAAAGCGACGGACAAAACTCTGGTGGAGAAGCTGATCGTTCAGCATTCCGTCCACCCGAAGTTCCAGAAGCCGGATTTCCGGGAGAAGGCGAGTTTCAGTCTGATCCATTATGCGGGCAAGGTGGATTACTCGTGCGACGAGTGGCTGCTCAAAAATAAAGATCCGCTCAATGAAAACGTCGTAACTCTTCTTCAAGAAACATCTAATGATTTCATCAAGAACATCTGGAAAGATGGTTTACTTATTATTATCATTATTGAACTTTTTTCTTTAAAAATTTTTTTTTCATTTGATTTTTATTTTTAATTATTTTGATGGCCATATTGATGTTTTTTATTATATCCATTAAAAATATCTTATTTTTAAAAGTTTTTTTTTAGTTAATTAGTGTTATTTATTAGATATAAAAATTAAAACTGGTTTTATTTTCTTCACCTGCCCAGCTGAAATAGTCGGCATCGGAGTTACCGTGGCGGCAGAAACTTCAGCATTCGGAGGAAGAACGAGGAAGGGAATGTTTCGGACGGTCGGACAGACTTACAAGGAACAGCTTACAAAACTCATGCAGACTCTCAACAACACGAACCCGAATTTTGTTCGATGCATCATTCCTAATCACGAGAAAAAGGTTGGTGATTGATTATTTCATTTCTTAAAGTATAAAAAAAATTTTTATTTAAATTTTTTGAATATAAATTTTATTCAATTTTTGAATAAAAGTTTTATTCCATTTTTAATTTAAATTTTATTCAATTTGTGAATATAAATTTTATTCAATTTTTAATTTAAATCTGATTGAATTTGTGAATATAAATTTTATTCAATTTTTAAATTTAAATTTTATTCAATTATGAACTTTGTTCTTGGTATGAACTGCAACGAAAACAGCAATCGATGCTTCTATAGAGAATTTATTGTTTTCATTAATTTGTGAAACTTTTTTAATTTAGTTGAGTTTATCTATTTAACTTTCTTTTCAATAAAATTGTTACTTTGTTTTTAAGTGGTCGATTCTTATGCGGTTAATATGTAGAATCAATGTTTTAAGAATAAATTGTTATTTTGGTTATGATGATGATGATGATGATCATCATAAATATAAAACAAAGTCATATACCTTTTAATTTTAACATGATCTATAGAGGTAGCATTAATCTCGTCCAATAATAATAAACATCACCTGTTTATTAATCAGGCAGGAAAGGTTGACTCTCACCTGATATTGGATCAGCTGAGATGCAACGGCGTCCTTGAAGGAATACGAATCTGCAGGCAGGGATTTCCGAGTAGAATTGTTTTCCAGGAGTTCAGACAGAGATACGAGATACTCACACCGAATATCATTCCTAAAGGTTTCATGGACGGGAAAAAGTCGTGTGAAAAAATGGTCGGTAATAAGTTGAATTAACATTTGAATTTAATATTATAATACTTACTTTTCTAAATGAAAAATAAAACTAAATTTTAATATGCGTAAAAATCAGTTTCTTCAAATATTGAGTAATTTAATTTCTTTTTTTCTCGGAAACAGTTGAAAGCACTCGAGTTGGACGAGAATCTGTTCCGCATCGGGCAGAGTAAGATATTTTTCCGAGGAGGAGTTCTCGCACACCTGGAAGAGGAAAGAGATCTCAAGTTGACGGACATCATCATTCAATTCCAGGCGTATTCCAGGGGATGTTTTGCTAGGAGGTTGCTTGTTTGACTTTTCAATAAAATTTTTTTTTTTTTCAACTTTATGTAATTATATTGAGATGATGACGTTGCATATTCGTAGAAATCTCGTGAAACGCCAGCAGCAGTGCAATGCGATTAGAATCGTTCAAAGAAATTGCGCTTCTTATCTGAAACTTCGAAACTGGGCCTGGTGGAAGCTCTTCACTAAAGTAAGTTGGAGATTTGAATTGAAAGCGTTACAAGCAGTTGTTTTTCATGTCAGTCGATCGGTCGGATCTGTATGAAAAGTTATAAAGTTTGCGTTGACATTTCAGGTAAAGCCGCTGCTCCAAGTGACGAATATAGAAGAAAAGTTGATCAAGAAAGACGTAGAATTGAAGCAGATCGTGGAAAACTACGAGAAGTTGAACGTGGAACATCGAGAGTTGGAGCAGACGTATCGAGATGTCGTCGAAGAGAAAGTTCAACTCACAAAGGCTCTCGCTGCTGAACAGGAAGTGTCAGCTGAAATTGAAGAGGTTCGCCATAACATCAGAATTTTATTTTCTTTAGTTTCATTTAATATTTATTTGAAAACAATTAATTATTTGACCATTTAAATATCTAATCATTTTAAAAAATTTGGTTTTATTTTTGTTGTTGTGGTTTTTTTTAAATGGAATTTGCTAGAGAGAAAGAGGTTTTGATAACATCGGAATTTTATTTATTTTTACTAATTGAAAAAGTATTGAGTATTTGACCAATTAAATATCCAACCGTTTTTAAAATGCAAATTTATTTATTTTGTGGTTTTTTTTTTAAAATTGAATTTGTTAGTAGCGAATGTGTGTTTTTGTTTCAGTCGAGATCTTTGTTGTCTGCCAAGAAAGTAGAACTGGAAGAAATATTGAGGGAGATGGAGATGAGATTGCAGGAGGAAGAAGAACGAATGAATGCTGTTAATAATGAAAAGAAGAAGTTACAAACCACTGTGCAGGATCTTGAAGAACAGTCAGTTTCATATTATTATTATTACTTTCAAGTTTTTTTTTCTTATTAAATTTAATGATAAACTTAAAATGTGTGCTAAAATGTACAAATTAGTTGCACATTACCTGCAGTTTATTTTTATGTGTTTAATGTGTACATTGATTGTACATTACAAGAAATGTGTACAATGATCATAAACTGGATCTGTGTAATTACACATTAACTTGTTCATGCTGTTTTTACATTAAGTATGTAAATTACTCAAACAGTTTGTGTACATTACATTCCTGCTTTATTGTATTATTTTTGCTTATTTTAAGACTAAATGTGTATTATTTATTATTATTATTATTATTATTATTATTATTATTATTATTATTATTATTATTATTATTATTATTATTATTATTATTATTATTATTATTATTTAGTCCGTAGCCGGTGCTTGGGGAGGAGGATGTCCTCGCAGCCAATACGCTTCTGTCGGTGCCACGGGACCACGAACGTCTTCCACGACAATCTTCCATTTTCCTCGATCGGCTGCAACCCTTCTCGCCCCATCGGCGGTCAGTCGCTTCCACTTGAGGTCCCCATCAATAATTTTCAGCCATGTTTTCTTTGGCGCCGAACGTTGGATGTGCCAGCCAGGCGGTCGCTCCCGCCAAAGTAAACTATTGGGAAGCCGTTTACCATCCATATGGCAGACGTGCCCGAACCACCGTAGTCGCCGTTTTTGGATGTGTTCGTCGATCAGTGGTTGTCGATCACACCGTTCATGGATCGTTTCGAATGCGGTCGCGGATGGAGACTCCCAGTATTCGCCGCAGGCATTGCATTTGGAATACTTCAAGTCTATTCACATCGAATTTAAGCAATGTCCATGTCTCCCAGCCATATAGGAGGATCGGAAGAATCAATGTTCGGTAAAGACGAATTTTTGTCTTGATTGCAATGTTCGTTCTCTTCCAGACGCACCATGCCGCAGTCGCCTGGCCAACGCGGCTGTGGACGTCGGCCGACGACGACGTCTTCTTTTCCTGCACGATCGATCCAAGCTATTTAAATTTCATCACTTGCTCGATCTGGACATTATTTAGGTGGACATGAGCTGGCGACCCGTCCGTTGTTAATACCTTGGTCTTCTCGGCGTTGATCTTTAGGCCGTATGACTTGGCAATATCGCCGATGTCACTTAGGCAATCTGTAGCTTCCACGTCGGTGTCGGCGAATACGGCGCTATCGTCCGCGAACATCAGATCAGTGATAAAGTTGTTTTTGTCGTATTGAACACCACGCCTTCCTTCGAACGATTTCCTCATGATCGCATCGATCACGACGTTAAATAACAGCGGAGAGGCGACGTCTCCCTGCCGGACACCGGTTTGAATGGTAAACTCGTCGGATAGGTCGTTTCGAATTCGGATGCAGCTGGTCGAACCACTAATGACTTTCGGTGGTATGTTTTCTCTTTCCAATGCCGTCCAAAATGCTGGCCAATGGATACAGTCGAAAGCCGATTTGAAGTCGATGAAGACAACGACAGTCCGCCGGCCACATCGAACCCTCTCTTCTTTGAGTTGGCGTAGTGCGAAGATTTGATCGATGCATCCACGATTCGGTCGAAATCCGGCCTGTTCCAAGGAGAATAATGTCGCAGTAGTTTTTGCATTCTCGACTGTCTCCTTTCTTCAAAATGGGAACGACGATCGCTTTCTTCCACCCTGATGGTACGCACTCCGTGTCCCAAATGCATGTCAATAGGGCGTGTAGGCGTTGCAATAGAGTGTCACCACCAGCTTTGATTATCTCGGCTGTAATTTGATCGATGCCCGGCGCTTTTCCGTTCTTGAGCGATTTGACGGCCGCTTTCACTTGGTACGTCGACGGGAAATGGGATCTGCGGTTGATCGATTTGTGGCGGCTTCGCGGCTGGTCCTGCAGGTGGATCGTGACTGTATAGTTCTATATAGATTAAATGTGTATTTTATCAATCCACCAAATGAGCATATAAGCGTTTTTTGTGTGCATAAGTTATCTGATAAGTGATTTGGTTGATTAAAGATTGTGTGCTTGATATTTTATATTGTATCTGATATTTGATTCGGTTGATTAAAGATTGTGTGCTTGATATTTTATATGGTATCTGATATTTGATTCGGTTGATTAAAGATTGGAACACGAAGAACAGACAAGACAGAAATATCAACTTGAAAAAGTGACGACTGAGTCCAAATTGAAGAATCTGGAAGAAGCATTTGCTAACCAAGAAATATCTTCTTCTAAAGTAATTTCTTATATTCAAATATTCAAATTATAAAATCAATATTTACTAAAAAAAATTGCGATTAATTTAATAAATAAAACTATTTTAGTGATTAATAAATAAAAATATTTGAGAGATTAATAAATAAAAATATTTTAGTGATTAATAAATGAAAATATTTTAGAGCTTAATAATTAAAATGTTTTAGAGAATAATAAATAAAAATATTTTAGTGATTAATAAATAAAAATATTTTAGAGATTAATAAGTAAAAATATTTTAGCTTGTAAAAGATAAAAAAGCTTTGGAAGAAAAATTGAGTGAGATGACGAACCAGCTGTTAGAGGAAGGAGAGAAAACAAAGCAGGTAATGAAGCAGAAGAATAAATATGAAGCCATCATTGCTGAATTGGAAGAAAAACTTAAAAAGGAGCAAGAAGTAATGTATTCATAATTTCTGTTCTTAGATAATTTAAATATTTAATAAAATAATATGGCTGATTTATTAATCATAATTGTGCCAATCATGTAAGGATTATGCTGCTACCTTGTAACATTGATAACATTGGTAAACTGACATTTTAAGCTGACAAAATTACTGTTCCGAAATTTATTATCATTACATTGCTAATTTCTTCTCCAAATTGTGGTAATCATTTGATGATTATGATGTTGATGATGATGATAACACTGCTAGACTAACATATCAAGCTGACATTTCACATTGCTGAACTTCCATGGCATCACATTATTACAAAGGATTTATTTTAGACTGGTATTTAATAATGAAGCATTTGAGGAGTTTGGAACATTTCTATTTATTTACTGTGATCATTGCTTTCCAGGCAAGACAGGAGTTGGAGAAGATAAGACGTCGTCTGGAGTTGGAGGTGAACGAATTAAAGGAACAATTAGCAGAAAGGATGGTGCAATTGGAGGAATGCCAGTCGCAACTGAATCGAAGAGAAGAGGAATTGCAGATTGCTCTCAACAAGTAATTTTTTTAAAATTTATTTAATATTTTATGGTTTATTTCAGTAAATGTAAGATTTTTTAATGTGTTTTATATATATAATTGTTTGTAAAGAAACGAAGAAGAAGCTACACTGAAAGCTAATTTAACTAAAATGATGAGAGAACTTGAAGGTCAAAAGCAGGAAATTTTGGAGGACCTCGAAACAGAAAGAGAGGCTCGCATTAAAGTTGAAAAACAAAAAAGAGACTTAGGAGAGGTAGTTAGTTGTTTGAGCTGTTTTTCTCATTTTAGTTTGAAAAATTTTTTGCATAATTTTTTTTAAATGATGCCTCTTAAATTTGCATAAACTTTTAATATAACTTTTCAAACTTGATTGGCCAGTTTTATCTAGTTATCATATATATGGCTTCTTATAAATGATATATGATGTATGCTATTCATACTTGTTACTATATGATTACTTTGCTGTTTTTTAACATCTTATTGCTAAAATATAAGCATGAGTGCCTGTCTTGAGAGGAAATTAATTGAATCGAATCCAAATTTACAAGGAACTGGAAGCACTGAAGAGCGAGCTGGAGGATTCTCTTGACACGACGGCAGCTGTTCAGGATCTGAGGCAGAAGAGGGAGCAGGAAGTTGTTCAATTGAAAGCCATGTTGGATGTGGAAGTGAAGCAGAGAGACGGGCAGGTCCATGAATTGAGACACAAACACACTCAGCAAATCGAACAGGCCAACGAACAAATCGACCAACTGAAGAAGGTTCGATTTGTTATTATTATTCATTCAGGCCTGGATTAACCATTAAGCAAACAAGGCACATGCCTTGAGCACCAATCGTTTGGGGGCACCACAAGTCTATAAGAAATTTTTTTGGAAAAGTGGCCACCCCGTCATCAGCTTTTTTTGGGGGAAAATAAAAGTGGCTCCAACTACCCCCCATTTTGAAAAAAATTAGTGTTGTTTTGTGATATTCCACCAATGTTATTCATTTGAATCATACTCTGCTCATCCACAGGCGAAATTGATGGCGGAAAAGAGCAAGCAGACGTTGGAACTTGCGAATGCGGAGTTGACGTCAGAAGTTCAGCAGTTGAGTTCTTCACGTCAGGAGGCGGAGAAGAAAAGGAAGTTGACGGAAAGTGCACTCCAGGAAGTTACTCTGAAGTCGATTGAACAGGAGAAGGTCATGTCTGAGCTCAACGAAAAAGCTGCAAAACTTCAGGTTGGAATATTTTATTCTAATTTTGGGAAATTCAAAGATTTTTGTTAATAATTGCGAAAGCTGTTGTTTATATTTATTGTCTAATTTCTTTCTAAATGTTATATTATAAAGTTTTTTTTGTGTGTTTTAACTAGTTAGACAAATGATGTTGTTTTTCTGGAGGCACTTTTCAAGCATCAGTTTTGTTTACTCCATGTTTTTGTACTAGATTAACAAAATTTTGTGAAGATTATTTTCATTTAAACTGATTTTTTTTATTTATTATTTAGCTGGAACTGGAAAATCTGACAGTCTTGTTGGAACAGTCGGAAACAAAGAGTCTTTCCATGAGCAAGCAGTGTGCGGCACTGGAAGCCCAGCTGAACGACTTCAAGTTACAGTCAGCTGATCAGAACGAGCAGAAGCAGACCGCAGTGACTCGTGCCCGACATGCCGAAGAAGAAGTCGCCGTCGTTCAAGAAGAACTGGAAGAAGAAAGAGAAACGAGGAAACAGCTGGAGGCAAAGATCGCTAATCAGAATTCTTTGGTGAGTGCTAATTGTTCTATCTATGTTAATTGTTGTCAGTGAAAAAGTCAAATAATATTTATTAGTTTTTTTTATCTATTTCAAATTTAAGAATCAAAATTGTTTGTTCTAAAAAGGTCTTTTAAAATATGGAAAGAAAAAAATCTATTAAAATCCCACAGCAATCTATCTATTTCCTTGCTATTTTTTTTTTGTTTAAATTGTTTATTGGGATGATGATAAGCAAAAAAAACAGATCACAAGAAAAAGTACAACAAAATAAACATCACCCAAAAGGAGACCCAAGGGAATTACTTCCCATCTAAGGGATATCCTTATAGTCTATATATATAAAAATGAATGTTTGTATTTATGTTAATGTCCTTTATGCATTGCTACACCATTCATCCGATCGTAATGAAATTTTCACACAACCTTGAGAGTCAATGAAAATCAAAACTAAAAAAAAAATTTTTGAAATCCGTCACAAAATGAGCGGAGCGGAGCGGGTGAGCGAGCGGGAACTATATATATATATGTATGTGCGTATGTATGTGTGTATGTATGTATGTGTATGTGCATGTATGTGTGTCTGTGTGTGTGTTTATGTATGTACTAGCGGAGATACCCGGCGTTGCCCAGGTTTTTTGAGGTTTTTCTAATGTTTGTCTCTTTCTCTCCCGTTTCCTTTCCCACCTGCTTTCCCACTCCTGTTAGCTTTTCCGTTTTCGGTCGTTTTCCCACTGCCGGTCGCTTTCCCGCTCCCGGTCGCTTTCCCGCTCCCGGTCGCTTTCCCGCTCCCGGTCGTTTTCCCGTCCCGGTCGCTGCCCCGTTCCCGCTCACGTTTGCTCTCCCATTCCCGCTCACGCTTGCTTTTCTGTTCCCGCTCGCTGTCCGTTCCGGGTGCTTTCCCGTTTCTATAATAGACAAACTAACCCACAAACATTCATATATATATATATATAGTCTTAGCAAATCTATTTTGCGTTTTATAGGCTAACAGAAGTTATGAAAGAATGTAAAAGAGAAAATGAGCGGGAACGGAAACGGGAACGGGAGAGCTACCGTGACCGGGAATGGGAGAGCAAGCATGACCGGGAACGGGAGAGCAAGCGTGAGCGGGAACGGGAAAGCGACCGGAAACGGGAAAGCGACCGGGAACGGGAAAGCGACCGGGAACGGGAAAGCGACCGGGAACGGGAAAGCGACCGGGAACGGGAAAGCGACCGGGAACGGGAAAGCGACCGGGAACGCGGAAAGCGACCGGGAACGCGGAAAGCGACCGGGAACGCGGAAAGCGACTGGAATCGGGAGAGCAAGCTTGGAAGGAAACGCGAGCAAGAGAGAAAATCGATAACAGAACTTCTGAGCGGGAAAGCGACCGGGAGCTGGAAAACGACCGAGAGCGGAAATGCGACCGGGAACGCTACGAAAACGGGAAAGTGGAGAAGGGAACGGGAGCGAGAGAGACAAACATTAGAAAAACCTCTAAAAACCCCGGGCAACGCCGGGTAACCCCGCTAGTAAATAATAAAAATGAGAATAAACCACAAACAAACAGAAAACACAAAATCAATCTCATTGAAAGAAAAAAATAAAATACAAGTCTTCAGATTTTATTTCAAGAGTAATATAGTTTTAGATTAAGGCTATTCGAGTTGAAAGACAAGCAGAGAAATCAAATCATCAATGAACCAAGAGTTGAGAAATAGGTATATAATAATAAGAAAAGTTAAGAATATAGAATTAAGGTAAGAAACAAACAAGCTGAGAAAGAGACATGTGATCAATTTGAAAGTAAAATGAAAGATTTCAAACATTTTTTAAACAGTGTTATTGATTTAATTGATTTTAAATGAACTGGAAGGGAGTTATACAACCGAGGTCCCCGACAGCAAATAGAAAAACTTTTGAAAGTAGTACCACAAAAATCAGATCTATAGTTGATTGATGATCGCAAAGGAAATGTATGGATCTCCGAAGTTTTTTTGAACATATGAATGAACACATTAGGTAATTCTCCACTATTATATTTGAACATAAAAAGGCAAATTTGAAATTTATTTAATTGATGTAATGTCATGTATTCACCAGTAATGTCAGATAACTTTAAGTTTAAATGACATACTAGCATCAGAAAAAAGAAAATCACACACAGATGTTTAAACCTATGAAAATATTTTATTATCAACTATGAAATAAATATTTCCTTATAATAATATTCTTTTGTAAAAACGGCATCAGCTATCAGATGTGATTAATCTAATCGGTCAGAAATTTTTATTTTGACGTCATGAGTTATTGGTGGTGTGTGAATAGCCATGTTGTTATACTGGTTTGTGAATAGCCATGGTCATAAACAAATTAACAAGGAGTTATAGAGATTTGAAAGGTATTTCAGTTTTAGAACTTTTCAAATTTTCTTACAATAAATTATTTTTTATTGTGTTTTATGTGTTTCGAAATGCAAAATTTCGATATTGGTACAGTTCTATGAAAGTTAGATCGATTTACAGACAGATAAAGCTAGCAAATTATATTAGTAGAAGTATCTTAATAAATCCTTTATATCAACTTCACCGTGGGTTGTGATGGCTAACAAACAATTGTTCCTGTCATTCAATAAGCTACAACTTAGTGTATTGAATTGTTGTCGAAGACATGGCATTCTATTAAATTTTCAGATTAATTGTATAAAATTTAACACAGATTGTATTAAATACAATTTTAAAGATTAAAAATTTTTATCAAAGAATTAAGACCATCAGTTTCAAGGTCATTCAAAGAAAGCATAAATTGTTTTTTTTTTTCAAATCAAGGATTTAGAATAAAAACTATGAATTTATGGGCTGATTTTTTAAGTTATTTAAGAGGAAGTTTAATAATAATTTTTATGATTTATATAACAATTAGATAATTATTAATTAATAATTATTAATAATATTAACATAAGAGCTATACATAGGAACTTGTTAATGTTTTAAATACTCTTGAGAGAGGCTAGCTACATGGAGTTCATGAATGTCTACAAATGATTTTGTTTGGTTTTTTGTGGGGGATCTATGTGTTTGGTGACAGAAACTCAGAAGTACATCTACCTCAACTCACGTCTAATGATCATCGATCATCCAAGGAATTTTCTTTTCCGATTTTACGTCCGTTTTTCCAGGCTTGCACGGGTTGGGTGGTTGAATGATGCAGCTTTAATTTTTTAGCATCAGGCTGGCAATTTTCAATTTCATTTCTGCTTTTGAGACAATTTCCAGAATCTTCAGAGTCCTCTTCTGATTCGGCCGATCTTTTGTTTGACCTTTTTCGGTCTGGTGAGTCATCAGAACTTTCAGAATTGGTTTCATTGCTACTGGAATCAGAATCAGTATCTTGGAGTTCTTTCATTATAAGTTTTTCTAGCTCTTCTTCGTCAGTCATTTTCTTGTCAGACACTCCCGTAGTTTCTGGCTTCTTCTGCAGTCGTGGATCAGTAATAAAATCAGTTCTGTAAGGCACAGAATAGAGCAAATATTTTGAGGAGGTAGGCTTGGTTGTACGATATAGAGCTTCATCTAGTTTTTCCCATCTTTCAATGCTTTCTATAAGCCAATCAATATTCACTACATGAACTGCATGCCCTTTAGCCTTTTTTACCTTCTCTGTGTTATCTCTCATGGCCACTAAATGAGTGGTAGCATTAGGCCCAGGTTCTAGTGATAATTCCTTTTGTACCGTAGCTCCAAAACTTGTTGCTAGCCTGTAGGCCCAATGGGTTTCCAACTGTTGCTTAAGTGGGATGACACCACTGAATTGAATGTTGCAGTTCTGTAGAACCTTCTTCTTTTCATCAGCCATTAAACGTTTCAGATCGAGTGAAGGAGAGACTGGATTTGAATCATAGATATTGTAAAATGACCTGTGAATTCTACAGAGTATGTTTTCTAAATGAATGAGGTAGTCATCATTATCTTCCCATTCTATCATTTCTACAAATTCTTCTTTGCTTTCATCTTGTGAAACACATTTTGAATCATCACCTTCATGGACTTTCTCAATATTTACCTGTCCGTCAGTTTTCTTATCTGCTTTGGCTACTGGAACACGAATGACAGTTTCTTTCCTTGGCTTACTTTGAACAACTTTAGATTTGGCTGCTCCTGGCGGAGCGTTTATGTCGGCAGGTCCATCAAAAAATGAATACGGCGTAACTCTTACCATGTTTGGAGCTGAATTCCAAACATCTTCTCTGTCATCAATAATGCAAACCATTGAGTCACCACTTGGAAATAAATTTCTGCAAAAAAAAATTAATTAACATGAATAAATATATATTAGATCAAATAAACTTTTAAAGCAATTGAGAATAAATTAAAATCATACTTTAGGTTAAGAGTTTTCAAATTTTGATGTAAGCACTCATCTCTGGACAGGATCCGTTGTTGAAAATATTTCTTGTCCGGATCTAAAAATCCGGCTATAGCATGAGCATAAGGACGCACACCAAACGTACAGATGTGTAATTGATAATATTTTGAAATGTTCTGTAGAAATGTACGCGTGTAAGGTCTCAACTTGGTGTGATACCACCATTGCTGATTGTCTTTGCCGCAAGTTATATTGAAGTGGTGTACATCCTGAAACCGAAGAAAAAGGATAAGTATGCTTAAAAAAGTTCTAAAATTCATTTAAAAAAAAAATGTATTGAAATGGTAGCTACCTTGAGGTTTTGAGGTACAGCTTCATGAGTTGAATGAATTATTGTCTGGTCAAGATCCACCAACAAAGCCAATTTTCTAGATTTTAAAAGTTTCTGCTGGTCGTCTTTACCCCTCTGTAATGCAGTCTGCAGAAAAATAAAATAATTTTTATTAATGGATGCTGCGAACTGTTTAATAAAAAATAGATATTCATATACAATGTAACAACTAATAAAGTCTACCTTTTCTGAAACCACAAGCTCCGGGATGCAATGTTCCATAGCAACATAGTTTTTAGTTGTAAGTCCCGCACTGTAAAGTAAATGTTTATAATGGTTAGTTAGAGAAGGAAACAAAATGGTAAATACTAATGCAATTCAAAAGGCAAACAATATTCTTACCTTCGAAGATCTAGGCCACAGTCAGCACACATATCCCTCAATACAATTTCATGATTGCAGATCTTTATAACCAACAAGGCATCTCTGAAATTGCACAAAAGTTGTTTAAAATTTGTTATGTTTAGATTTTTAATTAATGATATAAGCAGTGGGTTCAGTAGTTTTTGAATTATTGTATTGCATTTTATAACCACACAAGAATTTCATAGTTCTGGTGAGATATCTAATAAGTACAGTTTGATGTGTCTACGGAATAAATAAAATAAATATAAAATACGATATTGAAAATAAAATACGATATTGAATATAAAATACGATATTGAATATAAAATACGATATTGAATATAAAATACGATATTGAATATAAAATACGATATTGTCTTTTGAGAGAAAGGAGAATATAAAAAATTATTAGATTTGTTTGAGTTACATACAATAAACCTACCCCTGTTTTATATTTTCATTCTCTTGAATTAATATTTTCTTAACGATACCATCGTACCGGCTCTTCAATTGGCTTATTCGTTGAGTTTTATACTGACACAAAATACTCGTACGAGTTATTTTCTGTCCTTCTTTCACTTTCCATTGTATTAGTTGAGCTGGAGATTTTTCTTCAAATATTACTTTCTGTTCTGTTTTACCATCCATAATTTTATAAAGGTCCACGTAAAAGTATAATTTAGTTATTTAATCCTACACTCTTTTATCTAATTTGTTCAATTTCTTAAAGTTCACCTTGATAGATATTACTACAGTGATTAAAATTTTATATAAATATATATATATATATATATATATATATATATATATATATATATATATATATATATACATATATATACAAATATATACATATATATATACATATATATATATATATATACATATATATATATATACATATATAATATATATATATATATATATGTATATGTGTATATATATATATATATTTATATATATATATATATATATATATATATAAATGAGTGTTTGTATATATATATATATATATATATATATATATATATATATATCTATATATATAAAAATGAATGTTTGTATATATGTATATATATATATGTTGTGTTTTTTGCGTAACTCGGCAGTAGATTTTCTTTCGTGCATGCTCCGTTAAAAATAACTGCCCATTTTTTGTTTATAATTTTTTTAACATAAGATTCTAATCTACGGACAACAACTTTGTTTTTTAAGTAAAACTCTTTATTAATTTTCGTAGGGGGCTTACTGTACAGTTTCGGCTCGAAGGCCATCATCAGAGCCCTTTAAATAGAAAATAATGAAAATATTCAAAATGGACGAATGTGAAAGTCGAACTGAAAATGGAACAATTGCGAAACGTATTTACTTAAAATAGACGATTAGGAAATAAATATAATTCGAACCGATACAGTTGGGATAAAACCAAGAAGAGATAAAATAATGTGAGATAAAATTAAACTGAGGTACAAGAACAGAAAAAACAAAGTTGTTGTCCGTAGATTAGAATCTTATGTTAAAAAAATTATAAACAAAAAATGGGCAGTTATTTTTAACGGAGCATGCACGAAAGAAAATATATATATATATATATATGTCCTTTATGCATTGCTACACCATTCATCCGATCATAATGAAATTTTCACACAACCTTGAGAGTCAAGGGGAATCAAATATAGAGAAAATTTTTTGAAATCCGTCACAAAATGAGCGGAGTGGGTGAGCGAGCGGGAACTATATATATATGTACTAGCAGTGCCCGTAGCGGCTTCGCTCGCAGGAAATTAGAGAATTTGAACCGTGCATCCATAGGTGTCGGCTTGGCCCGTCGACAACTTGGCCCAGCCCGTTTCAAAACCAAAATTCTTGGCCCGGCAAGGCCCAACTAATTTGGGCCCGGCCCGTTTTTACAGGCCTAGAAATTTTATAGACTTGATGAAAAACTTCGGCCGTCCCACCTTGACTTCTGGTTTGGACCGGCCCGTCTGAAGAACCTAAATTCACTAAAATGTCTGTATGCTTAGTGAAAAACCTCGGCTCGTACCACCTTGATTTAAGGTTTAACATGGCCCGTAAAATGACCCTAAAATAACGGCTTGGCCCGACCGGTGATAAACTGGACTCAGCTACTTTTAACCGGCACAAAACCTCAAAATACTAAGTTTTACATATGTAATGCTTGCAGTTGTTGAGTAGCAGTTATTTTAAAATCAAATAACCCTTATTTTGACCCCACATTTGAAGTCAAGAAACCCAAAGTTTTAAAAAATGGTGAAACACGTTTTGAGTAGATACTAAGTATTAATTTTTACATCTGTGGTATTTACAGTTTTTGAGTAGCAGTTACTTTAAAAAACAAATAACCCTATTTTCCACCCGACATTTGAAGTCCTGGAAACCAAAATTTCAAAAAATGCTAAAACACGTATTTCATTATTTTTGGAGTAGAAACTAAATACTAATTTTTACTCCTGTAGCATTAACAGTTTTTGAGTAGAAGCTACTTTAAAAACCAAATAACCCAATTTTCCAACCCACATTTGAGGTCTGGGAAACCGAATTTTCAAAAAATGGTGAAACACCTATCTTTTTATTTTTCAAAAAGAATCTATATACCAAATTTCAAAATCTCCTCATTTTTGGTTTTCGAGATAAACATTGTTTTAGAAAAAAGTTTGTTTTCCAGTTTTTTCCCCTCAGGAGCAAAATTTTCAAAAATCCTTTCTTAGCGGATGTTTACGCTATAAAAGTAATATAAGTTCCAAATTACACGTTCCTAGGATGAGGCGTTTGAGCTCGGCGTTGATTATCAGTCAGTCATCAGTCAGTCAGGACATGTTCTTTTATATATATAGATGTGTGTATGTATGTATGTGTATGTGCATGTATGTGTGTCTGTGTTTATGTATGTATGTATGTATGTATGTATGTGTTTTTTACAATATTTCGGCACTAAATGCTCATTCAAAGTATGTATGGGTGTGTATGTATCTATGTATGTATGTATGTATGTATGTATATATGTATGTATGTATGTATGTATGTAGAATCGGATCTAGGGGGGGGGGGCAACTGAGAGCGAAAAAATGAGCGGGAAAGCGACAGGGAACGGATAACGACCTGGAGCGGGAGCGAAAAAGAAACGCATTAGGTAAACCTCTAAAAACCCCGGGCAATATGTATGTATGTATGTATGTCCTTTATGCATTGCTACACCATTCATCCGATCGTAATTAAATTTTCACAAAACTTTGAGAGTCAAAGGGAATCAAATATAGAGAAAAAAATTTGAAATCCGTCTCAAAATAAGCGGAGTGGAGCGGGTGAGCGAGCGGGGCTATATATATATATATATATATATATATATATATACATACATACATAAATGAGCGGAAACGGGAAGCCAACTGAGAGCGAAAGATCGAGCGGGAAAGGGAATGCGACCGAGAAAGCGACCGGGAACGGGAAAGCAACCGGGAGCGGAAAAGCGACCGAGAGAGGAAAAGTGACCGGGACCGGGAAAGCAACCCGGAACGGGAAATCGACCGGGAGCGGGAAAAAAACCAGAAACGGGAAAGCGTCTGGGAGCGGAAAAACGGCCTGGAGCAAAAAACCGACCGGGAACGGGAAAGCGACCGGGAGAGCAAGCAGGAACGGGAAAGCGAACGGGAGCGGGAAAACAAGCAGGGAAGGAAACGGGAGCGAGAGACAAACATTAGAAAAACCTTTAAAAACCCCGGGCAACGCCGGGTACCTCCGCTAGTATATATATATATATATATATATATATATATATATATATATATAAGTATAGATATGTATATATATTGTCTTTTATGCATACTGAATTGAAAAACTGGCCCATCTTCTAATAATTTCCTTTTCACACAGTATACTATTTTTTTAAATGGCCAGTAAACCCTTATATAACAAATTTATTTCCATATCTGGATGTATGGATGAGCATTAAAAAATTAGTAGACTGTGAAAAGAAAATTTATTGAAAATGGGCCAGTATTTTCAATTCAGCATGCATAAAAGACAATATCTTACTGGGGTATTTAAATATTCTTCAAATATTACTTTCTGTTATATATATATATATATATATATATATTATATACCAGCAAATTTATCCTTTTTTTTTAAAATCATTTGGTCTCAACCGGGAGTAGTTAGAGGGGGTCAAAACAAACTGTTTGATGAAAATTTTAGGTTCCTATGTCTTAAGGTTCCTAGCGGAAATCAGATTCCGTTTTTACACTATCGTATAACCAGGCTCGTTTTTTTCAATTCTTGGTACTATTCATTTCTTCTTAAAAAATTTAAAAAAAATGAAAACAGAGAGTATAATTAATTATTTTTAATAATGTCAATAGTCTAATAATGAAGTGAAAGAGTTAAAATATCCCATATTACAAAATAAATGCTATGATTAGGTGTCTTAATGGCAGTTCATTCAAATGAAGAAGACACCCAATCAATTGAAGCCTTCTTCCAATTATTCTTTCCTAGCATGCCACCAAACTTTAATGATAATAATTGCCAATCTTTATGGAGATATCACACTCACAGTAATAGTGAGCTTTTGTGCATTGAAAAGATGAACATTTTATTTTTTTATCAGAACAATGGAGTAAAGGCAGAGAACATTTGCAAACCAAAATATCAAATAATCTCTTCTTGTTCTTTATCATAACATTTATGGCTGGATTTTAATTTTTTTGCAATTGTACAAAATTATTTTTCCATAAAAGTTTCTTAACTTGTTTTTATGCTTTTATCTGACATTAAAATTAGTCTAGGGTTGCATCTCATCCAAATTTCTTTCAGCTTTTCACATATCATGTATACAATATTTTTTTTTTGTACTAGTAATTTATCACACAAACAATAAAAATAACGGCTTACGTCTGAATAAGTAAGCAGATCTGAAATAGGCAACTCTTTAGGAGATCAACTGGAAAGTTCAGAATCCGTTGACAGTCGGGTTTTAATTTTTTATTTGACTTTTTGTCTATATAAAACCTTTCTTTATATAATCTTAAGTAAAACAAAACTGTGATTTACAGTTTTCTAAAACAAATTGATTGCTGAAGCAAAATAAACTATTGTTTACTACAGATATTTCCATAGATACAGATTTTTCGCTAGGGGTTGAAGAAAAATTTTTTGAATGCAAATCTGCTGAAAACTATAATATAAATTAAGATAATTTTTTCAAAAATGAGTTTTAATTATTGAACTCTAATTACTCCCACTTGAGTCCTTTGAATCTAAAAAATTACTGGTACCTAATATATCTATATATATATATATAAGAAGCTCGTGACGGTGTTTGTGTCCACACTCCTCCGAAACGGCCGAACCGATTTTCATGAAATTTGTTGCGTACGTTTGGGAGGTCTGAGGATAGGTACACGTAAAATTTCATAAAAATCGGTTCAGCCGTTTTGGAGGAGTTTATATATAATATATAGGCCAAAATCAGACAGACAGACTCATATATATAAACTAAAATTTTTGTTTGATAGATTATTGAGTTGAAGAAGAAATTAGAAGACGAGTCATCAATTGTTTCCAACTTGGAGGATTCTAAGAAGAAATTGACACGAGAGAACGAATTAAACGAAGAAAAAATAAAAAGATTGACCGACGAGAACGAAAGATTGACGAAATCTAAAAAGAAACTTCAATCGGAAGTCGATGATGTCAACGTGGCCCTCGAAAGTCAAAGGTCGCAGTTGGCTGCTTTGGAGAAGAGGCAGAAGAAATTTGATCAGAGTCTCTTGGAGGAGAAAACCACTGCCGAAAAGTAAGTCTCGTTTCATGTTTGATTAATTAACTATAATGATTAACATCTTTTATTAAATTTTAATATTTTTGCTGTAATTATTAAAATAAATAATTATTTAAATAAAGATATTCTTTTAATTACTTGAATAAATAAATTCTGATCAACTTTGCTCTATATAAAACAGACTGGCAGCGGAGAAGGACAGTAGCGATAGAGAGAACAGAGAAAAAGAAACTCGCATTCTCAACCTAATGAGAGAACTGGAGGACATGAACAAGAAGGTCGCAGCCATGGAAACGGCTCGGGTACAGCAGCAGTCTGAACTCGATGACCTCATCTCCTCCAAAGATGATGTTGGAAAAAATGTAAATTTTAAAGATACTTGTTTGTTTTTCAACTTGTAAGTTGTTGATTCAGTTTGAAGCCATTGGTTGAGATAATTGGTTGATATGTAAATCTTTTATACCTTAACATTTTTTTTTATAAAATTGTCTGGTAATAAATAATGATATTAAGCAAACATTTAGTATACCGAACCAGTTGAAATGCTGTTAGTGCTTTGCATAGGTACGGATTTTGAACCGGTACCCCGGTGGTTGTGCCAGGAACGCCTCGTGCATGTGAAGTCACACAGTTTTACTCGCTACATACATGCACGTAAACCACACTTCAGAACATGCTCATCTTGGTTTATTGAACATTTCTGATGCATGATTCCCCATGAGTGGTTAAAGCAAAACACTGATTTAACATTTATTAGTTTTCAATTACCCATCCATTATTTGTAAGGCTTGTGAATGATATAATCATCAAATCTGTATTAAATTTCATTTTTATTTTCTTGTTTTTAAATCTTTCAAGGTTCACGAGTTAGAGAAAGTGAAACGCATGCTCGAAGCGCAACTCCAGGAGCAGCGAACACAAATCGAAGATCTGGAAGACGAATTACAGTCTACGGAAGATGCCAGATTGAGATTGGAAGTTAACATGCAGGCTTTGAAATCACAGCTGGAAAGAGAACTTGCTAACAAGGAGGAGCATGGAGAAGAAGAAAAAAGAAGCTTTATTAAACAGGTTTCATCATTTACTTATTGTTATTAGTATTGTTGTTATTGTTATGTTTTGTTTATTATGTTAAATTATTTATTTATATTACTGGTTTTTTTTGCTCAAATATTTGTATGGGATTTTTTTACAAGCTGGTTTTGTTTTAAATTTAAAGTGATTAAATTTTGAAAATTCTGTTGCTAATTTATATTAACAATGATGGTGTTTAGTTACAATAAATAATTATTATTAAATTTTATTTGTTCAATTATTCTGCAGCTGAGATCATTGGAAATGGAGCTCGAAGAGGAAAGAAAGCAACGAAACTTGGCTTTCTCGAGTAAGAAGAAGCTTGAAACTGAGCTCAAAGGAATGGAACAACAGATCGAGATGCTCAACAAGATCAAGGACGATTCGACAAGACAACTGAAAAAGTTCCAGGTGATATATTTATCTATATACATACATACATACATACATACATACATACATACATACATACATACATACATACATACATACATATAAACCCTCGATATTACGATGCTTTTCGGGTCCAACATCAAATTCGGCTCTGTCCCAACCTTGTTATGTGAATCACAAGACATAGTGTGCGTTTTTTTTTGGGATCCATCGTCCAATCCGTGCTTTATTCACAGGCGGAATATTGAGGGTTCAGTGTATCTATATATCTTGATTATTTCATTGAATAAAAATTAACCTTAATAATAATGTTATATCTTTTAAGTATCCAGGACTTATCATAGTTAATATTTGTTTTATACCGTTGCAGAATCATGCCAAGGAATGTCAACTCGAGTTGGAAGTTTCGCTCGCATCTCGAGACGAACTGCTTGCATCGAATCGTGAAAACGAGAAGAAGTTGAAACATTACGAAGCCGAACTTCTTCAACTTCAGCAGGATTTCGCTTCGTCCGAACGAGCCAGAAAAGATCTCCAGTCGGAAAGAGACGAACTCGTTGAAGAAATCAGTGGAGCTAACAAGTATTTATTAAGAATTTAATTTATTAGAATTTAAATTTATTTTATTAGAAATAGTTAATCATAGAACAGCTGTTTTATTAATTCCTTTGTTGGACTTGTTTATTGTTATATCTATTATTCATTTTCGTATTTTTTGTATATTAAATATTTATTTACGTTCATGTCTTGTTCATTTGCAGAACTGCATTTGCTGAGGAGAAGAGGCGTCTTGAATCGAGGATTGAAGATCTCGAAGAAGAGCTCGAGGCGGGACTCGGTGATTTGGAGACTGCAAATGAAAGAATCAGAAAGTTGTTGCTACAAGTTGGTTGCTTCATTTATTTTCATCATTTTAAAGTAAACTGTTGTGAAAAATTGATGTCATTAAGTGCATTAATGTTTAAATTCATTTATAATGCTGGATATATTAATTCAGGCTTGTTGTCTTCTATCAATTGCTTCAAATCTCGTTTGAAAACTCACCGCTATATTAAATCTTTCTGTCGCTGACCGTCATGGCCGATCCGCAAATGTCATTTTTACTTAATGTAGGGTGATTGATGTATGTTGCGTTATCAACTGTTTAATAATAATAATAACAATAATGATCATGGTGATGATGATGATGATGATGATGATGATGATGATGATGATGATAGTAATACTAATAATAATAATAATAATAATAATAATAATAATAATAATAATAATAATAATAATAATAATAATACTAGAAATAATAATAATAATAATACTAATAATAATAATAATAATAATAATAATAATAATAATAATAATAATAATAATAATAATAATAATACTAATAATAATAATAATATTACGTCTAGATCGAACAGCTGACAGTTGATCTCTCGAATGAACGTAGCTCCGTTCACAACCTGGAGAGCGAACACATGCTTCTCGAGAGGCAGAACAAAGATCTGAAGAGCAAACTCGTAGAACTCGATTCTCTCGTCAAGAACAAGAACAAAGCATCTGTTCAGTCTCTTGAAGCTCAAATAAAAAATCTGGAAGATCAGCTGGAGACGGAGATAAGGTTTTTTGAAGTATTTTGTTGTGGTTTATATGTTGAAGTATTTTGTTGTCGTTTATGTGTTGATGTATTTTGTTATGGTTTATATGTTGAAGTATTTTGTTGTGAATTATATGTTGAAGTATTTTGTTGTGAATTATATGTTGAAGTATTTTGTTGTGGTTTATATGTTGATGTATTTTGTTGTCGTTTATATGTTGATGTATTTTGTTGTTGTTTATATGTTGAAGTATTTTGTTGTGGTTTATATGTTGATGTATTTTGTTGTGAATTATATGTTGAATTATTTTGTTGTCATTTATATGTTGATGTATTTTGTTGTTGCTTATATTTGAAGTATTTTGTTGTCGTTTATATGTTGAAGTATTTTTTGTGGTTTATATGTTCGAATATTCTATTGCTGTTTATTTGTTGGAGTATTTATTCTATTGTGGCTTTTATGTTGAAATGTTTATGTTCTGGTTTACATCACGTAATATATTGTTTTCTTAAGGTAATGTAGCACTGAAAATGTTAACTTTATGTCCATATGTCACTTTATGATCATGACTCTGTTGTGTATACAGTAATAAATTGTTATGCCACAAATCTTTTAATGCTATTTATATTTAGTTTATTTGTTTATTTAGTTTATTTGTTTATTTAGTTTATTTGTTTATTTTATTTATCCAGAGAAAGACAAGCTGCTCAAAAGTTGAACAGGAAGATGGAAAAGAAAGCAAAGGAAAGTGCTTTGTTGGCAGATGATGAGAAGAGACATGCGGAACAATACAAGGATCAGGTTCGTGATAGAAAATAGGCTCTTTGTTGTTTTGAAATTAATAATATTCTTATTGTTGATGCAAAATAATTTTTGTTGATAAAAACTATTACTATTGAGTAGTGGTGGTATTGGTAGTCTTATTAGTAGTAATCTTGGAACATGCTGAAAAAACCACTTGTCAATAAATAAAACAGCTCCTTAAGTTTCGCAAACAACACTACATGTAGCCTATATACAACAATCATGAGACGATTTTTTTATTATTATTATAAAAAAATTGTTGATGTTTGTATCTGTTACTGCTAAACGACAGAGTGAATTCATTTGAGAAAAAGTTTCAGAGACTCAACTTTACTGCAATTAAGAAAATAAACAGTTGAAAAATTTGATATTATTAATTCTAGTTAACCACAATTGTGTTTGCATTCACAACAGATGGAGAAGGCAGGTAACAGAGTTAAGCAGTTGAAACGTCAACTGGAAGATACAGAAGAGGAGTGTACAAGAGCGAACTCTCAAAAGAGAAAACTTCAACGTGATCTCGAAGAAGCAACTGAACAAATCGAACTCTTACAAAAAGAAGTCGAGCAGTTGAAAAACAGATTGAGACCGTCGGAGAAATTGAGGTAGAATTTGCATTCCAAGTTTGAAATCTTGCTTGCACATTTCATATATATGTATGTATATGTATATAAATCTATGTTCATATATAGATATGAATGAATCAATTTAGCATTCATCAACAAAATTACAATATTCTCTTATTCTCTTGTTTATTTTTCAGCAAACTCAAGTCAAAGGAGAGGTAAGCAACTGCGATTTTGTCATTTTATTAATGTAATGCTATTAACATACGTTGCATTATCAACTGTTTAATAATAATAATAACAATAATAATAATAATAATAATAATAATAATAATAATAATAATAATAATAATAATAATAATAACAATAATAATAATAATGATAATAATAATGAGCACATTAAGTTTGAAATTAAGTATTACTGATATAAATAAAAATAATCATTTTATTAAAACTGAGACGTCTTGCTTGCTCGTTCAATACAGGTCCGGCCAGCCGAGAGTTCTTCTGAGAGGAGTGAGTGATGGTGCAAATGAAGAGCATCAAACCGGGGAGGAGGCGGAAGATAAACAATAAACGACCTTAACCTTACTTGTTTTAAGTGTCATCGAGGTGGAAGCGAATGTTTATTCCTATTTATGTCATTCGTTTCCGCTTTGAATTGTTTGCGGAGGTTTCTTTGTTATTCGGTTTTCGAATAGTTTAATGTCATCTGAATGTTATTTTCTCCGTTTCTTAGAGAATTTATTTGTTTTGATTATTATTTAATGAGAACGAGTTTCGTCCGCTCGAAATAATGTTTTGCTCTTCGTGGCCGAGCGAGATGTCATAGAATACTGCATTGTTTTGTGCCTTGAGTTTGTAGAGATGGAGTCGTTGATACGTGTTGCCATCGTCATCATCACCACCATCATCATCATCATCATCGTCTATGGTGAATTAAGATCCGATTAAATGGGAGTCTTGTTTGTCTTCCATTCGCCGGAGTTATTGTCTGGTTTTTTGCTTTATGTGTCGTGCTTAGTTTGTGTTTTTAGCGTTTAAATTTATTCGTTTATTTTACATCTTACTTCTGTTATAAAAGTATTATATACATTTGTAGTTTTTTGCTTCTTACATAATATTATTAGTCAATGCACCTGACTTATCGCAAGACGAAGAAATTCTCAATCTGTCATCTGAGCTGTGTTTGAATGAAGAAGTTTCAATTGAATTGCGATGTATCGATTTGATCATCTGAGCTGTATGTGTGTTTGAATGAAGACGTTGCAATTGAATTGGGATGTATTAAATAATTGTATCATCTGAGTTAAGCTTCACAATGCTGGTCGTACACACTTGTCGTTTTACGTTTTTATGTTATCATGTTATTATTACGGGACCTGAAGTTGAAAACATTTCATTCTATTGTTTAATAACTCCACATCCTTTTTTAGTCTAAATGTCATTTACGTTTTGGGAATTTTAATATTCTGTTTGTCAGTATTTCTTTAAAGCATTATTATTATTATTATTATTATTATAATTATTATTATAATTTTTATTGAATAAGTGTGATGGCGTCAATCAAAATCTCTCAGATTGAAATTTCCGACGTTTTAATTAATCGGTTCTGAACATTATTTTCTGTTATAAGAACAAGCTATTTATATTACTGTTGAAAAATAAAACATTGATGTTGAATATCTAAGTCAAATCGGTATTTAATTTTTAAAATCATATGACTTCATGTTTATGTGCAGTTACGGAGCTAAATTCTCTTTGAAGGCTCATGGAAGAAATCTTTGTAAACGTTTTGGATCTGTCCTTTATACAGATTGTCTTCTTGAAGATTTGTAAAACAAGATTTTCTTACTGCTATGATATCCTGGCCTTCATCTATAACAAGCTATCGAAAATTCATAATTTCAGTCATTATTAGCGAGTGAGTGGTACAAACTAACCAAGGATACAAACAGACTTATTGTTTATTTTTCTGCACGACATAAAAACCAGTTGATTGAAAAAGCCGTCCATTTTTCAAAAAAATTACTACTGTGGTGAACAGGATTCTTTATAAAAAAAATTAAGATAACCGGGAGGTGGGTGGTAGCCATAAGTACTTTTTCCAAAAATTTCTAAAACTCTATATTTACTTTTCCAACTGCAGTACTCTATAACCTAGCACCAATAATTTAGAATTAATTAAATCAATTAATCGTTGATTAGATAAAAAAATCAACACAACAGCACTGCAGATAAGATACAATGTAAAATAAGCCCTGCTCCTTTTTCAGTATGCATCGATTCACAGATGAACAGCAGACAAATCACCAAAAGACAATTTCTGCTACTGTGACTTGACAACTTGAGGTCCACTTTGAAAAAGTTGGTTGGGTGGAAAACTTGTTTAACATTGATAGCGGTGTACCAGCAAGAAAACTACTGTGTTAAAGTGTTAACAACTATCCTATCAGAATAATCACATCAGACTTTTATTTAATACAATAAAATTAGGGTTTACAAAAAATTTTCTTTTATTTCTTTAAATATAACAATGTTTACTACCATAACAAATTATAACAGTTCGCAATAATTTAATCTTTAAAACTGAATTTTCCCTTTGTATTTGTGATACTTTTGGTAATCACTGGAGATGTCTCTGAAAATCTCTTTGGCACCAGATGGCAGATTGACTTGCAGTTGAGCTGTTGTGTACTCATTACACATGTCCATCCATGCGTATACCGCTTGCGTCAGAGCTCTCTGAAAATTCAGTATCAAAATAAAATTATATTAATAAACAGGGATATACAAAGAAATTTGTTATGTGATGCTTATAAGGCTCTTGATAGAAAGTCTCTTTTTGCATCATCTCATTGGGGACGAATCAAACAAAGACAGCGTCAAGGACATTTGGGTCAAACTTGCATTAACTAGAAAAACTTGAAATTAATCAAACCTTTACAATAGGATACAGAGTCACTCTCTGTAAGCAATCTGCAAACTCAGCGACGAGATAATGCACAACTTTATTGAAATGTAACTTGTGCTCGCTTTTCATCAATGAGGCTAACCTGAAACGATCACAATTTCAATATTTAAAAACTGATTATTTAATTATTAACAAACATTTCTCTAGCACAACTTTACCAAAGCTCAAATGCACTCTGCTACAAAGCAATAATATAGATAAGTCTTCGGGGTTTTGGCAAAAAGCAGCTAGTGATACTAAAGTTGTAAGAGAAGAAGGATGACAGTACCATAAATATGGGCCTCAGAAACTAGCAGAAGGAAACCTAGGAGAAAGAAAGTGACAGTGAACCTAGTGTTATTGAAAAAAACTAGTTTAAATTTTGAAAGATTATGGAAGTACTCCATGATATGATCTTTTCAAGCCAAGATGAAACAGTACTCACAGCATAGTTTTGGACAGCTAGAAATAACATTTAGTTGGCTGTTAGGAGTAAAAGAAGATATAATTTAAAACAGTTTGTTGGTCTAAAAAATAACGAACAGAGAACCAACCATAGAACAACAATCAGGAGTATCACATCAGTAACATTATTATATTAGATTTAGAAACACTAAGAGCATAAAAAAAGATTTGTTTAAAAGATATGACTGAAACCAAGAACCAAGATAAAGAAATGCCAGGAAAAAATACCAAAAGATTTTTCCAGATAACACAGAAAACTAGTCTACTGCAAAAAAATCAAAATTAAGAATCAAGACAGAGAAATACAGATAACTTTCCATTATATCAGATAAATTAGACCATTATAGATATATATAATGCTATTTATACAACTATAAAGTGTGTTGGGAAAAAAAGTGAAAGTTTATCTAAATAAAACTTTAGATTTTATGTTGTTGTTTTTTTAAATGTAACCTTGACACAAGCATGGCACTATTACTGAGACTTTCGAGATCAGATGTAGATAGCATTGCATCTGACTGTTGTTGTCCAGCCCACATTGAAGCCTGGAGAAGTTCTAGATGGATAAAAAAAAGAAAAAAATAGTCAGAAATTATAAAATAAAATTATTCAGAAATTATAAAACAAAATTAGTCAGAAATTATAAAATAAAATTAGTCAGAAACTATAAAATAAAATTAGTCAGAAATTATAAAACAAAATTAGTCAGAAACTATAAAACAATCCAAAAACCGAAATGACAAACTTTTAATGCCAAACAAAAAAGTTGGAATCATGGAGTGAACGACATCGGGATGATAATTGAGAAGCGAGTTGAGAACGTCGTAGTATGACTCGAAGACCGTCAAGAACTCGTGGAGTTGTTCGCTCGGACTCAACGGTGACGATTTCATTGGAAACAGTTCCAAGTTGACAGACGAGACGAAATGAAGCACAATCGACAACTCTTGCGCTCCGAAACATTCCTGGATGAAAAAGAAAAATGTCATCATGAAAAGGAATGTCTTTGTGCTGAACATGAAAATCCACTCTGTTTTTGATAAATATGAAACGTCGATATTTCAGAAAACGGCCATCATTGTTTGATCACCTACCGGTTTATATTGGACGGATGTCGAGAACGTCTTGAGCATCGATGCTACAATCGAAGGAGGAGGCGATTTCAAGATAAGTCTTTCGATTGACATAATAACCTAAATGTATAAAAAATAAATTATCATTTTAATTCTAAAAAAATTAATTAATTTAATATAATATTGATAATTAATAATAAATAAATAAATAAAACATATGTTTTAATGAACAAATGAAAATGAAGTTACATGCTGCAGAGAATAGATGAAAACTTCTTGGACATCATCAGTAATGCTCTCTTCACTTAAATCCTGCCACAGTTTCAAATAACATTTCACATCTGACCAATTCGTCTCTCCAGCGTCCTATCGAATTAAAGTTACAATTAATTGAATAGAAAGTTTAAAAAAGAAAAATCTAAAACATAGTTTCTATTGCGAGATTGAAAAACATGCCTCAGTCGAACGAACAAATCAGGGACGTCTCGTGCATGTCGAATCACACAAACAACTATTGAATTAGATTACACAAACAACCATTGAATCAGAGGCATGAACCAGAGAAATATCGTGCAATTGGTATCACACAAACATACAAACAAACCAACTTACCAACTCCTGGAACATTTCTTCTAAAGCAAGCAAAAAATTCTTCTTGTCCATATTCTTCAATAAGATACTTGCAACAGAAGAAAGTCCATTAGCAACAGGTTCTTCATCACAATGCCTCATTCTTTCAATCAAAGTTTTCCACGTTCTCAATAAAAATACATTAGAATCGAGATTCTTTTGATGGCCAAAAAATTCTTTGAGAAATGCCAAACTTTTATGCACAGTTTCTAAATCCTGCAACAGAAATTATCGACATTCGCTTAAAGACAAAAAACTAGTTTAATCTCACTAATATGAAATATAATTATTTTATTTCTCTTCGAAAAACAAAATTTATTTTAAAAAACCTGTGCAGATTCAAGAGCAATCAAGGCACACTTTTGAAACTGAGATATATTTCTCTTCAATGCTGTCACAACAAAGCAACCGACGTCAGCATCATCATCATCGTCGTCATCAAAATTATTCTGTTCTTCTGGTTCACTATTTCCATTTATATTAAAAGGCAATGAAATTCCCTTCAACAGACAAACAGCAGCGTCCAGATTATCGTTTATGAAAGCAAAGTTTTCATTATCTTGCTTCTTCTTCGCAACAGATTTATTCAAATTCTCCAAGTAAAAACAGATGGTTTTTACAAATTTCTTCATCAGTTTATTTAAAACTCGCAAACAAACGGGCTTGACATAGCCTTGATTTAAAGCCTGATAGTAAATAATTAATTAGTAAATTAATTAAATAAAAATAATAATTCATAGATGGAGGCAGAAATATTCTTCTACTAACTTTACTCATTATATTAGTACAGGATAACAAATGCTGGAAATCTTGGTTGGGCTCTTGATCAAAATCTGAATCTTTACAACTCTTCAAAGTCTTACAAACCTTGAAACAATTTATTAATCATTTTTAATCAGTTAAAATACTTATCACCATCAGCAGCCTTTAGCATACATGCATGTATTAGATAGGGCTAATTTTTCGTGGCTTAGTCTGATTCATAGGTACAGAAATCTAAACCAGATCCACTCTAATTTAAGCCCAGTTCGTTTCTACAGGCCTAAAATCTCTATACTTAGCACAATAGCCTTGACATGGCCAACATTGACTTGGGCTTGTCCCGGTCTGTTTAGACAACCCTAATATGAAGGGTCGGTTTGACCCGAGCAAACCTCTTTTATGTATGTATGCATGTATGTATGTATGTATGTATATATGTATGTATGCATGTATGTATGTATGTATGTATGTATGTTAACAAGCTTGAGTTGAAAACATTACAGCTAAAAAATAATTCTTCTCAAAATGGAAGATGAAAACAAACTGTATTAAAAAATGGTTTCGTTCTTTTAACTTCTGATGAATTTTTAAGGACCACGGGAAGGAAAAGACTGAAAACTTGTTTACACAGATTCTTGTCCTGTAATTGAATGATAATTTCAGAAGTTTTTAAAATTAATTAATTCCAAAATACAGTAAAAGTCCTCTAGAGCAACTGCTAAGAGCAAAAAACCCTTTTATGCGAAACGGAATTTCTTTAAACCGCATCTGGCCTATAGTAGCTTGTCCCAGAAGAACAGACAGACACGAGAAGCGGACACTTTAATTATATTTGATTCATGTTCAGTATCTTAAAAATGATTCATCACTACTCTTATCACATCACGTCCAGCAGACAGGCAGTTATGAAAGTCTGTGACATGTTATAGCATGAGAAAGCTTTCAAATATACATCTCATCGTTCAACGCAAATGATACTAAAACCGATGAACGAAACAATGGTCTTACCTGCCCTGCAGGAAGAAAATCGTGCAAGCACAAGATCCATCTACAGAAATCATCTGGACTGATAAACTTGAGAAGCATCATTATGCACTTGAAACTATGAAAACAACAGTTGATGATGTTGAGACAACAAGTCAACACTTCGTCGTTGCACAGTTCTTTGCACGAAATTGCTACCATGGCGACGATTGTGCACTTCAACTTCTGTTCAGTGTTTAAGAAACGAGACATGTGGACGGACAAGATCTGAAAGAAAGATGAGCGTTATTTTATTTTCACGTTTAACTGCATTGATTGTACGTAAAAAAAAACTACACATCAAGAATCAACCTTGATCAGATTTGTGATGCCACTTCCAAAGTGATTTTCTTTATTCTTGTAAGTTCCATCAACCAGTGCTTCTCTGTTCAGCAGAAGCAGTTTATGCAAATGTACGAGAACCGAATCTTCCATCGGGACTTCAAGCAGACGACCAATCGAGAAATCCATCAAATCAAGGACCGAATTGGCACACGACAATTCCTTGGATATTAGTTTTCTCTTGGCCCTGCAAAAATTAAATAAATGATATTAAGTGCCACAAAAACATTAAAAAAAAAACTTTTAAATAACTTTAAAAATTTACCCTTTAGTTTTTTCTCTGATTGCATCATTAATCTTTTGGAAAATACCGGAGCAGAGTTCAATGTAAAAATCTGCCATTTGAGAAGTGGCAATTTGCACGATAAATTTCCTCGATATATCCTGGTACACCCCACTATAGTAAACAAAAATAAATAAATAAAATCACAAATTAATTTAATCACTTAATTAATTAAACTACCAGACAGACCATTCTAAGTAGAGACTTTGTACAACTTTCCTGGAAAAATTATGAGTGTATTGCATTGCTTTATCTCCACCTTTGCACAGAAGATAAACTTTATATAAAAGATAGTAAGATCTGCATAGAATTGACCATTGAGTTGCCATTAAGCCATCTTGTTGATCAAAGGTAATCTGTGAAATAACAGTAAATTGTAAACATCAATTTCAACTACAAATTGCAGGCATCAAATTGCAACAGTGACTACAAAAAAAAAAATCTACTGATTATTTCATAAGAATATGGATTGCATAATCCTTTCAAAGAAAATTTTCAAATACTCTTGTGATAATAACAAACACAGTTTTAATGCAATTTAACATAAAACGAAGAAGTACACAAAAATGTAGAAACTGAAGAAACCTGCCTTTTCACAGAGATCAAAAATGAATTCATTTAAACTTTGTAAGATTTCTACTTTTGACGGATCAGTCATCAAGATAAACTTCAATTTTAAAAGAAGCAGATTCTCCTTGAAGAAAACAAATATTAAAAAAAAAACAATTTAAATTTTAAAAAATAATAAACAACAAATAAAAATTTTTTGAGCAACAATAATTACCCAACTCCACAGAGCAATTTTATCATTATTCGAAATTATCATCTGATGGATTTTCAGCGACAGCTTGCCGAAGAACCCTACGAAAATCGAGCTCATGTTGGTGAAATGTCCTTCGTGACATTCGAGATGAGAAATGAATTGTTTGTAGGCGATGTTGTCTTCGTTTAACGTCAGGATTTGATCACCGGTGCATTTCAACAGATTGAAAAAAATTCCCATTTGCGACGTGATCTAAAACGTATTTGTAATATTACCGTTTAGAGCACTGAAAATTGGGAATATTGCCTGCATTCTAATTAGTTAATGTCATTTATAATCATATTAAAATAGCAAATCAGGAGAAAAAATTATTAGTATTATATTTCAAAACCCCTCACGTAATTTTTTTCAACAATGCACAACACTTCATTACACACCTTTAATTTCAAACAAGACCTGATGAAATGAACAGCCAGTTTCTGGGTTTCAACAAAGCACGAAACTAATTGGTCGCAGGAACTTTCTGGGACCTGATCGAGCGAGACGTTTTTAAGAAATTCTGTGATCAATTTTGCAAGCGGTCCAACATTTTGGAGTTCTGAAGGATTGATTTCTTCAGCTGTAAAATCATTCGAAATATTACAACGTAAATATCTTAACATTCTATCAAGTAAAAATAACAAACTTACACTGCTCAGCTTTTAACTCATTTATAAGGACAGACCAGATGTTTAAGATGGTTTTAAAATGAAGTCCTTTGCAGCACATCTTGAAACTTCAAACGAAAAATTTCAAATGATTGAAAAAACACATACAAATATTAAGAATCAAAATTTAGATTGATCACTTCTGATAATAATAATAATTAATCAATTATTTATTAAGTAATAATAATAAAAATTTTAAAAACAAATTAACATTTCCACCTTTGAAGAGTTTTTGGCATCCATAAAATGTCATGATCACAACTTTTAAATGCTTCAATGTAATAATTAATCAGTTCTTCTACTTGGTTTCTTTTCGCATACAAATCAATAGCAGCACTGAGCTTCTCATCAATGGATTCCAACTGATCCTGCTGTTTTAAAATTCAGCCAATTCAAATTTTAGTGTTTATTTTTAACTATTATCATAAAAAATAATGATCAAAGAAATTCCCATTTAAATTTTTTGCAATCAATTTTAAAATTAAAAAAAAATTGCACTGTGCCATTGTCATTGACACCAAATTTAGCTCAATTGTCCCAACGCTTAAAAAATATATAAAAAATGGTAACTGGTCGGTAAGTAAAAACTAAAAACCATTTATATAGGTAGTCGCATAAACGAAACGCGCCTGTGCGCGCAACGCATGAACATTCAAGACTAAAAAGTTTATCAGGCGCAGTGGAACGAGCTAAAATGGTGTTACGGGATTGCTTATATCTCTGGATGTAATAAAGCCACAATAAAAATGGTTACATAAAAATAATTGTAAATCATGTCTGAACCCAAAATTGTCTATATAAATGAGTTCGCACAGTTCATTTTCCTTTCACTTTGATTCAAAAGTGAGTCTTTATTGATTTAAGGCTTTATTTCATAGGTCATAGACGCTAAAATATGGTTTTAGGCTTAAAAAATTTCGTTTCTTTTCTTCTATAACAATGTTAAATTTGGTAGCTACACTAACTCTCCCAGTTACACAAATCGAGTTTTAAGTTGATAGGGTGGTGCTTAAAATTTGAGCACCGCGCGCCAGCTAAACTCTAAGCACGCTCTAGGAATTTTATAGATTTTAGATAGTGTTTGAGTCTCTATATCTCGTCTTGGAGACCTCGCTGTAAAATAAATTTAGTTTCATTCGAAAGGTTATTATGTCTATTATAACATAGTAAAAATTCATAACACAGCTAAGTCTCTAACTATAAAAATTACTTCGTTAATGTAGATCGTGTAGCAGCGCATAACCGTAGGCGCAACTGACGTACATAATATCGATTTTAAGATAGTATTTGAGTCTCTATATCTCGTCTTGGAGACCTTGCTGTAAAATAAATTTAGTTTCATTCGAAAGGTTATTATGTCTATTATAACATAGTAAAAATTCATAACACTGGTAAGTCTCTAACTATAAAAATTACTTCGTTAATGTAGATCGTGTAGCAGCGCATAACCGTAGGCGCGCTGCAACTGACGTACATATAGATTTATAGATTTTAAGATAGTGTTTGAGTCTCTATAACTCGTCTTAGAGACATCTCAGTAGTATAAGTTTAGTTTCATTCAAAAGGTTATTTAATAACTTTAATGAACAAATGATGAAGACGAAGCCGTGGACTTTCTCACAATCTTCAAGCGCTTTCCTGACAGACAGCCGCCTTAACTCCGCCTTGCTGAAAAAGGAGGAGGGCAATTATACAGATCAAGTTATGATCCGCGACAGAAAGTACTTTGATTCTCCTACATAAACAAATATCAGTCTTAAAACAACAAGCAGACGGCGAACTACCGCGAGCTCATGCAGTGACATTCAGTTATGTGCTATGGCGCATGGGAAGCGAAATGCGTGGTCCCACTTTTAAACTTTTAATAACTTTATATTTATCAAGTTTTTTGTTTGGAATTCTATTTCTAAATAAATTCATATTGAATATGAGAAACAGAAGGAATTCTTAACCCATACGCGCAAAGCCTTGTTAGGCGTTCTTTGCGCTGTGCGCTATGTGCACGCTGTAAACTGAGCTTCTTCGTTGTAGGCCCCAGTTTTTAACTGTCTCACGCAGTCGATGTTCTATCGTGGTATGCGATCTTTGATTCGCTATATCTTTATTAATTTTAATTTTTTTGTACACTATATGGTATATTCAAACTCAGAATTTGTACCTTTATTTAAAAATATTAGTGAAATTAAAAAAGAATTATTTTGAAATTTTTATGCGACTACCTACATTTATAATTTGTATTTTTACGAACATCTTCGCGATTAAATTTTAAGCATTAACTTACAGTATCGGAATTTTTCAAGGCATCAGAAAATTCTTCCATTTTTAAATAAAAAAAATCTTAATAACTAAAATGTATTTCTTAAAATTTTATGTTCAATGTAATTCAAGATTACAGCGTGCAACAAACATAAGAGAACGATATTGAAAAATATTGTAAATAGTAAACAATAGACTGCTGTAGCACTACTTATAATTCTTTATACTAAGATTAAAATTAGATTTACTTTTATATTTCAAAAATATTTAAAAATTTGTTTTAGTTAGTTAGCAATGTATTTTATTTTAAATTAAACTAATTTGAAAAATATTTTCTTGACGCTTCTTAAATGAATATAGAGTTGACTTGATTGGACGTTCCACAAAATTATATATAGGGGCTACATAAGCAGGTTATAATAATAATAATTAGTTAATTTCATCCAAACTCCATGCAGATCGCTATGGTTATTGCAGACGATCCTTTTATCTTCGTAGCTTGGAACGTTAAAATTTTGTAAAAGGAAATAAATAAAATTTAGATGATAAAAACTATTACAGCCTGTTGGAATTTTTTTTATATTTGCTGTATTTGGTAAGATGAAATTGATATACGAGTAGTTACTCTCCTCCCTCTGTCGTTTTTTGAATGAAAAGTTAAAAATGAGATGTGACTACGTCGGTATGCGGACTTTTCATCAAAGGACGATTCCAGTGGCGTAGCTAGCATGGGTGACACCCGTGGCGGTTATCGATGGTGTCACCCCTCGAAAACAGTTAAAATAAACATTAAAGAAAATCCGGTAAGCGTAAAGTATGACTTAAATAAAACAACTTCTATAAACATTTGAACATTTATAAGTCATTGATCATCAAATAACAAAACTACCAATCAAGTATTTTAAACATATTTAGAAGAAACTTGCAAAAACTTTTTTTTTTTCAAAATATTTCAATTATTATCTTTTTTCTCTAGCTTTGACAGTTGTAAACTCGAAAATCACATCTTCAAAATTAATACTTTATGTTGCCTGTTAACATTGCAAGATTATTTAGCCTTGTTGACTGAAGTAGTTTTCGATTAATTTACTAAAGCTCCTCTTGCACGAAGCAACAGATAAGCAAATTGTCATAAATAACTTTATTGCTATGATAAGATTTGGAAGGGATTCTGTAAATCCCATTCCACGATGAATTTCAAAAAGTGTACGGATATCCAATCAGACACTGGAACATTGGCTGCTTTTAAACATTTTCTCAACCATTGGTTGGTATTTCTAAAAGAAGTTTTGATTCTGATACCTCATCAGTCATCATACAAGCCAGTTAAATTTGATACAGATAATTTCAACTCCTCGATGTTTGCCGAGAGCAAAGTATTTGTCTGGACAACCTAGAACGATGAAGGTACACCTTCAAAAGATTTTGATCTAGTTTGAACCTCCGTACTTAATCAGTTGAGAAATTCAGAAAGATCCTTTTGATTTTCAACTGTCATCGTTTTCACGGGCCATTCGTTTTACGACAAATTTTTTTTTCTATTGCAATGTCGTATTCCTTTGTTTTTTGCAACAAGACCTATTACTTCTTTTTGGCGGCGTAGTGAAAGGGGGCAAGGAGAGGCAACTGCTCCCGGGCGCCAGTTTCTGGGTTTCAACAAAGCACGAAACTAATTGGTCGCAGGAACTTTCTGGGACCTGATCGAGCGAGACGTTTTTAACTGTATTGTGAAACAAAAACTTGTGTACCGTTAAGCTTAGCTGAAACTGAATTATCTGCGTTCGCATACAATCTGATATGAAGGACCAGTCGGGCAGCTGAAGAAAAATTCGAACCGCACCCTGAAGAACTAATTGAAACCTCCTGGTCTGAAACATCTAAGACTGACCAAGACATCATTGAAGTAGTTGATACCCTGTGCCTGTGCACCCAATTTTGTGTATAGGGGGAGCTGGATAAACTCAAAAGATTTGAAGAGATGTATTGCCACTAACGTTATTAATTCAACGTATTTAAATATTTAAAATAATTAAATAAATTATTATTAATTTGAGTGGTTTTTTAAAAATAAAATCAGGTATTCTAATCTATAAATTTATTTGTCAAAAAATTAAATGAATAAAACAAAACTTAAATTTGTGTATGGATGTAATTTTCATTTCATTTTTTTTGTTTTAAATGTTGTTTTGTAAAAATGTTAATCAAATGAAATAATAATTAAACACAACAAATCAAACCTTAATAAAACTATTTTCATTTGCAATTAAATAAATAACATGACAAAGGAGCTTGGAAAATAGAATTAAAATAATCAATAATCAAGATGTAGGAAAAATTACACGTCTTAATGTTTCAAATAAAATGTGCAATATGATAATAATATGATAAAAAGTAAATGTATGTTATCAATTAATAATAACTAAAACGGTTTGCCGTTGGAAAAATTTGTGTTTTAGTTATCTGATTTGTTTAGCATCAGTAGGGAAAAGTGGTGTATTATGGGGTACTTAACAAAAAAATATAATTTAAACCATATTATAGTGGCAGAAATTTAATTTTTTTTTCTCTGTATACCAAGCAGACATATTACTAAGAGTTAATAAAACATTTAAGCAAATATGATTTCATTTTTTAGAAAATAATTGAATAAAGTGTAGCATTCAAGTACCCCATATTACCCCACCTCTAGTGGGTAATATGGGGTACTTGAATGTTAGATATGTTCCAGTTTTCATTAAACCTAAATATAACAAGGACAACAAAAGTAATTTTTATAAAACAATATTGTATTAATAAAACAATAACATAAGTAATAAAAACATTTTAAAAATATTAAATGAGGGTCACTGCAGATGTTGACTCTGGGCTCCGTATTGTAAGTTTTGCATAATTACGTGGCATCTGAAAAGATAATAAAGCAGTATAAAGTAATGACATAATAAAATAAAGGTAACAGATCAATGATGAAATGCGTGTAAAAAGTGAAGAAATCATGAATATGGTAATATGGGGTGTACCCCATATTACCCCAGCCCAGATACCTCATATTACCCAACAGCATACCACGAATAAAATCTGTAAAATTTTGGCAAATCAACATTGTAGCGGCTGATAATTAAAAACACTGTTAAAGTATATCCCAAAAAATAGAAATTCACAATTGTTAGAAAATATCTTACTTTTTCTCTCCTTCATGCGTAGAGAAACACAGTTGATGGAAATTAACAGAAAACGTTAAAAAATGATTTCTAATCTATTACGTAAACTCGTAAACAAAATTGCTTCATCGGCTATGCGGCAGAGTTACATAACCAATACGACCATAGATCGCTAATTAAATATTCTTATAACGCTGTTCTTATAATAAAAAGGTGGGTACCCCATATTACCCGAGGCCCCATATTACCCCACTTTCCCTTATAGCTCTAAACACATTGCAACAAACTCCCACCGCTTCCAAAAAACCTATGCTAAAACGAACTTTATAATCATTTATTTTTCTAGACGGAGGTGTCTGCGTTTTGAAGAATTATCAGACGTCATTACTTACCAATTTAGTTAGCTATGAATTAAATAGTTTTAATACGAAAAAAGTAATATAGTTTTGTCGAAAAAACGTGTTTTAAGAAAATAAAGAGTACAATAATATTTATTCTAATTTTTCTAATTTGTTTATTTCTGGTGTGTTTTTTGATTTTTACGTGCAAAAGATATTTAATGAGAACTAGTTTTAGTTTATTCAAGGAAAAATAGTGTTATATTGTTTTTTATTTCAATTATTTTGCAAATATAGTTTACTTTACAAAATGTTGTTGATTTATTATGTTCTTAATAACTTTATTTAGAACTCCTTTCTCCAGGCTTGGGACTGGCTCGCAATTAGCGAGGCGGAGTTGAAATTTATGTAGCTCAAATTGTGCTTTTATAATGAAGTGCAGTTTGATCATTGAAATAGTTGAATTAGAAAAACAACTATTTTAAAATGTTTTTGCCTGATTTTTTGAACATAATTTTATGTTTTTTTGTTTATTTGTTTATTTTCTGTTTTTATTGCACTAACTAAAAAACCTCACATTTAACATGAATAAACTATTGGAAAAAACATATATTGAAATTGCTGGAGCAAACATGCATACATACATTTATGTTTGCGGCTCATAGAGGTCGCCATTAAGGTGGCGTTTAAATTTGTTTTACCTACATGTTCTAACTAATAAATGACTGTGTCTAATAACTTCTAGAATCATCATAAAAACCCTTTTACATTGGGAAATATCGCAATAATATTATTCATTGTACGTTATTATGTTATTTGCAGGTCTAACCAGATCAACCTCCTAATAACCACAAAAAACTGGACATTTGAAATCAAGTACAATGATGACAGTGATGCCTCACGTGAAAACTGAAAATGTTCTACCGAAATTACAAATGTCAAGTTTTTTCCAATTCAAGTTTTTTAATTGAAACAACGTTTAATTAAAAATGAGGTTAATAGAAACACAAATTGAAACTAAAAAAAAACAAAAAGTTGCTGATATGTTGTGCATAAATATTTAATTAAGTATCTTTTTAGTAATATTTTAGTAGCGTGAATCTATAAACGCGAAACAAACCAGTTCGTGTTATGTTGTCGGCAAATATTATAGTTAAACTCGCTTAAATCTCAGTTATATAAGTTTTTGAATATCTATTGCAAAAGGTGTCTTGCGAATAAAACAAATTAAACTCAGTTTCAACAAAACGTATCGTATTATTTATTTTTCTGTTCTTATAGAGCTTTTTGTTTACTTGGTCCATAGACTCGTTAAGACCAACAATACTTTTGAAATATTTACGCCAAAAAATGCTCTGTTCGTGACGTTTATAAGCTATATCAGCATAAGTTATGCTGCATAACTCATGCACTCCAGTTTAAAATTAGTGTATTTGTCTATCGTCTGATATCTGTTGCCTGTCTAAGTAAAATATTTTTTATCAGTTCTACAAACTTTTCAAACAAATAATTAGCATCATTTTAAAACGTTTAACAAACATAGTACATTAAAAAATAATGTTTAATTGATTATTGGTTTAGGTTAATTTGTCTGACAGAAAAATAAATTAAACAGCAGTTTGTTAACCTTAAAAACAACTTTTCACCAAAAATAGAACATCAAAGCATGTTCTTAAATTGATCACCCCATTTAATATCAGTAACAGTCTTAGTAACTTTTACTGAGAAAAAATTATCTTTTGTTTCTGTGAATATCAGACGCGAGGAAGATAGTTCAACACAGCGGAGTAAGCAAATGAACGCAAGCTAAACTTCGTAAGGAGTACAGATTGATTGAAACGTTACCATGACGAGTTAGAAATAAATATTTAAGTTTTCTCATTTGTTACCCCGGAGGTGTCTGTTAGGGAACATTTTATTTTGATTAAACGAATTATTTTCTAACAAAGGCTGAATTTAAAGCATGCTAAAGCAATTTTGTTTTAAAGAATTAATAATTTGTACACATTGCTATTTTTAAATATCCTGGATATGCTGCAATACCGAGCCAAGTCTGAGGTTATCATCATGTTCCAAACATAAGTTTAATATTGATGTTTCCTGATAGGGGCGTATCAAATATTAAGCTTGTTCTTTGGCTCCCTTACTACTTCTGCTTCCTAACTGTTTTTTGTCCATAAATTGTAAAATAAACAGATTCGTTGAAAGTTGCATGAAACGCTCTTTGAATTTAATACGCAATCTAATAGATAAACTTGTATGTTTTATATAAAAAAGAATCCGTTACCAATGATGTATTTTTTTAAATTTGAAACTTTGTAACGAGTTTTTTAAAAGGCTAAAAATTTAATATTGAACATCTACAGACATCCTGACTCTGATATAGATGGTTTTTCTGACAATATAAATACATTCTCAACATCATTGGAGGTTTCAATATTATTTAAAGATATTATAAATAACAGTTACAAAATATAATCTTAGTTTTGTACATATAACAAAATTACACATTTGAAACACATCTGACTATTTATTTTCTAATTGACCAACAAAATTATAATTGTTTTATTCTCTGAGAAAGCTGAATAACAAGTTTCAATTTGTTAATTAGTATTTAATAACTTATTTTTTAATCCACTGTCACTATTATAAAAATTACACAAAATTTTTTCTACTTCACCACGATATGCTTAAATTTCTAGAAATTGAAAAAATGAATTATAGATATAAGTTATTATATTTTCAGTGCTTAAGTAAAAGGTATTTTAGATTTTTGTATAGAACAGTTTCTTAAAAGCAACTAATGTTATTCTGCACTAATGCGCTTTTGCAGCCTTGGCAACTTTATACCTCATCATATCTGTTATAAAAACGTCATTTTTAAGTTTGAATAATGTCGTTTTAAAAAACGGAGTCCTATTAAATGCAGAGCCGGCTCGTGAAACATATTTTATGTGTGCGAAAACAAATAAGGCGCTTTTTAAATTATTTTAAATCATAAAACAATAAAAACTACAAATAAAATAACTTTTTTAAGAATTTTATTGATTGTAAACATATTTTTAGGTAGAAAACGGAACATGTCAAGCTTTAGATTTAACCAAATTTAATCTTTAAGAATCAATTAAAAAAAACTTTATTTAAACATCTTTCGTATTTTTAAATCGAGTTTATTTGAAATTAAAGTTTGTGTTAAAAAACTCGTTTTCTCCTTTACTTGTTTATTATTTTTTCATTTTCTAATGTTTAAATATTTTTTTTTAAATCTAAAAACAGATTAATGTAATGCCATCTGATATCTGCATGCAAAAAATCAATTTTTTACAACTATTAGAAGTGCCCTACGAAAGCTTTAGAAAATCCGACGAAACTAACAACAAAGCTGATAAAACATGTTAATATAAGCGTTGTAAAATTGATTGTTTTCTTTAATGCATTTGCAGCAGTCTTCTAGTAATAAAATTTTTTCATGTTTTCAATGTTAACTTTTTTGAATGCACACTTTTTTAATCCCAATTTTAGAGCACGAACAGCTTTCTCATGATTTTCCGATCTTGTAGTACTTAACGACTTTAATTTGCAACATTTTAATTCAGAAATTTTCCAACACACACGGCGCATAGATCACGCAAGCAGAAATGCGAGCCCCAACAGAATAAATTAAAAATTTATTTTTGATAATTAAATTGAATATTATAATCAAAACTATTACCCTTGCAAAATTTCAGATCAATCTGAAAACGGGAAGTAAGGAAAAAATTGATTGCAAGAAATCCCAGTAGCAAACTCCACGACCAACGACCAAGTTAAGTAAAAGTGTATAAAAAAAACGCCTTTCAAAATTTGAATCTTTTTAATTTTGCGCTTTTTTAAATTCAGCGCCTGTGTGCTTCACACACTTCGCACACGTTATGAACCGGCCCTGATTAATATAAGGGTTTGTGAAAAAAAAATCGTTTTTTACGGCTTTCTTGTTCACCCCCGAATGTCTGTTGGCGATATTTTGTAATCTGATTGGATATTATACTTTAGCGTTTTTTTATTCATAAGCCCAAAATGCCTATGTTTTTACCATATATATAGAATGAATATATCGGCCCGCCTGTTGTTTAGGAAGGCTTTTAGTAAGGCAGCCTAGTAGACCGGAGATCCGAAACGAAGAACTGAGAGTTACAACCGTATAGTAACTTAATCAAATATTTTTAATAGAAAAAAAAGAATTTTTTTATGTACAAAATAAATTTTTAACTTTATAAAAATTAACAAATTGTTTTTTTATAAAAATTCAGTTGACATTGAATTTTATTTGCGTAGTCTCTAGTTTGATGGTCTATTTATGTCTATTTAACGTTGCCTGTGTTATCGGTAAATTAGAATTGTATATTTTGTATGTCGGATATCGCGTTAAATTAAAATAAAGCTCATATCAACTACTTTTAGCTATAAAAAATCGACGTTTCTGTTTCTTACAAACCGGAGTTTAGTCTTCGCTGTCGTACCAAAAATAGATTAATACAGATAATGAATATTCATGAGACCAAAAGACTCTAAATCGTTTTTTCGGAGGCCATCTTGGCATCTCACTCAAAACCTGCTCATCTCCGATATATTTATTCTATATATATTGTTTTTACAATTTTGCTTTTAATTTCTAAGTTTTTGTGATCGATTTTTTTAAACTAGAATTATTGATAGCTCGTGCATTATTTTGTTCACTGTTTAGAATTGAGTTCAATTGTATGGATCAAAATTAAAAGATCTGAAAACATCATTAAAGCTTGGCGTTTAGTCTTGTTGAGCGGGTTATCCAAACTGACTCTTGACACGTTTTAGTTAATTGTATTTCTGCTTTGAAAAATTGAGTGAGTGAGGCTAGGACATTGTATAAAAAATACTTGAAAATGTAATATTTGGCATATTTTATTATGCTATGCTATTGCTCACGCACAGAAAGTAGTCTTATATTGGCGTGTTTGCTCAAATACAAAAGTTTGTGCATGTGTACTGTATATGTTTTATGTATGTGTTCCCGTCTTACTTTCACTTTCATATGTACATTCATATCTTAGTTACTTATTTATCTTATAATCTTTAAAGTTTTTTCTTGAATGCATGAAGAAAATAGTTCTCGAGAAATGAAACGGCTGTTTATTAACTTAAAAAATCTGATTCACCGCGGCACGATGGCGTCTCGACAAACCGCTATTTGAGTTTCCATGTTTTTCTAATCAGTGGTGTCTGTTAATCGAACATAATATAATTGACTACATTTTTTCAGATAAATGTAATAGTATTTCTTGAAATAAGTTCAAATTATAATTACAGAGCTTTATTCATGTTTATACAAACGCTTGCTCAAACGTATTTAATTGCAGAACAAGAGTGTATGAAACTCATATGAAGAAAGGTAGCTGGTTTTTTAAATTAAAAAAAACAATACTTTTAATACATTTTACTAGCAATAAAATACGATCAACAGTAAAATTCAATTCGGAATTTAACATCTTGTAATATCTTAAATTGTCTCATTTTACAAATGAATTGAACTTGCTCATTATCAGATTTAAAAATATTACACATTAGTAGAACTCATAAAATAAATAGACTAACAAGTCTAGATAACTCACATCGTTAAAAATACATTTCTGATGAAAAAGATTGCTTGTTTGTTTGATTGATTTACGTCTGTAACGTCTGTATCTGTCTAAGAGAATTAGCCGGGATGTATATTTAAGTATTCTAGAATGTGTTTATGTGTGTGTTGTGGTTGAGATAATCTTTGATGAAAAAAAGCTACATCAATCTACTTTATACTGACTGAAATTGAAAGACACGTGACTCCTATGAAATGCGATCCCTGAAAGTATTGACTGATGGGGCGTCAAATATGTTTTGCGTAAATGCATTCCATGTCCACGCAGGTTGTTTGCCAAGTGACCGGTTGCTTGATTTTGTGGAACAAAAAAGCTGAATTACTCAATTTTAGAAAAAAATTGATTAAAACGTACTATGAAGATAAATCCAAACAAAGATATCATACACTGTTATGCGAAATTGTCTAATCAAGTACTTATTATGATGCTAATTCACTTTAATTTCCTGATACTCAAGTTTAACTGTTTTTTTTATTTGCTTTAAAACAATTGTTGAAGTACAACATTAACCTCAAAACTAAATCAGAACCGCTATGTAGTGTATATTTAGATTACTATTATAATCAACATCAACCTAACAAAACCAAATACTTTTAAAACGCACATCGAACTCAATAAAATATTGAAAAACTCAAAAAAGTGTCAACTTAAATAATATAACAATTTTATAACTTTACCGCTTTTGCAACAGCGAGAACAGTGAGAACATTTATTTATTCATTTCTCTAGTCGGAAGTTTTGTGTTGAAGATTAATAACCAACAAGATGTTGTTAACTACAAAATTGTTATATTTAGCGTTTAGTGATTCATAGTTCCAATAACCATGAATATTATAGTTTTGGTTGAAAATAATTAAAAAAAACTTAAAGTTTTCAATCTTCACAGAATTTGGTAGATTTATTTGTTTTTTGCAGTTTCTTATTTAAAAATTTGATTTTTTCAAATTTGGTCTTTTGTCTTTTAACAAATTTATTCTGCTAATTTTTATTAGAAGTGATGTAGTTAAATAAATACTACTAATATTTTTCAAATAGACTGCATTGTGGTACGATACAGGCGATATCTTTAGACAACTACATTTTAAAAATCTATAATGATGGCAGGTTGTATTAATAATTAATTAATAATTAATAATATTTAATAATAATTAATAACAAATTAATAAATAAATAAATTAATAAAATAATTTGTTATAATTAATTAATAATTAATAATTAACACCGATTAATTAATAATTTAGCAAAAACTTTATTTATCTTTTACAAAATAACAACATTAAACGTCTACAGGCAACTCACCAACCGCTACAACCGCACGCTCAGAATAATAGCAATTGAATCTTACAAAATCATTTGCCAGAGGTGTTTTCTATAATTGAGCAAATTATTATCAGTTTTTAGAAAAACAATTATTCTTGTTAAATTCCTCATTGTAATTATCAGTGTTCCTTGTTTGTATGTTTTGATTAATTTCATGATCTCGGTTGTTTAAAATCAAAACTACAAAAAAAAAACAACTTAGAAAATAAAAATGTTTGTAAAATATTTTTTGACGTATTTAGTTCTTTTCAATTATTCTTGTTTTTATATGTTCAGCAGAACCATGTAAACAATGATGCAACAACAAAAGTGCATTTCATGAACATTTGAACAGAATGAAGAATTCCAGGTTAATGTACGAAGGTGTAGATGTGGTTGGATGGTATTAATTTAATAACGTCATGATATGGAGTATTGTCACATTTTTTGTTTGTATAACACACATTTTTTTGTTATTTAAATTTAAAGATGAGTTTTTAATAATTTAAAAAAAATATAAAAGAAAACATTTGAATCATTTCAACACGAGACATTTTTGTTTCAACTAAGAAGTCGTTTGCTAAAGACGCATTTTAAAGTGAATAAACATTTTATTACTAGTTATTTAGTTTTCAAACTTTCATGGTTTACGTAAATGGTTTGATATAACCAAAACGTTTTACGCATATAGGAGGTAATCTAGTCAATTTTTTGCAGCAACAGACCATTCCAGATATAGTTTCCGTTATGTTTAAATTTACACTGCGTTAAATAAATTTAGACTTCTTAAAGACAACAAGTGAATCAAAAAACAAAGTTTGTAAAAACACACTTTTATATAATCGATTGTGTAGGCCACATTCTGTTACATAAACAACGAGCATATTAGCATATACAATAAATAGTTCGACGAAAATATCACAAATAATTATTTAATTAAATTTTGTCCAATCAATCCGAAAATTTGATAGAATGCATTGTTAATCAGTTCGAAGGTATGTTTAAATTTTTAATTCTCTAGCTCATCGAGTAGTTAATTTAAAATCGATTGTAAAATTTGACGACAGAGAGAGAGACAGACAGACAAAGAAGTCAAGTTAAGTAAAAGTGTGTAAAAAAACTTAACTCGCAGAATACTCAAACATACATTCCGTCTAAATTGTGTCAGACAAATTGAACTGCTTGCGAATGTGATAACGTTCCAATATTGTATTGAAATGTATTGAACATTAAGGCGCGATTTCGTATTGATAATACCACAGAAACATTGATATAAAACATTAATATTAAGGTACAAAATTTTTTAATCGAAAATAATAGGGACCGGTGTGCTTGAATAAAACCACAGAATGTTTTTTGTCTTAATAAATTTCCGTAAATTTTTTTGCCATGATTTTATGTATCTTCATATATCTCATTCAGTAAAATATTCTAAATAATTCTATTCTACATCTTCTGTACAAATTAAACTTTTTGTTTTTATCTCAGGCAATTGCTGGATGTTTTTTGGGGTAAATTAGTTTATAAATTGTGATGTTTCTTTTTTTGCAGATGTTTTTCGATTGGTTGTTGGTTATTGATTTCAAAATTCTGTTTGGTTTATGTAATCTTAACGTGGTATTTTGTTATTTCTATTGATGATTTAAAAGAAAATAATAAATTAGTTACCTCTGTTTTAAAACAAAGACGAATCTAACATAAATATATAATTTTCATAAACTAAAAACAAATGTTGTTTTAAATGACAAATTTGCATGGAATGAGTAACGGGCATATTTTTAAATATAAAGTTGTAAAAAATACTCGTTTTTGAAATGTTGCTTGTTTCTTTTAATTTTCAAAACAATGAAAAACCAAAAATTAAAAAAAAAACAAACCTGTATTTAAATATTTGAAAAAACACCTTTGTCAAGAAGTCAATAAAAGAATAAATAAGCAGTGCATTCTCAACCGCAGAAATTTTGAATTACGGGAATATTTTATAGCGGCTCATTCATATCTCGTGTGGATCAATTAATGAATTGATAAAATGAGGTCAGTCAACAGAATTTATGTGCGATTAGGTTATGTTAAGTTAGAATAATTGTCATCCATGTGTTCATGAAATTCAGGATTAATTAGATCAACATCATTGAACAATAAAACATAGGTATCATTTTAGGCGATTTTTAACCTTTTACGTTTTTGCCTCTAGCATATGTTTATTGCGTTTTATTTTGTAATATTTTTTTTAAATATTAATAAGAAATTTACTTTATTTTAAAAAATTTATTTTTTAATTTAAAAAATTTATTTTTTAATTTAAAAAAATACTTTATATCTGACAAAAAAAAAACAATTGTTCCATATCAGTTTTGTCATATTCTGCAAATACTTTGAAAAAATCATATATATTCGATTACAAAACTATTTTTCTAAATACTGCCTTATTACCAAAAACTAATTTGGTTTCAGTAAAAACCATTCTTACAATAATTTATTCTAAAATATTTGATGCCATTGACTGAGGAAATTACACAGTTGAAAAGTTTTAGACTAAGCAAAAGGATTGACACAGTTAATCACGACATTTTTATTAAAATAACTTTGTAGTGCGAAAAATTGTTTTAGAATATTTTAGCGCTGGTTTGCAGTAACTAAAGTAACGCCATCACATTTGCAACAAAAAACTATTAGTCAACGCAAAACCATGCAACTGCAAGAGTACCGTATCCCAGGGTAAACAACAAAGAAACATGAGCCACGAAAAAACACAGATAGCAACTAAAGAAATAAAGGTTAAAAAGGGTAAATTAATTCAAAATTTTCTTCTTCGTAGAGTTGTGTTTGATGACAGGATTATAAAATTGTGACACAACAGGTTTGGTGGTTGCATCATTAATTGTCATATGTACGACTCCATCGGACGCGGACTTTATTGATCTTCAAGGAACCAATTGTAAAACATTTACAACAAACAACTGACAATTTTTCTGTAAAGCACTGACTTACTAGAAATTGTTTGTGAATGCTAGGCAAAACATGATTTGTGCGGTGCATTAATTGAGTAGGGTATTCTTTGAGTTGTTACTTTGAAGTCAAACAACAATTTTGACAAAACCAACAAGAAAGTTTAAACAATTTCAATCATTTTTTCTCTTCAAACATGCAGGCGTGTTACAAAATGATCAAATTTTCCCAGGCAATGTTTTCATTCTAGTTAATTAGTAATTTTTACTAATTTTTATAATTTTCAGTAGCATAAATTTATTCAACTCTGATTAAATGCACGAACATATTATTTGGGCTTGCAGCAGTTTCATATATAAAACGATTTTATATATAAAACTGCTTAACAAAAGTTGTGCCAACTTCTATTTCTTTGCATGTTATTGCCAATGCAATAAATTTAATTCTGCAATTTGAATGAGCATAAAAATTTAAGCAAAGAACAAGTTTGTGCTTGATCGCAAATGCTTTTGTTTTTCGATTTCTTTAAAACACCAAAAATGAAAAAGGCAGTTTATAATCGAACACAATGAGCACATTTTGGCTGGTGGAAGTTAAACAAACACTTGTAAAATAAATCAAAAACAATGTTTCAAGGTTCAATAGGCTTGAAAAACATTGTTCTGCCTACATTCAAGTTATAACAAAATTTGGTAATTCACTATTTGTCTTTCTTTCTTGTTAATAAATCGCAATTCACGTTTTTGTTGCTTATATCGTATAAACAAATTTGATAAAATATTTTATGCTAAGTAGGAAATCATTGAGCAATATCAATATGGTTAAAATAATTTAAACAAAGTTTTTAAATTTAAATTTCTTTTTTTGTTAAATCATATTGTAGTATCTTTAAAAACAATCTTCTATTAAATAGGTTTTGAACCAAATTAGTTATGCTACAGAAAAAACCACTATCATTGGCAGTGCCAGTAAAACAAGTAAAGGAAAAAGAAGTTTTAGAACACACTTTTATTTCCAATACACTCAATTTAGAAATACGAAAGATATTCAAATTAAGTTTTTTGGTTTTTTTTGTAAACAGCACTGAATTTATTATTTCTAAATACTACTAAATTTATTATAACAATTATGTTGAAATTAATTGAATTATGTATCGTCATTCAATATAAAACATTGCTGAAAATGTCAGCTTCCTAGTTAGTCGAACAGCTGGTTAAATTTTACTTGCAAAATTTGTGTACAGAGATAGCCACAAAAAAAAACAGAGAAAAGAAATTGTGTAAAAGTGTGTAAAAACAACAAATATCAAAAGTGCAAGAAATAAAAACTAAAGTTATTTATATAGTTATTTTAAAAATCTCAAGTTTTATTAAAATAATCTTATATAGAATTAAATCATACATGTTTGAATTGACCTGACGTTGTTAACAAATTAAAAAAACCCAGATACTATTCATTTGGTATTAAAATAAACAGATCAGCTGTAAGAAACAATCAAAAATTTTCCTACAAAGATGTTTCAGATGTTTGTTAAAGACATTCCAAGTAGCTTAACAAAATAACAATATTTCACCAGTCCATTATTCGCTCACACAACAATCTGTTTAAAACATAACAACAAGATGCCTGACTTAATTATCATTCTCGAATGATCTCAGTAGTTTATAATATAAATAACAAAATTTAAATTTAATGAAGCGATTTAAATCTAAGGTATGATTAACAATTTGTTTCAAGTTTTTTAACTTTCAAAAATATTTTTTATTAAACAATAAATTATTTTACAGAAAAAAGGTTTAAAAAATTACATCAATAAATGCTGATGTTATGAATTTGTTCAATTAAGAACAACTATTGATTCGCAAAATGCGCATTTTAAAATATTACAGTTATTATCATTCCACTGAAATGTATTTGAATGATATGTCATGCATGCTTCTTCATACAGATATCCATCTGGTTGAGTCGGGTACCAGTTCGAATACGAACCAAAAGAGAAAATGACTTCAGGAAATGGCTTCCAAACAAAAACTGAACCGAAGTCATTTGGGTTCAACCTTTGAGCTCCTAACCAAAAGCAGCCTATGTTTATGTTATTACACAAACAATTTGCTTCAAGTGAAGAAACTGCAAAATTTATAAAATTCAGCAAACGTTTTTACCAAGGACTTTGATAAGTTTAAAATCACAACAGTGAAAAGATACAAAATTGATGTTATGTAATAACAAAACTTAACCTTTGACAGATAAAAGATAGTTGTTAACAGCTTCTGTTTTTGTATGACTGTCAATAACAGTAAGAAAAGATCTACCAGATTGAATATCATTGCAATGTTTTCTAGCATCCGACCAATTCCAGTTTCCATATTCTAGTTTGTAACATGATCCTACATTAGCCATGTATACAAAATTTGGTGGGCATGTATCTGAAAACAGTAAGTTTAACAGAAAGTGATCTAAAAATTTTCAAAATTGGTTTTATTCACCTTTTCTAAGAAAAGCCAAGCAGTTTGAATCTTGTATTCTTGATTCCGACCAAAAATTCCAAAACTCAAACAAATGACAGGTTTTTGTGTTTCTGCAATATTGAAATCTCAAACAGTTTATTTGACGACTACTCAAATATCTAGCAGCACACATCTGAAAAGAACAGCTATGAATCGAGATTGCAGGAAAGTCAGAAATGCATGGAAATGGAATGACACTGCTTTTTCTAAACATTTGTTTATTTACAGTTGCTTTCACGTTAAAAATTGTCATAGCCAATAAGAAGAACAACTTTGGACGTGTAGTCATTATTCTCCAAAAATTACGTATCTAAAAAATAAAAAAATTAAAAATGAAAATGTTTTTCAGCTTTTAATCGTCATTTAAAATGAAATGACAACTTTTAAGTTTTTATTACACTAAATTATTTATCGATATAAAACTTTCTATTTTTCTATTTAAAACTCAATTGGTTTTTTTAGAAAATTAAAAATTGTTAACCTTGAGATCTGTTTTAGTTTTTGATTTTTTTAATGATGTTCATCATTTTTTTTCTCAAATTTGATTTTCTAGTAACTTAGTGTGGAAGTTTCTTGCAGTTTTATATCTGAAATCACTGCAAAACATGCTACCTGTCTGCAATGAATTATTCAATGTAGGGTCATACCACTAGAAGCATTTTGCATTTAAAAAAACAAAAAAAAAACAACGAGTTTGTTCTTGTTTGTTATTTTTGATACACAATGAAACAAAAATCAATAAGCAATAAGACAATATTGTTTATTGGACGACGTAGAACAAAACACACTTCGTGATTTAATGAAATTAGTTGGTTGGAACTGAAAATACAACGTGGTGTACATTAAAGGTTCAGCGCGATACAAAATGTACTACACTTTGTTTTGCAAGAATTACGTAATTGAAAGCTTAGTTACAACCAAAATAAAATTTTTATTTAATTGAATTTAAATTGTTTGAAATATTTAATATATATATATATATTTATATAAATATATATATATTAATTATTCCTCTAAATTAAAATGTACACATATGTACACACCTTACTAAAATTTTTCAACTTAATCATATCATTTAAAATTTACAAATTACTCCCGTTTAGAAATTTTTCTCTTTTTTAACTGATTCTTTAATAGAGTGGTTATAATTTAGCCTAAAATCCTAAAATAACCTCTTTGGCATTTTAGACTTATTTGATGAGTCTTTCATCACGGCAATTTTCATAAGTGAAAAAGTTTCAAGATTTTTAAAACACTTATTTTGAAATGAATCAATTTCTACAGTGTTTTTTAACGAGTAAATTTTCTCATCCGTTTCACTTCTAAGAAACATGGCGAAGCAGATGTCTGAAGCTATAATTCCTGAATGCCCAAACTAGATAGCTAACTGTAAACAGCGTCAAGAAGCTAGCTAAACAACGGTGTATTACTGACTTCGCTTCAATTGTTTGTCTTTTTAGTGGTGTTCCATGTGATGTTTTGGATTTTATATCACTTTAATTAAATCAAACTTTGAAAGATAAATCAATCATACAAGGTTGATTGAATAGAGAATTTATTTCAAAATAAAACTAAATTCTGTTTTTTATTATAATTCCATATGTAGGAAAATTCTATCGAATTTGTTGAAACATTAGAATTACTATAAACAATATATGTACAGAAATATCATTCTTTTATAGTTTTGTCACGTTTGTTTTGAAAATAGGTTTCAAATTTAAAACTGTTTGCATTAAAAACAAATTATTTTTAAATCAGTTTTCATAAAAATGATAATAAATCAAGTCATTTATTTTAATGTCATTTTCCAAGCTGTTTTCATGTTTAGTGTTGTTTGTTTGTTCACTTTTCATTTATTACATCAAAAGATTGAAATTATTTTTACAACATCAGCAAGAAAATCAATGCATGAACATTTTAGCGGACAACATTGTAACGACATTGATGAAAACATAAATAAACAACAAATTCGTCTCAAGGAATTAGAGATGATTATATCAAGTTATGTAAATTTTGATATTACGCATTATCATTGAGAGCGTATTATATTACACTAAATAAGTTCATGTTCAATCTAATATTCAAATTTCTTAGTGAAACGATTAAGAGCTTCAACTTTTGAATGTTAAATTCTCAGATTGTTTGTTAATTAAAGTTACGATTTGTTGTTTTAGTGAACTAACACCTAAACAAAATAGCAATAAAACCTTAGACTTCAAACGTAACAAGTGAATCGAAAAACTAAGTTTTTTAAAAACACATTTTTATATAATCGATTGTGATATATATATATATATATATATATATATATATATATATATATATATATATAAATATATATATATATATATATATATATATATATATATATATATATATATATATATATGTATATATATATATATATATATATATATATATATATATAAAAGTGTGTAAAAAGTACTTTATTGTTAAATAAAAAAAAATGGAAAACGTAACTTCTTTGTGGGGTTACAAGCATTTCACGCAATTTCTTAACAAGTTCAAAAATCCGCAACTCAACTCAAATTTTAAACAAGTAAAAATGAAAAATAAATTAAGAAAATGTTTTTATTTGCTTCTTCATCTGAGTCAACGAAATAAAAATTTGGAATCTAAAACAACCGTTAAGCTCAATTTTGTACATTGTTTATTTTTTTTCTGTGAAATCAAAATTTCTAAATTTAACTCGATGTATGGATTAGTTGTTTATCTAAAACATTTCATTCATATATTGTTATCAAGAATACAGCTATTCTGAAAATTTCAAAGCTCTATGTAGATGAACATTAGTCGAATTTGCGTTTACCTGTAACGGTCCAGATAACGTTCACCCACCTCTCCGTCTCGAATTCATTTATATAAAAAAATATTTAACTGATAATTATTTTCTCTAATCCATTAAGTTATGACTAAACAACTAATTTTATCTATAGTTTTTTATTGCTTTATTATTGCGCTTTTAAAGATTTTTATTCTGTTAATGTCACTCGATTTGTTTGGGTTGTGACTTTAATGCGATCCGTCATAGAGTGGAACAGATTGCAACAGATGTAGTATTTTCTCTGAATTGCTGGATGTTTTATAAGGTGAAAGATTTTTTCTTTTTTCGGATGTTTTTCGATTGCAGGTATGTATTAGTTTTTGATTTGTTATATTGTTTGGTTTGTGTAAGTTTGGCTAAGGGTTCTATTACTAATACTGATGAGTTAAAAAATAAGTAAATAAATAAATTACTTACCGCGGTTTTAAAAAAGCGACAAATCTAACATGAATATATAATTTTTAAAAGTTTAAAAAAACAAATTGTTGTTTAAGAAAATTGCATTGAATAAATAACCAGCATATTTTGAAATATGCAAAATTTGTAAAAAAAAAACTCGTTTTTGCCGGTTTGCTTGTTTTTTTTTATTTTTAAAAACAAAGAAAAATTAAAAATGAAAAAAAAAACAAATTTGTATTTAATTATTTGAAAAGACACCTTTGTTAAGAAGTCAATGAAGAAATAAGTAAACAGCACATTATCAGTCACAGTAAGCGGTTGTAAGTCCGGTCAAATGGTGAGTCAGATTATTACGGTTCAATCACCTCTCGTGTCAGAGAATGAGTTAATAAAATGATGTCCGTCAACAGAATTGTTGTTTAATTAGTTTTTGTTAAGTTAAAATAAAGGTCATGTGTTTCAATCGATTTTCGTAAAATTGAGAATCAATCGGATCAACATTTTTAAACAATAAAATGTATCATTTTAAAGCTATTTCTCACCTTTTATGTTTTTGTATTTAGCAAATGTTTTTTGCGCTTTATACCTCATTTATTTAAATTAACGACTATGTTAGCATTGACTCAATTTTTGTTTATTTAAGCTCACCCAATGACACCGAAATATTCATCCACAACCAACAAATTATAGGCGTGGATTATTGTAGTGCGCTGATTTCAAAAACCACGTGAACGTGTTTTAATTCAATTCGTTCAGAAGATATTCTGGACAACTCATTTCTTTGTTACACCGTGTATACTTATAAAGTAGAAAATGAATTAAATTTGTTTATTATCAGAACCAAAAATATAAAAAACGTCTATAGAATCTAGCAATAAAAAATTAATAAGTCTGAAAGTTATATTTTTGAGGAAGAGGAGCTACATCAGGCTCCTCTATACTGACAATGTTCAACGTCATTGTAATTAATTCTATAATAATGTTATTTAATTGTTCTGTTGTGTTTATTTAACAAAATCTTTCTTATGTATTGATGAATAACAAAACTTCAGCTTTAACAATGCGGTTGATAATGGTTGACGATGATGTCTATTATCATTTAATTATAACAATAAGATATTTCGATTTGGCGTGTGATAGTGTCCGGTAAGTCGTTGATATGCAACACAAAAAGTAGTAGACTAAGAAGAGATCCTTGAGAAACGCCACTGGTCACATTCTTCCACTTAGACTCACAATCTTTGATCAAAACGCGCTGCTTCCTATCTTTAAACTATGCTTAAATCCATGTGAGTAGCTTACCACGGCTGCCGTAAGTTTTTAGTATGTGCAGTAAGCAGTACGCCGAATTGATGTATACTACGTCAACCACATTGCCACAACGAACAGCCACGGTAAGTATGTCGCGAGTTTCAAGTAGATTTGTCGTACAGTTTTTTTTGAAAATTATAATATTCAGTTTTTTATAAGCAAGGTATTTTTTTTTATTTCTTTTTCAACTTGATTTTGTTTTGAGTTGGGACTATTGTGTGGCTGGCAAATTAAGTTTACAAAATCGCAAAAACGTATTTGATTTAAAATGTTATCAAACGCCTGTTTGAAGAAATCGATGAAAACATAAATAAACGCTGCTCAGGTTGATAAACCGGTTGCGGTTTTCTCAACTTGCCGGAATTTGTAATATTCTACTTAGAAAATGCAGTATTAATAAAATAACTGAGTTTACATTTAAATAATTTGCCGATATTTTCTTGTAAAAGTCTGACAATACAGTAGAGAGTGACACGGGGACAACATTTCTTCCCCATCCCCACCCCGCAAAGAAAACTCTCTTCCCATCTCCTCACTGTCCCCTCGCCCCATGTCCCCATCCCCTCAATATCTGTCCCCATCCCCTACCCATTCCCGCAGCTATCATTCCCAAACCTTCATTGTCCCCGCATTTTAAATTTTTATGCAAGTTTATTTGAAGTTAATTATTGAAAAAATTTGCAAAAAGATAGTTATGTTTTAAATGAAATAAGAAAGTAAAAAATATTAGTTTTCAATCCATGAGTGCCTTGACATTTGTCGAATCGCAAGCGTTCACTTTTAATTGAAATTAATTTTTCGATGTCTCATTTTCCCATTTCAATGTTATTTAAAACTACAAGCGAAAATGTACTATTGAAATTAAACCGATTCAAAACCAAGTGAAATGAAATACAAAAAGAAAGATACTCCGGTAGAATTAGCTAAACAAAGTACAAAAACGATAAAACAAAGTACAAAGACGATAAAACAAAGTACAAAAAAAATTAAAAATATTTTTTGAATTTTTAAAAATTAGTTTAAAAGTTCATTACCGTTCCCGCGGAATTACCGTCAAAATTATCCCCATTACCGCAAATTTCCCCCCCATTTTTTCCCCGTTACCGCGCGGTAATGGTGAAATTATGGAAATTTGTTCCCGTTACCGCGGTATAACCGCGGTATAACCGCGGTAACCGCGATATTTACCGCGGTCGGTATTACCGTGTCACTCTCTACAATACAGTCAAGCTATGCCCGCTAACGGTCTATAAAACTAATTGCTGGGTGTGAGCTCTAAAATATGCGTCGCATATGACGTAATAATAGATTTCAACATGTTAAATTAGAGTTGATTGAAGGTTGCAACATCATTTGCCAGCATAAAAATAGTTATAGTATACGTTCATACATATATATTAATATAACTTACAAACATTATTATTGATTATTTTAGATTATTAATTACGCGGTGAAACATTGAGTCAATGTTGGTATTAATGGGTTTAAAATTGGTATTTGATCAGGGTTTATTAATCAAACAATTTTTTTTTATAAAACATTGATTTATAATATGTTCAATTTGCTTTGATTATTGAATTGGACTCTCAAACCATGTACTTATATTTTAAATTTGTTATGGTTTGCATGTTAAGTATGCTGAAAACAAAAATTCTTCAAACATTTTAATTTTTCGATTTTAATTACAAAACACGTTTTAATTCAAAGAATAAATTATATAAAAGTACGTTTTCAATGATATTTGGACACAGAAAGTGGAAAAAATAAAAAAAATACAAACATCTCCGACTAAAAATGTTTGAATTGGTTACTTGTTGGACGAACACCTTCATGAACGGCAATCTGAGAAAGTAAATAAACGTCGCCTAGTTTGGAGCCTTGTGTGTTAGCGAGTTAGCGGTATAAGCGTTCCGCGCCATAACAGCTTTATGCAAAACTTTAATATAAGTACATAACAAAATCAAAACATTTACGTGTACTGAAGAAATTAACTCGGTGAAATAAGTATTGTTTAATAAAAGCGTGTAAACAATGATTCAAATGTGGTATTTACGGTTTTAAAATTTATAAATAGCTCTTTGTTAACGAGTCAGTGAAAAAACAAGTGAACTGTAAGAAATTTGGTTTTTTGAAAATCTCTCATAGTTTTGTAGTTTGTCAACTATAAATGTTTTGCAAAGTAATTTTTAATGATAGACAGTCTATAAAATAAAAAAAAATCACCACAGTTTTTTAAATACTTAATGTTTTAAGTATGTAAAAATTGGAAATATAGGAAAATTTCGAATCAATATAAAATAAACAAATTTTCCATTATAAATTTTCAAATTAAATATTGTTTTTTTAATGGTTCAATAAAAACGAGAGTAAAATAAAACAAGTATAGAAAATGATGAGCTTTTCAACACACTCTTTTATTTCAAACTAGCTGGGTTACCCGGCGTTGCCCGGGGAATTTAAAGGTTTTTTTATCGTTTTTCTCTCTGGCTCCCGTTTCCTTAACCGCTCGTTTGCCCGGGCATCTTTGCATCTATTGAAACATTTATGCAGATACTTTTGATTTTTAATTAAAAGAAATACAACAAACACATACAGTCATTTTATTGCAAAGCTTTCTGATACACAATGTTTTTTGTTTTTCCATAAGGTGCATTAATAGTTATACTATTATACTTAAAATACATTAATAGTTATATTGATATACTCACTCACAATAAATTTTTCAATTTTCTTGTCTGTTAGCACAAAATAATATCTGTTAGACTAAAAGTAGCACAAAATAATATCTGTTAGAGGTTAGAGTGGTTAGATTGGTTAGAGTGGTTAGACTGGTAGAGCGATAATGATAGCCTGACACACAACGACCGAAACAATTTACAATTTAATATATACACAACAATAATTAACAATTAAATAATATAAAAATAGTAGCCTAAGTAAATAATATAAGAATAGTAGCCTAAGTTTTTAAATTACTTTGATTTCGAGAAACCGAGACGATAAACAGCGAATGTAAACAAAACATAGCTCTGATACAATAGCGAAAATATTTAAAAAAATTAATTTTCTAAAACATTCAAAAACATTTGAACGATATACAGTAATTAAAAAAATAATAGTATAGTATATAGTATATTATATATTACTTTTGATATATTGATATAATTGATATAAGTAAAATAATACTCACTTTTGATTTTGAGAAATCGCGACAACCAACAACGACGGAACAGAAGTCGAAAGCAACCCTAAGCTCGTTAAGCCGCGATATAGTTGCATAGATAAAATATTTCTAAAAATTAATTTTCTAAAATTGCATAGATAAAATATTTCTAAAAATTAATTTTCTAAAATTGCATAGATAAAATATTTCTAAAAATTAATTTTCTAAAAACATTCAAAACAATTTTTTTAAATAAATGAGATTATTTGTTAGGTGGTAAATGTTTATTATGTAAAATTTCGTGCAAATCCCTTCATTGGTTTTGGCGTTATTAATGAACATACGTTGCCTTTTATATATATAGATTCACCCAATTTAGAAAAACAAAAGATATTCAAAAATAACGATCGTAACAAAAAATAAATAATGAAACATAAATAAATAAATCGTGACGCCATTTTTTGAACTAAACATTTTGTTTGGAAGATAAGAGAGTTGGGAGTTATCTATATAATAAATAAATAACCGACCATCGCCCAACGCTCTTATCTTCGAAACAAAAAAGTTTAGCTTAAAACATGTTAATATTTCTGGCAATGAAAATTTGCAATATCGCAAAAACGTGATTAATTTTATGACGTTAGCAGACACCTTTGTGAAGAGATTAGTGAAAACATAAATAAACGCTGCTCAAGTCCATAAACTGCTTGCCGTTGTTTGTGTTTTTTTTCCCGTTTATTTAACTCATAAAGTTTAAAAATATTTTGAGGAAAATCTAGGTTATTGTTGGAAATTAACTAGTTGCCTATGCTGTCGTTTTTAATTATTTGTTAATAATTTATTTGTGATGTTTTGATATATTTCCAGTTTCATTTAGCTCCAACATAAACCTTGTTTTTCACTTGTTACAACGCTCATATTAACTTGCTATATTGTTTGTTTGTTTGTAAGTTTCTGAGCAAAATTTGTTTTTGCGGTACCTCAAACACTACACGATTAAATACGTGTAAACTCGCAATACACCCGCCTGTCGTGCTTGAGAGAAAATCAAACAACAAAATCACGTTTCATCAAATAAGTTTCATACTATTTTGAGAAAGCAAACTGCAACGTTTTTCACAGTAGTGTGGCCGTCACTATAACAATTGTTTAAATAAAAATTTATATCTCATTTTAATTAAAAACTAGATCAAATTTAGTGTGAGATGTACGCAATAAATTTCCGTATTGTTTGTATTATTATTTAGAGATTGTTTTACAGTTTTGTCTTTTAAATGTTTACAGTAAAGACAAAGCATATTATAATAAGTACTTTATTGTTAAATAAGAAACAATAGAACGGAAAACGTAACTTCTTAGAGGGGTTAAAAAAAAACTGTACTCTACTTCTTAATAAGTTCCAAAATCCGCAACTTGACTCAAGTTCTAAAAAACCACAATTCACTTCAACTTGCTAATTAAACACCTTTTCGTCGAGTATCCGCTACTAACTCTACGCGCCAAGTCTCTAACTCGAAAAAAACAATACGCTTGCCACTTATACACAACAACAACTACAATCTACAGGTGAACATTTGCACACCACTGCACACATGTACTACCTACGTGTCTCTTCAAACTATGATCAATTATTAATTTGTATTTTGCATGGTCCTTTTACCGATATCACAGAACATAGCTTTCATAAGTATTGTTTTCAAAAATATTTTGTGCTAACATATACAAAAAATCCAAACCGAAAACAAAGTCTTATGAAAACAATTTTGATATTTGTTCATCACGCACATCGATGTTTACTGTGATAACAATATGTTTTTCAAATTTAAAAACGAACTGATTAATGTTATGTTACTGAATATACACCTGCCTGCAAAAATAAACTTTTCACAATTATTAGAAATGTTTTAAGAAAGCTTTAGAATATGCGAAAAACAAACAACAACAAAATTATTATAAATGTAAAAAGGCTGAAGAAAATATGGATTTTTCTCTTTGTCAAATTTAAATTTTTTTGCTGAGCTCCAGATGCAGACAACTTTGTGCAGAGCTCAGTGTATATATAAAAACGGCGCTCAAGTCTGTCAAGCGATCGCGTTAAAACTAGAAACTCCTAAACTTGTCATATGTACGTTGCATGTCTTACGCTATTATTGTCACCCGATAATAGAGAATGATATTAGAAAAGATTTGAGCCTGTTAAAAAATAAATTCTAATTCAGCTAATAAGCTAACACAATTAATTTTGAGATGGTACAAAGTGAATCGGGTCCAATAGTTTACAATAAATACATTTGTTCAGCAAACGCCTTTGTAAATAAATCAGCAATATGATAAATAAACGCCGTTGTGAGCATTGTTTAGTTCGGAAGAGGAAAGCGAGGGAGCGATACCATGGGCTATGAGGATCATCCGAGGCTGGTTAAATTGCTAGCTGCATGGGAAGTCGATTTGCCGGTCCTTGTCCAACTTATTGCACTTATTAGTTGGCGGGCTGGAGTGAGTCGAGCCATTTGTCAACGAAAGCCTTGTGCTTTCGGTGGTCTCCCTGCCTCAAAGCCAACATAAACACGTCACCAAACACTCAAACATACTTACCATCTAAATTGTCTTATTGACAGATACAGACGTTAAACAAACCTCACACACGCATTGTTTAGCTTGCAGTTAACTTAACATTCATTTTAAGTGCTTAGTGAAGAATACGAAACTTTTATTATGTTACTTATTCAATAATTCAGAATTATTCAATGATATTTTGTTGTTTATATGCATCGGCGTCGCGATTTAAACCGCAATGAGTATTGGTTTTTATAGGTTGCATTGAATGAATTTTAATTTAGGCTGGAATTATTGTGTGACTTGCAAATCTGTGAACCGTCATGTAAAAAACCTCCCATCCAAACAACCACCACCCGTATTTTAAAAACCTTGCGATCCTTTGATTGATTCGTTTTACGATATCCTCTTGACTTGAACCTTTTCTGCTGACAATGAATTTTGTCGAAGTCTGAGCTCTAAGTAATCCTTAATTCTTATCACATTTTACTTTTTTTTTAGCAAACTTTTAGTAATAAGGATAACAAAAATAATCGAAAAACAAATGTGTGGTTTATTTCAAAGTTCTAAAAAAACCAAAAATAGATTTTTGATGAAAAAAACCTTTTTAAAACATTGTAATATTATTGTTTTTACTTGAAAAAAATAATGTGCTGTGATTTCGTCTGGTTATATTGTCTTAAATTTGAAAACAATTAAATCAGTTTTCTATATAGTATTAATTCTTTTTAAAACATATCGTTTTGCATTGAAAAACACATTTTAGTTAGTTAGTTAATTTTCTATATATTATTTTTCATAAAATAATTTTTTTCTACGGCATAAAATCAACTTCATAAAAACGATGAAGACCAAATACATAGTTTTGATAAGAATCTAAGTTGAGAGTCCAAACACATCGAAAAACAGGTTGTGTTATTCAAATAAAGGGATATGTTCCTAATCATGCTGTTTGAGTTTGGTTACAATTCTTTATTTCAGCATGAATTATTAAAAGATTTGCAGGTGCAGTTTGAAGTTAACGAAACTTTAAAAAATAAATAAACTGCAACCTTTTCGAGTGTCCTGAGCTAGTAGTTTCGTAAATAGTGTTTTTCTATAAATAAAACGTCTCAAATGACTTGTGTTTCAAATATAAACATATACACTGTGTAACAATCTTTATTATAATCCAGTATAGGTCGGATGACTGTTATGTAAAAGCTCAAGGCATCCTTCTGGCAAATACAAGATCGTCTTAGGATTTTCAAAAGTGCATCCTGGAGGCGGTTTTTAAGCAGATTGCCGCAACGTGATCGTCCCATTTCAATGTGGATGAGATATTCACGCCTAGAAGCCTAAATGATGTCACACGCTCAATGATTGCTCCATCCATTGTCAGAGTAGGCGGGGATTTTTCCCCCTTCACGTTTTTGATATTTTGCTATCATAAAATCAACTCAACAAAATTTTAATTATGTTGTTAACTTTAAACGAGTAAGAGTTTCGGTGAGCTTCGATAAAAACATTTGTTTAATGTACGAAACTATTTTGAGATAATAAATAACATTAATTTAAAAAAAACCTTATCTGCTGACAATGAATTTTGTCGAAGTCTGAGCTCTAAGTAATCCTTAATTCACATTTTACTTTTTTTTTAGACAGACTTGTACTTATAAAGATAACAAAAATTATCGACAAACAAATGTGTGGTTTATTTCAAAGTTCTAAAAAAACATAAAATAGATTTTTGATGAAAAAAACCTTTTTTAAACATTGCAATGTTGCTGTTTTTACTTGAAAAAAATAATGTGCTGTGATTTCGACTGGTTAATTTGTTTGAAATTTAAAAACAATAAAATCATTTATCTATATAGTTTTAATTTTTTTAAAACATATCGCTTTGCATTGAAAAACACATTTTAGTTAGTTAATTTTCTATATAATATTTTTCATAAAATATTTTTTTTTCTACGGCATTAAATCAACTTCATAAAAACGATGAAGACCAAATACATAAGTCGAGAGTCCAAACAAAACGAAAAACAGGTTGTGTTATTCAAATAAAGTGATATGTTCCCAATTATGCTGTTTGAGTTTGGTTTCAATTATTTATTTCAGCCTGAATTATTAAAAGATTTGCATGTGCAGTTTGAAGTTAACGAAACCGTAAAAAATAAATAAACTGCAACATTTTCGAGTGTCGTATGCTAGTAGTTTTGTAAATAGTATTTTTCTATAGGTGTGTTATTCATATAAATGAAACGTCTCAAATGACTTGTGTTTCAAATATAAACATGTACACTGTATAACAATCTTTATTGTTTTGATGTCTTAACCGTCACCCATCATAACAGCGTTACGCACAAGTTCACAATACGTGCATTATTTAAGACTTTAGCAGACACCTTTGTGAAAATGTTAGTGAAAACATAAATGAATGACGCTTGGTCTGTGCAGCAGCTCGTTATTCAATCATGAAATAACTGTTACTGTGTCATGAAATAAATTTTTTTCTCAAATCTGGCAAGACAATGAATATAGAAGGTTCCAATAAAATATAAAATAAACTGTATGGTCTGCACAAGTACTTTAAATAGAAATCAGATTTATTCGCACTTTTTCCACAATTTCCAGCACATTTTTAGAGAATCAGTTTTTTTACCGTTTCACCAGTTGCTTGAAAACACAATTTTAAATAAAGTACTAGAAAACATTTGGGATTGTATTGAGTTGGAAAAAGGTATTTAACATTTTTCTGAACAATTGTAATACTATATCATGAACAGTTTTCATTTTGTTCACTGTTGGTAGGACAAATGTTATTAATTGAATAAATTTATTTTTAGACAAGAAATTATTGCTTACATGAACATCTTATCTATTAAATACATTTAGGCAGCTTGCCGTTTTTCTGATCCACAATTTAACTAAAATAATTATTTTGACTGATTCATTAAAAGCTTTAAAATGCTGATAATTATGAAGATTTGTTTAGAAAGTCAAGAGCTAAATTATGAAAGCGTTTCAGTTTTACTGTGAAAAAAAAGAAAAAGGGGCAGGCCAAATACATCTGAACAAATCAACGGAAGAAAAGAAAACAAATAAAAGAGGTAGAGAAGTGAATAAAAAAAAAACTGAATGAGTAAGGAACAATTCAGAAAAAAACGAGAGAGATAAACAACAATAAATAAAAGTTAAAAAATCTGAGTATTGTTGGTTAAATCTGCTAATTAAATTGATAAAATCTATTATATTAATCATCAGTTTTTCCAACCCTAGCATAGCGTGGAATAGGGACATTTCAAAAATAAATGATGATTATGATGATGATGATGATGATTGTGTTTATTTCAATTTCTGCTTGGCAGATTACATTTAAAAAAAAGCTTGGCTTGAAGTTGCTTTTATTTTTTTGATTTTACCAATCTGACAATATTACCAATCTGACAATTTTACTTGGACAAACGTTCCACGACGCTCAGAAAAATCTGTACTCTATTGAAAATTACATGGCATCGCAAAGTTTAAATGTGGATAGTTTGGTTTTCAGAGAAAAATGGCTTTTATCTGGCAAAAACGATTTTCTGTTAAATCGATTATTTGGATTACTTAAATTGAATGTAATGTTTTATATTTGTTGTTAAGTTATTTTTATGGTAACACGTTCAATACCAAAACTGTTTTTTTTAATATTTCTTTTAAATTGAAAATTTAGTTTTTAAAAAGTATCAGTTAATAATTTTTTTCGCATAAAAATAATGTTTTTTCTAAACAAAAAATTTTTTTGGAACGCGTTTGCAAAGAAATAAACAACAAAATGCAATTTTCTTTAACGGTTTTATATTGTTTTAATTGTCCTATACTTTTAGATTTGCTTTTCTCATAATAATAATAGATTACTTACAGGTTACGGTTAAGCTCTTGGTCTATTTCATATCATATGGATTATAAAAAAAACCAGCAAATAGTCCAATATTTGTGAGTTTAAAAATAATTATAAAACAAATTTATCATGTCAAAGTAGACAAGTTGAAATTGTGTATGTTCCTGAACAGATATGTTTTGATCTATGCCTTGAACATTTTAAAACATGTAGAAGTATGAGAAAAATAATAAGCTATTAAAATTATAATTAACTTTAAATAATCTAAAACAACTGTTTAGCTAATATTTTGCAACCGGTAGCAAATATTTAGTTTGTTTCCAAAAAATAAAAAAAATTGAAAAAAAAAATTGTGTATGAAATTTTGAGCTGACCCTCTGTAAAAATGTCAGTGAAGAAATAAATGAACAAGAGTTGCTCAGTCGTCAGCGTCATCTGAGAAGAAGGTAGGCGGGAGAGCGATACCATAGTCTATGAGGATCATCACTAAAAACTGATAATTAATTTCTTTACAAAAAATGTTGATTATAAAAACTTTAATTTTATAAACTTATTTCACATATTTACACTTTGTCTAATCATTCTGAAAATTTGATAAAATTTGAAGTTCTTGACGACAAATAAACCCAATAAAATTTAGCTAGATTAGATAGCAAAAGAATTTTTTAATCGTTAAAGGGTCTTAACTTATCGCTCCAGCAGCAAGCAAATACGATATAATGTATTAAAAAATCATTTATGATTTGAATCAAATAATTACTTCATTCCGTTTTTAATAGTTCATAATTTTAATAGCAATTTGATGTGAATGTATGTTAAACAATGGTTTAATTAGAAAAAAGCCTATTTATTACAATGGCAACTGAATTGTATTTCTTTGGTGTACAAAAAACAGTAGACATCAGCAACTGCCATTATTTTAGAAGCGGGAATGGTGGTTAATATCAATGGTATTGCATCCGATTGATTAGCTGATGCTGTGATCGTTGCGAGAGTGTTTGTTGTTGTAGATAACAGTACTTGTAGTTTCTTGAGAAAGTGAATTATCAGAACTTCCAACGCCTTGCTTTATTAGCTGTCTTTATAGGGTGAATAAAAATAATTTTGCCTTTAATGAGTAAGGATTACGTAATTTATTTTTAAACGGATAAACGTTGAAAATTTAAAAAAAAAATACTCCTATCGGTAATATGCTGATTATTTTGTAACTATAAATAATTATTTTCAGTTATCTCTATAGCAGAACTCATCAGTAATCATAAGATAACAATTAAACTGGGTTCTAGATAAATTAAACGCCGGTTGTAATTGTTTTTAAATGAGTTAAAATAAATTATTTTGAAACTCTATAACAGATTTAGCGTATATCATATGAGACATTTTTTGAATGATGGCAGCTAAAGCTTAAATGCTTTTCCTGTGTTTCTCTCAATGAGGATGGCGCTGGCATAAGAGGAGACTGCGGCGGAGTGATTCCATAGCTTATGAGGATCATCCGAGGCTGGTTAAATTGCAAGCTGCAGGGGAGGTTGATTTGCTGGTCTTGTCCAACTTATTGTACTTTATTAGTGGGCGGGCTGTAGTGAGTTGAGCCATGTGCTTTAGGTGGACTCTGTATCAAAGCCAACATTAACACGTCACCAAGCACACAAACATACACACCGTCTAAATTGTCTAATTGACAGATACAGACGTTAAACAAACCACACACTGTCGTCCGCGTTTTTGAACATCCACACATAAACACATCAGTCTTTATATCAGTAGATATCTAACAGTATGAAAATATTAATATTATGTAGCTAACATCTTATGTGAAAATTAATTATTTAATAAAGTAATTGGAATAATTTTCCTTTGTTAATATATGTGCAAACAAATAGGGATACAATTTTAACCCCAAAAACCTGGAACGTAAATTTTTAACATGGATCCATTGGGGGTTAAGGAAACAAATTTATTAGAAAATTGTTCTTAAATATATAACATAAACAATAGCACAATGTTGAAATTACAACAACAACGTGATTAATTTAAAAGTTTACCAGACACCCTTGTGAAATGGTCAGCAAATACATAAATGAATGGTACTCGGGCTGAGCAACTGCTTTCAGTACTTGAAATATTGCAAATATGCATCATTGACTGACAGATAAGCGATACATTTTACCGAGAAATGTCAATGTACGAATCTTTATCAAATACAAGCTTTGAAATGCTAATTTCTATGTGTAGGTGTGAAAATATAATTGGCTTGTCTAACGGGTTGTATTCTTTTACTTACTGTTCTTGCCGATTCCAACTTTCAGGCTAAGTGGTTGTTTGTTTTTAGGAAATCTCAAGCAGTTATACTCGCAAGGTTGAAGAAATACACAATAATTGGATTAATTACAGTAATGTCCATTAGGAATTATTTATTGAACTCCATCAAACCAAAATTTTTTTTTCTAAACGTTGTATTGGTAAACTCTGGTTCAACACAAATGTTTCATAAATTATTGAAATTAATTGAATGATATTTGATACATGAATACAAATAGTTTTGTTTCATATGTTTCCCCAGCACTTCAAGGAGTTAATTTGTTTCTCAAAACGGATGATACATTTAATACAGAAGGTTCTAATGTTACTAGAATTAAAAATTCAATGTGGTCTGAACAAGATTTAATTCACGATACTAACTCGACAACGTTTTTCAGATAATTTTGGGCTTGAATAAGCCAGACTTATGTGCAATTTCTGTACTTTCACTATATCAAGTATATCATCCACTCACCCGTCGTTTAAAAAAACTATCAACAATTAAACCTTGAAAACTGTTGTGATTGTATTGAGCTGGCGGGAAATCTTTTGCAACATAAATGTCAAGATCAGGCATTTCACTCTTTTCTGATTTTTTTTTCATATTATATCGTGAACAGCTTTTTTATCGAAGCTTTGGTGAATTTTGCATTGCTTTGTTACGGGTTGCGCAGTGCGGATTTTAACGTCGCTGGTCTGCGTTTTACCTGTTTAAAGCATTTGGAAAAACTTGAAAAAAAGAATTTGTTTGACTTAACCTGATCGACACTAGCTCTCCACTCTCATCAGTTTAAATAAATAAACTAAGTTCGACTTTTACATAGAATTGATAAAAAAGGATTTTAAATTTTCGTTCTTTTATTTGGATTAATTAATGAGTTAAAGTCATGAAAAGTAACAAAAACCATCAGATATGCTATATGCTCTATCGTAATGCTCCAAGTTTTTTTGTTTAATTGATTAACGTCTGTTTTTGTTTGTGACAATTCAAACAGCCTTAATGATGCAAAATCAAGAGCATTTTAAAAGAAAATGTTCACATGTGTGATTGGGTTTAAAAACATTAAAAAACAATGTTTAACTGAATAAAAACTGCGGGTTGGGTTAGAAAACGTACCTTTTCAGGTGCGTTGGGTAGGGTTGAAAAAAAGAGACCCATGTTCATTTTTGAGCTTAACTTAACAAAAAAGCCGTGTGTTAATTATCATTATTTAATCAGTTATAAGTTTTTTATTACAACTATCTAGTTAAACAAAAAACTGTTTCTAAAAAAGGTGCTGATCAACAATTAATATTAATTTTTTTATTACATTTTTATTTCTTATTAACTTATTAGCACTTCATCATAATAATCGCAACCATCATTATCATCAGCAGAACTATCTTTAAATTAAACATCATGTTTATATATGATTATTTTAATTGATAATTCTTTTCTAAAGAAACCATGTGCTGGTGAAAGTTCAAAAATTCACGATTAAATTATGAAAGTTACTAATTTGCTCTAAAGTCTGTAATGACAAATCTCTGTAAGAATTGCGTCAGTGTCTTTATTTTAATGGAGTTCTTCTCTTATATAAAAATTACAAAATAGATTTGGTTTTTAAAATTAAATTCTCGTTGTTTTATTTGACATCTATATAAGCTACAGGCATAGAAAATAACGAAAATTATCCTGTAATGTTTTGAGTGTGTGTGCGTGTGGTTTAATTAACGTCTGTATCTGTCAGTTAGACAATTTAGACGGTATGTATGTTTGAGTTTTTGGTGACGTGTTTATGTTGGCTTTGAGACAGGAGGCCACCGAAAGCACAAGGCTTTCGTAGGCACATGGCTCGACTCACTCCAGCCTGCCAACCAATAAGTGCAATAAGTTGGACAAGGACCGGCAAATCGACTTTTCATGCAGCTAGCAATTTAAACCAGCCTCGGATGATCCTCGTAGGCTATGGTATCGCTCCGCCACCCTCCCTTCCCAATGTTTGGAGACCGAAAGCACAGATTTTAAAAAGAAATCTTGAGGACAACCAGAGGTGTCCATGGATTGGGTCTAATTTACTGACACATACATGGGTTGAATTAAGTTTTAAAAAAATTGAAAAAACATTTTTTAATTACCAAAACAATTTAATTGGTTCAGTGTCTTTATTTTTTTTATTTATTGTTCAAAGTACTGTAATGTTCAATGACCAAACTCACAGATCTTATAGGAAAATCTTGAGGACAACCAAAGCTGGCCATAGGTTGAGTTTGATTGCGTCAGTGTTTTTATTTTGATTTTTTAATAGATTGTTGAAAGTTCTAAAAATTTTCAATTCATATCTATGTGTAGAGAAAAATGATAAAAACCCACTAAAATTCCCGGGCAACGCCGGGTAACCCAGCTAGTAATTAAATATACATCAATTGTTAACAAAATTAGACTATGAGAAATGCTTCCATTTTTGATGGCCTGCTTTCCACCCGAACAAACAGAGACACAGCGAAACAAGAGCAAATTAAAAAAAACGTGATAAAAAAGTATTGCAACTATAATAATTTGTATTGTCTGTGGTACAGAAAAACACCTCTTGCTTGTTGGTCGCAAAAGCTTAAATGGTTTTCTTCTGCAATGCTCTGCGGGCTGCAGTACAAGGTGTGCGTAAGTAAAGTAACAAAAGCCAAAATTTTTGTTCAGCGGAAATAACATTTTGCATTAGTTTATAATAATTGTGAGAAGTGGAAATAATTTAATAATATTTAGACTGGTGGATATTCAAAAACTTTGATTAAAATATTAAGCATAAGAACCGTTAACAAAACAAATTGCGTCATTAGTAACAAAGAATTAGAAGATCAAACTCGTTTTGAAGGGCTTAACAACTATACGTTTAACTAAATTGTAGTAATGATAACGAATTTATATTTCACTAAGATCAACAGTAAACACGACTATTTAAAGCGTAGGTATGGAGGAAAACTGTTCCGATGTTTAATAAATAAAATAAGCTAACCATGGTGATATTGTTTAGTTGTCAGCGGCAAATACAAACTGAGAAAAAGCCTTAAAAAACAGTCACAAATCAAAACTAAAAAAGTAATAAAGCATAATCTAAAGCAAAAGCAATTGGTAAAAATTGAAGTTAACCAAGAATACCGATTAGTATTGAAAAAGCAAAAACAAAAAGACGTTAGAAATGAGCTATAAATCGTGACAATCCAAAATGAGCGTTTGAAAAAAAATGAAAAACTGCCTTTTGTTATTTTCAAGAAATGATTATATGATTGGAAAAACAAAACAGACACTGTCATTTAAAATTAAGTGTAAACCTTCCTACTGTGTTTTTGCAACACTAAATAAATTGAACAAGTGTTTCAGTTTATTCTAAAAAAATTATAAATGATCAAAAATTTAATTGATTTTTGTAAACTATAAAACTGGTACATATTAAAAAATTTAATGGATTTTAGAAAACTATAAAGCTGATACATAATAACCATGAAAAGTTGTGGCTCTGAAATTCACTTGACCGTGGCGCCACTTAAAAGATTCTTATCAAATTCTTTTCAAATATTAATTTATTATTATTACGTCGTCAAATAGCAGGGCCAACGGCCACTTACACCATTACACCAACATTACCTACTAAGAATGTACAATTACAGTTAGCCATTAACAAATTAGGACTGTGGAATGAAACGTGGCAACCTCAACTAGCCTCCGAAAAATGTTTCCACTGCCCCATCAGAAGATCTCATTGTAACGCTTCAGTTTCTACATACTCAATCGGCTTGCAAAAGATATCACCTATTTATACCATCCGCGACCTTGTAGTATTCATTAACAACAAACAAACATCTAGGTCACACATCGACTATATTGTCGATAGAGCTCTTAAAATAGGGAATTGAAGATATTTTATTATCGACGCATCATAATTAATTATTTAATTAGACAAATTCAGCTTGCATCATACGAGACACCTTTTGCTCGACGGCGGCAAAGGTTCAAATGTTTTTCCTCTGCAAACCGCGGCAGGCTGCAGTTTACGCACAAATTCTGGCTTTTCTATACGATATAAGTATGTAATATATGTTTTAGACAATTTATTGTTAAGATTAGATAGAATGTTTATTAAACCAAAAAAGCTAACAGCAAAAGTATGCTGACTGGTTTAAAATTAAACAAGAAAATAAAAAAACAAATTTTTTAACACAAAATTTTATTTAAAATAGATTTGATTTAAAAATACAAAAGATGTTTAAATTAAATTGTTTTTTTAATTGAATCATGTTTTTTCATCCAATATAAAGCTATGATGAAAGTACCAGTTTCCTAGCTAGTCAAAAATCTGGTTAAATTTTACTTGCAAGATTTGCGTACAGAGAAAGACACCCACGCATACACAAAAAGAGATTGTAACCTAAATAAAAGTTTGTAAAAACCATAACCGTAAAAATTCAAAAATTTGTTCTTGCATTTTTTATTAAAAATAAATTACAGGAGAAAAATTTAAAACATAAAATTGAAATTAAACTTTTGTAATAAGTTTTTTAGATTAACATTAACATTAACATTAGGTCTTGAACTGAGGACCGGCATCTAAAAATGTTAACAAAAAGTTAACGGTTTCTTTAATAATTCAAAGCAGTTATTTTCAATATGTTTCCTTTTTAAACAATTCTACCCACAATTATTTATTATACTTATGAGCCAAACGTTAATTAGGAAAGTTGTACTTTTCAATCACCGTTTAAGTCATCTGAGGAACAAATCATCAACTTTTTAAATGACAAATTTTTAACTCAAGTAACTAAGAATTTTTCAAGATGTTGCAAATCTCAAAAGCATTCCATTTTAGACTTGCGTGTTGTCGTGGACGTTGATTTAAGCACTTGTGTAAAGGTGATCACTGTGTGTTGAATTTCTTTGTTATTACAATTTTATATAAAACAAAAGTCCTTATCATATATCAAAATTAAATAAATTAATCAAAATAAAATCTTATATTAATTGGTCTGCAACAATATTAACTGGTGTATTTAATATGGTACATAGGCTAGCTGAGTTCTTTTGAAGTTTTTATATAAGAAACGCGCGATAGTCTGGAAATAAGCCTCACAATTAATAATTAAATTATTGTTCAGATAATGAATAAGTTATTAATAAATAAATACGCTGTTGAAAATAAAATTATTAAGTTAAATAAATACGAATCTTCAGGACCAAATAATATTTTTAAAGGGTTTTAGTAGAATATAAACTTCTATTTCTAGTTATTTAAATAATTATACAACAAATTATTACAAACTCAATCGGTCCCTGATGAGTGGAAGTACCTATACTATTTATACCCCAGTTTATAAAATAGGAGATACGAATACTGCAAGTAATTATATCTATATCTGCTGTAAACTGTTAGAACCTTTGATTAAAGATGATTTAAAAGTATATTTTGATAGAAATGATCTTCTGGATTAAAGCCAATACGGTTTCACGACAATATTGTCATCTACTATTCAGTATTAAAGTTTGATGTATGTGTGGAGCAGTACAGCAGATAAAATGGACACAGTGAGAAGACCGATAACGGTTGTCTTGAATCTACGCCGCATTAGTAAAAATTATTTATTTTCCGAGACCATTTCTTTTCTGAGGTGTTTTGCTGAAAAAATATGGCTTTAATAAATAAAATTTGAGACAAGATTTAAACAATGAAAAGGACTCGTGGAGCCGTTATAGAAACATGAAGTAATGAATAAGTACGTTGACCTATACATTTAATCGATAAGGTTGCTAGTGTTGTATGAGCAAAAAGATTAGTTGATCGTACACAAATCAGCATGAACGTCTAATGACTTTATGAATAAGTCATTTAAGGATTGAGTAAACAAAAAGTTTAAATATTTTTATATAAATAAACTAATTTGAAATAAATATTAATTTATAACTGCTTAAAATTTAATTTTTATTGAATTTGAAATAACATGAAAACAAAGATGTAAGAAAAATATAGTTTAGTAAAGTCGTCTGGCACAAAATGTGTAAAGTAAAAAGACGTCTTGGGTAATTGGAGGTGAATACAATATTGCAATAAGAAATAAAAAAGATTCCAAATGCGTAATATAACATTGGATAAGTTTTTGTATTTATAAGAACATTTATAAGTACACGCGTATTAACTGGTTGTAACTTCATGTTTATGCTTTTTTTAATATTTTTCAAATATCATACTGCAGCGGAAAATGTGTATAATTGTGTCTAAAGTTTTTTTTAGCAGCAGTGCATTTAATGGTGTTGCTTACACAACTTGCCAGTTTAATGAATTATAAAAAAAATATATATATAATTTGTGTGAATTTGAGCAAGGATTCCCGTTCAAACAACAAAACCTTTTTAATTTTCAAGGATCGTTACCTAAAGATTGCTATCTTATTAAATTGAGTTTTTAAAGTTAAATAATTAAATTTTATTTCATCCATTTCAACAATTCTAAATTTTACGTGTTTTAAACTTCAAAAAGAAAACACCACAAGAAAAAAAGAGATGACGGCTATTAATATTTTGTCTAGAACAGTCTGCGTGAACTCCGCCTTGCTTTTGCAAGCCAGTCCCAAGCCTGGAAAAAGGAGGAGGGAAAAGTTAAAAGGATCAAATTATGATCCACGACTGGAAGTACTTAGGTGCTTCTGACACAGCCGTTTCAGTCTTAAAACACTTGGTGTAAAGGACTATAAACTATTATAAAAAAAAAAAAAAAAAAAAAAACAGTCTGCGTGAGCGGTTCAAAGTTGTTTAATTTCTTCTTAATTGCTTTATTAGACAAATAGAAGACGGGTATTAATTTTAAGAGAGAGTTCCTTTTAATATGCGTTTGTGGCTAACTCACACTGTTAGAGAAGCTCTTTAAATTTTAACTATTTTTAAATCCTTTATATTATTTTCGATTGTCTTCCAGTCACAAACTTTGAGTCTCAAAATTAACTCACTTCCCGTTATCCGATCGAGCTGAAATTTGGCACATCGACTTGGGCTGCGAGACAATTGAATCTATCAAAATTTCAGTCAAAACGGCCCCCGTCAAAACGGCCCCCGTCAAAACGGCCCCCGTCAAAACTGCCCCCGTCAAAACTGCCCCCGGCAAAACGGTCCCCGTCAAAAGGTCCCCGTCAAAACGGCCCCCGTCAAAACGGTCCCTGTCAAAACGGCCCCCGTCAAAACGGCCCCGTCAAAAGGGTCCATATTTTTGAATTTAATTTTTGAATTTGGCTCTGGGCTTAAAAATAAATATCTAGGATCGTATATAAAGGATTTATAATAAAAACTTTGTTTTTATGGGTTAGTTTTTTTTTATTTATGAAGCTATTTGTTCTGTTATGATTTATTTTAGTATTTATTTTGTAGAAAGGCCATGAGAATAATTTGTAGACATCAGTTAAGCGTCTAAAATAAAGAGCAACTATAAAATTCGTTTTTTGTTTTACAGCTTCACGTACCCGTAGGTACGCACACCACCTTTATAGAGCTCGCGGTCCTTTTTGGCTTCCGCAACAGCAGCTCATCTACTGGTAACGCTTAAAGCTTTCCCAGTGCTTTCAAGCCCTGAGATCGCCATATTCTTCAGTCACTCTATCTGGGCGGCAAAACACTTATACAAATAGGATAACTTCAAAAGATGGTGTTTTTTAATGCTAGTAGGAAACTACCAAGTAAAGTACAAATAATTACGACAAACGTCGTTGACGCGCAATTTAGAAAATTATTTCTGTTAATATGGTTCCCTAGGCAGCAAGAGGATGTTAAACTAATTTTATTCTTTATAAATTAATAAATTTGATTTTTTTGACAATGTCTAACGTGGCGTTAATCGTTAGACTTCTAGGTCACGAAAAAAGGGTCCTCGCAGAGGCAGCCATTTATAGGCACCTACCCCTTTAGCAATGCGAGTGAACTCCTTGCTTAAGGGAGTTAGGCTGGTGACGTCAGTGAGGCTCGAACTGCCGACCTAACGATCGCTAGGCGAACGCTCTCCCGCTCTGCCACCAGCGCCTCATTATGGTTTATTAACTCGATGATTCTTTCATAATTATTCAATAACTTAAAATGCTGTTATCTTTCTGGTATATATCTTTCTGACCACCCTTTCCAAGTGTTTTCTAAACCATGGTTGTCCATGCAGCCAGGGCCATTATATTATTTTGATGACAATACGAGGGCCACAACTTAAAAAAAATATTTTATTCAAACATCTAATTAAAAACAACTAATTCAATTTCAATACTGTCAAAAAAAATGTATTTAATGGAAAACATGGTATTGTTTATTTTTACACAAATAATCAATGTCAGCTTTTATAGTAATGATGAAATCCGAAGTTTATCAGTGAGGTGTTCATCTTTCAACCTATGTTTCTGCTCTGATTTAACATGTTTCATTCTTGAAAAAAAATTGTACACAGTTGTAAGTGCTTCCAAAAAGGAAAAATACTTCATGGTGTGTCTGCACAAATGTGGATAAACTTCAATGTTCATTTATTTTTTATAAAATTCTAACAATTCAAAATTTTTCTTAAACAATTCCAGTTTATCAACACGAATTTGGCCCTTGAATTTATCATAAGTTGCTGCACGTTCTGTAGTATAGTGTCTGTTAACATTATACATTTTTCACGCGGCAATTTTTTCTAAACAAATCAGACACTTTATTGAGTTATTTTGCTCAATTAGAAAATATTCATTTGTCAAAAATGGATTAAATATACGACCGCCAAGTCCAATTTCAGTTTCAAATCTACGTCTTTTATAAGCACTTGCGGAATCCATATTTAAAATAAAATAATTAAGGTTCAAACGTTATCTTTTTCTTAATTGATACAACAATGTATTTAAAACTACGAGACCATAGCAATGCAGTTTGACCTTCACTCATTTTGAATTCTATCTTTCAAATTCCAGCATTTTTGGTGAAGTGTTTTATTAACACCCACCAGTAATGTCACAAAGCTGAGATTTCCAAATAAAAACAATTTTAAATTCTGATGGAAACTACTGCGCAAATACTGAACTTTCAATCAACGCAATCTAATCATAACATTTTTGATTTTATTTTTTGGCTACTGTCTTCTAGGTGTAGTGTAAGATAGCGCAAATGCGCTCTCCACCTTTAAAGTGCTTGCGGTTCTTTTTAGCGTCCGCGTCAGCTGCACATCTTAGGTAGATGGCGCGCTTATCAGTACATTGCTTATTCCCACTTCGATGCAGAATTTAACAAAATGAAGCATTGCTAGCTGGTGGTGTTTATCAATTATAGCTAGTGAGCTGTGGAAGAAACTAAATATTTTTAAAATTTGTTAGAAACAGCTTGCATTTGTGTTTTGAATTATTTAGTAAAATTGTATTAACCGTTTTATGCATTTCAAAAATGTCAAGCGTTTTGAGTTATAAAATTGTGAATTTGACTTAAAGAGATAATGACTTCTGGTGATGATAACATAATAAGATTTATGTATTTTCTTTCTGTGGATGATTCTGATATCGAGAGTGTCGATGATAGTTGTGTTGACCGTAGTTCAAATTGTCAAAATTTGGAGTTCAGACAACGTGACATTGTTTACAAGTTTTTAACTTGAAGGAATGCTTACAATTTGTAGTCTTTATTATTTTTTAACAGAAAAATAACATTATCATTAGAAACAGTCTGCACATTTCGACTTTTGTACATGTGCTCTTTTATCTGTTACCGTTTATTAGTAGTTTTTCAAATGTTCGGTAGGTTTGCTTAAAGTAAAATTTATGTAGTATAATATCTGTAATTTTACTTCTGGTAGAATGTACAAACCATTACCGTTTATTAGTGGTTAAAAAAAAACTTTCGGAGCCTGTCTAAGCCACATTATGAAGGCTCTAAAATTTAATAGAAGAACGGAAAAACGACTGTGAGCAAAAAGAGCGAGCATGAGAAGGAAAGCAAGCTGGAGCGGGAAAGCGGAAGAGTGTAAAAAAGTCAGGGAAAGTGACCGGGAGAGGGAAAGCGACTTTGAAGGGGAAAGCAGCCGGGAGCGGGAGAGCAAGCGGTGAAAGAAATGGTTTTAATATGCTAAACAGTTTTTTAACCCTCGGAGGCTCTTGCTAATGTAATCACACTTGGGATCTTTGGGGTCCATATGCGATGTTATACGTGATTTAGCCTTGCCAACAAAAACATACAAACAAACTGAAAAAAAAATTGTTTTTTTCAAATTAATAATTAGTTTGTAAATCGGCGGCAAAATTTCTTTTGAAATAATGTTTTTATTGATAGTAAGTTTATAAAATATTGGAACATTAACCACAGTTTTTCAAATACCTAATAGGTAAAGTATGTGAAGATTGAAAGTATAAGAATTAACCACATACATAAAAACATCACAGGATACTCAAATATACATTCCGTCTAAATTATCTCAGACAGATACAGATGTTAATCAGTCAGATAAAAAAGTAAATTTAAACGGTTTTTTGAGTTGATAAAGGGTTTGTATGTTAACTTTTTATTAGAACACTACGGATGCCATCTAGTTCGGACAGTGTAGCATTTCAAAAAAATTGGAAATTAGCAGGTTTGCATTCCGTTATTTAAATAAATTCAAACAACTTACCACCGATTAAATATTGTTTAAATGAGTTTTTTTTCAAATTGGATTTTTTTAAACAATGCGTAACAAGACCTTCAGCACAAATGTTTATCTTTTTTAAAATATTCACAATGATGCATAATTTGAAATAACATTTTTTAGTTAAGTGGCATTTATTGGTTGAGTTGAAAAATAACGTTTCGCAGCATGCGATTAACAATTTGACATGGGACTTCCCGATTATGCCAGATTTTAAATAAACTAATCCATGGACTAAATTGCTGATATTGTTAACTTGCTGATATTTGTAATTTTTAGAGAAATTAAATTCACACGATGCAAATGTATTCATTTGTTTATTTACAACGTTCACAAATAGCAGGACCATCGGCCACTTAGACCATTTTAATATACAAATAGGAAAAATAGGAATAGAAAAAGAGTAATTGAGAGTTCGAAACAAGAAAGACGCAAAATAATGGTTCAGTTCATCGTTTAGGCACACACAAAAAGGCGAAGACCAACGACAACACAAACAGGCAAATCACATGAATTATCATCACCATCCTCTTCATCGACACCATCATCATCATCAGCATCCTCTTCATCGACACCATCATCATCATCGCCATCCTCTTCATCGACACCATCATCATCATAACCATCCTCTTTATCGACACCATCATCATCGCACAACATTATTCATGTCGTTAATTACTCAGATAGCATCATCACCATCAACAAGTGAAGCAAAAATAAAGTTTTTTAAAAACACATTTTTATAATTTTTTTACTACATAAACAACAAACATAGACAATAAATAGTTTGACAAAAATCGCGCAAATAATTATTATTTTAATTTTGTCCAATTGATTTGAAAATTTGACAGAATGCATTATTAATTAGTTCGAAGGTATTTTTATATTTTGAAGTCTCTAGCTCCTCGTTAGTTTAAAATCAATTGCAAAATTAGCCGACAGAGAGATAGACTGACAGACAGATAGAGAGACAAAGAAGTCAAGTTAAGTAAAAGTGTGTAAAAACAGGAAAATAATCATTTTGCACAGTTCTGATTGTTATCTAATTAATTTAATTTAATTTAATATAATTCAATTTATCTTCGCTATTATAACTTTAATTTACATTTATTTGACGATTTCGGTATATGCTAAAATAATAATTGAATTTAATAAAACTAAACTTTTCAGGAATACTAAATAGTTGTTTGTTACTTAGTCATACATATTTTCTTAAAATTTCTGGTAAAAATTACTTTGTTTTCAAAATTTGGTTTTTTAAACATTAAGATAATTTAGCAATTTTTCATCAAACTATTTAAAACTAACAAGTTACTGATAAAACTACATTTTAATTTTGTTTCTCGATAGATAAAACATTTATTGAGCAAATCAATGAGAATCTTTGCATTTAACGGGTAACAATGAACAAATGCCATATTTAAAATGTTTAGAAAAATAAACGTTAGCAAAATCAAACAAATATGACTGCAAACGTTAAACTGCTAATTATTTATAACTTTGAGAAACAAAAACTTACACTATGCAACATAATAATGTCACAAGATGGAACTATCAAATTTTAACAGCTTAAAGCTGACGCCTAATATTGAATCAGCAATGCTTCACTGAGTTTCTGTAAGAATAAAAACGTACTTATTGTTATTGCTAAAGCAAATGCTTTTTAAATCCTTTATATTATTTTAGATTGTCTTCCCGTCTGTCGGTCACAAACTTTGAGTCTCACAATTAACTCACTTCCCGTTATCCGATCGAGCTGAAATTTGGCACATCGACTTGGGCTGCGAGACAACTGAATCTATCAAAATTTCAGTTTGATCGAATATTGTATAATTAAGTTTTTCAAAAAATTCAAAATTCAAAAATTTTTTTCAAAAAATTCAAAAATTTTTTCAAAAATTCAAATAAAATAAAAATCTAGGATCGTATATAAAGGATTTATAATAAAAACTTTGTTTTTTTGGGTTAGTTTTTTTTGTACCTACGTTAGGCAACAGTCGTTTAGCAAATTTAAAAGAAAAAACAAAATTCATATTCGTGTATTTAGTAATCAACGAATTTAATTAAGTTTTGTTCAATCAATTGGAAGTATAATGTGCAAAAAACATGCAATGGAAGCGTGCTAAAACAAGTGGCTTGAATTAGAATAACAAAATCAAAATTATTTATTCAAATTGATTTAGAATGTTTAAAACATTAAATTAAAAAAAACCTGCAAGATAAGATTGAGCCCATTTAATAGAAATTTTCTGTTTATACTAACAATAAACCAAAATGACTGCAATCGTTAAACTGCTAATTATTGGTAATTTTAAAAAACAAAAACTCACACGATGCAAAACAATAATCTGGCAAGATGAAACTATCAATTTTAGCAGCTTAAAAATAACGTTTAATATTGATTCAACAATGCTTTACTTGGGTTTTTGTAACAGTAAACACAATTTTTTTGTTTTATTTAAAGAAAAAGATACTAGTTATCAAATCAACACTGATTCTCAGATAAATTAACACTTTGTGTATGAAAACAACAATTTAAATTTGATTAAACAGTCTGTATTATAATTGTTCAATATAATTATAATTGTTTGATTAATTATGCTAGATTTCATTTAGGCTTCTTAATGAACCAGATATTTGTTAAGCGAATTAAAACACAAAAAATTTGCATTTAAAAAGTAGCAATACAAATTCTTGCTAGATTTATTTTGTTTTGATTAATTAGTTTTGTAGATACAAATGATTTACTCGATTCTAAATAATAACGCGACGACACGGAATTGTCAGTTTTAATTTGAAATTGACAATTCTAGACACAATCAAACGCAGTTACATTTTGTCGGCAAATCAGATGAGAAATTATTTCAAAACTCTAAAACATATTCAGTTTATATTAATTTGGACACCTCTTGTTTGATGGCAGCAAAAGCTTAAATATTTTTCATTTGCGTTATCCGTCGTGCTGCATTATTGCGCAACAAATAATGTTATATGATGGTTATGGATGAGATAAATAAAGTTTTATTTTAAACACAGATTGTTGTGTACAATACAGAACACACGTCTGCTTGAAAAAGTTGTTTAGTAAAACGCTGGGCAAAAAACGATAGAGTCGCCATTTGCTATAGATGACACTAATCCTATTTTCTAGTATTACTTATTAAACCAAAGTTTTTAGCTGCTTATTTTTTAATATACTAAACAGTTTGTTTAAAAAACAAAAATCAACATAACAAATTACTAGAAAAAATATTTGAAATCGTGCGATGTTAAACGTGATTGTGTCTTGCCAACAAAACAAAGAAACCAGTAAACTGGGAAGACTTTGTCTTTTTTTTAAAGATTTTAAAATTTGTTATTTGGCAAATAATAATTTAAAATCTTATCCACAGTTTCCTAAATACTTATATGTGAAGTGCGTGAGGATTGAACGTATAAGAAACTTTTGAATCAGTATAGAATTGTAAAATAACAAACAATGATTGCTAACCATGTAAAACAACAAAGTGACGACAAGGAAATGTACAATTTAACAATTTAAAGCTAACGTTTGTAAATGAATCAGCAATATTATTCTGTGGTTTTGTTACGTTACGTTATTTTTTTAAGGAAAATTTCACCAGTGATAAAAAAATGCAACCTTTTATAAAAATCAAACCCTGATACGATTATTCATTCATTCATTCATTCATTCATTCATTAATTCGTTCGTTCGTTCGTTCGTTCGTTCGTTCGTTCGTTCGTTCGTTCGTTCGTTCGTTCGTTCGTTCGTTCGTTCGTTCGTTCGTTCGTTCGTTTGTTCGTTCGTTCATTCATTCATTCATTCATTCATTCATTCATTCATTCATTCATTCAAAAAATGCCGCTAAAATCATTTAATAATCCAACATTTTGTTGGCACATGCAGCAAATTGCAATCAACATATTTTACTTGAATAACTGAACCATATTGTGCAGATTAAACTAAATTTTTCTAATGTAGTTTAAATGTATCACTATTTATGATTTATGACGCACAACACTGATGTATTATTACTTGATGGATGCAAACATAATAACAATGTTTTCAAATTACAACGAATATATAAGTCACACAGATACATTGATGAATTTTGAAGAATTTCAATGACAGCAGCATGAAAAAAGTTACGTGCATCATTATCATTAAATTGTTTTACTTCTTTTTTATACAAAACTAGCTGGGTTACCCGGCGTTGCCCGGGGATTTTAAAGGTTCTTTATCGTTTTTCTCTCTGGCTTCTGTTTCCTTAACCGCTTGCTTTTCCGTTCCAGGTCGCTTTCCCGGCCCCGGTTTCTTTTACTTTTCCCGCTCCCGGTTGCTTTTACGCTTTACCGTTCCAGCTTGTTCTTCTTTTCCTGCTCGCTCTTTTCGCTCAGTCGCTTTTTCGTTCCTCTATTAAATTTTAGAGCCTTCCCAATGTGGCTTAGATGGGCTGTAGCGGAATGCTGTGCACAGTCATCAAAATTGATCTGTTCTCTCGTTAACACTTTGTTGTTTGGTTTGCTCGTTTAGTTACGTCTGAACTTCCTTAATTTTAATTAGTGTTCTTTAATGTATTGGTTCCACTCTGCAAGTGTGATCTTCTGCAAAGAATTATTATGATTGACTAAAGCTGAAAAAAAAGAATTTATTAGTTAACGCTGCAATAATGTTAAAATCCGCTCATATATCTCAACAGGTTATACTTATTTTAAATACTTGTAAGATTATAAATGCTTACAATAGATTTATTACACACTTTTGTTTTTCGAAAAATCGCTAGTCTTACTTTTTGAGTTCTTAGTTTTTAAGTGTCATGTCTACAGAAAGCATAAAACGCTACATGTGGCATGTTAATAAATGTTGGCCCGTGGCTTTGAAAAAAGTGATATAAAACACAGATTGAAATAAAACATGAAGTAATAATAATATTAAAAACCTTCTTGTTATGTCAAAATGTCAAAGCATTAACTTATTGAATTTCCCCAGAATTTTCGGAGATCATCAATTTGGAACAATGGAAGAGTAACACTTTTATTTAGCAAATGATGCAATTATAAATTGAACAAAACAGCAGCAGATTGATAGGCTGGCTTGAGAACTTTGTTCATGATTTTGTTGAAACTCAAAAATACTGCACTTGCTTTCATTTTTTTTCAAATTTCATGCACCTTATATATCAGTGAAACTTTTACAATAAATTGGTATTGCATGTAAGATATTCTTTAAAATGTAATTTTCTAATTTCCTCTGAAAAGCAACAAAGAAAATAAGACCGATAAATTAATTCATAATCTTATAGTCATAACTACTCGTCAATAATAAATTAATTCCAAATCGGCTAATGTCATCACATAAAAAAACACAAACCTGCCCAAAAAAATTTCTCATTTACCGATAGGCTGATAGCAAGCTTGTCAGTTTAGGAAACCATGATGAACAATATTAGATAAGGAACCATTGAAGTCAGAAGCCTTGAACGATAAATATGAACAATGAATTTAAATTTATTTTTCCAATCAGCAACTCCTTTTTGTAAAACACAAAATTTTATAGCATAATGATAATCTTATAATAATTAATAATATTATAACATAATTAATCACGTGCAATGCAACAAACGAAACAAATTGAAAGATACACAGTAAATCATGATTTTAAAAACTAAAAACAAATTACCAAAGCTGCTGATTTTTAATGATTTTTAAACTTACTTTTGAATGGGAGATATAAACAATGAATTTTTAATTTGATTTAATTTTAATTTGTTAAGTTGCTAAAAATCAAATATAAAGTTTATATTATAAAACACCGATAGCAGAGCTGTCGTATCGGAGGTTCGGAAGAGAATGAGCCTCAATGAGCTCTATGAAATCAAAACAAAGGTATCCGGCGGCACCATAGATATCTATGGGCGGCACTAAACAACACACATATTTATTTAATTCAATACTTATATTTAAAACCTTTAAAACTTAAAAAAATTAATTTTTTTTGTATAATTTAACTATAAATTAATTTATTTTTATTTTTATTTTGTAGAAAAAAAATTTACTCCAACTTACTACCGCTGACCAAAATGTTTTTTCCAACGGAAAAACAAATTTATTTAAAACTTTACAGAAACCACCGCTTGAATAAGCTACAGAAGTGTGCCAAATTTCAATTCATGTACAGTAGCGATAGGTCCAATTCCTTTGTATTCATCTATTGATTACGTTGAAAATGTTTTAATAAAATATTTGCATTATCAGTTTTATTTTTTCATTACAATAAAAAGTTATTGAAAACTATTTGTTTCAAAAAACCTGTTTCAATTTATTTTTTTTTAAAGAAATAGAAAGGTAGCATGTCAGAGAGGACAATACATCTGATTAGAAATTTTCTTTCAGATTTGTCTGTAATTTTATTTTTATTTTCAAGTCACAACTGTTAAAAAAAGCTGTAATTATTTTACTATTCAGTAAAATTTTAGCTTTTACAGTTATATCCAACCAGAAAAAAACATGATTGTAATTTCTAGAGAACAATACATTTCACAGTTGATAAAAACCCTAGCAAATGAAATTAATTTGTTCTATTATTTATATCCTGTAATCAAATTTGAAAATAAAACTTAAGTTTTTTTTCAATGACATTCCTTACACGAATAAATGTTGTTTGTTTTGTGAAAACTCCAAACATTATTTATATTTCGTTCTTGCCGTTGGAATAAACCTGTTTCAAGTTAGTTACTTCTTTGTATTATAACTCTTTTACGGTTTAAATTGCACAAATTGAAACAGGTTGAGTGCCTATTATCATCCACTAACTTCTAGAGTCATTCTAAAGAACCCTTTCACAATTAACAATATTGTAACAATATTATTCAGTGAACGTTATGCAAATCGACTTAGATAAATGCCTAACAATTGAAATGGCAAAAATGATGACTCACGTGACCATTATTTTTGAAATAGCACACAAAAATAACAATTAACAACAAACAAGCAAAGCTGAATTTTTTTTAATAAAAACTAAAACAAGTAAATTAAAAACGAATTTTTAAAACCAATGCTCTTATATGTAATTAAAACACAAATTTTGCAATCAATTTTTTCTTATATTACTCTTTTATTTTATGTTGAAGTCGAAATATCTTAATTATATCGAAATATCGAAATTAATTAAAATTATCTAAATTAATTGACTTATTGTAAATTAATTGACTTATTGTAAAACTAATAATTGAATATTGCATTGTCTTCTATTTTAAGCATGTATGCAAAATTTGAAAAAATCTATCATCAGGAAGTGACTCAAAAATTGATTGCAAGATTTGAAACAGACAGAGAAACAAACAGACAGACAGAGAAACAGAGACGACGAGTTAATAAAAGCATTGGTAATAATAATAAAAATATCATCAAAAAGCATCGAATTTAAATATCTCAACTATTTTCATGAAAATTTCGTACACGCTTGAGAATCGCGGTCAGTGAGTGTGGTTCGTGTTAACTTGGTAAAATAGTCTGCCAGTCGGTTAGCGTTTTGTGGTCAAGAAAACCCTCAAGAAAACCCTCAAGAAAACCCTCAAGAAACCCCTCGATAAAATCCTCAAGAAAATTAACTAAATTAATTGACTTATTGTAAAACTAATAATTGAATATTGCATTGTCTTCTATCTTGAGCATGTATGCAAAATTTGAAAAAAAATCTATCAACAGGAAGTGACTCAAAAATTGATTGCAAGATTTGAAACAGACAGAGAAACAGACAGACAGAGAAACAGACAGAGAAACAGACAGAGAAACAGAGCCGACGAGTTAATAAAAGCATTGGTAAAAAAACAACTGCAAAAAAATTACCGAAGACCAAATGGATTTGTATGTTTTGTTGACTGAACTAACTGACAGTACAGAAAAATTCATGCTTGTAAAATCTTTCTTGATATACTGAACAGAACTGAAAGGATTCAATTTATGCACTTATGATATATGCACTTTAGAATTCAAGTTTTGATTATATAGCTATCATAAACCGCTGCGCAGTGAAAGCCAGTGCACAAACATTTAAGTTTCTAAACATTTATAGATGAAGGTGTCTGTTGGCAAATATTATAATACTAAGTGGACGTTGTGTAATTTTATTATTTGTGCAGTTTTAACTCAGATTTACACGCTACGTTTTAAAGAAACTTGTTATAAAATTTGTTTTTATTATTTCGTTGATTTGTTCATTGATTTATTTGTTTGTTTTACGTACGTTTGTTCATTCATATGTTAATTCATTTATACGTTCGTTCTTTTTCATTCATTCATTCATTCATTCGTTCATTCGTTCATTCGTTCATTCGTTCGTTCGTTCGTTCGTTCGTTCGTTCGTTCGTTCGTTCGTTCGTTCGTTCGTTCGTTCGTTCGTTCGTTCGTTCGTTCGTTCGATCGTTCGTTCGTTCGTTCGTTCGTTCGTTCGTTCGTTCGTTCGTTCGTTCGTTCGTTCGTTCGTTCGTTCGTTCGTTCGTTCGTTCGTTCGTTCGTTCGTTCGTTCGTTCGTTCGTTCGTTCGTTCGTTCGTTCGTTCGTTCGTTTGGCCAATAACGAGACAAAACCGATACCATACGATACGATATCGGGATCTCGACTGAAATGTTAACTGTGGAAATTTTGTCTCGAATAAACCGAAATACAATAAATCAGCTAAATATATGTAGCTAATTTATTATGATCGTTTTTTTCTTATGTGGTTTCAACTTAAAATTTATTGTTTTTTATCCGTCAATAGCCACATTAATCTGCTAAGTGAAAGTCGATTCAGCTTAGCTCCTATTCAATGTCTCTGTCTAATCAAAACCTCAAATTATTTCTGATTACTGATTTGTAACTCAACTATTTCAACTTTATAATACTTAATTTATTGTTTTAACATAGGGTGCTGAAGATGGTTTTATATAACTGAAACTGACCAGTAAACCCTGATTGTTTTATTATTTATCTTTTTTCAACCAATAAATTCTTCAATTACAATTTTTGTCATCTTAAATAAATAAAAAAAGACTTTAAAACAACATTTTTACTAGTTGGTAATAACATTAATAGTAATAATGACATGAATGTGAAGTCAAGGCATTTTACGAATTATAAATAAATTCTATTCCAATTTACACAAACTAACTTTTAATTAACTGAATCAACAATTCATTTTGTTTGCGACACTTATCATCCACTAACTTCTAGAGTCATTCTAAAGAACCCTTTCACAATAAACAATATTGTAACAATATTATTCATTGTACTTATGCAAATCGACTTAGATAAATCGCCTAACAATTGAAATGGCAACAATGATGACTCAAGTGACCATTATTTTTGAAATAGCACACAAAAATAACAATTAACAACACACAAGCAAAGCTGAATTTTTTTTAATAAAAACTAGTAAAAAAACAACTGTAAACAAATTACCGAAGACGAAATGGATTTGTATGTTTTGTTGACTGAACTACCTGACAGTACAGAAAAATTCATGATTGTAAAATTTTTCTTGATATACTGAACAGAACTGAAAGGATTCATTAATGCACATTAGAATGTCAGGTTTTGAATACATAGCTATTAAAACCGCTGCGCAGTGAAAGTCAGTGTAGAAACATTTAAGTTTCTAAGCATTTATAGATGAAGGTGTCTGTTGGCAAATATCATATTACTAAGTGGACGTTGTGTAATTTTATTATTTATTCAGTTTGAACTCAGATTTACATGCTACATTTAAAAAAAATTGCTATAAAATGTGTTTTTATTATTTCCTTGATTTGTTCATTCATTTACTTGTTTGTTTTACGTACGTTTGTTCATTCATATGTTGATTCATTTATACGTTGGTTCTTTTTCATTCATTCATTCATTCATTCATTCATTCATTCTATATACATACACGGCATAGGAATCTAATTAGTTTTTTTTTTTAAAAACTATTTCTGTCCTATATCTTTAACAAAAAAAATATATTCTGTTATATTCTTCATTTTTATCCTCATAGTCGTCCTCATTTTCTGGGACTCTATTTTGTCACATAATTTCAGAAAACTACAACAAACTTAAAACCGAACTTCATGAAAAAAAAGAACACAAGTGATAGGTTGATTATTGGTTTGGATTGAAATGATGATGGATACTAAATGGAAATTTTGGTTTGAATCAAAACATACAGTTTTTATCATAGAGATGGATAAAAATGGCATATTTATTTTGTATAAATGTATATGTGTTTAAAATAAATTCAGTACAAAATAGAATCTCTCTACGAAAAACTCTTTAGAAAAAAAACAGGTTAGTGCAATTGATCTTTGAACTAACGTATAATTTAAGCGATTTATTCAAGGGTCAGTTACGCTGTAAATTATCTCAACTTATAAACATTGTACAACAAATAATAAGTCATAAAATAAAATTTTATTCACCAATAAAAATCGGAAAAATCGTAAAATCTTTATAAAATCAAATTTGTCATCAATTATAAACCTACTGAAATGAAAAACTTAAAGTTTTTTATTTATTTACTACAGAATTTACGCCGCACACAAACTTAAATTACACAGGTAAGTGCGCCCCAACAGGTTGAAACAATAAATCAAGTTATATATTTTTATTTTAAACTAATGTGAATGCAAAGTTTCAGCTCAATCTAAAAAACGATAAAAAAGTGAAAAACAAAATCTAAATTCATGGCTTATCTGACATCAACTGCCATTTTTCAAAAGAGAAAATCGCGGCTTACTATTCTTTTTTTTTTTTTTATGATAGTTTATAGTCCTTTACACCAAGTGTTTTAAGACTGAATTGGCTGTATATAGGAAGCACATAAGTACTTCCTGTCGTGGATCAAAGTTTGATCCTTTTAACTGTCCCTCCTCCTTTATCCAGGCTTGGGACTGGCTCGCAATTAGCGAGGCGGAGTTGGCTTACTATTCAAGTATTCAGCCGTTTTTATTCTTCAGCGCTGCGCAAGGCAAAGGTGTTATTATTATTATTTTTATTATTATTATTATTATTATTATTATTATTAATATTATCATTATTATTATTATTATTATTATTATTATTATTATTATTATTATTATTATTATTATTATTATTATTATTATTATTATTATTATTATTATTATTATTATTATTATTATTATTATTATTATTATTATTATTATTATTATTATTATTATTATTATTATTATTATTATTATTATTATTATTATTTTTATTATTATTATTATTATTATTATTATTATTATTATTATTATTAATATTATCATTATTATTATTATTATTATTATTATTATTATTATTATTATTATTATTATTATTATTATTATTATTATTATTATTATTATTATTATTATTATTATTATTATTATTATTATTATTATTATTATTATTATTATTTTTATTATTATTATTATTATTATTATTATTATTATTATTATTATTATTATTATTATTATTATTATTTATTATTATTAAACAGTTGATAACACAACATATGTCGATCAAACTACATTAAGTAATAATGACGAAATCGCAGTTGCAATATATCTATGTCCTCGTCACAACTCATCATCTTCACAACTTTAGAATCATGGTAATTATTATCATACTGTTTGACTTCATCTCTATTTAATAAATTAATTAAATAGCTGTACTTAATAAAACCTTTTAATCAATTCATCCTAGCGGTTCCAAGGTTGAAAAATACGAATTTTTATGTCACAGAATGTCGTTTCAGAACATGTCAGTTCTGTTGTAAACTAATAATAATAAAAATAATTATGATTATCGTATTAATAATCTAAAATGAATTTCATTCAATGTAAATAGGTGACAAACATCTTTGTCTATTTTCCATCATGATGGATATACTGGACTCGAGGCCCACAACACGCTAATTGTGTGTTTTTCATTTCTAGCACTGCTCTAATGGTACGTTGTTCATTTTGGTTGGTGAACACATTTTTCGTTTTGTCATGAGAACTTCACCAGCTTGACTAAACGTTCTGTTTTTATTATGTAATCTACTGCAACAATTTAGAAATTTGGGAAAACATTTTTACAAAATTACCTCATTAAAAAAATTTAAGTAAAACTAAACAAAAAGAACAAATTAATAAAAAAATAATTTAAAGCTTCCTATGGAAAACGACGATTAAAACTTCTAACGTCACAGCAACAACAAACGTGTTTCCACTTATCACAGTTGTAACATTTTTGCGAAACGACGTCGCTTTGAAATTTGTGAAATTTTGTAAATTAACGTTCACTTGCTTTAATAAATCTTTAATTTTTTGAAATATGCAAATTTTAAAATGATCTTCATACTTTCTAAACGTCTTTGGACATCCGAACAAGATGAACCTATTAAAAGAAATTAAAAAGGTTAGAGACCCACCACCTTTAACAAACTGCTTTTTACCTCGGACAATGAACACGCCTCAATCATTGAATTTTCCGATAAAAACGTTTTGCAATGCGCTATTGAGAGGTGTTTCTTTAAAAGTGTTCTTTGTTGGTACTGTGTTTTTACAATATTGTCTGAATTCATTATGGCCACATTGTCAAATTCACTGTCAGAATTATCACCAGCAACCCTCTATAGTTTAATATTAATTAAATTGACGACAACGAATATGATTGTGACGAAGACATTAACGCCTTAATTAGTAACTTATTTAGTTATTTATGGAGATTATTCCATAACCTAATGTTTCTCCTGCACGTTAAGAGGATGTTGATTTCATTATAAATAGTTGTTAATAACACGGTATCACTAGACTCTAATAATAGATAGTAACTTAGGAAAAGCTCAATTCACAAATCGCGGCCAGTAAACTTTTATTTCAGCTGACTCTTATTCTTCTGCATTGCTTTCGTCGGAGGTGTTTCTTTGATATTGTTCTTAACAGTTACCGTTAGAGGTTGAGTAGTTGAAACAAGAATACTAGAGTTTTTTCACGCTCATAAACACTATTTTAATTTAAATAAAAGTTTCAATAATTTTCTTTTGAAAAAATATTTTTCTTTGATCATTTTCTATTTTCTGTTTTGAAAGGAAACAAATCATAATAGTTGAGTTTAAACGTGACATTTGATTTTGGGTTAATTTTTATAGCCGTTTACAGAACTTAGAGACTTTTTAATGTTAATATTTAAACATGCTTTTTACGTAGCTGAGACGTCCATGAGAAAGTTAATTGTACTTGAAAGTGATCTAATTTATTTAGATGACAAAGAAAATGATCGTGGTGATGATGATTGTAATGTTGAGGTCAAACTAATGAAATCAGTAATCAATGACATTTGTATTATTTGTTTTCAGGACAAATTCACTGTTTTCTGAAACGCAAGCTCTTCTAAAATTTTTCGAGTTTGTCCAAGTTCGTTTGAGTTTGTCAAAATAATTTCGAGTATGTTTATGAAACTTCTTTGAATTTTGAATGCCAAGTTGAAACGTACATAAACTTATCGACAGGCTTTCATAAAAAATCTCACGAGACCGAGATTTGATTTATAGAAATACTTATTTCCATAGAGAAGTGTTTGTTTTGATCAATCTGTTGTTTAATAATTTTATTAGACATGACAATGTAACTAGATTTATGAAAAAAGGTATTATAAACGTATTTAACGCTCAATACCTAATTATTTTATGATTTATTAGATTAACAGGTTTTAACACTATTTGAATCGGTGTTGGATGCCAATTAATCAGTTGACATATGAATCCGATCAATTCCGATTTCCAAATCAAAAATCAACACATCCCTGATTTATGTTGGAAAAAGAATACAAGACTCATTTGCTCAACAACTAAATTTGTTTTTTTTTTCTTTTAAGAAGAAAAGTATTTTATTTTAATTTGTGTTGTTTATTTTAAGATTTTGGACAGTCCAAAAAGCGTAAAATTCATTTTTTAAGCTGTCCAAACGTTCACTTTTTTTTAAAACTATAATCGTTTGAGTTTAATTTATTTTCACTGTGCTCAAACTGTGTGTTCAATAAACTCAACTCAATACTCAGATTGTGATGGGGTGTAATGTTTTAACAAAAAAACTTTCTAACTCACTTCAAACTTTATTAAAATTAATAAAGTCAGATGTTCGTAACAGTTTTATTGCGTTCAATAATTAATTATTGTTTTAAAGTTTACTCTAAGCCCCCCGCAAAAAAATAATTTTGGGTTTCTCAATATCAGATCAGCTAGTAATGTTTGTACAATTTTCGTGTCAGGATATGGATTATAATGATAATGATGATGATGGTTTAACAATAGGACATTTTAAAAGCAAAGTTATAACCCACCACGGAAAGTTATCGTTTTCAAGGAATTCATCATTATCATCAATACCGGCACTTTTCAGTCATCATCATCATAGTTAGTTTTTAAATACCAGTTGATTTTATCACTATCTTTATCGTTATCATCAATATAATAATTTTCAGTATCACAATTATCACCACCAATACCACCATTACCATAACTGCCACCACTACTTCATCATCACCTAAATACATATTTTTTATTTGCTGAAATCTCTGGCTCTCGAAGCTCAGTTTTTTAAAGTAATAACAATGATGATGGTGACGATGATACAATTACATTACATTTTTTGAAAGCCCACCCCGACCTATTTTAAAAAGTTACAACCAGAGTACTGCAAGGGTCTTTTTTGCGGCCCGGTCCATCATGGCCCGTCAGCGACCCGGTCCAGCCAGTTTTTTTAGAAGCTGAAAATCCTTATACTTGGCACAAAAATCTTCGGCCTGGATCTTAGATTGTTTTAATGCTGTATGAAATTAGTATAACCAGCACTATGCAAATAAATTGTACGCCTAATAATTTGACAAGGTAAAGGTGAAGAAAGACTTTGTAATAATTTTAAAAATAATGATCTGCAGTATTAATAGCCCAGGTATTTACGATTTGACTGCAATTTTAAAAATCAATGTATTTAAATAAAAACCAGAAAATACTAACCATGGTTGTTTGACACGTTATTACAATCACCCTAAATGATATTATCATAATGTGAATGGTTGTTTCAAGCAAACACTAATTAATTAACAACTTCTAATTAACAAAAGCTTGCACGAGTCATTAATCAATGATTTAGTAACTCAGCGTTCATTGAGTCTAACAAGACTCATTGGTAGAGTTTAAAACAAGTAATAAGATTCAGCTAAGTCTGATAGTGCTAATTGCAAGAATTATGCATCTCTTTGTCACACAAGTATTACCGTTGCTTACTCCCGATTGGTTTTTCTCTCATTTAGCTTTCACCGCTGCATTAGACGAAGGTGTTTTTTTATTTGTTTGTTCTAATGTTTTATAAGAACGTTTAACTGGTATAATATTTATTTGTAATGTTGTTGATAATCTTCTTCTTACATCCTGTTTCAAGTGTTTAGCAAATAGTAATAAACAGTAATCTACTAATTTTATTTGAAAAAAGTTTTTTTTTTAATAAGAGACGGAATATAGAGGAAACTGTGGGATAATAAAAAAAACAAAAAAATACAAAAAATGTTTTTTAAATAATTTAACTATTTTCAATGCAGAGGCAGTCCGATTTTTGTTATGGATTTTCATACGGCCCAACCTTGATCATCATGTACATTAGAACAGATCGTTATAAAACACGTGTTGCAATCTCATTTCTATGCGGACGACAAACGGTATAATTCAGAAAATTTAGACTCTTATTTTAGACCATCATCATCACTATCACCATTGTCATTGTCATCAGCATTATCATCATCGACATCATCATCATCATTGTTGTCGTCGTCATCATCATCATCCTCATCATCATCCTCATAATCATCATAATCATCATCAGCATCATCACCATCATCATCATCATCCTCATCATCATCCTCATAATCATCATAATCATCATCAGCATCATCACCATCATCATCGTCATCATCATCATCATTGTCATTATTAACATCATTATCATCATCATCACCACTACCACATTAGCTGTCTCTGTCTCAAAACAGAGACGTGAGCTATTGACAAAAGAAACGACCGAGATGAATAACCAAACTGTCATTAAAAGTTGTAAAACACACATTTTATGTGCTTTGAACTCACAATGTTTTTTTGTACCAACTTTGAAAATAGAGAAGGATAAAAAGCATGATCATCATCATTATCCTCAAAAACTAAAAACACTTATTATAATAAATACAAGAAAACCAATTTGTCTACTTTTAGAAAACAAAACACGTTTTTATTCTCAAATTAGTTGGTCCAGAAAATCAAGTGTTGTGTTCATTAGAGTCCGTGAAATGTATAAAAAAAAGGGAGAAAACAAAAAAACATGAAAACTCCAGGCCAGCAAGTTTTTTGTTAACAAAATGAAAAGTCATTTATAAATCAGTTCAATTACAGATTTAATAAATATGTATAGATAATATTATAAGAGTTATGAAATTGAGAAATATTCTTTTCAACTTTTTAAAAATGTGATATGGGAAGTGTGTGAAGATTTGAAATACGAGAAACTTTTGATTTAATTTTGTTATAACTTTTAGCTCTCTAGTATATCGGGAAGTGAGTAAAAAAATTCCAAACTTAACCAATAGAACACTCTTTGACCACATTGAGTAAAAATATTTAAAAGTGTTCGTTTTTTAGAATTATTAAAAGTAATGAAATATACATCAGATTTTCTGGTTTGTTTATCTCAGCGACTATGTGTGTAATCAGATTTTTAAATGTGGCATTGATATTAAATTTTGATGATAATATTTTTATTTGACTATAAATAAAATCATAAACAGGTTTAAATTACACCTCTAACTCTAAATGCAATGGACATCTTTTTTATGTGTTAAGCAAACGAGCAAACACGGCGAAATTAATTTACAGGATTTAAAACCTGTTGGATACAAAATCGTTATTGGTTTGGTTTGCTAAAGTTATTTTGTTTAGACTATTATTGATACAAAAAAAAATTTGATTAAATAAGGTGTTTTTGTTCGATTCTTCTTAATTATTAGCAATTGGACAATCTGATGACAAGTTATTATTATGTCGTTTTGCTGCAGATTGCAATCGGCTGACATACATGTATACATGCATACCTACATGCATACATGCATGCATGCATTATTGCATTAACATTTTGTAAAACGTCAGCATGAAATCACTTTTAAAGAATAACATTTAACTTCCAGCTGCAAGTTAACAAGAGGTGTTTTGTTTGTGTAAATGCAAATATTTAATTAATGTTTTTGTATCGAAATGTTTTAATTTAGTTATCAAATTATAATTACAGAAGTTTTGAGAAAACACCTAAATGTACATGCACATATTTAATTTTGTTTTGTATTGAAAAATGTTGTTTTAATTTACTTATCAAAATATAATTACTTAAATTTTGCAAAAACTTTCACTATTACAATTTTACAATTCAGCCAAAAAAATCCAAATAAAAAACCGCACAAATACAAATTAAACCAAAAAAATGAACAGTTACATTCCCCATTTTTTAGTCCAACCAACTAGAACAACTTGTCAGACAAACTTATTAATTATGTCTATGTACATAAGCTTGTTGTTTTCAGACACAGCTTCAATTTTTTAATCGCTGCGAATTTTAAACAAAATTTGAATTTTCATTTCCGCATTTGATTTTGTTCAATTTTATCGCTGTTTGTTTTGTGATTTTAAAACTTGTTTTAGTATAGATTACATGATTAACTTACAAGCCTAAGCACTTATTCCAATCAGGTGATATCGACAACTGTTTATATATATATATATATATATATATATATATATATATATATATATATATATATATATATATATATATATATATATATATATATATATATATATATATATATATATATATATATATATATACTAGCAGTGCCCGTAGCGGCTTCGCTCGCATAAAATTAGAGAATTTGAACCGTGCATACATACTAGAGTACTGCACGGATCAATTTTTTAGGTCACGGCTCGGCCCGTCGACAACTTGGCCCAGCCCGTTTCAAAAACCGAATATCCTGGCCCGGCACGGCCCGTCTAATATGGGCCCGGCCCGTTTTTACAGGCCTAGAAGTTCTATATACTTGATGAAAAACTTCGGCCCGTCCCACCTTGACTTTAGGTTTAGCCCGGCCCGTCTGAACACCCTAAAATCACTAAAATGTTTATATACTTGGTTAAAAATCTCGGCCCGTCCCACCTTGATTTAAGGTTTAGGCAGGGTTTTATGAAGACCCTAAAATAACGGCTTGGCCCGTCCGTCCGGTGATAAACTGAACTCATCTACTTTTAACCGGCACAAAACCTCAAAATACCAATTTTCACATCTGTGGTATTTACAGTTTTTGAGTAGCAGTTACGATAAAAGACAATTAGCCCTATTTTCCACCCCACATTTGAAGTCCTGGAAACCAAATTTTCAAAAAATTCTAAAACACGTATTTCATTATTTTTGGAGTAAAAACTAAATACTAATTTTTAGTCCTGTAGCATTAACAGTTTTTGAGTAAAAGCTACTTTAAAAACCAAATAACCCAATTTTCCAACCCACATTTGAGGTCCGGGAAACTGAATTTTCAAAAAATGGTGAAACACGTATCTTTTTATTTTTCAAAAAGAATCTATATACCAAATTTCAAAATCTCCTCATTTTTGGTTTTCGAGATATACATTGCTTTAGAGAAAAGTTTGTTTTCCAGTTTTTTCCCCTCAGGAGCAAAATTTTAAAAAATCTTTTCTTAGCGGATGTTTACGCCATAAAAGAAATATAACTTTCAAATTTTACGTTCCTAGGATGAGGCGTTTGAGCTCGCCGTTGATTATCAGTCAGTCAGTCAGTCAGTCAGTCAGGACATGTTCTTTTATATATATATATATATATATATATATATATATATATATATATATATATATATATATATATATATATATATATATATATATATATATATATATATATATATATATATATATATATATATATATATATATATATATATATATATATATATATATATATATATATATATATATATATATATATATATATATATATATATATATATATATATAACATAATATAACATGAAAAATGTTTACAAACACTATTATCATCAACAACGCATTAAACTTTTTACTGATCACAGTCATACATTTTCATAACGTATGGCGTCTCCATGCGGCAGCAAACTCCTAGAAGAAGTTAAAATGAACATGCGACCGCTTACCAGAGCGTCAACATAAAAACATTTTAGCTTCCAGCCTTTCGTTAACAAGAGGTGTCTTGTTTAATGCAAACCTGTTAATGAAGTTCAATTGTTATGTTGCCGTCATACATTTCTGCGCACACAACTTAAGCATTCGTCGTGTTTTACACAAAGGTGTTTTTGGTCAAAGAGTAATTTTAGAAGAGAAATCAATTTAAAAAAAACAGTTTTACATAATTGCATCATACTTTTTTTAATTTAATTTTTTTAAACATGCTTTTGTATAATGTTTTTAAAAGTAGATAGAAAATGTAATCAGAAGAGCGTGGTTCCTTTACTATTTACAAAAACGACACAAAACTATTTCCGACAATGGTCGACGACAATGTTTAGGGACGCACGCAACATGTCAAAATGGCGGAGCAATAGCGGCGCAAAAATGCCATTAGCAGGTGCCCAAGCCGAGCGAGCTAAGTTGTACAAGTAAAACGTAGCATAGGTAGATGTTTTTTTTTAGTGAGATAAAATACAAACATTCTAGTGGTTTGAGCAATTGAATAATCTAAATTGTATTACCTTAAATTTTGTTTGTTTTGTTTAATTAAAAATAATATTCAATAAAGATACAGTTAAATTTGTTACAAATAATTGTTACTTTTCAATATCGATTATATTGTTTAAACTTTTATTTGAAAAAATAAAAACAGTTTTAAAACAGTTAGCCTAAACAAGAAGTATTTTTAACAATAAAGTTTTAACTTCTACGCTCAAGCTCTAGGTTTAATTCCGACGCAACGAAACATTCCCTAGACCACAATTCAATCTTACGGTTCAAATCAACAGAGCCTTCAATCCACCTAGATTTGTGAAATGAGTGCCAGAGTTTGTTTGATGCAGTAAAAATGCATTTTGTGCGTTTTTAAGTTTCTTCATACTCTTTCAAGTTGCTGATATATAAAAAATGTCCACAAGATGACAAACACACTAGGTATAAAAACTTGTTAATAAAGAGAGATCATGTTTTTAAGCATTATTGTTTTATTCATTAGTTAAATTTTATCTTATATAATTTATTTTACTCGTCAAACTATGCCAACAATATTACTGAGAAAATTGCATTAGTTACAAATTAATTGTTAAAACCTAAGACATCGTGAGAATACAAAATTGCACTTTAGAAAATAATTAAAATTGTTATTCTTTTTATCAGTTTTTATTAAATTTCACTGGTCCGGATGTTCTTGAGTTGTTCGAGGACATATTCAGACTTAGAAAATCATTATGAAATTAACTCACTTCAAAATATGTTTAGTTCTATTGAACAGTACAAATTTGAACAAAATGATTGAATAACAAATTAAAGAAGCAAATAGAAAAAAAACGACAAAAATTTCCATTGTTATAGTACATTTTTCAAAACCTATTTTGTTTATTAGTTCACCAAAGTAAGATTTTTAAAATTATCATGTCATTATGAACTTGTATAACAATCTTTAATAACAACTCCCAAATGTTATTCGAATTATTAATCATTTTTTAAAATAAAAATGCACAGAATCTAACAAAAAACATTTTACAAATACTACTATCAATACCAATGCATTAACTTCACTACTGATCACAGCCATATATTTTCATAACATGGCGTCTCCATGCGGCAGCAAACTCCCAGAAAAAAATGGATGATGATTTCACGTGACCGCTTACCAGAGCTTTGAAATAAAAACATTTAAATTCCAACCTTACGTTAACAAGAGGTGTCGTGTTTAATGCAAGCATTTTATTGGTTTAATTGTTATTTTGTTACATATATTTCTTTGTATTCTTCATAACATTTCAACTAGATGTTTAGCTAAATAATTGTTTTTCCATTTTAGTTGCTCATTTAATATTTTCCACTTTTTTAATACATTTTGATTCTATTTTGTTATAAATGATGCACAAACTGTATTAACTGTTTTGATATTTTATATTAATTCAATCCAGTTTTAGAACAAAACTCATATCATAGAACAAACTTCTGATAACAACACCAGTAATTAGGTAATCATTAACGTTTTTGGGAGTAAACCGCGAAATAAAAAAAAATACATTTTTTTTTAAAACTTTAACACAACGTTAAAAATGTTCACAAAATGGAAGTTGTAACATTAGAATTATTAAAAACTTTCATAACTATGTAAATATTTTTGTCGATTTAATTATAAGCCAAGCCCTTTCCTTTATCATGAGTCTTTTAGAAAATAATTTTTGTTATTTTAAATGAGCATGAATATTTATTTTAATTATATGACGTTCAAGCGTTGTAATGGTTTGAGCAATTAGAAAATAAAAATTAACTTTTAATGAAGTTTCAACAAAAATTTGTAAATTTAATATAAGAGGTGTCCTGCGTTAAGCAACGGTTTTCTCGAAATTTACATGGCGCTTATTTATATAAATATTTAATTGTATTTTCAGGACGACAATACATCTTACAAAACGATTTATTATTGTTTCGTGATCTATGGACATGTCCAGTTTTATAATAAATTGCACTTTCTTAAATGGAAAACATTTTTTTTTCAAATTCTACATGTTTTTATGGTTTTTTTTTAATTTTTCTATATTTTTCATCACAACAATAATAGCTACATTTTATTCTATTTTTATTTGGACTTGGTTAGTTTTTAAAATGAACTGTATTAAAAAAAACAATTAAAACAAATTTTCACGCAAATTAGATGACGTTCAAGCGTTGTAGTTGATTGAAAATACGGATTAGCTTTTAATGAAGTTAAAAAAAAGTCTAAAATGTATTATAAATATTAAAAAATGTATTATTTGTTGAACAAGAAAGGTTACCTATTCAAAAAACATTTTTTATGAAGAACGGATTATCTCAACAGTGAAATGTTTACAGATTTTTATTCAGCTTTACATGTCAGTTGATGTCGGCGACAAATTTTCGATGTGTAAATTAACAAACTTCCCGTCGTCTAATTAAGCGGAAAATTAAAATAAAGACACGCGACTCATAATTTTTTCAATTTAATTTTTTTTAAACATGCATTTATATATTTTTTTTTCTAGTGGTTTGAACAATTGAATAATCTAAATTTCATTAACTTAAATTTTGTTCGTTCTGTTTATTTAAAAATAATATTCAATGAAGATACAGTTAAAATTGTTAAAAATAATTGTTACTTTTCAAAAGAACTGAATCTGGAAAAAAAATTATAATGGTTAATTTGTGATCTTTAACATAATGCAACAGTGGTGCTTGTGCGTTACCTTCACGTGACATATTATTCGTTGTGTAAAATGCGCGACAGTTTTGCCGTGTAATTCTATGGGTATAATTCAGTTTTCTGGTATTGTGAGATGGGAAAGTGTTTAGGAAAGTTTTAAAGTGTGGGTTTTAAAAATATGTGCCTTCTCAGCTTTTTGCTTAAATGACGCTCCTGCTTTCCAATAATTTACAAATATCATCTCAAAGTCAAGTGGTCTGGATGAAACACTACTGGCAATATTTTTCCAGGGTTACATTTTTAAGGAAAAAAGGTTGTAGGAGAAAAAACGTCGACAGCACCAAGAACTAACGTCTCATGAGAAGAATGTGCAATTTTTTTTTAAATGTTGAGAAACTTTTCGAGATAACAAAATCAGGGATGAAAACCGGAAGCAAATTTTTCCATGGACAAAAAACTGAGAGCCAAAATCTGGGAGCAGAAAATGTGGGCGAAAAATCGGGCACGAAAAACCGGAGGCGAACTTTCCCAGGGGCGAGAAACCGGAAGGCAAAACTTCCCAAGGGCGAACATTTCCGGGAGCGAAAAGACGGGGGCGAAAAACCGGTGGCGAACTTTCGTAAACCATGCTAACTGACTATGCAAATTGTCATTGTTTTCCTGTTATATAAAATAACATTTGATGACTTTTATATCCCTACAATTATTGAACTAAATATCTGGACTCAATTTTATTTTTATATTTGCGCTTTTCATTTCATGCTTTAAAATAGTGTTCATAAAACACGTTATTAACTTATTATCTTTAGATTTAGCAGATTGTAAGTGATCGACAATGCTATACGTAACGCCATCAACGTGCGACGCAAAAATAAGTCATAACCGCTAAACAGCTTCAGGGCCGTAACCAGGAATTTGGAAGTGGGGGGGCCCAAAAATATTTGGGGGCAATGTATAAATTTAATGTTCACATTAGTTGCACATTCTAGCGATTTGACCCTCAAAATGTGCTTCACGCAAAAAAAAAAGGTTTAGTTATTGACATTTGAATCTAAAAACCTAGCCCGCCAACTACTGAGGTGCAATAAGTTGGACAAGGACCGGCAAATCGACCTCCCTGCAGCTAGCAATTTAACCAGCCTCGGATGATCCTCATAGGCTATGGGTATAGCTCCGCCGCATTCCCTCACGCTCCACCGCAAACCAGAGCTTTAATTACAAAGTATAAGTTGAAAATCGCTTATTTAGAAGTATCTTCAATTTTTTGCTACAAACTAAACAAATTGTTTAGAGATAAAATATTAATATTTTTTAATGTATCAATAGATATATAACATTTGATGTAAGCTAGTAAATACAAAAAAAATCGAAGTCAGGATGAGCTGTTTTGCATAAATAGAAATTTGGAGAAAGCAAAAACATGTTGGAAACGAATAAAACAAATTGAAAATGAAAAAGACAAATTATGAATAATTAGTTATTAAACTAATAGATAAATTGCCTACACACATTAGAAATATAAATTTAAGAGATACTGAAATTTAAGCTTTGAGTTTATTTTTTCGTTAACCAGCCTCAGATGATCCTCAAAAAAAAAATCTTAGAGTTGGTCTTGGCAAATATTGAATAATATATGTCCAAGACGAGTCGATTTATTTTGACTTGATGACTTTTTTTTCTTTAAAAAATCTTAGAATTTTCTTCAAAAATATCTTTATTGTAAAAGCGTATTAAAGAAGCAGATAAAAACACGTATCCGTAGGCGCCATTCATAATAAGGGGCGCCAACAAGTTTATTAGGTATTTTAAAAAGAAGGAAACAACTGTAAAGTACTTATCCCTTAACTGGTTATCAGCTACTTTTGAATAAAAAATCCAAATCGACATATCCATGAGCTCAGTTTTTTAAGAAAAAAAAAAATTTTGTTTTGTACGAATCTCGTAATCGATTAATTTAGATATCAATTTTTGCAACAATTTATTTTTCATGAAAAGAACAATTTTATTATATTTTAAATAATGTTCAATTTTCAATTTAAAGTATAACCAAGAAAGCAGTTTTATTTATTTAGATGTATTGTGTTTATCTGGTATCCGGACGATCGCACATAGGACTTTCACACATAGGACTATTCCCCATAGATTTTCGATCATAGGTCTGTTGCTCATAGGATCATCGCACATAAACACTTCGCACATAGGATGTTCGCTCGTAAGACTATCGCTCATAGGACGTTAGCCAATAAATTAACGCTGGAGACTCGTTTGCTCGCTTTGAAGTGAATTCAACAGATTTATCTCGCCAGAAAAGCGATCGCTTTGAAGTGAACTCAACAAATTTAAACACGGTACAGTATATAAAGGCATAGTAAGAAAGCCTAATAGATAAGTCGTGATAAACTTAGACATGGACGGTACATTTGGTATTTCGAAAACAGAAAAACAAACATTTATTTTGAATGGTTTCGAACATTATAAACATAGAGTTAATACAGAAGGATTACAGTTTTGGCGCTGCAGCAAGGCACAAAGTATTAAATGTAAAGCAAACTTGGTAAGTGATGGGACGAAGGTGATTAGAATAAACATCGCCAATGATTATTCACGAAGGCAACATCGCCCGGGTACTTGCCAGAAAAGCGATCGGTGAAATGAAAACTACAATGAGCAATACACTTGCCGGATGCAGCGCAACGCAAGGTTTAGTTTGTTCCCAGCTTCCTGATCACGTTCTGATGGCTTTACCAAAGAGTCTTCTTTAAGACGGATTCTGCCTGACAGGCTTGCTTGAAAACCTTGTTCATGATTTTGTTGAAACACAAAAATACTGCACTTGATTTCATTTTTTTCAAATTTTATGCACCTCATATACCATAAATCGGTGTTGCATGTAAGATTTTTTTTTTAAATGTTAGTTTCCAGTTTCCTCTAAAATGTAAAAAATAAATGAAGACCGATAAATTAATTCATAGTCTTATAGTCATAACTACTATTCAATAATAAATTAATACCTAATCGGCTAATGGCATCACATAAAAAACACTTACCAGCCTGAAAAATTTCTTATTTACCGATAAGCAGATAGCAGCTGAATAATTTAGGAAACCATGATGAACAATATTAGATAAAGAAACAATTAACGTCAGAAGCCATGAACGATAAACATGAACAATTAATTCAAATTTATTTTTCCAATCTTTGTAAAACACAAAACGTTAGAACATAATGATAATCGTATAACTTAATTACGTGCAATGCAACAAACAAAACAAATTAAAAGATACACAGTAAATCACAATTTTAAAAACTAAAATCAAATTACCATAGCTTTGCAACTTACTTTTGAGTGGGAGATATGAACAATGAATTTCTAATTTGATTTAATTTGTTAGGTCTGGAACTCTTTTTGTGAAGAACAAAATATGTTAGTTTATATATAGTCTAGAAATTATAGTAAAAACTAATTTATACTGAGACCTTAAAAACCATCTTTAATTAGCTAAATTGTCTTAATTCATTTAAAAAAAACATCCAAAAGGATACTATAGTAAATTAGAGTTAGTTATACTAATAAAAACTAATATATGCTTAATTTTCAAGCCAATAATCGTAGTTGAAGAGTGGGATTTTTAAACGTCAGCTTAAAACAACCAAAGTGTTTATTGTAGTCAACGATACAATGAACCAGAAAAATGAAAGTGTTGAAGAGTAGAACTGAAAGACGTGTGCATACTTTGACGGCACTATCTGGCTAATTGACAATGGCCAGGCAGCCAACGTGCTTAAAATAAACTTAAAAATCACTTTAATTTTCCAGTTATAAACTTTTCAGAAAGGAAACGCTGATAAGTTTCACTCCTGCCCAGTTTACATAGACCAGGTAAGTAATAGTAATTTGAATCGTGTCGCCGTTGAAATTGAAGAGTGGCGGAGATAGAAGGCTCTATACGTCAGACGAACTGGGGAACACCGCTACCGCCGTTGGTCTCAAAGCAAATTTAATTAAACAGAAAAGTGACACAATCGTGAGGTGTTTTGAACTGATGAATAATTGCGTTTATGAAAACAATTACAACAATCTTTAGGCCCAATGAACTTTGAAGTTTATTCATGCTATCAAAATTAAAACAAAAACAATTAAAATTTGGGTAACCTCAATAAAATGCGAAAATTCAACATAAAATGCTCGGGTTCTTTAAACAACGCCAAACATAAGTTTGTAATTTTGACAAACTGATATTATATAAATGGTTTTAAGGTAATTGTAGTGGTTCTACAAAATCAACTTTTTTTTTAATTCAATGCTCCGCCGCACTAGTAGGAGTCGGGGTTTTTGTTATGGCAGAGGTAGTTGCTGTAGCTATATCAACTGGCTGCATAAATATTCTATTAAGGTTCAGAAAATTACTCACTTGTTAGGTTGAAGACGCTTCTGACACAAAAACAAATGTTTCTTTCCAAACAAATCACGGAATTCATGTTTGTATTTTATCATTTTTTATACGTTAGCCAATGAAAACACGAACGATTTATAGCTTTAATTTATACTTTTTACTGGTTGAAACTATGCTATCTAAATACAAACTAATATTTAAACTAAATAACGTACAAAAAACGGCAAAACTGTTATATTTCTAGCATCTGGATACCTAGCTTGCGTTTCGTAATAATGAGTTAATTTAAGCATACGGGTGATATAAGCTGAAAGTATTTTATTTATAAACTCTACGAAATTGCTTAAATATATGTAACTAAACATTTTCTTTCTATAATTAATTTTTGTTTATGAATTAAGAAAATATTCTCTTTGAAAATTAAACGTTTATTCAATTTTAACAAAATAGTTTTAAAAAAAATAAATAAATGGCATGAAATGAAATAAACGGCAAAAACAAGTTAATTATTTAACAAAGTATAATTCTCATACACAGATCATTATAGCTGTTGTTGTTGGATCTCGTAAAAAAAATTCATACATGACAACCCAATTGCTCCATATTAAAACATTCGTGGTCAATCTAAGGAGCTGTTTTAAAAGAGATTCTAAATCTTGTAGTTTTAAATGAAAATAAATTATTTAAAATAGGAAAAGTAGAAGTGAAATTATCTATAAAATCATTGACATCATTGAAGATGGGTTATTGGTGAAAAGTCCCAACGTATGGTTCATTCAAGCAAGCAAACACTGTGAAGTTAATATAAAGGATTAAAAACCGTGGATACGATTGTGCTTGTATCTTGAAAAACACCTCTTGCTTGATGGCAGCTAAAGCTTAAATATTTTTATTCTGCGTCAACCGTTGTGCTGCAGTTCTTTTTGAAAAATTGCATAGACAAGAATCTTAAACTTTTTGAAAAAAAAATTGATTTTTCAAACAGCCAAATGTACTCTATTTTAAATTTCGATACCTATGTCTACTATTGAAACAAACCCATCTGAAACTATTTATCAAGCGACAGCTTCTGATTTTTTGAGTCATTTTTTGATTATGATGAGCAAGTCCATTTAAAAAAAAAATTACCACGTATATGTGAAGTATATGAAGATAAAAATTTTAAGATAAGTTCAGAAAGAATTTTTACTGAGAATTTTTAACTTGAAGAATTATAAATTTTTTTTTAAATTAAAAAAATACTGCTGATTAATTTTCCACAACAAAATTATTGATTTAAAAACCCGTTAACTTTTGTAATTTTTTTTTAAATATTTAATTTCAGTCTAATCAATCTGAAAAAATGATAAAATGTGAAGTTCATGTCGACAATAAACCCAATAACGTTTCAGCTTGATTAGATAACGGAAATTTTTTTATTTTACCAATGCTTTTATTAACTCGTCGTCTCTGTTTCTCTGTCTGTCTGTTTGTTTCTCTGTCTGTCTGTTTGTTTCTCTGTTTGTTTCAAATCTTGCAATCAATTTTTGAGTCACTTCCTGATGATAGATTTTTTTCAAATTTTGCATACATGCTCAAAATAGAAGACAATGCAATATTCAATTATTAGTTTTACAATAAGTCAATTAATTTAGTTAATTTTAATTAATTTCGATATTTCGATATAATTAAGATATTTCGACTTTAATATAAAATAAAAGAGTAATATAAGAAATAATTGATTGCAAAATTTGTGTTTTAATTACATATAAGAGCATTGGTTTTAAAAATTCGTTTTTAATTTACTTGTTTTTAGTAATCAATGTCTTTTAACTTATGGCTTTAGCAAGAAAGCAAACACAGATATAAAATATTCAACTATCATATTTGTTTTGTATAAAATAATTACTTCATTCCGTTTTTAATAGTTTATAATTTTAATAGCAATTTGTTGTGAATGCATGTTAAACAATGGTTTTATTTAGAAAGAAGCCTATTTATTTTAATGTCAAATGAATTGAATTTATTTGGTGTACAAAAAATAGCAGACATCAACAACTGCCATTATTTTAGAAGCGGAAATGATGGTTAATATCAAGAGTATTCCATCCGATTGATTAGCTGATGCTGTGATCGTTGCGAGAGTGTTTGTTATTGTAGATAACAGCACTTGTAGTTTCTTGAGAAGGTGAATTATCAGAACTTCCGACACCTTGCTTTATTACCTGCTCTACATTGATTAATTTTATTATTCTTGTCTTTATAGTTATCACACCAGGTAAGCAAAACCAGACACAGCTACAATAGAGCGCAACTTTAGCGCCGTGGAATGTAGAAGTTAAACAGATAGACAGATATATAGACAGATAGACAGAAAGACAGACAAACAGACATACAGACAGACAGACAGACAGACAGACAGATAGACAGACAGACAGACAGACAAACAGACAGAGAGACAGACAGAGAAGTAAAGTTAAGTAAAAGTGTAAAAAAACATAAATCAATTACAACCATTTATGTTTTGATGATTTCCGGATTTTTCAGTCATTTGGTATTAATTTTTAAATAACAAATGTTGAAAAACCTGCAAAAATATGGCAAGGTCAGAGAGACCTACTATACTTTTTAAAGAGACCTAGTCTGACGTCAGATGGGTTCCACTTTAAAGTACAGTTGACTATATCTCATTAGAAACATGTTTTTTTCTTTTTGAAGATTTCTACAAAATTATATAAAGCTGGCTTATTCAGCTAGCTAGCCTAGCAGACATTTTATTCATGTTTTACCTGAAATAAAACAGAAGAGTAATTTTACGTCAACTTATGTAAATTTATAAATTTTGACTGAGGTTTAAGAAGAGTAAAATAAAACTACATAAAAATGACCCTTAAATTTTGAATGTTCTGCAAAAAGAGTATTTTTGTGACATACAATTATGCTGCATCAAAAATAAACTTTTGTCTTGTCTTGTAAGTTGAGAAATTTCAGCTTAATTTTTTCAATGTTTATTTGTGTTTGCTTACAATTGTATGTGTTATTTTTTTGTTATTCTTATTTTTTTTGTGTAAATATGTGTTGTTTTTTTCTGAAAAAACACTTTTATTTTAGAGTGCACTGAGTTAATTGAATAGATTATTTTTTATATTTTATTTAACTTTATTTGTTTGTTGTATGTTTATTGATTTGAATTTTGAAATCAACTTGTAGATAACAACCCTTTATCCGATTGAGCTGAAACTTGGAATATAAATGTATTATTGATGACAATACAATATTTTATTAAATTCAAGTCACAACAATATAAATTGTTTGTCTATGCGGCATATAACCGAGTAAATAATGTTTAATTAATGTTTAAGAAGTTCAGCACAAAATTTAATCTTTTCGAAATATTCAAAACGATGCATATTTTTAAATAAATTTTCTAAATGAGTTGCATTTATTGGTTTAGTTAAAATAATTACGTAATTGCAGACTGGATATGGGCAACTCTATGTTTAAACTTTCTTAGACACATAAACGTTAAAAGCTTAAAACATAATTTGCTGCTAGTTGTAACTTACTGATTATTGGTACAAATGTATTACATACTTAGAAAAGCAATGTTTTGACACATTATACTTATAAGTTGTGACAAAAAAACTTTCATCTAAAAATAAGTTTGAATGTTCCTACTGTGTTCTTGTAACACTAAATGAGAGTTTTAGTTAACTCTAAAAAAACTCATCAATGATCAAAAAGTTATTGGATTTTAGAAAAAAAAACAGATACATATTACTTTTAAATCAATTGAAATAAATTAGTTAGAGAATTGAAGATATTTTATTATCGACGCCTCAAAATTAGCTATGTATTGAGTCATATTCAGCTTGCACCATACGAGACACCTTTTGCTCTAAGGCGGCAAAAGTTTAAATATTTTTCCCTCTGCGAGCAGCGGCGGGCTTTGGTTTTTTGAATAAAGGAGTGAGGGTTGTCCTTTAAAATGTTCAACAAAAATTAACGATTCCTCTATTCATTAAAACAGTCAACTTTAAAATTTTTCTTTTAGTCATATATGCTGTAATATTCTAACAGTTGTTCTCAAACTTATTTCGTGAACCACCTGCGTTGAAAATCAATTTATTTCTAGCGCCCCCACCACTTTTTAATTTCACGTGTAAAACTTTAAATAAAAGTTATCCGTTTAAGAAAATTAAAACAATATTATAATATATACCTGTTTTGTTTGTCTGCATAAACTCATTTTAACTGAAAATGTTTTTGGAAAAAAACTGTTATATATATATATATATATATATGTATGTATGTATGTGTTTGTATGTATATATATATATGTATATATATATGTGATATATATATATATATGTATATATATATATGTATGTGTATATAAATTAATATCAATAACCTATTTCCCTGAAGGGAAGGTCCCGGGTACAAAGGATATAAATTAGTTAATGTTTTACTTGCTAGTTATAATAATTCTAAATCCAGTTACATTCTGTAAATCAATACTTGATTTCTAAACAAATAAACATCACAACAAAAACAATAAGACAAAATTGTATTTAAAAAAAAATCTAAATCTAAATTAAAACAGACAATTGTCTTTTAAAGTGTATATTATCCAAAACCTACATAATGAACACAGATGAGTTCAATACTGGTTTTTTATAAAACAATGAGTGATGGGCAGAATAAAAAAAAACAAAATTCAATAAAGAATAAAATTATTTGTTATTTTAAGTTTAAAATTCAAGTATCGTTTTTTTTAATAAACTTAAAACTCTTGTTTTTTTCCTCACACAAAAAGATTAATTTTTACAATGTTTTTAAAATTTCAATTCCTTTTACTCAATAATTCGTTCAAATTTTGTTTAAGTATTCTGAAGATTTTACAAAATGTAAAACTCGCAGGAACAAATAAACTTACCAAATTTCAAACTAATTATATAACGGAAAGTTAGTTTTTGTGAGTAAGAGAGTAATATAAAGGATTTGAAAACTACATTTAAACTTTAGATATGTTTGTATTATGCAAAACACCTTTGGTAAAATTATTAACGCTTTCAAAATTTTGTTTTAATAAGAAGATAAAATGTTTAGCTTTAATGATTTTTCGTATCTTTTTTTTTCACTGCCTTAGTAGTGAAAGAGTGGCAGTAGCCTAGTTTTGATAACATTAAATAAAGTCTATTATCGAAAGGGGTAGAAGTTTTTTCCTCTTCAAAAAATTGTCAACAACTGAGAAAAATAGATTTGTGTTCATCTGAAATGAAAAAGCTAAACAAATTTGAATTTCAAACTGCATCCAGATATGTCCGTAGGTCTATTTTGAGCAACCGAACCCAACAATCTAAAAATCTAATCCAGCCCACCACAAGATGGAAATTCCTGACCAAACCAAGCCTAACAACAAGAAGTCTGAAAACACGTATGTTAGCGTGTAAAAATTTTAAAACAAAACAAGAGTGGCTTAAAATACCTGCACGGATTGCCCATCTTATACATTAATTTATTTCACTTCTTCTGCACATAGGCTCGATGTTATGTCAGTTATTGTGTGTCCCATAGAAAAAAAGTTACGCTCAGACTGAGCTGAACTTGCAGAGATGCAAAATAAACGACGTGGTTTATTATATGACCTTGGCAGTTACATTGTATATTGCTCAGTCATTTTTGCCCGAGTGCACTACAAGAGCAGATTTGACTCCAGATATTGACATTCCATCTCGAAAGCTGGCAAACGGATCAATGCTGCTTTTTTTGGTTGCACTTTTTTCAAATCGAATGACGTTTAAAAATAAGACACTCAAACTTAACAACATAAAAACAACATAAAAAGAAAATAAAACAAAAAGGAAATAATCAACAGACATTGATTTTTTTTTTATTTTCAAAAGACGACGTTTAAAGTAAGATAATTAATTCGTATAAAAGTTATTTTGTTTTCAAATTTTGAATTCTGTAACATTAGGAAATTCACGTAAACTAGAACTTCAACAAAAAGGTTTTTCCAAACTCTTAAAGAAAATTCAATAAACTAGAAGTTCAGAAGATTTTTTTCCAAACTCCAGAACACTGGAGAAACATAAGTGCAATTTCAAATATCAATCCTGTTTTTGATTCTCAACCAAAATCAACAAAAAAATTTATATATCAATTTTCACATATTTGTGTTATTCATTTTAGTATAAATTACTCAATATAATCAAATATATTCTGAAGTTCATGTTAATTCAATATTTTATATTTCAAGAGACTGTTTTCTATTTTTTTCTTTTCTTGTCTACAAAGTCTCTAATTTCAACACTTGTTACCATAGCTCTAACAATTTTGTTGAATATTACAAGTCGAATGTACCGCAAGAGGAAAATATTTAAACCTGTCCAGCTATCAAACAGAAGGTGTTTGTGATGATTCTAGCTTTGGATTTTCAAATTATTATTTTTGTTAAAAATACAAACTTATTTCAATAAGATTTGTTATCGGTTCTACTTAATTACTAGCGGTTGAACAATTTGATGACAAGTTATTATTATGTAACTTATTTATATAAATATTTTATTTAATTGAAATCTACGTAAACATAGTATAACTGATTTAAAAATATTATTTGATTTTTTGAGCTGACAGTGAAACTAAAATTAAAATCTCTATATCATTGAAACATTAAGATTTTCATATTATCTTTATTCAAGGTGTATCTTCTTTAAAATTAATTAGCAAAATTAAATAACTATTTGGGAAACAATTCAGCGTAGACTGCAAATTTAATAAAACAACTTCTATCTTCCATGTAGTGCAAGCAATTCAACAGCTACAAGTCTTGTAGCAATATCAGATTTATAAAAACATTTTTCACAATTGTTTTTATTGCATAAGACAACATAAATAAACGAGAAGAAAACAGTCCGCCTAGGGTACTGGTTCCCATTCGTAGCGCATCCTAACTGCACACTGAACGACACATTACTTAAGCTTTTGTTGTCCCTATACTCAGTGGTGTTTTGTTATTTTCATACTACTGCATTTAAATAAATGCAATTATTAAACATTTAAAAAGTTTTTTTACTTAACATATTTTAGAAATATCCGAATACAAATTTTCATCTTACAAAATATTCAACCTAATTTTGAATTTGTATTATTATTCAATAAATTATTATCGTCCAATAAATTGTTATTTATGTACAATACAGTTTTGCAATTGTCTACTAAATGTGTATTATCAATCAATAAATCATTTTTATTATTGTCTGAAAAATTTTTATTATTTTCCCATAAATATTCATTTTTAGTATTTTCCAATAATCTTAAAAATCATTCCAAAGAATCCGTATACGTTGGTTTCAAAGGTTTATATGAATACAATTGTATAAGAAAAAGCTTAGTGATACTTTTTGATCCGGAGGATTTCTTGTGAAAAAATATGTTAGAAAACAAGTGAACTTTGTTTTTCAACAAAATTATTTTTTCTGACAACTTTTTAGATAATATTATAAGATCCATGAAATTGAGAAATATTCTTTTCAACTTTTTAAAAATGTGATATGGGAAGTGTGTGAAGATTTGAAATACAAGAAACTTTTGATTTAATTTTGTTATAACTTTTAGCTCTCTAGTATATCGGGAAGTGAGTAAAAAAAATCCAAACTTAACAAATAGAACATTCGTTAACGACATTAAGTAAAAATATTTAAAAGTGTTCGTTTTTTAGCATTATTAAAACTAATGAATTATACATCAAATTTTCTGGTCTGTTTATCTCCGCGACCATGTTTTTAATCAGATTTTTAAATGTTGCATTCATATTAGATTTTGATGATAATATTTTTATTTGACTATAAATAAAATCATAATCAGGTTTAAAATACACCTCTAACTCTGTAATGCACTGAATATCTTTTTTGTGTGTTAAGCAAACAAACTAGCAAACACGGCGAAATTAATTTACAGGATTTAAAACCTGTTGGATACCAAATCGTTATTGGTTTGGTTTGCTGAAGTTATTTTGTTCAGATTATTTTTGATACAAACAAGATTTGATTAAATAAGGTGTTTTTATCGATTCTTCTTAATTATTAGCAATTGGACAATCTGATGACAAGTCATTATTATGTCGTTTTGCTGCAGATTGCAATCGGCTGACATACATACATACATACATGCATACATTATTGCATTAACATTTTGTAAAACGACAGCTTGAAATCACTTTTAAAGAAAAACATTTAACTTCCAGCTGCAAGTTAACAAGAAGTGTTTTGTTTGTGTACATGCAAATATTTAATTAATGTTTTTGTATCGAAAATAATTTTGTTTTAATTTAGTTATCAAATTATAGTTACAGAAGATTTGAGAAAACACCTAAATGTACATGTACTTATTTATATTTGTTTTGTATTAAGAAATGTTGTTTTAATTTACTTATCAAAAAATAATAACATAAATTTTGCAAAAACTTCCACTATTACAATTTAAAAAGTCAGCAAAAAAAAATCCAAATAAAAAACGGCACAAATACAATTTAAACCAAAAAAATGAACAGGTACTTTTCCTATTTTTTTAGTTCAACCAACTAGAACAACTTGTCAGACAAACTTATTAAATATGCTTATGTACATAAGCTTGTTTCAGACACAGACACAGTTTCAATTTTTTTAATCGCTGCGAATTTTAAACAAGATTTGAATTTTTATTTCCGCATTTGATTTTGTTCAATTCTATCGCTGTTTGTTTTGTGATTTTAAAACTTGCTTTTTGTATGGATTACTTGATTAACTTACAAGCTTAAGCACTTATTCCAACCAGGTGATATCGACAACCGTTTATCATTGTCTTGTTTGTATACATGCAATTACTTAATTAATGTTTTTGTGTCGAAAACAATTTTGTTTTAATTTAGTTATCAAATTATAATTACAGAGGTTTTGAGAAAACACTTAAATGTACATGCAATTATTTAATTTCGTTTTGTATTAAAAAATGTGGTTTTAATTTACTTATCAAATTATAATTACATCAATTTTACAAAAACTTCCACTATTACAATTTTACAATTCAGCCAAAAAAATCCAAATAAAAAACTGAGATAATTGCATTAGTTAAATACTAATTGTTAAAACCTCAGTAATCGTAAGATTACAAAAACGCACTTAATGAAATAATTAAGATTTTACTTCTCTTTTATCAGTTTTTATTAAATTTCACTTCTCCGGATGTTCATGAGTTGTTCGCGGACGTATTCAGACTTAGGAGATCGTTATAAAATTAACTCAATTCAAAAAATTTAGATCAATAGAAGAAAAAAAATATTAAAAACATATTGAATAACAAATCTTATAGAAGAAGATGACAAACATTTTTATTGTTATAGTAACTTTTTTAAAACATATTCTATTTATTATCAGTTCACCGAAGTAAAAATTTTAAAAACAAGACGTCATTTTAAAATTTGTTTATAAACTTAAAAACATGTTTTTATTTTTATTTAAATATTCCAGTTGTTAATTTAAGTAATAATCATTTTTTAATAAAAAACACATAATATAACATGAAAAATATTTACAAACACTACTATCCTCAACAATGCATTAACTTTATACTGATCACAGCTATACATTTTCATAACGTATGGCGACTCCTAGAAGAAGTTAAATAAATGTATTGGCGACCGCTCACCAGAGAGTTAACATAAAAACATTTTAACTTTCCAGCCTCCCGTTAACAAGAGGTTTCTTGTTTAATGCGAACATTTCATGAAGGACAAATGTTAAGTTGTCGTCGTATATTTCTGCGCACACAACTTAAGCATTCGTCGTGTTTTACACAAAGGTGTTTTTGGTCAAAGAGTAATTTTAGAAGAGAAATCAATTTAAAAAAAAACAGTTTAACATAACTACATCATACTTTTTTTGATTTAATATTTTTAAACATGCATTTATATAATGTTTTTAAAAGTAGATAGAAAATGTAATCAGAAGGGCGTGGTTCCTTTACTATTTACAAAAACGACACAAAACTATTTCCCACAATGGCGACGACAATGTTTAGGGACGCACGCAACATGTCAAAATGGCTGAGTAATAGCGCCGGAAAAATGTCATTAGCAGGTGCCCATACCGAGCGAGCTAAGTTGTACAAGTAAGACGTAGCACAGGTAGATGTTTTTTTAGTGAGATACAATACAAACATTCTAGTGGTTTGAGCAATTAAATAATCTAAATTTTATTACCTTAAATTTTGTTCGTTTTGTTTATTTAAAAATAATATTCAATAAAGATACAGTTAAACTTGTTACAAATAATTGTTACTTTTCAATATCGATTATATTGTTTAAACTTTTATTTAAAAAAACAAACACAGCTTTAAAACAGTTAGCCTGAACAAGAAATATTTTTGACAATAAAGTTTTAACTTCTACGCTCAAGCTCTAGGTTTAATTCCGACACAACGAAACATTTCCAAGACCATAATTCAATCTTACGGTTCAAATCAACAGAGCCTTTAATCCACCTAGATTTGTGAAATGAGTGCCAGAGTTTGTTTGATGGAGTAAAAATGCATGTTGTGCGTTTTAAGTTTTTTTATACTCTTTCAAGTTGCTGATATATAAAAATGTCCACAAGATGACAAACACACTAGGTATGAAAACTTGTTAATAAAGAGAGATCATGTTTTTAAGCAATATTGTTGTATTCATTAGTTAAATTTTGTTTTATAAAATTTATTTTACTCGTCAAACTATAACAACAATATTACTGTGAAGATTGCATCAGTTCCAAATTAATTGTTGAAACCTAAGACATCGTGAGAATACAAAATTGCATTTCATAAAATAATTAAAATTGTTATTTTTTATCAGCTTTTATTAAATTTCACTGGTCCGGATGTTCATTGGTTATTAAAAATTTTAATGACCGCTTACCAGAGCTTTGAAATAAAAACATTTAAATTCCAGCCGTCCGTTAACAAGAGGTGTCGTGTTTAATGCAAGCATTTTATTGGTTTAATTGTTATTTTGTTTCATCTATTACTTTGTATTCTTCATACAATTTCAACATAAAATCGCATAGATTATATACATTATTTGCATATATGCAAAAATTTAACGCAGACGTTTTATTCTAATTTTTTGTATTTCAGCTATCGTTCATTAACAATTAGCCAACATTAAATTTCACAATGGACCGGAAGTACACAAAAAACGCTTCACATTAGGATTGCTTTTAGTTTCGTTTAATGAATAACAAGTAATTACTTTACATGAGTAGCTGTACGTTTGTTTTTAGATTTGCAACTCAACAGATATCAAACACGTTTTTCACTATCGTAAAGCATACATTCACAACCACGTTCATATGAGTGAATACAATGCTTATGTATGTTTTAAAGGATACACATGGTTTGTTTGCTAAAAACTCGTGCTTGCTGTACGTCCAACATCACTTGGCGACAGAAATCTGGAATACAGGAGTCCCAAAACAGTAATTATCTTCCGGTAGCAATAAAACTCGTTGCATCAAAAAAGAGAGATATTTATTTCAACATGTTCCCGAGCTTTGGTTTATAAATGTTCGGTTTGTTCAAAACGAAATCATTTCTATTTACGCAGTTTAATTTTTTTTCAAACAGTGTTTTTTTATCCTATTAACGTTTTGTCAAAACACATTTATTCTGAAACTAAAGTAACGTGTTTTGCCACCAGTTCAAAAACACAAACATTTCATCTTGCTTTCCACATTGTTGTGGTAAAACATTGAAATAAAGAACAACATTTATTTTTGGTTATTCACTATTTATTTATTTGTCAAATTCTCTACGTATTTACTTCATTGCGGCTTTGATTGTTTTATTGTTTAAATAGTTTACAATAGAACAGAACAGTTTCAAAAGATATAACTACATAGTATTTGCATTTTTTATTTTAACAGTAATATACAAAGTTTAGCAAATGCTCTAAACCTAAAATTGGCTGATTTCAATATCAACAAAGTTTTATTGTATTTTAAGAAGTTGTTACATAACAGCTTTAAATTATAAATTTTAGATTGATAGAGAACACATACAATTTTCATCCATTAACGATGTTTCAAAAAAACAGTTTTATATTAGCACCTAGTCTGTTAATATTATTTACAATGATAATGCAAGAAGGAAACCAGAGGTTAACGTTGTGGTAAAACTACACAAGTAGCAACTAAGCACAAGCAAATATGATCTTAGTGACGTTTTGTATTTAGCATGTAGTGGTTGCTATTAGTTTTGTAAACAAACAGTTTCTTGAATTTATAACTACAAAGCATACAGTTTCGAGCGTTTTTTGCAGATTTGAAAACTTATGATATTTTCTGAATGCGTTTAATTTAGACAGCATGTTTCAACGCAGAATTTTGTCAAAACATACAACAATTTCCAACATTAGTTAAAGAAAAAACTTCGAAATTTTTCATAAAAGAAAACGAAAACAACTTTTGCAACAGAAAGATTTAGAAGAAATACACTGTTTAAATTAAAATGCTGTCGACATACATTGCTTCAATTTTTACGCACATTGCAATGTGTTTGACAAAACAAAATAACAAAGGAACATATCACACAAAATATTTAGCTTATGGTAACACCAACAAAACGTTGAGTTGTACTTTGTCATTTTTTACTTCGGATCGAAAATCATCTAAACTGGATTGTGCTACTTTCTGCTCCTCTATTAGCACTGGACAGAATTTAATTTTCGACAACCAATTAAAATCTTCAAATGATTTCATTTACACTGACTATGGAACTACTGTAAGTTTTGGACTATTAAAATTTCCGTTGGATCGTTTTCACAAAGGGATTACGGCCACCGGAGATGTACAAATGTGTCTTGGATTCAATTATCAAGCATCCAGTGGATTGTGTCAGCTATTCGATCAATTTTCTTCGTTTAGGGACTTGATCTTGCCAACCAACAGCACATTTGGAACTTACTATGGGGTAATTAATTGTGTTTTTTTCTTAACTAGGATTATTTATTATTGAAAATTAAAACCACTTATTATGCATGTATTTGTTTTGCTTGTTTGTGAATCAATAACATATCAGTGTTAATAAAATACATCAATACATCAATATTTGTAACAACATTTTTATGCAATTCAAACTGTTTATGTTTTTTTCAAAGGAGGTTTCCGGTATCAATTTGATGCATTTCTTTGGATGTGAGTAAACATGTTCAATTCAAAAACTGTTTTTGATAATAACGAATATTTTACATAAAATAATGTTTAATAAAAAATTATTTTTACGAATACCAATAACCAGAAAACATTTAAAAAAACTTATAGTTTATAAAAGTTATTTGAAAAGTTAATAAACTAAGGACCGAACACGAAAATTCGGATTATTTGTTATTGTAGACGTACAAGAATGCAACGACATTCCTGGTAATAATCCAAACGACAGTGGTATATATCTGTTGAAAATAGATAATAGTCAGATATATCCTGTGTATTGTGAAGTATCAACAAATGGAATTAAATATATGGTAATAATCTAGTTTTTAATACGTTTTTTCAAATTTTGATTACAGATTTGTTTATTAATTTAGGTGATTCAACGTCGATTAGATGGATCTGTGAACTTCAACAGAATCTGGGTAGATTATGAAAATGGATTTGGAAATTTGGATAAAGATTTCTGGTTAGGTGTGTTGTTTATTCTCTATAATACTCAGTGAGCTTGTAAGTGAACATTTGATATTAGTCTTGCAAACACTGAAATTATTGTTCACACTAATAGATTGAAAGCAATTGTTTTCGAGCATTAGAACTGTTCGTTGATCGACCCCATTTTCAGGAAGTATACAACTTTCTGGGTTTACTTTGAAAAAACTTTTCATTTCAAAAAAATCACATCACAGCTTTTTCAAGACATTTTTTATTGCATTCTTATGTATTAAAACACCTGAGAAATTTTCCAAGTTTGACATAGTAAAGGCGTTTTAGAGCATTTTGATAAAACGGGTTTTAATTTCATAAGTTATTTTTTTTATAATTAAGAAACAATAAACAATTTTATGTGCGTTCTAATATAATCACTAGTTTTAAAAATTAGTGTTGTATTATTTAAAATCTAGTTTTAACTTTTTTAAAATGCTAAATAAAATATATTCAGGCAATTATTGCTGCACCGTTTAACAAGCATAAAAAATTATAAACTGAGAGTTGAATTGGAAACATTTGATGGAGTTCGTGCATATGCTGAATATCTCAATTTTGCTGTTGGCCCTCCAAGCTCAAACTATTTGTTGAAAATATCTGGATATTCTGGAAATGCAGGTATTATGAACGTAATTTTTATTTTTGTAAGTTTAAAAGGTTTGATATGAAAAAACGCTAAAAAAATATGAAAAATTTGCACCAAACTAATTCTATGGTTTTTGCCATTAAAATACTTAAGAACAAACATTTTTAAATGGAAATTTTCTAGATTCTACTTCTGTTTCGAAGATATCTGGAATTTTAGATTTTGCATGCACACAGTAACAATGAGATTCATATTCTTTTATACGTTTAGCTCTATTACTTGAAAAAACTATTTTTTTCAACGTTGGTTTGAGCAGCAACAGTGGAAATCATTAAACAAAACATACGGTTTTGAATATTTTTGGAAAACAAACTAAATAATATTAAGAATCAATTACAAACGTAAAAACGTTGAAATGTACAGTTAATGAAAGTTATAAATCAAGCAAATTAATAATTATAGTTGTGAAGCTCGATTTTTTTTTATTTGAAAATTTTGATTTTATTTTTTTAGTTTTATTATTTTACGATCACACCTGTACATCGAATTGTGCAGCTTACAGAGGAGGAGCTTGGTGGTATGCTTGTTGCCAGGACTCTAACTTGAATGGGTTTTACTACACCTACTCAAGTGTACCGTTTGCTCAAGGCGTGAATTGGTTTCATTTCCGCGGAGACTACGAATCTTTGAAAAGCTGCAAGATGTTCATCACATTAAATTGATTTTTTTCTGGCAGTACAATACAAAAGCTGCATTGTTTTTGTTGTTGACGTGACGTGTTGTTTTACATTTATTTGTATATTGAAATCTTTAATTTATTTTTTCTCAGCGTAGAAATTAACAAATCTAACAAAATAAAATAATCAATTTTATACATGCACAAACACTCGTAAATATTTTCACATTGTGCGCTATTGTATCATATTATGAAGTATGTTTAGATGCATTTGAGTAAAAATTAAAACTTGTTTAAATAAAATTATTTTGAAACTAAAAATAATGATAAACGTTTTAAAACAAAAACAACTCAAACACATTGAGATAATTTTTAAAAAAGAACACTTTTAGATAAAATCAATTTTAAAAAAAATTAAAGTAAATGAGAAGCTCGCCAATACTTAAAAAAAGGGATTTGTGAAAACATCTTTGTTTTTACAGTGTTTCTATTAACTTGCAACTTGTTTGTTGTTTGTTCGTTATTTCAGCGCAAACGTTGTTTTTGAAAACACCGCTACTCGTCCGATCAATGAAGTCAAGCAACGTCGAGCTCAAATGCTAGTGTATAAAAATTTTCAAACATTAAAAAATGAAGAATAATAAAATATATAAAACATATTTTTCTAAACCAACGCTTGTAAACTAATGTGCTAAAAAGTTAAAAATAAATTTAAGTGTACACATTAATTTTTTTTGAAACAAGCTTTTCGTTTGGAAGAAAAGAACAAAATTGATTTTTTTTTTAAATTGAAAAAATTCAAATTGATGTTTATAAAAAATGATTATTTTACTGAAATGTCGTCTGGATAAAAAGCAGCATTTCTAAACTGCAAATATTTTCTAAGTGTTTTTGAGCAAATTGAATGTACACGATAACTAACAGAAAATGAAAAATTATAATATTGTTTTGTTTTTTTTGCAATCTATCATGTGCAAATCTGAAGTATCAAACACAAGATATTTTACTAAATGTTCCCTAAATAATGATAGCAATAAAACGTTTATTTGCAATTTACTGCCAGTAAGTGAGACAGAAGAATCGTGGAAAATCGGATGTGCCAAACAATGCGCCTCTATTGGTAGTGGACAAAAAATCAGTTTTGACAACAAACTGACATATCCATTGTATACTTTGAACATCACTGATCAAGGAACAGTTGCTATTCTAGAAATATCTCAGTTTTACTCAAACGTCCTCTTGTTGGAGAAGTTCAGGTTTTTTTGCAATTTATCTTGTGCAACTCTGAATTATTGAACACAAGATATTTACAAAGTGGTTGTTAACTAAGGAAAGAAATGAAACGTTGAGTTGCAATATGCTGCCAATAAGTCAAACAAAAAATCTGTCAAAAATTGAATGTGCCAAACAATGCGCTTCTATTGGTAGTGGTCAAAAAGTACATTTTGACAAGCAACTACAATCTTCTTTACAAACTTTCAACTATACTGATAGTACTACTTATGAAAAATTTTCTTTTTTTTACCTCAATACTCCCCTATTGAGCGTCCTCTTGTCGGAGAAGTTCAAGTTTGTCTGGGATTCAATTACTTGAAATCAGATGGAACATACCTGCTGTTTGATCAACCGTGTCCAGTGCAACATCTAAACTTGGTTAATGACAAAGAAACACTGGGAGCGTATCACCAGGAGAAAAATTTAAACAAACAAAAACCGTTTAACTTATTATTAAATCTACTAATTTTTTAACTTTTAAACTGAGTAACTAATAATTTTTCAAAAATTTCTCTTCAATTGAAAAACACAAAGCAATTTAAAGTTTTTATTTATGTCTGAGTGTCTTTTTATTGTACGAATTAGATTTACATCGGATCTGACACATTTTTTTTGAACAGTTGTAGAGATTTGTAAAAAATTGTGTAATCCTAATTGGTTAGGAATTAGGTATATTAGTGAAAACAATGTTTTAAACTTTATTTCATTTATTAATTATATTTATTTTTATTTATTTATTAATTATATTTATTTATTAATTATATTTATTTTTATTTATTTATTTATTAATTATATTTATTTATTAATTATATTTATTTTTATTTATTTAATAATTATATTTATTTATTAATTATATTTCTAATTTTAAACAGTTGTGTTGTTATTTTAATTAAAAGGTACTTAATTTACAATTCTAGTTCTGTCATAGAATATAACTCAACAGAATGTCGGAAACTATATTCATATCATTCAAATAATTATCAACTACATAATTATGAATACTCCGAGAAATATACTTAATGTATTTCAGAAAAGGTAAATGTCAATTTTTTCCATTAGTATATTAGTGCCACTTTTGCTTCGATCGTTTACAGAAAATTCAAAGAAAGCCTCACTTAATTCATAAAGAACTGATTAACTTATTTATTACTAGGTTTTAAAGTCCTTGTATATTTTTGATTTTGATAATGAACAAATTCAAATTTATTTATTTCATTTGATTAAAAGTTCTGCAAAACAACACTGAAAACAAACAAAATAAAATGAAAATTATATTCATACACAAATTTAAGTTTTGTTTTATTCATTTAAGTTTTTTGGCAAATACATTTATAGATTAGAATGTTAGAATAGCTAATTTTATTTATTAAATAATTAACTAATATACATTTGAATACGTTCAGTTTGAATAAATTATTATTTAACAACGTTAGTGGTGATGCATTTTTATTAACTGTTTGAGATAACTGCAACAGGTTTCAATTCGTTCACTTGGCTGCGGCTCGCCTTGTTCTTTAGTTGCACGGCGGGTCTGCAATATCAGATCGTGTGCGGACGCAACTTCACTGGTTTCTCTTTTCGCAGAAAAATCAGATCCAGCTGGGCTCAACGGTACACAAGTGTCTTCACAATACGGTTCAGCTATAGCGGCAGGAACTGTGCGGGTCAATCTCAACACTTGCTGGTCGGTCACATCTTTGATCGGCTGCAACTGGAAATTTGCGGCTTAAGCTTTCAAGAACTACTGCGATTGGCAGACATGTATTTTTGTTGCTAAGTACATTCTCAGGAACAGTCTATCCGCTTACTTGAGAAATCGTGCGTTGGACCTCGCCAATTTCAGGAAGGAGCTCATAACTGAACTATTTTCTTGCTTATAACGTTGTGGCTTGACACTATGCGCTTTTCTGCCTCAATTTCTAATTTGCGCACTGTATATATCTAAATGAAAATTTATTCATAATTTATTTTATTTAAACAAACCGGATGTCGTTTTTTACTCGACATGTGATGATAAAAAACTAAAAATACAACCATAGCTGAAAATAGACACGATTCGATACGAGTTAGTGTCGCTGTTTATTTGAAAAATTCGTGACACAATGCTACACATATGACATGTTGAAACACAGATTGTTCATCTTAATATAACATAATAAAATGTTATAAAACGTTAAGTCATTTTATAACGTTTACTTCATCGCTTCTAATAAATTGACCGCACAAATAAATTGAATAGAAAAAGTATAGAAAACAAATTATTAACTTTCAAAGAAATTGAATTGATAAAAATGATGTTGTATTAATTTAAGTATTTGTTTGACAAACCAATACATTTGATTATTATCGAGACCTCGAAACACCTGGTCAAACTAACTCTATAGGTAACTTTCTGTTGGTGATTATTTTTTAAAACACAAACACCTCTGCTTAGAAAAATGCATGATTATAAAGTTGTTTCTCAAATTGGGTTTTTTTAGAGGCTTGAGGGCAGGCCGGGTGAGTTTGGCCTCCGCTTTCAACGACTTGCTTAGGTATAACTATAATACTTTATAAACATAACACTCATATCTAAATGTTAATAACACAATCTGTGGATCTAACAACCTACATACGACACTACAGATAAATTTTTAATTTTGCTTAAAAACCCCTTTGGATAGACAATTATTGAAGCTTTAATAATAGCTGTTTTCCAGGAGTGGCGATACTGCGGTTATGAATAAGTAAAATTCCACAGTTCAATCCGTCGACTCAACTTATAAAAGAATTTTTATGTGTTATACAAAGTCACTGTCACACGCTATATTCAGTCTGAAATTGTCACAACAATTATTCAGCATTATCTGGAAATGTTGTGATTTTTGAGAAGTTGTACCATCTTCTTCTTATTTAATTTTTCATTTCTATTGTAACGTTGTATGTGATTTGTTTTTGTTAGGCACTATTTGCAAAGACAAAAGGTTTTGTTTCTGCGCATTATAAACTAATAAATAGGAAAAAAGTATGAATAAAAAATGACGTTTTTTATATGCACATATAGGTACAAACAAAATTTATTAAAAATAGTTGGCAAACTAACTGTATAATTATAGTAAATTTTAACAATACATTGAAATAACTAAACAAATAAAAAAAACTGAACACAAATAAGATCTAAAATCCCAAAATAAAATATTATCAATATTCTATCAGTTTTATTTTTATCATCATCATATTTAGTAAAATTCGTTGTTTAGAACAACAAAATTTTAACGTTGGTTATTGATGGAAAATTAAATGAAACAAACTATTAATAATTAATGTTTAAATTGCCAGTATGCGTTCAATATACCTAAACTAGTTTATTTAAAAGCTTCATTGATACGTTCAAAATGTGTGCATGAGTCAACTTTAATAAAACGTCAACAAACAACAAAATACTAATACTACCAGTAAGTTTTTAAACTAGATTAGGTTAATAAACACTGAATGCAAATTTCTCAACAAGCAAAACACCTTTGGCAATTGATATTCGAAGACTTAAATATATATATTCTGAGCGTGTTTTCCAACGGTCTTTTTGAATTCTTGTTCTTGAAACATTTTCAAACACTTTATTAGTAAGTTCTGGTAGGCTCTAGTCTAATGAATTGTCTAAAACTGTGAATTAAAGTTTTAAGCCGGTAACGGCATATTTTTTAGTTTCTGGCAATCTTAGAAACAGTTAGAGAAGGAGTCTGAAGATGATCTCATTTGAGCTTTGGAAAGATTTGAACTGGCATGAAACCTAGTACGCTCTAGCCTTCTTACTCATGTTAATAAAACACTTAAAAAAGTTGCATGAGTTAGTGAAGCTGTTGTTCAAGGTTTGGACTTCTACCTTTATTTGAGTTAGTTATCGAGACTTGTGTGTCTTATTACATTGAGACGTGCATTTTACACGTTGAAGTTGAACTGGAGTTTCTTTTCAATCTCTAAATTGGGTGTAAATTTTACGGTTTCATGGCAGTGTGTAAGCATTAAACTGCCGTTTCTACTTTGATACGGTATCAAATTGAAACATTCGATTGTCGTTCACTCTTCATATGACGTGTTTTTTTTTGCATTTTAAATCATCCTTAAACACGGGAGTCTGATGGGCGTGCCCGGTATCTTTCGTGGTCATTGCAAACAAAATTATTACTGAACACGAGATGGTTGCACTGTTTTAAATCCCGAAAAATGTGTTCAAATAGAGACAATTGGCTCAATTTTATCAAATGTTTCATAATACTGAAATTGTTCATCGAATCTGTAAACGAAGCAAGTTAACATAATCTCATCATTTCTAGCGCATTTTATAAAAGCATGTTTTCATTTTATATCTCTTGAATTATACCAATATAACTTAAACAATATTGGAATATTTACCATATACTAAACAAAACTGATAATATTATTACGCAAGCGTTTTTAATTGTCTGCTTAGTTCTTTCCAGATGTAGTAGCGTGTATACCAATTAATTCACCTAATTAAACTGAGTGTTTTATTCATGGTTTCGTGGCGTTAAAGCCAATATTACATTTAAATGTTTGCATTCAGGGCCGTATTTAGGGTGAGTTTACGGGTTCAACCCCCAATTATGTGGAAAAAATAAAAAAGAAGGTTAAATATAAAATTGTATGAAAAACAAGAAAAGGAACTGTTAAAATTATAAATCTAGCAAAACAATGATATTCATGTTATCTAAATCACTCAGTGTAAAATATTTTTATGAACCAATGTTTCCTGATTTGAGGCTTTTGAGTTCTGAACTTTTTTCGACCATCAAAATTGAAAAATAATAATGAAAATAGACCAACATTGAAACAGTTATAATAAAGTGAAGTAAATAACTTGAAAACTGTTTATTTAAATCACAATGTTTAAAATCGTGTATATGGTATCATGCATATATATTTAAACACTGAAAATGTTGAGCATTGAAAAAAGTTGATTATACAGAGAACAATTACAATTTTGTAAGCGCGGTTGTCATTGAAATCAGTCCTTAGATGTGGTCAAAAATGATGAAAAGCTATTTCATCAATGTCATTGGTGTTATTTATTATACAGTAGAGCTGTGAATCGATTAAATTTTTTAATCGCCTAGTTGCATGCGATTAATCCACTGTTCGCAAAATATAATCACGATTAATCGCGAAATAATTTTCAAATCAAAATGTAAATTTAAAAACCAATATGAAATCATAAGTGTTTTTATTCAATAATACTTTGAAATAATAAATGCATTTATTCACTAACTATTTGAAATAATAAGTGTTTTTTTCAAAATCATTTGTATTGTCATTATTTTTTAACCAGCTATTTATTGAGACAAATTTGTTAATATTGTTGGCAGAGAGTGAAGCATATTTTTTGGTCACAATGTTGCCTGACAATGAAAATAGTCTTTCGTATAAGACAGTTGTAGCTAGAGAAGCCAAAAATGTATGTGACAATTTTTGTAAATTAGCATATGCTTCTTTGTGTTGTTTCCATCATTAATTAAACAGATCAATATGCGCCCTTTTTTATATTATTCAAAAAAAGGAGCAAACGACGATCGCGGCCGAAGAAGTTCATCGTCAAGATCCCAATAATCGATTTCTAACATTGTCTGTTTTTTTGCTGTTGGTGGTTTAAGATAACAAATTTTTACGAGATTAAATAATGAATTGGAAAAACAAAATAAAACAAATTAAATTAACTTCTGATGTTTAAGTTCAGTTTCTAGTTTAAATAAATTATAAAACTCTGATAAAATCAGATAGTAACGAGAAAAAATCGTTTGGTTTTAGCTGATTATTTACACGTCCATGAAGCTTTTGTAGTTTTTTTTCCATAATTCCGCTCGTTTAGCTTCTAGAATATATTTCAAGTTGCTGTCACATTGCGTGCATTGTGTGTTGAAAATGTTGTAACTTTTTCATAAACGTCCAATAATCACCTTTTAACACCACATGGTCAGCACTTTCTAATAAAATTAAAATTTTGTTTTTTGTCCGTTGGAATAATTCATCAATTCTCGAATCAATTGTTTGGTGTGTCAGTAACATATGAAAATTATCATCAGACACCTATGGCATCCTGGAGCTTTTCGTCTGATAAAATATTTATCCGCTTACCATTTCTTGCGATCCACCATCCAGGAACTGCTTTTGTAATTTTTTCTTTTTTTTCTTTATTTATTGTTTTCCAAATTAAATAATCGTATGCTGGGGCAACGATTGGACTTGCTGAACATTTGAAGCATGGATAACCTGTACATCAACAGAATTTGTGCTTGCTTGTCGATTAGTTTCATGTGCGTATGGCTGAAGCAAATAAGAAAAAACATAAATTTATAATAACAGATTTTTATTTAGCAAAACATATTGAGATTTTGATAGTGAAACTATGCATTTGCTGGTTAATCCAAATAAATAAATAATGATGTTGGCGATTAAATTTCAAAATGCAAACACCTCCGTCTAGAAAAATAGAAGATTATAAAAATTGTTTCAGCAGATGTTCTTTTGAAAGCGGTTATGAGCCTTTGTTATAATCGGTGGTACGTAGTAATTTAATTTGTGAATTCAAATATTAGTAGTTTAAATTTAATATTAATGACACGTTAACTAAATAAATTAACAGAATTATATAAAATAATTTTTTGTTTTAATTATTCAATTTGTCAATAATTATATCATTATTGCCAAATTGAAAAATCGTTCTTTTATACTATGTTTTTAAAAATTTATTTATTTTACGTTTTATAGGCAAAAACGAAATAAGGAGAAAGAGGAAAAAAAAGAGAAAAAAGGAAAAAAACGAACGGTCAAGCAAACGGTAGCGGAATAGCAAGTAGGATAAAAAGAGGAAAACGAGATAAAACGGGAGAGCGAGAAGGAGCATGGTATGGTTATGGACTTGCTTTTACAAATTTTTGCCTTGAAATCCCTTAACGTTCAACTTTATCGATTAACAAAGTAATTATAAAGGATTTGTTTATGTAAGATTTTGTGACTGGTTAAATTGTTATAATAAAAGTAAAATTAATGTCTGGAGAAAGTAAACGTATTAACTTTTACGGGACCCTCTTGCAAGTACTCAGGCGCCTCAGTAGACACCTCCGAGCAAGAAAATATGAAAGCTCAAATAGCAGGTTTTCAGCCTGTCGCTGTGTCGCAGTTTTAAGTTAAGAAAATATAAACCGTTTTTTTGTCATTATATATAATTAATTGTGATATAACTATATTACATTGAAAAAATTCCAGTTCAATCTGCACAGTTTGTGTACGTTATTCAAGTGAAAGCTGTTGGATGCAATTATTCGCATGTGCCAACAAAGGGTTCGATTATTAAATGAGTTTAGTGGCAGTTTTTTGATTTGCTAATTTTAATTTAACTGAAAAATTGAACAGCACGAGTATGGCAAATCCATCAAGTTGTTTTCCTACTTGAACCCGTACCCGATCCACATGTTAAAAGGTATAACCGTGTACGTTTTATACGAGATAAATGAATATACTTTTCAGCGAAATATTTTTGATTAATTGTTAATTGAAGCATTTTTCGAGTAAAAAATTAATTTTAATGAAACAAACATATTTTTTCTAAATTGTAAACAAACATGTCAATAATTTGATGAATACCGCATTGAAACGGAGATGATTATTGGGAGTGACGTCTAGTAATTTAACATAAAAAGATAAACGAGAAAGTGGCGCCACCGATGTTTATTGAAGTTGGTTTTTTGATTTTGTAAAACTGATGACGTGAGCTAAGTACAACTATTTCAAACTTGGTAAGGTTTAGATGTAAGAATATTTATAATCAACAAATTTGAAAAGAAACGAAAAAAAACATAACTAAGAAAACATTATAAAAAACGTTAAATTTTATTTTGTGCATCTGTAAATGGAAAAGTGAAAAAAATACAAAAAAGTACAGTTGAAAATATAAAAAAAATGACATAGCTCAAATAGTTAATTTGTTAGCAGGTCACGAGGTATCAGTTTGAGTATAATATTTTAATATAAATGAATGTTTATTTAATAAAAACCAAACAAAAAATTGCAGTTTGCCAGTGACGGACAAAAATTGACTAGAACGTTTTATGTTATTTTTTATTTATTCATTCACAAACAAAAGGGCTTTCGGCCTTTAATACCGTTCGGATAGTACAAATAATTAATTTAGAAAATTAAGTACACATACTCAGTTGCAAATTATAAACTGTTTAGATGATAGAAAATTACGCAACAGTAGAAAATTAGGCTTGTATATAATAGTTTTACTAAAATTTTAACTCTAAAATTTATTTTAAAAGGCAACAACATAAATCAATCAATTAATTTTTTTTTAATTTATTAATTTTTTTTAATTTATTATTTTTTTTTAATTTATTAATTTTTTTTAATTTATTATTTTTTTTTAATTTATTAATTTTTTTTAATTTATTAATTTTAACAGATGGCTCACGTAATACTATTGCATAAAATATTTTTTACTAAAACCTTGAAATTGTTTATTTCTATATTTGAAAACAAATGTTTTTTAATGGTTTTACAGAATATATTTATTTCAACACAGGTCAGTTTCCTATAAAAAATTCGAAACAAACTTTTGTTAAAAAAAGAAACTTATTTGAACAACGTTGTTATTAAAATTCCGTTTTTTTTTCTTAATATTTAACAAAATAAAAACAAGATTAGAATAAAGAAAACTGAGTTCAAAAAAACCGGAAAAAACCACAACAGTCGCTGTTTATTTATTATTTTTATTAACGCTTAAAATACGAAAATCACACAAATATGTGATCACATCACAATTTATTAAAAAAAACTTTAAAGTACTGTATTTTGGATTATTGAATTTAACTGTAAAGCACAATCCACGACAAAACCGAGTAAAATAGTACAAAAATTACATGAAAAAAATTGATAGAAATTAAATAAAAATAATTATTCGATGGAAATTATTTTTGTTACTGTGATTAATTGCAACGCCGAACATTATAACATTTGTCCAAAAGACCTCTAACAAATATTTATAGAAAACATAAATATTTTCAATCCCAGCGCAAGTTGTGGAAGCGTTAGATAAACATTTTCACATTGTAAATTAATTGAAACTGATGTTTTGGAAAGCTATTTGAACAAACTGTTTTTGAAACTTAACTTGAAACAGAGTGTTTTTAATCTTGTCTGAAAGTGTATGTTGTGCATGTTTGTTAAAGCCGCCAATTAAAGTTTTTTTCCCAGTTAACCATGATTTTCTTTGAAGTTTGTTTTTTTGTGCTTGTGAAAAGCTTTGCTTTGATTTGTTCTTAATATACCACGTTGCTATTAAAAGTGTGTTTTTTAAAACATTTGTTTTTTCTGTTTAGCAAATTTAGTTAAAATTAATTTCAACTTAAGATAAATGTGCTATGGGACAAATTTGTTTGATAGATTGATAAGCAGCTAACCCCTGTGTAGAACTTTGGAAGATAAAAAAAACGATGAAAACTGATAAGAACAAAAAACTATTAAAAACAATGCTACCGTAGTAAAGAGAAAAATATAAAAAAAAAAGAGAAAACAACTAGAAAAACTTCTGGAAATCCTACGCAATTAAAAATAGTATAATTTTAATTTTAATTTTGTTTATTTCATTTATTGTTTCAATTTTATTTAATTTAACTATTTGTTTCTGATTATAGTTCAATTAACAAGAGAACTGTAACAAACCCATTTTTTCCAACTTCTCTATATTTTGTAATACAGCGGCATCTAATGTTTTGCAATCATTTTTAATGTTAATACACCTATAACCTGAAAACACTTAATTACAGTCTTTTAAATATTTATTATGTAAAGTATGTAATGATTTAAAACATAAAAATTTTTTGAATCAACATTAAAAAATACCTAAAAAATCACTCTTTATTTAAAAAAATATTAGTTAATTTGATTACCAACTTTATTTTTTTCATTTCTACTTAATTATAGTTTTATTTCAATTTATTTTGTTGAATCAACGTCAAAAGTTATTAGAATGTAAATTTCTCAACGAAACATATATCCAATACTCTTGATTGTATAACAAGGCAAAAAATTAGGCAAACAATGTAAATTTTTGTTTGTTATGTTATTCAAATTTTTAATTAAAAACTTGTTTAAATTAATTAGACGTGGATATGCAAATTCTCTTCTTTTGAAAACAATCAAACACATTCATTTTTTTCTTTTTTTAAAGTTTCAACAACTTGAATTACAAATTTAACTTTTTTCATGAATTTAAACACTAATAAATACACGCACTAACACTCACACAAAAAGAGAGCAAGAGGAGCGGGAGCAAGAGGAGCGGTGGAGTGATACCATAGCCTATGAGGATCATCAGAGGCTGGTTAAATTGCTAGCTGCATGGGAAGTCGATTTGCCGGTCCTTGTCCAACTTATTGCACTTACTAGTTGGCGGACTGGAGTGAGTCGAGCCATGTGCCCACAAAATCCTTGTGCTTTCTGTGGCCTCCCTGCCTCAAAGCCAACATAAACAAGTCACCAAACACTCAAACATACATACCGTCTGAATTGTCTTATTGACAGATACAGACGTTAAACAAACCACACACACACACTCACACAAAAAGAGACAGAAAAATGGAACCTAAAAAACAGTATATTACACAATCACATCATTTATATAACATAACTAATTGTACACAAAGAAACAAACTTATATTATATTACTCCAACTGACAACTAGGCACCAAAATCACATAACACAACAGACTACAAACAGACACGCACAACACCAAGTGACACGTGACAGTCAACATTAAACAATAATGCTTATGTGAACATGGATGAAAATCTAAATTTTATAGTTTGCTAAACTTTCAGCAACTTGAAAAATTGGAAAAAATGTGAAACAAAAAAATGAGAAAAAAATAACGAATCTTTAAAATTATAGAATCTTCCTAATGAAACAAACAGTCAAACACTCTAAAAAACATATAAACAAACAAAAATAAATTAACACTCAACAAGTACATTTTTTCACATAATTATAAACAATTATGTAGCATCCGGTTAGTATTACAATGTTCAATAAAAGACACCTCCTGTTAGAGAAACGTGAAAGTTTAAATAGTTTTTATTTAGGTCACCTTGACGCCGCGGTCGCTGAAAAAAGGCAAAACTTGTTCGTGTGTGTTCTGCCTCAAACGTCCGAGCTATTAAGTATGTTTCAACATATTCCTTAAATTATCGCTTATTTTAGGTTATTTGCTTTAAATTTCGGTGTTAATAAGTATGTTACAACATCTTTCATAAATTATCGCTTAATTGATGTGTATTTGGACGACGACAGAGAGTCATAAGCCAGTATTAAATTGTAAAACCGTGGATTTATTGTATGCGTAGATATGGAAAAGTAAAAAACAACCTTTTTCCGTGATATAAACAAATCTTGTAAACAAATTAACTTGAATGATAGCAAATTTTGTAAACGAGCGTTGGGATATTTAGTTGATAACCTTTTATAAATAATTCTGAAAAATAGATAAGTTTCAAAGAGTCTTAAATGACATTGAAAAAAAAGTTGCAGAGCTTGTGTTCAGTACAAAACTAGTTGATTTATCGAAAAAGGTAACTAGTTGAGGCAACAAACAATCAAAACAAAACAATTGTGTAAATAAGTCACCCGTGATAAATAAAAATGAAAAAACGATCCTAATAATTAAAGTAAATAAACAACTGAATTTATTTTGTTGAATTTGCAAAACACCTCTTGCAAATGAAAGTCTATGACTTGAATATTTTTATTGAGAGCGTGTGCTGAAGCGGTTAATGGTTAATTATATTGATATTGCCTTATTATATCTAGTTCACTAATACATTTTTCATATGTCAAAGTCGTATAACACATTTATCATATATAACATTATTAACTTATTATATCTGGTTTACTGATACATTTTTCATATGTCAAGGTTGTATAACACATTTATCATATACTATTGCGAACGGCAAGTGAGTTTCAACAATGGTAAAATTTCTTAGTGACATTGCATTATAAAAATATCAGGTCGGCAATTAGTTAATTAACTATTTAGCTTCTTATAAATTTAACTATCAACACTTGAATCAAAACATTTTTTCTATAACCCAACCAGTTAAAAATGGTTTAAATATTTTTTAAAATTTGCCTAATTACCAAAAAAACTTTGATTTATTCTATGTAATGTATTTATGGAAAAAAACATAAAAATTAAAAAAAATAAAATTGAAAAATTAAAATCAAATGTATGCATCTCGGTTAATAAATAATAAATGTATATAACATAAACTCATAAGAATAAATTTGTTGACAAACACCAGCGTGTAAAAAAGTTTAAAAAAATGTGTTCATTCAGTTAGGGTTCAGCAGTTTCTCCAAAAACTAGAGGTCTCCTAAAGAACTGCAAACAGTTGGTTTGTTCTTCAGTCTAAATTTGTATCTATGGTTTCAATAAAATAACAGTTAAAAAAACCTTGATAATTACAGTTTTCTTCCAACTAATTAAGTTTTTGTATGAAATAAATTTACACTGTTCAACTTGTCAAACACCCCTAGCAAATGATACACAAATGTTTAAATGTTTCTATTCTGAGCGCACAAATCGGAATTTACGGTATTTGAAATTTATTTTAGTAGTGTATAGTGTATGACATGGTATATGTTGTAAAAAACTATAAACTGTAATAAAAAAATAAAATAGTGTGTTAGTTAAATATCTAGTTTAATAACCGTTTAATGATTTTAAAAAAAATTGTTCCACTGACAAATACGAACACAAACTGATTTTATCAACAAACCATGACGGGTTTATTTTTATTTGTTGGCGCGTTTTAATTGATTTTGACTAAAAAATATTTAATTGAGTTTGCTAAACTATCAATTTGTAGTTATAATTTCAACTCTTAAACAAGTAACAATGTGATTGCGAAAAGCAAGCCGCCAAATTTGGAAATTGTCTAGAGACAGCATTCAGGAAGCAAAAATAGAGGCAGAATGCAATGACAAATCTGATAAAAACATAGATTCCATAATTGCTATTCCACAAATCAAGAAACCCCAAAAACATTAAAATCTCAGCATATGTTTCAGAAATGCAAAAACATATTTTTACAACTTTATCAGGAGCTATCAGAACAAAACGCAATCTAAAATGTTGATCAGTTCTTGCTAATATTTTTGAAATATCAAAACAAATCTTCAAAATAGTACATTAGTTTGCAAGCGTTGTTTAAAAAAAACATTTGATTATGGTTCATATTATTTTTGTTTTTCTTTCTTTAGTGTTTATTTTTATTTTTTATATGTTTCAAGCTGTTTTATAATTTTTTTAATCTAATTTTATAAATCAAAATATTTTTTTTATATTTTTTGTATTCTTTAATATTTTTTAATTAAAATATTTTATAGTTTGTTTTCTAATTTTAAAAACAAATTAAAGTATTTAATGTCACCCATCAAGGCATCTATTTTTTTAATTTGAATGGTAAAACACGTATATCTTTATTTTTGAAATAGAAACTAAATACTAATTTTTACATCTGTGGTATTTACGGTTTTTGAGTAGCAGCTACTTTAAAACCAAATAACCCAATTTTCCAACCTACATTTGAAGTCCGGGAAACCGAATTTTCAAAAAATTGTGAAACACGTATCCTTTTATTTTTCTAGAAGAATCCATATACGAAATTTCAAAATCTCATCATTTTTGGTTTTCGAGATATACATTGTTTTAGAAAAAAGTTTGTTTTCCAGGTTCTTTCCCTCAGGAGCAAAATTTACTAAAATCTTTTCTTAGTGGATGCTTGCGCAATAAAAGTAATATAAGTTCCAAATTTCACGTTCCTAGGATGAGACGGTTGAGCTCGGCGTTGATTATCAGTCAGTCAGTCATTCAGTCAGTCAGTCAGTCAATCCGTCAGTTAGTCAGTCAGGACATGTTTTTTTATATATATAGATTAAACCGAACCGTGTGATAATAAATTATAAAAAATGATTAAATTTGATGATTTAAAAATTTTTTAAAAAGTTATTTTGATTTGAAGCAATTTTATAATTAATGATTTTGATTTGAAATCATAATTCTTTTGATGATTGTAATTTTGATTTCAATTTTTTTAAGAATGATTTTACCCAACACTGCAAAACACCCCTGACAAATTATACTCAATGACTTGAAAGTCTTTATGTTAAAAGCCCATGTTACTGTGGTGGTTAAAGTGATGCGTTAGTAGTAATTGCTAACGGCGTATAAACTTAAGAAAATTTAAACAGCTTATGAAAACTACTAGGTCGTTATTCTAAGTAATAAAATTAAAATCATAAACGTGCTTTTTTAATAGCTTATAATTATTTTTTTTTATTTGAGTGTTTTCAGTCTGAAAACTTTTTGAATGTTTTCGCTACTTGTTAATATATTTGCAAAACACAAAAAATAAATATAGTCCTAAATTCCATGCAATAGGCAAAAATTCCAGCGACTGTAATTTGAATAGTTTCTTCTAGTAAATAATTGAGTAAATATATTTAGCTTTACGTTTTTGTATTGAAGCTTATATGAACTAACAGAGAAAAACTGATCGCACTATGGAAAACCTATCTTGCATAAGTGATCAAATGGTTTTATTGAAAATAAAAATGTTAAACATGCACAATAAACATTTGAATAAGCAAAAAAAGGAAATATTCTAATGAAATACATTTGTAGGGAAAAGAAATTTAATACGCAAACACCTCTGGCAAAATCGTCCGTTGGTTTAATAACAAGTAAGACAATAGTTCTTTAGGGCAGTGGCCACATTTGAAATCTTCCTTTTTTTAGTACACTATTTTAAAGCTTTGGTTTAAAATATAATATTTATATATTTTATTATATTTAATTTTTAGTGTTTATTTCATTTTATTTGTATTGTGGTGGTACCTCGTGATACGGCAACGTGTCAACGCACTTTTCAAACAAGTGAATTTTATAAATTTAAATTAGATATGTACCATTTTTATAAATGTTTTTAATAAATACTAATTTTAGTTTTGTTTTCTAATCCATTTTCGTGTCAAATCTTTATGTTATTTTTTTGTTCAAATTTGTATGCATGCTTTAGTTTGACAACTATGCAATATTCAATAATAAATATTGCAATAAGTTTTTTTAATTTCGTTTTCGAGGCTCACTGTCTGCAGCCATTTGGATTTATGACTTGAAAGCGAATTTTGGGGCGCACTGTTTGTAGCATAAACATAGATTAATCCGCTGGTTGATCGTTTGTAGTAATAGTTGATATAATATATAATGCTAGTGACGCTTTCACTCATTTTTTATCTCTTTCATTATGTATTGCAGATTAAGAAGCATTATCGAAGAGGTGCTGGGAAAAGAAAAAAAACAGCTGAAGCTAAAGACAAAACGCCTAAGTTGCTTAAGCTAACAGAGTTTTTTTTGCTACCATCAGGTGCACCGCTAGGTTATTCCACAACAACATTTGGACAAGGTGCCTCGTCTATTGACACTAGCAACACCAATGTCATTGAGTTGTCTGAATGTCAGGTGGAGCCTCTGGAAGTTGAAGTCCGACATTGCGAAGCAGCAAACAAAGACGAGTCATTATTGCTGGCCATAAATAGTGAAACAAATAAACCCGGAGTTATTCATAGCTACAATTATCAAAATAAGCTATAATTATTTAATTAAAATTACTTTGCACTGTTTTCTTACAATAACTTGATTGTGGGAGTAATAACAGAAATTGCAAATAAAACGAGTGAAAGTAAAAACATATTTTTTTAACCCACGATTTTAAGTTTAACGGGAAAACGTTTTTTTCAACAATTATTTAAAAACCTTGTCAGAGCGGATTTGATTTTATTATTTGATTTGCTGACTGAGGATCTAAGGAGCTTGGTTTGTCCGTCCCTGACCTTCTGTACGTATGAAAGAACCAGAGGCCACGATAGAAAGCTGGTGACATCAGGTGCACACAAAGACTGCTGGAAGTATTTCTTTGGTAATAGAGTTATTCAGGAGTTGAATAGATTGCCACAGTCGGCCGTGTCGGCTGGAAGTAGAATAATTATTAGAGGCTTTTTGAAGTGAACAGGTTCATGAATTGTGAAGACGAGGGTTTTAAATGTGTTTTATGTTTAGTTTTTAAACTGACTCTAATTGTGTGACATTTTGCAATGTTTTTGGTTCGCTTGTGAGGTCGTGTTGGGTTTTAGATATGTTTTCTGTTTAATTGACATTATGTTTTCGGTTTGCTTATGATGTCGTGCTGGGTTTGAATATGTTTTCTGATTTTTTTGAATTGATTCATTAGTGGTGTTGACATTTTTCTTTGTTTCGTTCCTTTGCAGGGTCGTGTGCTTTTTTTCTGTTCGTGTGGTTTTTTTGTAATTAGGCAAGGAGTTATTTAATTTGTGTTGACAACATAATAAATAAATAAATAAATAATTTTTTCTTCCATGTGATGGTTAATCAGTATACAAATGTAAATTCAAACTTTGTTTTTCATTACAACACAATGCAGGTATTACTATTTTTCAAGCAATTGGTTCGGTTCATATTGTGCTTACGTTTTACCAAAAAGTTAAATAATTTATAAAACCTATAAAAATTAAAATTCAAACTTATGCAATTAGTTTGAACATTTTATTCACGCTAAATACTTCTGTTAGATAATAATCAAAAACTCAAATATTTTAAATGCGAGAAAAACCAGAGAAAAGGTATTAGGTCGGAACAAAATCTTTCAAATACCTGAAATGTCTGTTCATTTGAAAAATAGAAACCTCATCTAGGCCTATAAACAAATAGCATAAATGTGCATGGACAATTTTATTTTCAGTGTATATAAACTCTTTTTTTCATAGAAATGTATAAAATGAACGTCCTGCATTTTATTATTATATCAAACTAGTTAGATCATCTTTTTAAATAACACGGGAACGTAGTTCTGTACTAATTCTAGTTCTTGTTATTATTCTTTATTCATTTATTGTTGTTATTATTATTATTGTTCTCTTGTATTAATTGATTTTATTGCAGTTTTGGGGTGATTTCAGTTTTGATTAGTTTGTTCAGCTAAAATAATTTTTTTTTTATTTCCCTTTTTTTATTTAATCGATTTTAATTAATATTATACCAATAAAACATTTTTATCACTTAACCTTTTTTTCTCAATTGTTTATGTTAAAGTAAAACCAAAAGGTTTTTAAAGATAATATATACCTATCATACCAGTTTGTTGTTTAAAAATCGCAGCTACTAGAAAAATTATTTTGAACCAAATGCAGCTAAAATAGTGAAAAACAGTTAAACAAATGTTTTTATTAACATCTGTAGATAAGATCAAGTCAATGATTATTTTTTAAAACGCACATACCTACGTCTTTATTAGGTCACACAGTTGTTTGTTTGTTTGTGTATTTGAGATCTTTGGCAAACTATTCTCAAAAAATATCCAAAAATATAACAAAAATATCCAAAAAACATAATCAAAAATCATAACTGTAAGTAGTCTCTGAGAGTAGTTATTTATAGTTGTATTATGTAAAATCATAACTAACTACATCTCGCTTTCTCCTTCTCCTTCTCCCTCTCTCACTCTTTCTCGAATGGATGCCATGAGCGAGAGTGATAGAGTGAGAGAAAGAGGAAGACAAAACAACTCGATGATAAGTCAAAGGAACTTTGATAAGCATGCATGCTGTAACGAAAAATACAAATAATCTTGAATATGAAGATGCGACAGTAGGAAGAGGACTAGTAGGAGAAAGTTCAATGAGCATGCATGCTGTAAATAATCATGAATATGAATGAACTTGTCGCACAGTGTGTAATCCGCGGATGTAAATGTGCGGCTTTCCACCGATTCCTATAAATAGGAGATCGAAATTCGGGCTTCCTCCTATTCTGCTTTGTGAGTTGAGTGATGCTTCCGTTTGCACGTAAATTATTTATTAGTTGGCACCGGATTCTCAGACCTGGTTTATATTCCATTATATTCTATAAACATTAATCTATAACATATCTATATTGAATATCATGTATTTATTCTAAAAGCTGAAATTTTTTTAAAATTTCACCCATCAAAAACAAAAAAAAATAAAAAATAATTAATTAATAAAAACTCATTTTTTGAAAAACAATGTTATATATATATATATATATATATATATATATATATATATATATATATATATATATATATATATATATATATATATATATATATATATATATATATATATATATATATATATATATACATATATATATATATATATATATATATATATATACATATATATATACAAACATCAGTAAGACAGATGATGAAAACGGCCTGAAAACTTCATATGGAGGGTTAACAGCAGCACAACGGTTGACGCAGAATAAAAATATTTAAGCTTTAGCTGCCATTAAGCAAGGGGTGTCTTTAAGATATAAGCACAATTGTATCCACGGTTTTTAAATCCTTTATATTAACTTCACAGCGTTTGCTTGCTTGATTGAACCATACGTTTGGACTTTTCACCAATAACACATCTTTCAAGGATTTTATAGAGAATTTCACTCCTGCTACTTTCCTTATTTTAAATATTTTAGTTTCATTTAAAATTTTAAAAATAGAATCTCTTTTGAAACAGCTCTTTAGATTGACCATGAATGTTTTAATATGGAGCAATTGGGTTGTAGGGCTGAGAGAGTGTATCGCATTTTTTACCAATGCTTTTATTAACTCGTCGTCTCTGTTTGTTTCTTTGTCTGTCTGTTGGTTTTTCTGTCTGTCTGTTTGTTTCTCTGTCTGTTTCAAATCTTGCAATCAATTTTTGAGTCACTTCCTGATGATAGATTTTTTTCAAATTTTGCATACATGCTCAAAATAGAAGACAATGCAATATTCAATTATTAGTTTTACAATAAGTCAATTAATTTAGTTAGTTTTAATTAATTTCAATATTTCGATATAATTAAGATATTTCGACTTTAATATAAAATAAAAGAGTAATATAAGAAAAAATTGATTGCAAAATTTGTGTTTTAATTACATATAAAAGCATTGGGTTTTAAAAATTCGTTTTTAATTTACTTGTTCTTACTATATTTTCTTGGTCAAAATATAAACAACTTTTTAGATCATATTGCAAGTTAGTTATTGATTCTTCTTTTTACTTGAGAGTCATTTCATGTTTGGTATCAAAATTTGCTTGGCCTAATTAATCCGCTCTTGATACATTTAAGTTTTTTTTTATATTTTGATTTGTTTAAATTACTTCTACTATTGCAAATGTTTTTCTTGACTTTTCTTTTCGGTTTAAATAGAGGCCTGTTTTTAATTTTTGTGCTGTTTTTTTAATTTGTTTACAAATTTATTCAAAAATGTATTGAAAATGTTCAGAAATTATTACCGATTAGTGTCGAAAAAATTTTCAAAAGCTATCCGGTGAAGAAAAATGTTTCAATCAATTTTTGAAAACATTCATAAAACAGAAAAAGGATTTTTATACAATTACAGATCAGCTAATGTGGTTCGCATTTATTATGTGTACAACATTGTACAATGCAGTCTCTATTCGACACCAAAACTCCACTGAGAAAAGTTCCAAAAATTGCAATTGGATTAAAGTTTAAATATATAACAGAAAAATTAAAAAAAAACATATTTTATTAAGTATTTACATCAAATAAAAATTAAAACAATAAACGTTTGTAAAAAAAATTGTCTACTTAAATAATTAGTTCAAATGCAGCCCGACAGGCTTCAAAGAGAAAAACATTGACACTTTTGCTGCCATAAAGAAAGAGGTGTCCGAAATAATAATAATACTAAAACTGTCTAAAAGTTTTGAAATAACATATTTTAACTCATCTATAGCAAATTGCAATTTCACCGTCTTTTGCCCACTAACTTTATTGTACACGCTACTTATTATGTTTATAGAAAAAAACCATATCAGAACAACCGCAATAATGAACCTAAACCGCATTAATGAACCTTAACCGCATGAACATGAAAGGAACATGGAAGTCAATTGGGAGCATTTTAAATAAAAAGACCAACATGGAACAATGCAAGGCTTTCTGTACGGATGACGGTAGTCTATTAACATCTTCTTCTGTTATTGCTGAGTCATTCAATAATTACTTTTCTAATATTGGCTTCAACCTCGCAATAAACATATCCCCACCGGATAAAACGTTTGAAAAATATCTTGGCAATCCTGAGACTCACTCTTTTTATGTCGCACCCACTACGCCCGATAAGATTATCAAAATTGCTTCAAACTTAAAGATCTCTAACAACTGCGGAACCGAAGGAGTCGACCCATGCATCGCACGAAATTCAATTACGGCGATCGCTTGTCCTCTGTCTGTTATAATAAATTGTTCAATATCTTCAGGGGTATTCCCCGCTCAACTAAAAACAGTTAAAGTCATTTCAATTTACAAATCTGGGAAAAAAGAAAAATTTTCTAATTACCGGCCAATATCTGTCTTGTGCTACTTCTCAAAGTTTCTTTGAGAGAGTGATGTACTCCAGACTTTATAATTATCTTGAAAAATTTTTCATTATTACACCAAATCAGTGTGGATTTAGAAAAAATCACTCAACTTCTATGCCGCTGGTTATACTACACTCAAATATTGCCGAGGCCGTGGATCGTGGCCATGGATCGTGGTAAATATGTAGATGGCATCTTCCTGGACCTAGCTAAAACCTTTGATACGGTTGATCACGGCATTCTGGTGGAAAAGTTGAGGCACTATGGAATCCGGGGAACTCCACTATCATGGTTCAGTGACTATCTTAGCTGTAGATCACAATGCGTCCAGTACAGCAATTCTATCTCTTCGATGAAGCAGGTAACTTGCGGGGTGCCTCAAGGGTCGGTGCTGGGACCGCTTCTATTCCTTATCATTTATTTTTTATGTACAAATTTTTATATACAAATTGTCAAAAGCGGCTTCTTACATATTGGTGCGTTTTAGGGAGTCTCGTTTTAACTGCAGATCAGAACAAAGACAAATTATATGTTATCTTTTTGTTTTCGCCAACTTTGAAAGTTGTAACATTGTCGACAATTTTGGTAGCTTGTTGCACCATGATTTCAATTCGAAAACTCAGTTTTATTTGCATAACTGCACAATGTTTTTTTTTATTAATTTATAGTTTTTCACTTTGAAACTACATTTAGTTGTAACTTTAGTAGTATCTTATTAAATTGTTAAAAAAACATAAACAAGTAAAGGAAAAACGAGTTTTTAAACACAAACTTTGATTTCAAATGCACTCGATTTAGAAATACGAAAGATGTTCATATTAGGATTTATTTAATTGAATGTCATATAATGTATTTTCATTAAATTTAACGCTATGCTAAAAGTTTCATATACCTAGCTAGTCAACAAACTGGTTAAATTTTACTTGCAAGATTTGCGGACAGAGAAAGCCACGCACACCCGCATACACACATACACAAACACACACACAAACAGAAATTGTAACCTAAACAAAAGTTTGTAAAAATATGTTCGAATTAAGTTGTTTTTTTTCAATTGAATTATGTATTGTCATTCAATATAAAGCTATGCAAGGTTACGTTAAATTGTTTTTTTTTATAAAAAATACTAAATTGATAATAAAGAGACAAAACAATTTTTTCAGCAAATTTATTAGAATTAAACGTTACAGAATATGACACAATAACTGCTTATAATTTAACATAATAGAAATAATAAATCAAAATATTAAAATAAATTAAAATTATTAAGTTTTAGAATATCAAAAACGTTTCATTTAATGTTTTTTATCTTCCTTTCTCGGAAGGATAACATTTTTTGCAGAATTGACAAATTAGAATGTATCTGTTTTGAATTATCAACAAATTTACCACTTGATTACCCTATGCAAATTAGGTAAAAAACATTTAAAAAGTCAAATTTATGTAAATCATTTAATCAAAAGAAAAAAAACCAAATTTAAAATACTTTTGAAATATTAAAAGTGCAGTGGTTTGACAGTTTTGTGTGTAGCTAAAAAACTAGTTTTACACAGAGTAGGTGACCAGGTTAAAACAATACAAACTAATACAAACTGAAGCTGAAAAAATGATGATTATACAACTCTACAATGACTGCTTATAAAATTACATTAAATGTATTATTACTAATAATCGATTATAAACTTTCACTAATATGATCATAAGAGATTTTTGGCTGAAACATTGTCAACACTAAACATTAATAAATACGTATTAAAAAAACGTTGTCAATAAAACCTGAATCAAACAAAAAGTTGCAAATTGTTAAAAACTAAATTTTTAATAATCGTTTAAACAAATAACAGAAGAATCACTGAGTTTCTAACAATTTTTTTCATTACTATATTAATTAAGTGTGTTTGTTTATTTCTAAACTATTTATGTGCTAAAAACTTAGATAGGGGAAAGTGGGGTAATATGGTGCCTCGGGTAATATGGGGTACCCACCTTTTTATTATAAGAACAGCGTTATAAGAATATTTAATTAGCGATCAATGATCTAATATATAACAACAAATATGATCAAAATGTTAAAAATAATTATTTTGTGCGTATCTTGAAAAACTAGTTTACTGAACCATACGTGTCAAAGTTAAAAATATGATTTAAAAAACACAAAGTAGATGGTGTTGGTAATTGAAAATTGCTGACATTGTTGATTGCATTCTAATTGTTTGTGATGAGCATTTTACATGATTTCAACGGTTCAAAATAATCACGAAAAGTATTCCAAATTAAACCCTGTGCATAAATATGGCTTGACGAATTAAAATAAACACCATTTAAATGCGATGAATGACAGCCAGTGAACCACCACGCGCCCCCATATTGCACTGCACAGTTATTGCCAACGACATCGTTATCATCGTCAATGGTAGTGAATTTAAATCCATTATGGGCAGCTATTGCGTCGCCTAAACAAAGATTAAATTGAAAATTTAAGTTATAATTCAAATTAAAATACCCGCAAATTTTAATTGAATTGTTGTTTGTAGTTTAGAGAGCAATTGTTTTAAAACAAAATAAAACAAATTTAATACACTTCAATATAATAATTACATTTCTCTGCAAATTTTCTAAATAATTTATTTCATAATTATTTAAAAAACATTATTAAATCAAGTTTCTAGTAGTTTATGTTTTTATATGTTTCACTTTTACACATTGCTTGCTATTTTCATTATAATAATTATGTTGAAACTTGTAATAAATTAAACGTAAAATTAACTGCGTAATTGTAATAAAATAAATATCATACAATAACTTCAAAACAAATTATAAAATAAATCAAACTTTAATTACCCGCCGTTCCAGAATATCCAGATATTGTCAACGTGTATTTAGAAGATGGAGGACCAATCAAAAAATTGAGATATTCAGCATATGCACTGCTTCCATCAAATGCTTCCAACTCAACTCTTAGTTTATAGTTTTGTCTGCTGGTCAAACCGTAAAGCAAAGAATTGCCTAAAATAGTTTTTAACGTTGGATTTAGCTCTCAATGCTATCAATGCTAATTTATAGTTTGAAATACTAAAATATTTTAAAAACCATTTTCATTTCAGGTTTTATTTTAATTTTACAAATTTCTACATACCTAACTACAATTATTGTTTACTTTAATTTATTAACAAATATTAACATAATAGTTTGAAAAAAATTGTCCAATACAATATTGTTGAGCACAATTTGAATTTTTTTTTGTAAAACTCCTGACTTTGAATTTTATAAAAAAAAAAACTTTCCCTGATTAATACTGCAATTGTTTAGTTGTATTGTTTTCGAAATTTTTATTTGTTGTTTGCTAAGCAATCAGATTCAACAAATATCAGATACCTACCTAGCCAAAAATTTGTTTCTAGATTTCCAAATCCATTTTCATAATCCATCCATCCTCTGTAGAAATCTACTGATCCATCCATTCGACGTTGAATTACCTGAGTTCAAACACAAATTAAAATCAGTTTTTTACTATTTATTTAAAGAAGCAAAATTTTACTACTCATTATTACCATATATTTAGTTCCATTCTTTGAATTTTCACAGTATACAGGACTAGTTATATTATCTATATTCAAAAGATATATACCACTGTTTTCTGTATCACTGCAATCTTTTATTTCAACAGCTAAACAACACAAAATGAAAAAAGAAAATTACTTGTTATAAGTTTTTTATTCAATTAAATAGCAAAAAAAAAGATTAATACTAACTTTTTTAATTTAAAAAAGTGCATTTATAAAATTACACCGTCAATTTAAAAAAAAACTAAGCATTTTACCTTCATAAAAACAAGTTGACGTTGGATGAACTTTAACCTTAAAAAACATTTAAAAAACTTCATAATCTAACTTTTTTCCTTATTAAAGTATAATTTCTTTTTGTTTATTTTTTTTTTTTTTTTTTTTTTTTTTTGTTTATCATTGTTTATTGGGCATACAAAAACACATTAAAGAAACACATAAAAATTGAAATAAAAGCATGCAACAAAAAATGAATGAGTAGTGCCCAAAAGGAACATCCGAAGAGATGAATCTCGCTTGAGGATGACCAGTGCAGATGAAACATTTACGAATAATAATAATACAGGTACATACAATACAATAAATTTAGAATGGTAAAATAACTGAAATAAATTACTAAGATGAACAAAATAACAATATTTAACATTTAATAATATACAATATACGTTCGAATCTGAGATGATAGAATATATTATAATTTTAATAAGTGAGATTTAAGACGAGATTTAAATAATGAAAAGGACTCAGAGGACTGTATTGAAATAGGGATGACTGAATATGTACGCGGACCTAAACATTTAATAGAAAAGGTTTTTAGTCTTGTGTTTGCAAATTCTGGACGGAAAAGATTAGATGATCGCAAAAAATGGGTATGAATATCGGACGACTTCAAGAAGAAATCATGAAAGGATTGAGGTAGAGTAGAATTAGAATATTTATACATAAAAGAACCAATTTGAAACAGATTGACTTGATAAATGTTTAAAAGCTTATTTTCAGTAAATTTTGACTTACAAGAAGAAAGAGGATGTAAAAAAAAAATAATACGGATGAGTCGTTTGAGCAAAATGTGTAAAGAAAGAAGACGAGTTGGGTAATTAGAAGCCCAAACAATATTGCAGTAAGAAATCTATATTTCTTATAGAAAGACAAATGCATAATACAACATAATACAAGTTTTTGTGTCTATAAAACGACGTAATCTATACATAATTCCAATATACTTAGAAACTTTAGATTTAACATGCTTAATGTGATCAGTCCATGTTAAATGTTGATCAAGAAACACACCTAAAAATCTATATGAGGTGACACGGGTAATAGAAACACCAGAAATGCTGAGACATGACTTTGTAATAATAGATTTACTCTTTGGATGAAATATGATATAGTTGGTTTTTTTTACATTTAAAGAAAGCTTATTGGCACAAAACCAATCATAAATACATATGAGACCATTATTAACGCTGTCAAATAAAATGTTCAAATTGTCACCAGAAGCAAACAGACTAGTGTCATCAGCAAATAAAGAAAAACTGAACAGGTTAGAAATTAAAGGTAAGTCATTGATATATATAATAAATAGGAGTGGACCCAATATAGAGCCCTGTGGTACGCCACAGTTGATGGGTAAAGATTGTGATAACACATTGTTGTAGCAGACATATTGTGATCGGTTCTTCATGTAATCCCGAAACCAGTCAAGAGGAACTCCCCGGACTCCATAGTACTCAAGCTTCTTCAATAATATTTCATGATTTACAGTGTCAAATGCTTTTGCAAGGTCTAGGAATAGGCCAATGCCAAAGTTTCCTTGATCTAGAGCTTCAGCGATTTTGGATTGAAGAACAACTAGTGGCATGTATGTGGAGTGGTTTTTTCTAAATCCATATTGGTATGGTGAAAGGAGAGAAAACTTTAATAGGTAACTGTATAATCTTGTGTGCATAACTTTTTCAAAGAATTTGGAAAAATAAGATAATATTGAAATGGGCCGATAATTTGTTACATTATTTTTTTCACCGGATTTATGAAGTGGAACAACTTTAGCAATTTTCAATTGGTCAGGAAATATTCCAAATGTTAGGGAACTATTGATCAGAGATGTTAGAGGAGAGACAATTAGTTGGATAGATTGACTTGCTATTAGAGGATCAATACCATCTGGACCACAACTTCTAGATGTTTTTAAACTTTTTGCAATTTTGAGGATTTCAGTTGATGTTACTGGTGTGACATTCATGGAATCGACCACTTGGTTCTTGAGGAAGTCAGTGAAATAAGAACCCTGAGAGTGAATTTGTTTTGCAAGGCTTGACCCAATGTTTGAGAAATACTTGTTAAACATATCAGCAATCAGAGAAGGTGAACTTATTTCGGATCCATCATTTGTGAGAAAATTTTCCTGATGCTCTTTTGATTTGAATTGGCCTAGTAAAGTCTTTATCAATTTCCAGATTGCATTAATATTACCTTCATAAGATTCAAATTTAGAAGAGTAGTGTTGTTTGATTGTGGTTGTTTTTAAGGATTTAAATTTATTGCGACAAGTTATGAATTTTCTTCTATTTTCTTCTGATGGGTGTTTTAAAAAATTACGATAGAGAATGTTCTTTTTACGGCAGTGTCTGAAAAGTGTAAAGTTCATCCATTCATGGTCAAATTTTACTTTTTTCTGTCTGGGTTTCTCTAGAGGAAAACAGAAATTATATGCAAGGAGATATTCTTTCACAAATAATGAATAAGCAGATGTCACTTTACCATTTTCACCTTGTTGAATGACTTCAGTCCAATCTTTGTTAGTTAATTTAACATGGAACAAATTACTGTTTTTAAATTGTCTTTTGAAGTTTTTTTGATCTTTAGAAATGGTTATTTGAAAAGCAAGATCAAGAGAAAGGTAAAGTGGAAAATGGTCAGACAAATCATCAATCAGTATCTTTGAGAGCGTATTTTGAAGAGGGAAGTTTGTGAAGATATTGTCGATTGCTGTTGCTGTCGTAGAACTTTTCCGTGTTGGTTTTATAAAAGCAGGAAACAATAAATGAGATGCAAATGTGTTCAAAAAATCAGAAACAAGAGAAGCATGAACTTCATCTAACAAATTTATGTTAAAGTCACCCAGCAGTAGAATAGTAGTGTTATGGTGATCAATGGAAGTTAATAAAAGATTCAATTCGTCAAGAAAAGTTTGTAAATTTGAGTTTGGTGGTCGATATATCACCCCAGCAATAAATTTTTTATTATTACAACTAAAGGAAACCAGTAACGATTCGAATGAGGAGATTAGTAAATTTTTGTCCTGGTGGACCAAAATGGAGCAGGCGATAGAAGCATCGATGAAAAAACCCACACCCCCACCTTTTTTACCCTCACGAGGTTTTGAAAAAAAATTGTAGTGTGGGATGAATATACTGTCAGAGTTTTCTTTATTTAGCCAGGTTTCAGTTACAGCTACAATTTTAGCTGAGGACATGTGCATTAGTAAGATTAAATCTTGAACTTTATGTACGAGACTTCTGCAATTTACATGAAGGAATGATAATTTCTTATTAGTTGAGTTTTTAATTAAATTGGAAAGATTATCTGGTGTTAAATATGTAACTGGATCGTAAAATTGATATAAAAAATGCTGATCTGGATCAATGTGTCTGTCAAATAAACAAAAGACTTCCTTCATTTATCCTAACTCGTTATGCAGACTTGTCATATTTGTTGGTGTTAAAGTTGTAGACTTTTCAGGAGGATGCAGATGGAAAAGGCTGTCGAGATTCTCTTTTAGCACACCGCCTTTTGTAGGCCTCCTCTGCTTGAATACGAGTTAAATCCCTGTTTATGTAAACTTGGCGAAATTTGACTTCAGAAGAGCTTCTAAGTATGACCGCAGAAGAGAGAAGATCTTTTACATCATCAGGACTGTTTAGCGTGACACAGATTTTGACATTGTCTTTTCCTAGTCTGCGAGTTTTGAGTATGCGAGGTTTAACAGTGAGGGCTTCTTCGCAGAAAGTTTCGACAAGTTTTTGATCAGTAATTTTTGAGTCAGTAGGCGTAGGCAATCCAGTAATAATAACATTGTTGGCTCTTATTTTAATATCTTCTCTTTCTTTATCCGTAACAAGAATTGCTTTAGAAGTTGCTTCAACTAGCTTCTGAGTTTGGACTTCAAGAGAAGAAACAGAAGTTTTATCTTCGTTAAGCTTGCTTTCTAAGCGGGCCATTCGCTGGCCGATCTCGTTTAGTTGAACCGAAACAACATCCATGAAGGACTTCGCAAGCTGGTTAACGACTGCGTTCATAGATTCAGTGAATTTTTCCGTTACTCGAGTCAAAATAGATTCAAGCATTTCGGGAGAAATTGACTTAGCCATAATTATGTTGGTTTTGATTAGATACAGCAAGATTTTACGAACGATAATTTAGACTTGCACGCCGAGAGCTGATAAACAACCGAGTTGAGTTTAAAAGTGAAATGAAATCAAAATGGAACTTAACTCTCCTCAGATTGTTCTTATTTTCGAGTTGAGTCCTGTTGTTTTCTGAGAAAATCAAACTTTGCACGTATTTGTGTTTTTTATCGCAAAATTTCAAAGTTCAACTTGGGAGACCGCACGCCACTTCACTCGCTAGTAAAAAACTTTTACTCAGTAGTATATATTTTTGTTATTAAGAAAAGTCAGAAAAAATTAAAAAAACCAAAAATTGTAACTCGTAATTGAGTTAAATTCATTATATTATATTACTAAAAAACAAATAATATTATTACCTCGTAATAGAATCCTGCTTCATTGCTAATTGGTATGATCAAGTTTTTCAAAAGACAGTATTGATCAAACAGCTGACACAATCCAGTGGATGCCTGATAATTGAATCCAAGACAACCTTGAACATCTCCAGTAACCGTTGAAACTCCACGATAGAGTTTAAACGGAAAAGAAAATTTTCCAAAGTTAACAACTGTTCCATTGTCAGTCAAATTAAAAATGTTCGAAAATAATGAAAATTTGCCGTCAAAAACGTTTTCTTGCACAGTGCTTATATGAGTGCAGTAATTTGCACATTCACTTTTTGATGACATTGTAGCCTCTTTAATAGGTGGTAAAGTACAACTCAAAGTTTTGTCGCTGTCACCATAAAAGTGGCATTTTGTGTAGTATCTTACTTTTGTATTTGTTCCATTCAAACACATTACAAATTGCATACAAATTAAAAAGTGAAATGTTAACAACATTTCTATTGAAATTTAAAATATGTTAATTTCTAAAACTTAGTTTATACTTTTTTACAAAATGTTAGTTGTTTTTCAATACTTTTTTTCCAATTTTAATTTACCCGTAATTTTAAAAAAATGGTTGTTTAAAACTCAAATTCAAAAAAGACAGTATAACTGCAAAAAACAGGCAAAAACAATTTTCACAAAGTTTTCATTTTATTTAAACTTAAACCATTGTCAATTTGTTTGTTTACACAACCAATAGCAACCAACTTTTTATGATGTTTTTAAGTTGATTTTCTTTTTATCAAAATATTTGTTCAATGGCGTATTTAAGTGGTGCGATCGCGGCCTCGCGTACCCCTGTTCCGCCCTTCAATAAAAACTGTTTTATTTATATATAAAACACGTAGATATCTTGATATAAGCTTATTAAATTTTTCTATTGCCATATAAAATTGTTTGAATAAGTGGTGAGATCTCATAATGCATTTTCTTTGAAAATAAACATAAAATTTAGCAAGGTATTGAAAAGTTAGAGTTTTTTTTAATTCGTGGTTCATACCACCGGTGCTAGGGTTTTTGGTGCTTGAGAACAAAATCTAACAAATGCGCCCCCAGAAATTCGCACCTGTAAGCGGTTTTTCTAAAAATAGCTGATGACTGGGGTGATACTCAGATACTTATTCAGAAATTTTCTAAAACATCATGCACTTTTGTTTTTAACATTAGCTGATTACTGGGAGTATTTGTAGGTACTTTTGTTTAATTTCAAATTGCGATTGGAACGCGTCAAAAATGAAACGCCTCTAAAATGAAATATGGATAAAAATGACAATTTGCAACGCATACTTCTTTTGTGCAAATGCATGGCACCCCTTGATCTCAGTATTTTGTGTTCACTCGCTGTTGTTTTGATGTATTCATGGAAACCACTACCTAACACTTTAGTGTAACTACCTACATAAAATACAGAATGTACATAAACTCTCAGGTCAAGCTCCGCCTGTCAGAGGCATACGTGCGGACTAATTTCGCTTGTCATGCTTTCTGCCATGCTGCTGCTTCTGTCTGAATCGATCTGCCGGCTGATTTGACCAACCTGTCGTCAACTGTCGAGTCTTTCAAGAGTCGATTGAAAACCTTCCTCTTCAACAGGGCATACCAACAAAAGCAACCTCATCGCGTCTGATAAACAATTGACATATGGCGCGTTAAATTATTATTATTATTATTATTATTATTATTATTATTATTATTATTATTATTATTATTATTATTATTATTATTATTATTATTATTATTATTATTATTATTATTATTATTATTATTAACGTTGAATGTACGTCGATGTTAAACAGACTGTACTCAAACGCTGAACAGAATTGTACATTAAAGTTGAACAGAATTGTACATTAAAGTTGAACAGAACTTTACATTAAAGTTGAAGAAAATTGTACATTAAGCTGAACCGAATTGTACATTAAAGTTGAACAAAATTGTATATTAAATTAACCCAAATTGTAGAATAAAAATGAACAGAAGTTTATATTAAATTTTAAAAAAAATTGTACATTCAAGTTGAACATAATTGTACATTAAATTTGAACAGAATTGTACATTGAAATTGAACATCAACGTTTTAGAATTTTGCTGGATCAACACTTTGCTGACAAAATTTATGAAATTTGACTTGACTTGAACTTTCTTTATGATTTTGCTTTTTATTAATTAACTAGTTATTGATTGCTTATATATTTTGATTTATATTTATATATTACTTTCTTAGGGTAGGTTTTGCTTTTGTCGTATGTTGAGCTTTGTAGTTGATTTTTCGGCGATTGACTTGCCCGTGCTGTGTTCTCAATAAATAAATTAATGTACATTGACTTTAATGTTTATTTAAACGGTAACATTTATTAGATTGTACATTTGTACGTTGTCGTTCAACCAAATGAACATTTGTACGTTGACTTTTAATTGATTGTACATTTGTGCGCTGACGTTGAACAGAATGCCCATGACGTTAAACAGAATGTACATTGACGTTCAAAGTTTACAAAAGCTTCTGTTCATTAAACAGGTTGAATTTAACATTTAGCAGTCAATGGAAATCTTTTGAAATTTCACGTTTTGCTGTTTTACTGAAAGCAAAACGTCAAATTGTCAAATAAAATCAAAAGTTATTTTCGATAGAAAGTCAAATTGTCAAATTTCAGACAGAACTTATAAACAGCTGCTAATTTGAAACAAACAAAAACTGAAGAACGAAATTGTCTATCAAAATATTTTATTATAATTTATTAGGTTAGTTAATTAATAACTTTAAATAACTAATTTTAAATAGTCATTTATTAAGAAGTAGAGTAATTAAACTTATTAATTTGATGCTAGTCTTGTCAGCTATACACAATGTGTATTGGTTTCATAATTAGAATGTTTAAACCTGATGTTGTAAACCATTAAAATAATTTATTAAATATAAATCTGGAGTTATTAAATATAATTGTAATAACATATTTTTAATTTGAAATCTTGTTAATAAAACACTTTGCTTGGCTGGTGAAGAAAATAAACTCAAAAATTCGACAACGTAGAGGGTTCGGTGTTTATGCTTGAGATTTGTGCCACAAGTTATTCTTAAAGCGATATTTAATTTTTCTAAAGCTTTTATTATTTGTTTTTTAGGTACAAAACAAACTGTTGCCTTCAAGCCTTTTAGCTACTGTTTAACGCAAATAATAATAAATTTTAAAATAGTAGTGATGTAAATTATAAAACTGACATAAAAAAAACCGACAAAACCGGCTATTTTGAATATATTCAAAATAGCAATTGTAAAAAAGATAAATTGTTGATGAATATATAAATTGTTTTGTTCTAAGAATGTGTTTAGGTTATTGCTAAAATTTTTGCGTTGACGTTCTTTCTACTTTTCATTTTTTGTTTGTTCTTGTCAGTTTTGTAGCTCATTAATTAGAAAAAAACAAGCTACCAGAAGTTTTTAAAATTAAAAATTTTTATTAAATTTTTTTAGTTTCATTTTGTTTATATAATTGTCTTAGATTCTGAAGCAAAAGATTAATTTTTTTAATGGTTTTATCAGTGGCACCGGTCATTCAAGTTTATTGACGGTTTTTGGACTTTTATAATCTAGTCTCAATTAGTACCAAAACTTTTACTCTTTTGATTTTTCTCAAGTTATTGTTAGAACTTTAATCTGCACATTACAATATTTTTAACAAAATCAGTTATTACAGTTAACCTAATCAATAAGATCGGCTTGTTAGTGTCAACTATTAGTCTTTCAACTCGATATGCTTCAAGAAGTAGGTACCTAAATGTGTTTTTTATCATCAACCAAATAAATATAACTCTCTGAAAACATTAATTTTTGGTGGCGATGATCAGTGTTTAATCCGATACCTCGTACAGCGAGTGCATCGATTAAGTTAAAAACGTATATGTTTGACGTGCACTCTCTGTAGACACTTTGTGCACTTGTACTCGTCTAATGTTTATTAGTAAAATATTGCTTTTTCGTTATGGAACCAGCTGATGAAAAATCATTTAATGTTTTAAATAGCTAATAAGGACACAGCCTGAACATTGAAATAATTATAGATTTTAAGCCAAAACATGTTCAACACTTAAAAATGGTTAACTTACAAAAATACGTTGTCAATCATACCAAAAACAAACAAAAATATGCAAATTTTTTAATTATTTTTTTTTAAATTTAAAATACTTTTGAAATATTAAAAGTGCAGAGGTTTGACAGTTTTGTGTGCAGCTTAAAAAACTAGTTATACACAATATAGGTGACCAGGTTAAAACAATACAAACTAATAAAAACTGAAGCTGAAAAAATGATGATTATACAATTCTACAATGATTACCTAAACAATTACATTGAATGTATTATTACTAATAAACATTCAAAAACTTTCACTATATGATCATAAGAGATTTTTAGCTGAAACATTGTCAACACTTAACATTAATAAATACCTATCAAAAAAACGTTGTCAATAAAACCTGAAACAAACAAAAAGTTGCAAATTGTTAAAAACTAAATTTTTAATAATCGTTTAAACAAATAACAGCAGAATCACTGAGTTTCTAACCATTGTTTTTATAGCTAAATTAATTAGATGTTTTTTTATTTCTAAACTATTTTTGTGCTCAAAATTAAGATAATTAATGATCCAATGTACAACAATAAACACGCTAAAAAATGCTAAAAAATTATTATTTTGTGCGTATCATTTAAAATTAATTTAATGAACCATACGTATCAACCTTGAGAATTAGATTTAAAAAAAATACAAAGTTTATGATGTTGTTAATTGAAAATTCCTGACATTGTTGTTTGTATTTTAATTGACAGCAATAAGCATTTTACATGACTTCAACGATTCATAATAACCACGAAAAGTATACCAAATTAAACCTTGTGCATAGTTATTGCTAGACGAATCCAAATAAACACCATTTAAATTGGATAAAAAACAGGCATTGAACCACCACGAGCCCCTATACTGCATTGCGCAGTTATCACTCATAAGATCGTTATCGTTGTCAATGGTAGAGAATTTACATCCATTATGAACATTCATTGAGTCGCCTAAACAAAGATTAACATGAAAATTCAGGTAATAATTTTAAAAAAAATAAAACAAATTTAATAATAATATTTTTAGCAAATTTTCTTTATTATTCATTTCAGAGCTTTTTTTTTTAAAAAAACACTAGCAAATTCAATTCCTAGATGTTTGTGATTTTATATATTTCACTTTTCCATAGTTGAATTTTTCTTGTTATTTTAATGTCGGTAAATATGTTCAAACTTGTAATAAATTAAACGTGAAATGTATTGCATAATTGTAATAAATTAAAAATCTAATAATATATTTATAGCAAAATATCTAGAAAATCAAACATTGATTACCTGCCGTTCCAGAATATCCAGATATTGTCAACGTGTAATTAGAAGATGGAGGACCAATGTTGTAATTCAGATATTCAGCATAAGAACTGTTTCCATCAAATGTTTCCAATTCAACTCTCAGTTTATAGTTTTGTCTGCTCGTCAAACCGTAAAGCAATGAATTGCCTGAATTGGTTTTTCACGTTGAATTTAGCTCTCAATGCTAATTTATAGTTTGAAATACTGGAATATTTTAAAAACCATTTTTATCTAAGGTCTTGTTCTAATTTCACAAATTTGTACAATTATTGCTTGTTTTAATTTATTAGCAAAGAATAACATAATAGTTTGACAAATGTGTGTTTAACTGTTTTCAAATTTATTTTGTTGAGCACAACATCAATGTTTTTTTTTTAAATCTAATTTCGAAGTTTATAAAAAAATGGCTGTTGTTGAATAATAATATAATTGTTTAGAATTGTATTGCTTTTGAAATCTATACGTGTTGTTTGATAAACAACCAGATTCAACAAATATCAGTCACATACCTAGCCAAAAATTTGTTTCTAAATTTCCGAATCCATTTTCATAATCCACCCATCTTCTGTTAAAATCTACTGATCCATCTATTCGACGTTGAATTACCTGAGGTGAAAACACAAATTTTCTTACTATTTATTTAAACAAGCAAAATTGTACTATTCTACATTACCATATATTTAGTTCCATTCTCTGATCTTTCACAATATACAGGGCTAGTTACATTGTCTATATTTAAAAGATATATTCCACTTTGTTCTGTATCATTGCAATCTCTTATTTTAACAACTAAACAAAAAACAAGTTTTTAATTATTTGAATACAGAAAAATTAGATAACTACTCAAGTACGTAGCTTTCAGTTTTTTTCAAATTTGTATACAGTTAATTTTATGAAAATTAAAAATTAACCTCCAAAAAAACAAGTTGACGTTGGATAAACTTCAACCTTAAAAAAACATACAAAGTCTTACTTTATTTTGCTAACTAAAAATTAAATTCAAATTGTAACCATTTTATTTTTTTTTCATTGTTTTGAAAATAAAAATATAAAAAATTCAGATAAACTAATAATTGTAACTCATAATTAAGTAAATTGTTTTATATTATACTACTAAAAAAACAAATAATATTATTACCTCGTAATAGAATCCTGCTTCATTGCTAATTGGTATGACCAAGTTCTTCACAAGACAGTATTGATCAAACAACTGACACAATCCAGTGGATGCCTGATAATTGAATCCAAGACAACCTTGAACATTTCCAGTAACAGTTGAAACTCCACGATAGAGTTTAAACGGAAAAGAAAATTGTCCAAAATTAGCAACTGTTCCATTATCAGTGAAATTAAAAACATTCAAAAAAGATGTTAATTGGTTGTCAAAAACTATTTCCTGTCCTGTACTAATGTAAGAGCATTGCTTAGCACATTCAAGTATTGTTGACATTTTAGTCTCTTCAACCGGTGGCAAAGTACAACTCAAGGTTTTGTTGCTTTCAGCATATAAAAAACATTTGGTATAATATCTAGTTTTTTCATTTTTTTCCTTTAAACACATTGCAAATTGCAGAAAAATTAAAAAGTAAAATGTTAACATTTTTATTAAAATGTTTCGATGTTGCCAAGTATATTGATTTCTAAAACTTAGTTTTTATTTTTTCTCCAAAATATCAATTGTTTTTAAAATACTAGTTCTTTAAATATAATTTATCGGTATTTTTCAGTAAATGTTTGTTTTAAATTTAAGCTTTTTTTTTTATAAAACTAAAACAATGAAAAACAGTAAAAATCAGGCAAAATAATTTTTTTTACAAAGTTTTTATTTTATTTATACTCAAAACGTCATCAATATGTTTGTTTACACAGCCACTAGCAACCAACATTTTTATGATGTTTTAAAGTTGATTTTAATCTCATCAAATAGCCTGTTCAGTGGCGGATTTAAGTGGGGCGACCATGGCGTGCATACCCCATGCCACTCGAAACTGTGTATATATTATAATTTTATGTTTAAAATGCTGTTAGCGTTTTATACTTAGATTTTAAACCAATTTACATCTAATAGTAAAAGAAGGTAGTTTTAAAAAAATGTCTGCTTGGTAATTATACTAAAATGTTGAGTTGTACTATGCCACCTAGAAATGTCTCAATCATGTCATCAAAACTCGCATGTGCAAAGCAAAGCACCTCGATTTGCACTGGACAAAATCTAAATTTTGACAACATAATACTACGAAACAGAACATCATTAATTACAAAAACTTTAACTTCATTTCTCCGCAATGTCATGATTCGTGTCCAGTTGCCGGAGATATCCAAGTATGTATGGAATGTAATTATCAAACATCAACTAGATTTTGTTTGCTGTTTGATAATTACTGTTCAATGAAAAATGTGATGTTGATTAGAAAAAAAACAATAAAACAGCATTTTATTTATTTTCTTTACATCATTTATCAATTCTAGAAATATATAACTGAAAGAAACGCGTTTTTGTTAATGCACTGTTTTGTTTTACCGTAACTTTAAGGCCGAAGTTTTGAAAATCCATTTTTAGTTGAATAATGCTACGTTATCAGTCAACTATAAATACAAAAAGCTAAAAGCTTCATCAAAAGTAACCAAACAAAACCTGAAACGATTATAATGGGTAACTGAAGAAAACGATTCGTATGCCAAAGAAATCAGATATTACTTATTTATAAAAGATTTTTATACATTAGCTAGACGCAATAGTTCAGGAAAACACAAAACACGTACTCATTGACCCTTCTAAGTTGTATCTATGTTCTGGTGTATGTCAGTTATTCGAATTTGATTTTCAATAGTTCCAAAAAAGTTAAAAAGAAAATACATTTTCTCAGTTCAAATGACGCTAGCTTTCCTATGAAATTTTCTACTTTTTTAGTTTCAATCTCTTGGCAAAAAACTTTACAACATTTAGAATTTTGAAAAAAATTAAATAATATACAAACAAGTTTTGAATTTTGTACAATTTTGTTATTCATGTAAAAAAACTGTCATTTGTAAAATAAAACGGCTAATGTGACTAGAAAATGACGTTTGTTTTTTATACTTTGATTTTAATCCAAATTGGGATAAGTTTGATTGAAAAGAGCAGTGAAAAACGAGATTATTCAAAAAATGTTCATTGCTTGGTAGAAGCACAAAAACGTTGAGTTGTACTATGCCGCCTACAAATGTCTCAATTGTGTTTTCCAAGCTTGCATGTGCTAAACAGTCCACCTTGATTAGCACTGGACAGAATTTAACTTTTGACAACAAACTACCGTCTTTTTTATATGCTATCAATGGAGGCATTGCAAAATCAAAAAAAATTACTTTTACGACTAACCAATTTCATGATTTGTATCCAGTTGTCGGAGATCTTTAAACTACTACTACTACTACTACTACTACTACTACTACTACTACTACTACTACTACTACTACTACTACTACTACTACTACTACTACTACTACTACTACTACTACTACTACTACTACTACTACTGTTCAATCATTTATTTTCTCAGATTTCAAAAATCCAATAATTTACAGCCAGGACAAAATAAACATAAGAATAAAATGTCCTATAAACTTGACAAAAATATTTCACGTCCCCACGTGGGTCTGAGATTTCCCCGAGACGATTATAAATCTGAACCATGAAATTTCTACACTCGGTAAAACATACAATTTCATGCAAAAAATAATTCAACGTTTTCCAACATTCTTCAATTTGTTGCGTCGCCGACCTACTCTCCATGTACAACATTTAAAGAATTTCCAAATATTGTAAGTATTTAATAACACTGAAAGTATATAGTAAGTCAACAATTTTTTCCCGACACCAAAGCTAGTCCAAAACTTGTAGGACTTCTCTGACATCACCCCCCTCCAATTGCACACAAAAGCTGTAATGACAGGCTTTAAGTTGAGAGCCTGACCTGGGTTGTTTTCTTTCATCCATGCGTGGACGTCCCTGATATCGTACTTTCTGATTTTCCTGTCATGTTCCTCATTCAGGTTTGCAAGATCAGAAACAACAGAAACGTCGCATACAAAATATTGGTCATCCTTCCATGCACAAAGGTCCGGAATTCTCAAACCCATTTCGGTTTTAATTCGCGGTTCTACTTTTGTGATGAATCCCTTTGATTGGAATTTTTCTTCCAGTTTGCGAACGATGATGTCGTGACGTTCTCGCCTAGGTCCATCACTCTTGGGACAGATTTGAATCATGTGTCCTAATGATTCAGGTATTCTGCATCCAGCGTCGCATGACGTATCGGCCAATGGTCGTCCCCGCGACGCCCTAAGCTTGTTGTAGAGAACGGCTGCACGAACTTTAATGGACTTGATGAATACATCTGATGGCACTCTGTTCACTCCGTCTACGACCCAGTCACTCAATCCTATTCCTGATGAAAAAGACTTCAAACCATAACCATCTACAGATTTAAAAAGATTTTCAGTTGTTTTGAGTTGTAGTGATTTTTGAGCACCTTCGATTCCACTCCCAAGTCTTCCGAATTTCCTAATTTCTGATAACACAGATAGACTTTCCTGCAGAACATTCATCAAAAACACATCGTTGCCATATTTAGCCTGAGTTAATAAGCTATTGAGTCTTTTTCGTCTCAGAATAGGGGCCCATTGCCTCAGCTGCAAAATTCCCAGCCCTCCGCTTCTAAGAGGAGCATGGAAGAATGGCACAGGCGTATCCTTTGGCAACCTAAGCCAGCGCCTCACGGCAGCTCTAATTTGTAAGTCGGCGGCAGTTAGTGAAGACATCGTTATAAAATGACTACTACTACTACTACTACTACTACTACTACTACTACTACTACTACTACTGCTACTGCTACTGCTACTGCTACTGCTACTGCTACTGCTACTGCTACTGCTATTGCTACTGCTACTGCTACTGCTACTGCTACTGGTACTGCTACTGCTACTGCTACTGCCACTGCCACTGCCACTGCCACCACTACTACTACTACTACTACTACTACTACTACTACTACTACTACTACTACTACTACTACTACTACTACTACTACTACTACTACTACTACTACTACTACTACTACTACTACTACTACTACTACTACTACTACTACTACTACTACTACTACTACTACTACTACTACTACTACTACTACTACTACTACTACTACTACTACTACTACTACTACTACTACTACTACACTACTACTACTACTACTACTACTACTACTACTACTACTACTACTACTACTACTACTACTACTACTACTACTACTACTACTACTACTTTTTCTACCTCTACAACTATTACTGCTACTTTCACTACTAATGTTTCTATGAAACAGCTAATAAAAGAGACTTTTTTCGTGGACTAAACTACAATTGCTAGTCTGAGAAATAGTTATCAATTGTTAGGCCTTTTATTTATCAAGTTGTAAGTAAAATGGCGTTGATTTTAATATTTGAAACGTTTTACAAGCGTTAATTAACCCTGAAGGTTTTCTCTATTTTTATAGAATTTCAAACAAATTGAACATTCAACTAAACTCTAGTTATTTAAGATAGTTCAATTAAAAAGTAAATTTAAATAATTGGTTTTCTACAAAAGAAAATTTTAATCAATTGTTTTGTTCAAACAATCTTTACTTTTATTTTTATAAATTGTCTTATTTGTGCACAGCATCTTTAGTTTACTATGATAATAGTAGAATTGGATAATGCTAAATCCATTAATGATTATTGGTCTACTCCAATTTATTTTACTTTAAAAATGTATTCAGTAAAGTTTTTTATGTCCCCGATGTTGTAATTCTCTATATTTGAATATATGTGTATGAGTATGTGTATGTGGATGTGTATGTGTTTGTGTATGTGTATGTGTATGTGTATGTGTATGTGTATGTGTATGTGTATGTGTATGTGTATGTGTATGTGTATGTGTATGTGTATGTGTATGTGTATGTGTATGTGTATGTGTATGTGTATGTGTATGTGTATGTGTATGTGTATGTGTATGTGTATGTGTATGTGTATGTGTATGTGTATGTTTATGTGTATGTGTATGTGTATGTGTATGTGTATGTGTATGTGTATGTGTATGTGTATGTGTATGTGTATGTGTATGTGTATGTGTATGTGTATGTGTATGTGTATGTGTATGTGTATGTGTATGTGTATGTGTATGTGTATGTGTATGTGTATGTGTATGTGTATGTGTATGTGTATGTGTATGTGTATGTGTATGTGTATGTGTATGTGTATGTGTATGTGTATGTGTATGTGTATGTGTATGTGTATGTGTATGTGTATGTGTATGTGTATGTGTATGTGTATGTGTATGTGTATGTGTATGTGTATGTGTATGTGTATGTGTATGTGTATGTGTATGTGTATGTGTATGTGTATGTGTATGTGTATGTGTATGTGTATGTGTATGTGTATGTGTATGTGTATGTGTATGTGTATGTTTATGTGTATGTGTATGTGTATGTGTATGTGTATGTGTATGTGTATGTGTATGTGTATGTGTATGTGTATGTGTATGTGTATGTGTATGTGTATGTGTATGTGTATGTGTATGTGTATGTGTATGTGTATGTGTATGTGTATGTGTATGTGTATGTGTATGTGTATGTGTATGTGTATGTGTATGTGTATGTGTATGTGTATGTGTATGTGTATGTGTATGTGTATGTGTATGTGTATGTGTATGTGTATGTGTATGTGTATGTGTATGTGTATGTGTATGTGTATGTGTATGTGTATGTGTATGTGTATGTGTATGTGTATGTGTATGTGTATGTGTATGTGTATGTGTATGTGTATGTGTATGTGTATGTGTATGTGTATGTGTATGTGTATGTGTATGTGTATGTGTATGTGTATGTGTATGTGTGTATGTGTATGAGTATGTGTTTGTGTATGCGTATGCGTATGTGTATGTGTATGTGTATTTGCTTGTTTATGACAATTTTTAATACTAATAACGAATAACTACAAAACAAATTTGAAACAATTATCAAATTATTGCGAAAGAGGATTCAGTATGATGAATTCAACTAAAACAAAAATGAGGAACAGGATGGATGTGGATCACTTGAAGGATGTCAGAATGATTCAATTTCATTTGACTGCAGGAAACACAGACAAACATTGTGGAAATCAGAAAAAAGAAGAAGAGCATCTCATGCAAACTAATTTATTTTTAATTACTTTTAGATTTTGATTGGTGTGTATCATATTTGTGTATACAATTATAATGCATTTGTGTTTATATAAATACGTATTAATTGTGTATTTTGTGTTTTTCACTTAATATTTTGCCGAAATTCTAGTTTAATAAAGTCATATTGGGACAATTAATGCCCAACTCACTACGTCAGTTTTTATTTTTTTTTCAGCCCACAGGTTTTTATTTTTGCCCACATAGTCTCCATCCTTAGAGGGAACACTTCTCCCGGCTTCAATTCTCTAATCTTAAACAGATTAGGTACGTGAGCAAAACCTTACTTATCTTTAGAAAAATAGACACTCGTCACATCACTCATTTTGCCATGGATCGACTACTGCAACTTTGTATACTAGTCGGTCTAACAGCCTCACAACTTAATCGTCTTTAGCTTGTCATTAGTACCTACATGCGTTTGAGTGTCTGCACAAATAAGGTCCATTTTATCTCAGCCTAGATCTTCAACTTACCAGGTTTTTAAATAGCTTAAATCACGTATTTTTAAATAATTAAAAACAAGTTTTTTAGCCAAACCAGGACAAGTAAACAGAAAAACCAATTTATAAACCGCTAAACAATTTAAAGTAAATTTTAATAAATCAAAATTTTATTTCATTAACAATTTGTTAACCCAACTTAAAAAATGTGATTAAAAAATGCGTTTTTGCAAATGCACTGTATTGTTCTATTGATGATCAGGCTGTGTCTGAATTATGAAAACTGTACTTCCTATTGCCTAATAACGTAACATAATTTAGAAAAAATTGCAGTTCAAAAGAAATCCAACATTTGTTCTCCTCAGCTTGTTATAATAGACAACTCAAGATAAGTGGTCCCAATGCCACAAGTCTATACTTGGTAAATGTTCGTACATATGACGAAAGTATGATTTTTCAAAACGTTTATTTGTTTTTTGTGTCTGTCTATTGTTAAGTTTTTTGAAAATATTAGAGAGTTAAAACAAACTTTAACAAACAATTCTAAAAGTTTCATTTTATTTTAAATGGGCAAAAAATAAATTTAATTTCAATCTGAAATCAAGTCTCTTTATGAAAAACACATAACATTTTGTTTAAAAACATTATCAGATAATTAACAATTTCCTAATTAGCAAAGAAGTATGTTTTTATTACTTTAAGAAATTACTTTTAAAAACCCATCAAGGTGTATATCATTCTTCTATAAACGCAAAACAACATAGAAGTAATGCAGCTTCACTTAGTTGGAATAAAAGTATGTACTTTTTGTTTGCTTGGTAAGAAAATTATTATTTATCTTAGAATGAATGTACTTTGTTCATTGCGTTACGAAACATGATTTGTTATATAAGATATAACTTTTTATTTGTATTGCAGCTTAAAAGCTGGATTGGAAAAATAATAATTTCTTTGTTTCATTGTTTTAAAACGATGTTAAGAAAAGCAAACTTATCTTAAGTGAATTAGCTTTCTAGTTTTTCTAACGTTTTAGCAGAATAAAACACAGCATTTTGATTTGAACCCAATGAAACTCAAATTAAATTATTTGGCTTGAGAACTACTACATATTTAAAAAACAACAGCTTTTTACGTTAACTTTAAAAATTAAAAATGTTATTTCACTCAAACATGAAAAGTCCAATTTTAGTTGAATAATGCAACTTTATTTGTCAATAGTAAGTACAAAAAGCTAAAAGCTTTATCTGAAAAGACCAAACAAACCTAGAACAAATATTATAATAGATAATTCAAGAAACCTATTCTTATGGGAAAGAAATCGTATATTACTTATCTCTGATAAATTTTTATACATTAGGTAGAAGTAATACCTTAGTAAAAACACAAAACACGTACTTGTTGACACTTCTAATTTGTGGTGTGTGTCAATTGTTTGAATTTGATTTCTAGTAGTTCAAATGAAGTAAGCTTTCTTATAAAATGTTTTGCTTGCTTTAGTTTCATTACTTTGGCAAAAACCTCTACAACATTTAAAAACCAAATATTAACAAGTCTTAAATTTTGCGCAGTTTTTCAATTTATATAAAAAAAAAACGATATATCGTAACTCATTTGACTAGGAAAAATGCTGTCAACTTTTTATAGTTTAATTTTAATACAAATTGCAATCAGTTTAATAGAAAATAGCAGTGCAAAATCAAGATATTTTGAAAAATGTTCTCTGCTTGGTAATAGCACAAAAGCGTTGAGTTGTACTATGCCGCCTTCAAATGTCTCAATCGTGTCATCCAAACTTGCTTGTGCTAAACAGTGCTCTTCGATAAGCACTGGAAAAAATATAACTTTTGATAACCAACTACCGTCTTCTTTATATACTTTCACTGAAGGCATTGTGAAAAACAATAATTTTTCCTTCACCCCCCAGCAATTCCATGATTTGTATTCAGTTGTTGGAGATATTCAAGTTTGTCTGGGATTTAATTATCAATCATCAACTGGATTGTGTCAGCTGTTTGATAACTACTGTCCATTGAAAAACTTAGTTTCAAACAACACAATGGGAAGTTACTACGGGGTGAGATATTATTCAATGATGAACATTATTAAATATTTAAAAGTTTAAAAAGCATTTGAAATTTGAACCCGTAGTTTGGTACTAACCCGATCCAAATCATTTGAAAACATGAAACCCAAACCCAAACTTTCTAAAAAAAAATGAATCCCAAACACGAATCATTTCTGTTCCTTAAAAAAACTTAGCTTGAAATACTGACAAAACATTGGGACTTTATTACGGGTAAGAAGTTATTAAATAATAAGAAAAAAACTTAAATTGGTTTTTCAAAATTAGCTTTTTCACTTCTGCTTCAAATTATAAATTTTTGTTTTAAAGGCTGTTTCTAAGATGAATTCAAACTGCTATTTTGGAAGTGAGATTATTGTTTTTGCAAAACCGTAATATATATATATATATATATATATATATATATATATATATATATATATATATATATATATATATATATATATATATATATATATATATATATATATATATATATATATATATATATATATATATATATATATATATATATATATATATATATATATATATATATATATATATATATATATATATATATATATATATATATATATATATATTTGTCTAAAAAAACAATTTTCAACTTACGGAATTAAATTTTAATGAAGCAAAAAAATTTACGTTTTGTTCGAGAGAGCTAAAAATGTTATAGGAATGAATAATGACGTAGTGACCATTTAAGAATCGTTTTTTAGAGAAATTCAGAAAAAAACAGGGCTATTTAGACACGCTCAGTAAAGTTGAAAATTTTGTAGAAAGTATTGTATAATACGCAAATATGTATACAAAATTTCAGTTTGATCGGATAACGGGCAATAGGTAAAGTTTGACTTTCATATTTTTGTGTCGGATACAAACAAACAAGAATACAACAGCGATTTCAATACAAAGGATATGAGATCATAACATAAGGTATGTTATGAGTCCTTGAGCAAAAAACTAATTCACATGTGCTCACGTTAACTCAGCATTTCATCCTTTAGTGGTCAATCAATGAGTACCAGCTTCAGTTGGATGTTCAAATCTTTTGTGGGCTTGTGGAGCTAGCAAGTAGTATGCGGGGCGTAAACGCCGCATATGCCACACTGCAAACTGCCAAACTTGTTAAGTAGCTTCTGGTTCCAAAATGAATATATTTAAAATTTCAACGGTAATAATTCAATTATTTGAAAAAAAATTTAATAAAGTTTTTTCATCATTTAAAAATCCAGAAATTGAAGATTGTAAAGATATTCCCGGTAATGATCCAGAAGACAGTGGTTTATATTGGATGGAGTTTGAAAACGAAACATATCCTGTGTATTGTGCGGTTTCATCAAGCGGAACTAAATATATGGTTGATGTTCTTGTTTATAACAGAATCAACTCATGTTTCATTAATTTTTAATTTTCACCTCAGGTAATTCAACGTCGAATGGATGGATCAGTAAATTTTTACAGAGGATGGGAGGACTACGAACATGGATTTGGAAATTTAGATAGAGAATTCTGGTTGGGTATGAAGCTGGTTTTTATTCCCATGAGAAGCTAACAATTAATAATGACAGTTATTTATATAAGTTGAAATGTAGATTTTAAAGTTATTCAACTAAAAATATAATAATATAATTTAAAATGTTTAACGTTTTTGTTTTTTTGAAAACTAGTTGAATTAAAATTAACTTAGATTTGAACTAAGTTGTAAAATTATTATTTATTTAATTATTTCTCCAACAGAAGGACCCGTAGGCAGCTGACACCGTTCGGACAACATAAAGCGTACGTTCGAAAAGAATTCAAAGCAAAAAAAAAGAAAAACACAAAATATACGTAAAATAAACATATAAGTCATCGGCTATTTAAATCATTGGGTGTTAAAAATTTTGAAAAGTTGGTTTCATTTATCAGACATCTGAAACGGCTGTAGGTAGTTGAGTTGACCACGTCGTGAGGCATGGTATTCCAGGATTTTATTACTCGGTTGGCAAGGAAGAACTTGGCAGCATCAATCTTGTGTAGGCCAGGCCTCAGCTTATAGTAATGTCCTCTTGTCGCCTGGAAACCAGACGATTCAAAACTGGTGACTAAAGTTGAGTCAATAAGACCATTTAGAATTTTGTAGCATAGACATAGGACAGCAATAAGTCTGCGATGTTCCAAAGATTTGAGACTGAGGATGTTGAGGCGAGTTAAGTAAGGGAGACGACTGACAGAAAGAATTGTTCTTGTGAATCTTCTTTGGATTTTCTCGAGCCTGTCGATCAAATGCCTGTGGTGTGGATTCCACACCGAAGAAAAATATTCAAGTAGTGGTCGTACGTACACAAAAAATGCTCTTGTCAAGATATCTGGATGAAACATAAATTTATCAGATGTGATCTAACAGATGCCGCATGTACAATACTGTCGATGTGTATTCTAAAATTTGAGGTCATTTTTGATTACAACGCCATGGTCCCTTGCGAGACCATCAATCTCTAGTTGATGAGAGTTAATATGATAGTCGGGTACATCACGTTCCTTACTTGCAAGACCATAGATGGAGCATACGAAGCACTTTGTTAGGGCCACATTTAACTGCCATATCTCACTCCAGGACACCAATTCGCAATCGCATCCTGTATCGCCAAATTTCCAAGTTGGAATGTTTTGTAAATTTTGATGTCATCCGCGAAGAGCTTGACTGAAATTTGTTCGAAAGCTGGGTTGTCTGTAATATCGTTAATGTATATCAAAAAAAGTATTGGTCCCAGGACACTACCCTGCGGAACACCGCTAGTAACTTCTCTTGGGCCAGAGTGATGACCATTAACGCAAACGAACTGTGTGCGGGCACTCAGAAAATCGATAATCCACGCCAACAAATTACCAGATATTCCATATTCTTTCAGTTTCGTCATCAGCTTTGTGTGTGAAACAGAATCAAATGCTTTATGAAAATCAAAATAAATGATGTCAGTACCTTCACAATTCTCTAGACACGATGACCAATCATTCACGCATTCAAGCAGGTTTGTACAGGTAGATTTGTGTCTTAGAAATCCATGTTGGTGATGGGAGATGAGGTTGTGCGTGGACAAGTAAGTCAAAATGTTCTTGGTGATTACATTGTCCATGACACGACAACAGGTACTTGTAAGTGAAATTGGCCTATAGTTAGAAGGGCAGCTTGTCAAAAATCATAACCAAAAGCGCATTAACAAAACGAGTATAATGGCATGTGATAGTGAAATGTTGATTATTTTATCAAACTTATTTATTTTAGCTCAATGAATAGAGTATATGTTTTTTTTTTAAATTGAGTGATAACAAATCAAATTTGATAAAGGTTCTTATAATTTATAACGAGATGCGCAATCACAATTTTGTAACCTTTTATTAGCTAATTAAAACATAATTAGAAGATTTAATTTGAAGTATTTTTATTTTGTATTGACTCCACTAAATAATAACTCAATAACAATATAATATTTTATTTTAATTTCTTCACCAACGGTTTTGCTTGCTTGCTTGAGTGTTTGCAAATAAACTGATTTTGCGTCATCCAATCAAGCTGACAATTAAAAAATAGACTTGCCTTTTTATTGAAGTTTGAAAATTTTCTTATTTGTTTCTAATGTTGAAAAAACGAAAATAAAATTTAATCTTAGAACCATGTATATATAAAAAATTTCCAAAATGCCGTCTCCAGAAAAAAGTTCACATTAGATGAATTATTTTTGTAAAAAAAACATTGTTTTTTTCTTACTGCTTGTTTGTTGAGAAGAACGTTAAACCTAATAACCAAATTAAATTTAATTAACAATTTCAGGCAACTACAAGCTTTACCGTTTGACAAGCAAAAAAAATTACAAACTGAGAGTTGAATTGGAAACATTTGATGGAAACAATTCTTATGCTGAATATCTCGATTTCAAGATTGGTCCTCCATCTTCTAATTACATTTTGACGTTAGGTAGCTATTCTGGAACGGCCGGTAAATGACAATTTTTATTTAAAAATTAAATTAAAAAACACTTTATCCAAATTAGAAATTTCTGCAAAAAATGTAGTTTTCGTAATTTTATTTAATTTTTTGAAACAGTTTTTTAGTCATTACTATTGACCGGTCCAAAAAAATTAAATTATTTAATTAAATTTTTTAGAAACATTTAATCAATTGTTTAAATGAAATTATTATTCAAAATTAAACTGAAATTATTGAATTTGATAAAAATTATTTTGTTCAGGAGATTCTATGTCAGGCCACAGTGGAAAATACTTTTCTACGCTGGACAGAAGTAACAACTTGATTTATCCAGGTTGTACGGATCCATGTGCCATTATATACCATGGAGCCTGGTGGTACACCTGTTGCCATTCTTCAAACTTAAACGGGGTGTATTATAAATCTCCCAGTGTTCTGTACGCTCAAGGTCTAATCTGGGATGCATTTCGTGGTTTCTATGAATCAATGAAAGCATGCAAGTTGATGATCGCTAGCAAGTGACGTCTTTGATTCATAAGATGTTTTAATCATTTGACAACATTTTTAATCAACACTTCAATTTTATTCATTTCACAAACTCTTGCTATTTGTTTTTGTATTTTATAATTTTAGTTCTGCTTACAGTAGTTTTTTGGCATTGGCACCAAATCAGCCTTTTTTTCAATTTTAGAAAATTTAACTTTTTTAATATACACTATATATTATTTGTACTTTTCCGATATAGTTAGCTAAACCTTGATTTCTATTTTTTCTTATATTCGGATTATACAATTAAAACTAGTATAGTATTGTTTTATTCCATTTAAATAAAATATTAGATTCCTGGATTTTAACTTGTGTTCAACTACATAAATTGCTTGTGTACTTGTTTACACAGTTTGGAACATAGGTACATATACACTTACATGTACACAAGTAATGATTAAACAAAATATATGTCTAATAATTATTTTTTCAAGTCTATTCAATTCTATTCATGCCGATTGCAAGAAGTACTATACACATATATATCGTCAAAAATTCAAATTATTTAGTTTGATATAAAAAACTAAGAACTTTTTTAGACAAATTAAACTGAAAAACTATTGATCATAGCCACATAGCCAAGCAATAACTATATACAGTCATAACAAATGTATTTTGTAGAGGCAGTTGTTTATGTTTACCGATAAGTCAAGAAGACATGAAGAAGTGATCTTTTTGGTATTTACTGTTCCTAAGATAGTTAGAGCCAATAAACGTCAATAGCCTCAAGTGACCAGTGCAGCTTATAGAGATGATGCGGTATATCGTTACACTACAAAAAAAGTTTCAAGCATGCTTTCAAAATCGAAAACATCTACTTACAAATAAATAAATATGAAGAAAAAACTTGAAAAAATACGTAAGTTTTAAAATTCCGGTAGTTCAGTTTCTTGTTCACTAGTAAACTGCAAATAAACCAAAGGTATAAAAAAAAATTTACATAAAATTATTTATTTAAATTTAAAAGATTTATAATCCTGTGTAAATGTACACATGTTTCTTGGTTATTTTTTTTTTTAATTTAAATTCAAATTAATGTTTCAGACCAACTTAAGTTTTCAAAAAAGGTTAATTTGCTAATTTCGTTTAGAAAGTAAAAAAAAAATTAAAGTTTAATAAATATGTCTTAGATAGAATGCAATAAACGAAACTATACGAAAATTATAATTCCATTTAACAATATTTCTATCACAACAAAACACAAACCTTAACTATGTTGCGCCTATTTAAAAAAAAAACACAATAACTTAGCGTTTCGCTTATTCAGTAAATGTACACAAAAACGGCTTTTTAGTAGTTCCAGCAAGTTTAAAGGTTTTCTGATGCATTAAATGAATAAAAAACATAAATCTCACTAAACAACATATAATGATTTGCTAGTAGCAAGCGCAACTTCGTTTCCTAATTAATTGCTGGTTTTTTAGCATAAATATTTTTTTTCAGACAAACTCTTTCATAAAAATTATAATATTAATATATTTATAAATTTATAACAATATATAAATATATAACCAAAACAAAACTTCAAGTATGAAAAATTAAAAAAAATTGTTTTATTTTTTTTATTAATACTTTGAAACACCAAATAATTAAAACACCTTTTCAGAACATTCACTGAGCTTTAGTTTTTTTATTACATAAAACTAATTATACATATTGACCACCAAAGCAATGCTAAAAACGTATTCATTGCATTGAAATTAGTTTTTAATAACTACATTTTAACATTGGACACAATTGTAAACTCTAATATCATTGAATATCAGTTATATCTTGTTTTTTTTATCTTTTCCATGAAACCTTTTTGCCACATTTTTGCTTTCTTGGAAAAAAACTACAATTATTGTTTTGCTAGTCTGAAGTGAAAATAAAACAATAGAAAAACTTACAAATGTTAAGTTTTTTTAAAGGGTAATATTTTTTACTATTTATAAAAGTACCTATCAATCTTCAAAGTTTTAGTTTATTTTTAAATTTTCAACAAGTTTGATACAGTAATAAAACAAAGATTAGAAAACTAGGTAAAATGTTTTAGCAATTTTAGAAAATTTGATAAAAACTATTGTAAAGTTGAACATTGTCTATACAAATTTTTTTTTAAAGTTTTTTTTGCATCCAATAATTTTACTCTATAATAAACAGAACATACTTTTTTAATTTTTTCACGTGAAGTAATGAATAACAAACTAGTTCAAATTAAAAGGATTGTATCGTTAGCGTGAAAAACACTAATTTATTCAACAACATGTTATTTAACATAGCGGTTTCAGAGAATAATCTCAGAAATACTGAGAAAACTGGCAATTAAACTGTCATAGTTACAATGTCAGTACTTGGAAATATGTTGCAAAAAACCTATAAAAAGAAAGGAATTCATTTAATTTTAGTTTTTACATTATTTCATTAACCATTTCTTAAATTAAAAACTAAAATTATTAAATTATATTACTTGAAATGTTTTTGCTGTTTTATATTTTAATTTTAATCCAAATTGTAATAGTTTTAAGTAAAAACAGTGAAAAAACTAGATATTATAGGAAATGTTCTCTGCTTGGTGAAAGCACAAAAACGTTGAGTTGTAGTATGCCGCCTGCAAATGTCTCAATTGTGTCATCAAAACTTGCGTGTGCGAATCAGTGCACTTCAATAAGCACTAGACAGAATATAACTGTTGACAAACAACTACCATTTTTTTATATACTATCATTGGACGCATAGTTAAATACAAGAATTTTTACTTTACACCAAACCAATTTCATGATATGTATCCAGTTGTTGGAGATATCCAATTTTGTTTAGGATTTAATTATCTATCATCAACTGGATTGTGTCAACTGTTTGATAATTTCTGTCCAATGAAAAACTTGATATCAAATATCAACAACACAATGGGAATTTATTACGGGGTAAAAAATTTATTAACAGCTATTTTATTATACAAAATTATGCATTATTTTTTAATAATTATTTGTTAAATAAATTATTACAATTTTCTTTTCAAAGTTTGATTTTTAGTTTTTTTTCAAATCATAATTGTATAATTCTTAAAGGTTGTTTAAAAGACGAATTTACAATGTTATTTTGGAGGTGAAAATTATTTTATTTGCAGAATAGTTGAATAAAGATTTAAAATACATGTTTTATCTAGACTAAAAAATGTTTAACGTATTTCATAACTTTAATACTAATCAGATAATTTATTTACACCACATTTTACAAAAATTGATTTTTATCACTAAAACCCCAGGAATTGAGGATTGTAAAGATATCCCTGGTAAGGATTTAGAAGGTAGTGGCTTATATTGGATGAAATTTGACAATAAAACATATCCTGTTTATTGTGCAGTTACATCCAACGGAATTAAATATATGGTAACCCACTCTTTGATTTATAATGGAATCAATTTACTTTGGCTAGTTTTCAACTTTTTAACACAGGTAATTCAACGTCGAATCGATGGATCAGTGGATTTCTACAAAGGATGGGTGGATTATAAACAAGGATTTGGAAATTTAGATAACGAATTCTGGTTGGGTATGAAGCTGAATTTTATTCTTGGCTATTATTAGAATTGTATGTTCTAAAAATAGTTTCAAAAATAGTTTTTAAAACTCAATACCGTCAAATAAACTCTGATTGATTGAAGAAATATTTATTTTTCAGATTTTTCAATAAAATTGTTTACATTTGATTGAAATCGTAAAATTATTAAAATTAACACCAGTAAACCAATACTGAAACAAGTATTATAATTACGTAATAATAATGTATTTTTGTTACCACAGTTACTAGAACACATGTGCTCAAAAAAATGCGTATTTTCAAAACAAATTTGGGAAAAGTTCTTATTTTCATATTACACAACTAAAACTGATTATAAGTTGAAACAATCTATGCGTTTTGTAATAATTTTGTTAATTCTCAATTTGTTGAAAATAACTGTTTTTATAAGTAAAAATGTTAACCAAATTTAATTTAAACAAACATTTCAGGAAATATTGAACTTTACCGTTTGACTAGCACAAAGAATTACAAGCTGGGAATTGAATTGGAAGCATTTGATGGAAACAGTGTGTATGTTGAATATTTTATTTTTAAGATTGGTCCTCCATCTTCAATGTACATGTTGACAATATCTGGGTCTTTTGGAACTGCAGGTAATTAACAGTTTTCATTCAACTATTAAAAAACATTAAAAAATAGACAATTTTGTTAAAAAAACTGAATTCAAACTATTGTAGTTTTATTTAACTTTTTAAAATACATTTTTGTCCAAATTATTAGCTGATCAGAAACCCTATCATTAATTTAGAAAACAACTGAAAATTTTCTGTTCTACTTTAAAAATGTTTACAAATAGATTTTTATAAATTACATTATTTGATTATTTATTTTGTTTAAAAACGACATTTTTTGAAAATGAAATAAAATTGTTGAACTTGATAATTTTGTTTAGGAGATTCAATGTCGTGACACAGTGGAAAATATGTTTCTACATTTGAAAGAAATAACAACTTAGGTCATCCTGATTCCAACGGTGTATTGTGTAATGACCCATGCGCCATTTCATACCAAGGAGCATGGTGGTACGCATGTTGCCATTCTTCAAACTTGAATAGTCTATACTATAACTCTCCAAGTGTTCCGTTTGATCAAGGCCTAATCTGGAGGACATTTCGTGGTAACTACGAATCAATGAAAACATGCAGGATGATGATCACCAGCTATTGACCTCTTAAAATTATTTAATATTTGAATTATTTGACAATGTGTTTATTCGACACTTTAATTCATTTGTTTGACATGCTTTCACGTGTTTCTTGTAAGTTTTTTCATGTCTGATTCTTTTTATACTAGCATTATATCAAGTTACCAATAATGTTTATAGAAATTTTAGCACCCTTTCAATTTACAGTATCTTTGTAGTCCTTTTTGATATAGTTTTAACAATTTTAACTTTTTGCAAACAGAATGGTTATTTAATTTACTAAAACACTTATTTGTCAATAAAATTTATTTCGTTTTCTTTATTTATAGAATTAAACAGAAATAAAAAAGTTGAATTACGTAAGTACTCCTCCTCAACCACGCCTCGTCCAATTTCTTTTTAAAATCATTCATTGTTTTTGTACAAACAACATCATCCGTCAAACCGTTCCATAAACTGGTCACTCTCAGGCGAAAACTGTATTTTTTTATGTCTTTATGTGCCAGTAGAACGACCAGTTTGTAAGAGTTTCCTCTTGTTCTCTTTTTTTCCATCAGCCTTAAGGCTGGAGAACAATTTTCATCATAAAATATCGGTATAATATCTAGAATAAGACATTTTATTGATGCTAAAACTGCATTGATGCTCTACCACTCTATGGTTTATTCTTTTCTGACCTATGGTAACATTGTATAGGCTTCTAACACAGAATGTTAACACGCAAATTTTCACACTGAAAAATACAAATTTTGTTTTAATATGTCAAGATCGCTGGAAAACTAATTCATTTATCAGTAAAAACCACACTGTTTCTTGGAGGTCTTTTCACAACAGCCCCAGCACTGCCAACAACTATACATGGGCTTATTAACTAATACAAGCTGAAATAAATATTATAGTTAGAATAAACTATTTAACCAGTAGTAGATCAGTGATTCTAAATAAATTTCACGCATCATAGTGTTTAGAGAAACGTGAATGGAGTAATACGTAGAGCATCGGGTTGATACCTCCCCAAAGATAACGATGATAATGATCTCGATATGACAAGGGAAAGAAAAGTCACAGTTGTTAAAATGAGTGATAAATGTTTTAATTATAAATTGTTTGTTCATTTATGTCTAAAAATAAATTATCAATCAATCCAGGGTATAAGTGCCCCCCGTGTCCCCCCTGTGGGCACCTATGTATGTCACTGTACATTCTGTTAAAGGTCATGGTGCAGCTTATGTTCAATAAAAAAAAACAAAAATTAAAAAAACTTTGATGCATAAACGTCATAAAAAAAAATAGAAATAGAAAACAAATTCTGTTTTTTCAAACTTCTCAAATTAACACTGCAGATTTTATTGCAATGATTTTATAAATTTAAAACTAACTTTATTAAACTTCTTCACACTACCCCGAGTAAAATTACAAAAAGCCTACTGAGTGCCCTTTTCGTGTTTTCAGTAAATATGAAAATGGCAGCGATTTCAAACGCTGGAAAATACATTCAGTATGTCAAGTTCTTGTATTTCTGTCATATGACTGATCGTAAAAACAAAAAAGCACTTTTTACAAACTTATATTCAACTTGGCCTGGCCCGTGTGAAAGCTCTAAAATAACCGCTTGGCCCGGCCGGTGATAAACTGGGCATAGCTACTTTTAACCGGCACAAAACTTCAAAATACTAATTTTTACATTTGTAGCACTTACAGTTTTTGAGTAGCAGTTATTTTAAAATCAAATAACCTTTATATCCACCCCTATTTGAGGTCCTGGAATCCAAATTTTTAAAAAATTTTGAAACACTTATATCATTATTTTTTGAGTAAATACTAAATACTAATTTTGACATCTGTAGCATTCACAATTTTTAAGTAGCAGTTACTTTAAAAACCAAAGAAACTTTTTTTCCACCCCACATTTAAAATCCTGGAAACCAAACTTGTAAAAAATGGTGAAAAACGTATATCTTTGTTTTTAGAATAGAAACTAAATACTAATTTTTACATATGTGTATTCACAGTTTTTGAGTAGCAGCTACTTTAAAAACCAAATAACCCAATTTTCCAACCCACATTTGAGGGCACTGCTAGTTATGTATAAATTAATTTGCCGTAGTTAGCACATTGTCACAAACATTCACAAACATTCAAAATATTGTTTTCCTTTCAAGAAGAAATTAAAACTTCAAAAAAATTAAAATGCAAAATTTAATTTGCATGTTTTAAAATAAAATGTGAAGATGTTGAAGGTTTCAATAAATTTTTAAATCTAAACATGCGATGATTTTTATTAAGGTCATCCATTAAGACATTTTAAATCTAATTCTGAATTTTTAATAGAAATCCTGTAAAACACTTCTTGCATGCTGGCCACACAAGTTTAAGTATTTAAGCTCAGTGACAGCTTAAAACATTTTATGAAAAATGTTTAAATGTTTTGTAATAACATACCAAATATTTAAACCGATGCCTCGTGACTGTCTAGAAAAATAACTATTTGAGCTTTGTCATTTTTCTAAGAAGAGGTTTCTGTTAATAAAACTTATAAGTTTAGTTTTTCATATTTTTTTAGATAAACATCGTGGTGCCAAACGTTTCCTATAGTTTTATATATTAAATTACTAGGCGTCACTTTTAATAATCATCTACGTTTCAATATATCCTTGGTCAAATGATTGGCAATTTTGTTTTTGCTTTAATTAAAACAAATTTATACTTGAAAACTACCTCAATTAACAATTAAACAAAATAGAATATGAATGAGATAAGTACGGGTATAGGTGGGAAAAAACCTGGTGGATTTGTCATGCCCGTCTTATATCAGTTTTTCTGTGGCATTAAACGTCACAAACTAAAAACTGTCGCTAAAATTATTTAATAATCCAACACTTTGTTGGCACATGCAGCAAACTGCAATCAACATATTTAGACTTGAATAACTTAAACATATTGTGCAGATTAAACTACAATTTTCTAATGTAGTTTTAATGAATTACTATTTATGATTTATGACGCACAACACTGATGTATAATTATTTAATGGATGCAATCGTAATAACAATGTTTTCAAATTACAACGAATATATAAGTAACACAGATACATTGATGAATTTTGAAGAATTTCAATGACAGCAGCATGAAAAATGTTACGTGCATCATTATCATTAAATCGTTATACTTCTTCCTTTTTACAAAATTTCAATTATTCTTTGTATAAGATTGACTTTATTTTGTTTTAATGTTTCACATTTTTAATGTTTAATTGTATATGCATGATGCTATTTTAACGTTTAATAATTGAATTCGAATAAACAATTTTTGATGTTATTTATATCTCTTTATAGTAACTATTCCAGTGTAAACGTTTTAATTGCAAAGATTAAAAGACGTTAAATGTTTATTATTGTATACTAACTTCTAGAATCATTTTAAAAGCCACTTTTACGTTTGGCAATGTCGTAACAATATCAATCATTGTACATTTCAAGTGTTACAAGATGAACATTTGAATTAACGCACCAAGAAACTGGAAAGTATTCTACCATAATTATAAATGTTAAATAGTTCCAATACAAAAGTAAAATGAAAATAACAAAATCATAATTTAAATTTTAACCCAAAACAACTCGCTGGTATGTTGTGCAGAATTATTTAATTATTCTTTTAGTACATCTTTTCAGTAGTTTGAACCGATAAAATGCAAAATAAACCAGTTTATAAGTAGTTCTCAAAGAACTATTTATAAATTAGACTATGATCTTAATCAATTACCGCTCATTAATTTCTTCATATCTCAGTAATTTAAGTTTTCGAATATCAATTGCAAAAGGTGTCTTGCAAATAAACCAAATAAAACACAGTTTCTTCATAAACGAAGATTGTTGTTTAATTCTGTTGTTAGAGAGTTTTTTGTTTATTGTTTATTAACTCATGCACTCCAGCTTAAAATTAATTTTACTTGATCGTCGTCTGATGTTTTTCTATATTTCAGGTCTTTCGTAAAAACTATTATTTTTTTTTAATTTTTTTGTAAAACTAATTCAAGATTCTGAAAATGTATACAAAAATATGAGGATAAATAGATTCATAAATGACTTATTCACTTTATATAGCGCTTTTTTAGACTAGGCGTTCAAAAGGGTTCGGCTACAATTTGACTGAAAAGGAAGGTTTTTAGTCGTTGGCAAATAAATTAGAGATACAGACATAGTGAGAAAAGATATAGCAACAAAATGCAAACTTTGAAATCAAAAATTGTCTGAATATTCATTAAAACAAAACGAATAAAAGACACAAAGGTAATGATAAAAACATAGAATGGTTTTGAACGGGTACTAATTATTGTACAACATACTATTTTAGTTATAACGTTATGAGTGTGAGATCTTGTAGACCGTTGTAAATTAAACCAATAGACTAGCGCCAAAAAAACGTTAAATCGTTAATCGTCGTTTGGTATTTTTTATTATATTTCTAACAGTTACAAATCAGTTCCAACAGAAAACAAATTAAGTTCGTTCATGTACAGAAGCGATAGGTCTAATTCCTTTGTATTCATCTATTGATAACGTTGAAAAGTTTTAATAAAATATTTGCTTTATCAGTTTTACTTTTTCATTACAATAAAAAGTTATTGAAAACTATTTGTTTCAAAAAGCCTGTTTCAATTTATTAATACAATACATTTGATCAGAAATTTTCTTTCAGATTTGTCTGTAATTTTATTTTTATTTTCAAGTCACAACTGTTAAAAAAAGCTGTAATTATTTTACTATTCAGTAAAATTTTAGCTTTTACAGTTATATCCAACCAGAAAAAAACATGATTGTAATTTCTAGAGAACAATACATTTCACAGTTGATAAAAACCCTAGCAAATGAAATTAATTTGTTCTTTTATTTATATCCTGTAATCAAATTTGAAATTTTCAATGACATTCCTTACACGAATAAATGTTGTTTGTTTTGTGAAAACTCCAAACATTATTTATATTTCGTTCTTGCCATTGGAATAAACCGGTTTCAATTTATTTACTTCTTTGTATTATAACTCTTTTACGGTTTAAATTGCACAAATTGAAACAGGTTGAGTGCCTATTATCATCCACTAACTTCTAGAGTCATTCTAAAGAACCCTTTCACAATTAACAATATTGTAACAATATTATTCAGTGAACGTTATGCAAATCGACTTAGATAAATGCCTAACAATGGAAATGGCAACAATGATGACTCACGTGACCATTATTTTCGAAATAGCACACAAAAATAACAATTAACAACACACAAGCAAAGCTGAAATTTTTTTTAATAAAAACTAATAAAAAAACAACTGCAAATAAATTACCGAAAACGAAATGGATTTGTATGTTTTGTTGACTGAACTACCTGACAGTAGAGAAAAATTGATGTTTGTAAAATCTTTCTTGATATACTGAACAGAACTGAAAGGATTCATTAATGCACTTTAGAATGTCAGGTTTTAAACACATAGCTATTATAACCGCTGCGCAGTGAAAGTCAGTGTAGAAACATTTAAGTTTATAAACATTTATAGATGAAGGTGTCTGTTGGCAAATATTATAATACTAAGTGGACGTTGTGTAATTTTATTATTTATTCAGTTTGAACTCAGATTTACACGCTACATTTAAAAAAAATTGCTATAAAATGTGTTTTTACTATTTCCTTGATTTGTTCATTCATTTACTTGTTTGTTTTACGTACGTTTGTTCATTCATATGTTAATTCATTTATACGTTCGTTCTTTTTCATTCATTAATTCATTTTGTTTGTTTGTTCGTTCGTTCGTTTGGCTAATAACGAGACAAAACCGATACCATACGATACGATATCGGGATCTCGACTGAAATGTCAACTGTGGAAATTTTGTCTCGAATAAAACGAAATACAATAAATCAGCTAAATATATGTAGCTAATTTATTATGATCGTTTTTTTCTTATGCGGTTTCAACTTAAAATTTATTGTTTTTTATCCGTCAATAGCCACATTAATCTGCTATGTGAAATTCGATTCAGCTTAGCTCCTATTCAATGTCTGTCTAAACAAAACCTCAAATTATTTATGATTACTGATTTGTAACTCAACTATTTCAACTTTTATAATACTTAATTTATTATTTTAACATAGGGTGCTGAAGATGGTTTTATATAACTGAAACTGACCAGTAAACCCTGATTGTTTTATTATTTATCTTTTTTTCAACCAATAAATTCTTCAATTACAATTTTTGTCATCTTAAATAAATAAAAAAAAACTTTGAAACAACATTTTTACTAGTTGGTAATAACATTAATAGTAATAATAACATGAATGTGAAGTCAAGGCATTTTACGAATTATAAATAAGTTCTATTCCAATTTACTTAAACTAACTTTGAATTAACTGAATCAACAATTCATTTTCTTTGCGACACTTTTATTAATATATTTATTAATATCAACAACATAACAATGAAAATGTGAAGTTAAAGTGCGATTTGCCTCTAGCCTTAAGCCACGCCCTCTTAGGGTACTAGTCGACCTCTGAAATACTGCATACTACTACCATTTAGAAATATGCTGCCGGTTTCCAGACTAAAAAAAGTAAATATCCATAGGCTACAGGTTGTTAGGATAACCGAATTTAAAGTGGGGATAATAATAGTTAAATAGTTATTAACTTCTGTCAATATGTAGATCAAATAATAAATGTTGATGAATCAATTGTTATGTTGTGACAATTGTTAATTTAATATGTATGATATTCGTTATTTATTGAAAAATATTTTTTTTAAATCTCGGAATTTGTTTCGAGACTTTCACACCAGAACAAAATTTAAGTCTCGCTATTTGAATTTGATACAAAACATCCCCGCAGGCTGTATCGTTTTGAAATCCCGATTGATATCGAGATAAGTATTTTTTGACGCAGAGGTTTAGTAATAAATTACTGCAGCCACTAGACAATTATCCTCGACAAACTAATAAGAACCTTTAAATCGGTTAGTCATTGGGGTTTTACGTTTTCTCTATTTTATTCATTTCAATTAAAAAAGCTGTAAAACGGCTAATGAAAAAAACAACTTACAATTTTGTCATTGGATCATTGGACACAAGTTACTGTTGTCGCATTTTTAAGTTTTTCAAATATTTTATAACACTTCAACCACCGGATTTGTTTGCTTGCCGACTAGTCGTGGAAGTAAGAATTACCAAACGTCCCATTTTTATTACAATTGATAGAAGGCAGAAAACAGGTAACTTTTTTCATAACCAATAAGTTATATTAAACTTTTAAATTAGTTATTATTTTAATAATAATAATTAATCTTATATAAAACTATGTATTATTTTTTAAATCTCGGATTTTGTTTCGAGACTTTTACACCAGAACAAAATTTAAGTCTCGATATTTGATTTCGATACGAGACTTCTCCGCAGGCTGTATCGTTTTGAAATTCCGATTGATATCGAGATAAGGATACATAAATTAATACATACATTAATACATTTAAAACGAAAAAACTAAAAAATTGAAAAAAAACTAATTAGAAAAATTAAAAACACGTTTTTATTAAATGTTTTCAAAATAACATAATAAATTGTAAATTGTGAGGATAAAAGCCTGAGGTGCTTTCTTTTGCTCTCTTACAATCGCAACGACTGTGTTTCACGCTTTTATGTTTATAATTTATTTCGTACTTTATATAGAAACATGTTTTTATTTTTTTATAAGTATTTATTTAAATAATTGATTGCAGTTTTTTGACTTCGAATTGTCGTCATTGAATATCATCTTTTAGATCACAAATTTTAAGGGTTAAAATGAGATTAAATGTTTAACAAAATAACAGCATTGCTTTCCATTAAGAACTGAATTCCTCTCTATCTGAACAAAATCACAACCGTTGATAAAAAACCCTACGTTTTATTAAAATGAAACGCTGATACAATTAAAACGTTGCCATAGTACGCGTTAAAAAGAAAAATATTTAAGTGTTTGACTATTATTTGCCAGAGGTGTCTCGGTAATTAAACACACAGTTTATTTTTTTAAGCTTCGTTTAGTTTCATCTGAAGTTTGTTGGTTTGTTTGTAAGACAATTTTGTAGTTGATTTTTTGACCGCATTTCATTTGGAAAAAGGGGTCTCCCACAAGAGTTTTTCATATTAATAATGTTGTTTAATTTTTTAGTTCTACAATTTTTAGTGTGAGTGATTTCCTTATTCAAAGAAATTGCGTTTCACCATCACGGAGATTTGAACTCACGACGGCATGACGAAGGCCTAACCTGTTCACTCTTCGTTTTCTTAGTTCCCACCTCAACTCAGCAACAGAAAGTTCACACAGTATTTTTAAAGTTATTTTTTATGACCCATATTTTGACACGAATTGTTGTGATGATGAGAACCATGTTTGATTTATTTAGAACTAGAGATAGCCCGTCATAAATGACGGATACTTTTAATTTCAAAAATAATTTTTTTATTGTACCGTCACCTAAGAAACCCTGTGAGTGAGTCACAAAAAAAGTTTCACAATCTTTTGTTAACCCAACGAGAAATTCAAATTAAGCAATGTATGTAAACTCAAGACAACTCTTGTGAACCGCGGCTGAATCTAAAATTCATAACTTTTGAAAACATGATTAAACGGTGCAACAAAACAGTTCAGGAATTTTAGTTTGGGAACCAGTCAAAGCATGAAGCATTTTTAGTTGTATACTAGCTGGGTTACCCGGCGTTGCTCGGGGATTTTAAAGGCTTTTTTATCGTTTTCTCTCTGGCTCCCGTTTCCTTAACCGCTTGTTTTCCCGTTCCATGTCGCTTTCTCACTCCTGGTCGCATTTCTGCTCACGGTCGCTTTTCCGGCCCCGGTCTCTTTTACTTTTCCCGATCCCGGTTGCTTTTACGCTTTACCGCTCCAGCTTGCTCTTCTGTTCCTCCATTAAATTTTAGAGCCTTCCCAATGTGGCTTAGATGGGCTGTAGCGGAATGCTGTGCACAGTCATCAAAATTGATCTGTTCTCTCGTTAACACTTTGTTGTTTGGTTTGCTCGTTTAGTTACGTCTGAATTTCCTCAATTTTAATTAGTGTTCTTTAATGTATTGGTTCCACTCTGCAAATGTGATCTTCTGCAAAGGCTTATTATGATTGACTGAAGCTGAAAAAAAAAAGAATTTATTAGTTAACGGCTGCAATAATGTTAAAATCCGCTCATATATCTCAACAGGTTATATTTATTTTAAATACTTGTAAGATTATAAATGCTTATAATAGATTTATCACACACTGTTCAACAGCTGCTTTTCGTAAAATCGCTAGTCTTAGTTTTTGAGTTGTTCTTAGTTTTTAAGTGTCATGTCTACAGAAAGCATATAACGCTACATGTGGCATGTTAATAAATGTTGACCCGTGGCTTTGAAAAATGTGATATAAAACACAGATTGAAATAAAACATGAAGTAATAATAATATTAAAAACCTTCAAAGCATTAACTTAATGAATTTTCCGAGAGTTTTCTGAGATCATCAATTTGGAACAATCGAAGAGTACCACTTTTATTTAGCAAATGATGCAATTATAAATTGAACAAAACAGCAGCAGATTGATTGGCTGGTTTGAGAACTTTGTTCATGATTTTGTTGAAACACAAAAATACTGCACTTGCTTTCATTTCTTTTAAATTTCATGCACCTCATATATCAGTGAAACTTTTACAATAAATTGGTGTTGCATGTAAGATTTTCTTTAAAATGTAATTTTCTAATTTCCTCTGAAAAGTAAAAAATAAAATAAGACCGATAAATTAATTCATAATCTTATAGTCATAACTACTCGTGAATAATAATGGTTGTAATGCCATCACATAAAAAAAAACTTACCTGCCCAAAAAAATTTCTCATTTACCGATAGGCTGATAGCAAGCTCGTCGCTCAACAATATTAGATGAGGAACAATTGAAGTCAGAAGCCTTGAACGATAAATATGAACAATGAATTTAAATTTATTTTTCCAATCTGCCACTCCTTTTTGTAAAACACAAAATGTTAGAGCATAATGATAATCTTATAATAATTAATAATAATATAACATAATTAAACACGTGCAATGCAACCAACGAAACAAATTGAAAGATACACAGTAAATCATGATTTTAAAAACTAAAAACAAATTACCAAAGCATTGCCACTTACTTTTGAATGGGAGATATAAACAATGAATTTCTAATTTGATTTAATTTTAATTTGTTAAGTCTGGAACTATTTTTGTAAAGCACAAAATATCTCCAAATAGAAGAAATTCCACCTGAAATCCAAAGTTATCTAGATTTAAAAAATAAGTTGCTAAAATCAAATATAAAGTTTACCGATAGCAGAGCTATCGTATCGGAGGTTCGGAAGAGAATGAGCCTCAATGAGCTCTATGAAATCAAAACAAAGGTATCCGGCGGCACCATAGATATCTATGGGCGGCACTAAACAACACACATATTTATTTAATTTAATATTTATATTTAAAACCTTTAAAACTTAAGAAAAAAATTTAAAAATATTTTGTATAATTTAACTATAAATTAATTTTATTTTATTTTGTAGAAAAAAAATTTACTCCAACTTACTACCGCTGACCAAAACGTTTTTTGTTCATAAAACATCAACGGAGAAACCAATTTATTTAAAATTTTACAGGAACCACCGCTTGAATAAGATACATAAGTGTGCCAAATTTCAATTAAATCTGTTCGGCCGTTTACATTTTATGTCCGAACAAACAAACAAACATTTCATTTTTATATATAAGATTAAAGCAAATTTAATGAATTTTTTATCGTGTTTAAATTTTCAATTTACTAACGTATCCCTACTATAAAAGCGCAATGATGTATTATGTATTATGTCACCCGATTACCATCTGCAGGTCAGAAAAAACTCACGTTGATAGATTATGAGACGCTGAACACGGTTTGTTGGTTAATTTTATAAAATTTCATTATATAATACATTTCGATTGCAGCGCCATTTTTTTTATCTCTAGGACTGGGAGTGTATATAGCATGGACGTCTTAATATAAGAAGTCGATGGTATATAGCTGCCAAGAAATGGAGCGAATCGTCAATCGATCTCTTATGCAATTTCTTTTAAAAAATAATCTAATTAATAAACGTCAACACGGATTTACTCCTGGCTGCTCGACAATTACTAACATCCTTGAATGCGCTGACCGGTGGAGTGAGGTGATACAAGCAAGAGAGTTGCTAGATGTCATATACTTGGATTTCAAAAAAGGATTTGATTCCGTATCTCATCTCAAACTCCTGCAAAAAGTAAAGGCCTATGGAGGTAAGGAGGGCCTACTGACTTTTTGGACTCTAGATTTCAACGAGTTGAGGTAGGAAATTTTCAATCCGAAGATATTTCAGTGATCAGTGGTGTTCCTCAAGGGAGTTTGGGCCCTACTTTATTTCTTTTATTCATCAATGACTTGTAAAAATATTTACAAGTCTCATATCTTCTTACAAAATATTAAAATGTTTTCATAAAATTAACAAACTTGAGCAAATTGTTAATTTATACATAACGGAGTCTGTTTCTGCAAGGATCTGCTGTTAGAAAATTTCTTGGAAGTTTGGAACACATGATTTTTTTTTTATTTTTAGAAATTGTATTTTAAAAGGAACGCTAGGTGATGATGTTTTGAACAAAAACAAAATTTCTAAAGTTCAAGAAGCAAAAAAAATAGAAGATAAAACAAATAACCATATTGATAATGACAATAGAAACTTTAAGCATCTTCAGTTTATTAATTGCCGTGGTGATATTTTACAGCACGATAACGCTATGAAAGTTTACATCTTTTTTAAAAGCAAGTTTTTAATTTTTTATATTAATTTTCACTTGTTTTGTTTCTTTTTTTTCTTTTTATGAGAATATTTTTTTTCTTTTATCCCGATTTAGAACTGGGTTGCAAAAACAAGGCAGAATTAAAATAAGTAAAAATTAGTTTCAATTTATGTTGATTATTTATTACTATATAAATATCGCAATGCAATGGGTTTAGTGTTCAATTAATTTGTTTTACTTTCTCTACATGAAAAAACAAAAACCCAGCATGGTAATTCAGAAGAAATTCTGTTTCAATCAGAAATTTCTTGCGTATTGATAAGGTTCTGCAAATAATATTATAAAGCTGTGGTTGCTTCTCAGTCACTCTCCACCCATCTGATTAGAAATCTTCTGCGTATTGATGACGCCTTACTGATAATATGAAGTTGTGTCTATTAAATAGCTAAATACGTGTAAACTCGCCGTTGTGTTTAGCTTGGAGGAGGAAAGCGACGGAGCAATACCATGGCCTATGAGGATCATCCGAGGCTGGTTAAATTGCTAGCTGCATGGGAGGTCGATTTGCCGGTCTTGTCCATCTTATTGCACCTCACTAGTTGGCGGACTGGAGTGAGTCGAGCCATATGCCCACAAAAGCCTTGTGCTTTCTGTGGCCTCCCTGCCTCAAAGCCAACATAAACACGTCACCAAACACTCAAACATACATACCGTCTAAATTGTCTTATTGACAGATACAGACGTTAAACAAACCACACACACGCATTGTTTAGCTTGCAGTTAACTAAACATTCATTTTAAGTGCTTAGTGAAGAATACTAAACTTTTATTATGTTACTTATTCAATAATCCAGAATTATTCAATCATATTTTGTTGTTTATATGCATCGGCGTCGCGATTTAAACCGCAATGAGTATTGGTTTTTATAGGTTGCATTGAATAAATTTTAATTTAGGCTGGAATTATTGTGTGACTTGCAAATCTGTGAACCGTCATGTAAAAAACCTCCCATCCAAACCACCACCACCCGTATTTTAAAAACCTTGCGATCCTTTGATTGATTCGTTTTACGATATCCTCTTGACTTGAACCTTTTCTGCTGACAATGAATTTTGTCGAAGTCTGAGCTCTAAGTAATCCTTAATTCTTATCACATTTTACTTTTTTTTTTAGCAAACTTTTAGTAATAAAGATAACAAAAATAATCGAAAAACAAATGTGTGGTTTATTTCAAAGTTCTAAAAAAACAAAAAATAGATCTTTGATGAAAAAAACGTTTTTAAAACATTGCAATATTACTGTTTTTGCTTGAAAAAAATAATGAGCTGTGATTTCGACTGGTTAATTTGTCTGAAATTCAAAACAATGAAATCAGTTATCTATATAGTATTATTTTTTTAAAACATATTGTTTTGCATTGAAAAACACATTTTAGTTAGTTAATTTTCTATATAATATTTTTCATAAAATAATTTTTTTCTACGGCATTAAATCAACTTCATAAAAACGATGAAGACCAAATACATAGTTTTGATAAGAATCTAAGTCGAGAGTCCAAACAAAACGAAAAACAGGTTGTGTTATTCAAATAAAATAATATGTTCCTAATAATGCTGTTTGAGTTTGGTTTCAATTATTTATTTTAGCATGAATTATTAACAAACTTGCAATTGCAGTTTGAAGTAAACGAAACTGTAAAAAATAAATAAACTGCAACATTTTCGAGTGTCCTGAGCTAGTAGTTTTGTAAATGGTATTTTTTTATAGGTGTGTTATTCATATAAATGAAACGTCTCAAATGACTTGTGTTTCAAATATAAACATATACACTGTATAACAATCTTTATTGTTTTAATTTTTTAACCGTCACCCATCATAACAGCGTTACGCAAAAGTTCACAACACGTGCATTATTTAAGACTTTAACAGACACCTTTGTGATAAGGTCAGTGAAAACATAAATGAATAACGCTTGAGCTGAGCAGCGGCTCGCTATTTATAAGCGTGATGTGTGTTATAACAGCCCTTCATGAAATTAATTTGTTTCTCAAATCAGGCAACACATTGAATATTGAAGGTTCCAATGTAATATAAAATAAACTGTTAAGTATGCTCTGCACAAGTACTTTAAATAGAAATCAGATTTATTCGCACTTTTTCCACAATTGCCAGCACATTTTTAGAGAATCATCAATTTTAAAAAAAGTACTAGAAAACATTCGGAATTGTATTGAGTTGGCAAAAGGTATTCAACAGTTTTCCGAACAATTATAATACTGTATCATGAACATTTTTTATTTTGTTCACTGTGGGTAGGACAAATGTTATTAATTGAATGCATTTATTTGTAGACAATAAATTATTGCTTACATGAACATCATGTTTATTAAATACATTTTGGAAGCTTGCCGTTTTTCTGATCCTCAATTTAACTAAAATCATTATTTTGACTGATTCATGAAAAGCTTTAAAATGCTGATAATTATGTAGATTTGTTAAGTAGGTCAAGACCTAAATTTTCAAAGCGTTTCAGTTTTTCTGTAAGAAAAAGAAGAAAAAGGGGCAAGCCAAATGCCACAATATTTGAACAAATTAACCGAAGAAAAGAAAAAAATAACAGAGGTAAAGAGGTAAAACAAAAAAAAATTGAATGAGCAAGGAACAATTTAGAAAAAAAACGAGAGAGATAAACAACAATAAAAAAAGTTAAAAAAGCTGAGTATTGTTGGCTAAATCTGCTAATTAAATAAATAAAATCTATTATATTAATCATCAGTTTTTTCAACCCTAGCATAGCGTGTGTCGTGTTTCGAGTTTATTAGACAAACAAAGTCCGCTGACAACGATATACAAACAATACTAAAACAATCGCGACATGGACGTCTATATAATAGTATCTGGACAGTCAGCCAATAATAGCCTTGTACCCAGTTGGTCCCATGACTGCGCAATGCTTCATATACGCATTATAAGTTTGATTTATAGCTAAATTATGTGTAGTGAAAAACACAACGCTGTTTTGAGATAAAACAAATATATTTTACTTAACCAAAATCCATAAAAAGTAAAAATCATACAAATAAAGAAAAAGTAAACTTAAGAATTTAAAATTATAACAATTATAGTTATTAGTAGTAAAGTCAAAGTTATTAGAACATTTTCAATATTTTAACATTGGGATAATTAAATCAGTAAAAATTGTATGTTTTCAGTTCTGAGTTAAGATTCAAAGGTGTGCAATCAATTATTTTGCAGAAAAGCACTCTGACTCGATGACGATGACGACAGAAATAATTTTGCCAGATCTGGTGATGCCTTGATATCTTTAAAAACTTTCCAGCAATGTACACATAAAATGAAAGCGTACTCTGATGGTCGTGTCAAATCTTCCTGCTGCTGCTATCAAGGATCTGTTTTTCAGAAATTAAATAGCAAGCACCAAATTATCGAGCCCATACATTTCATCAAGACATTTGATGATCTTTTTCAAAATGCTGGTCAATGGAATAGTTACACAACTCGATTCTCTTAAAGTGTTATAAGCTGCTGGACTTTCTGCATGAATCGTATATATGACATGATTGTGAGCCCTGGTGAGTAATGACAATGAAACTTGCTTTTTGTAAGCAGTTTGGCTCGTTCTAAAACAAATTCAAGTTTGCGTTGTTTTTCACTTTCTGTACTGCATTCTGTTAAGATGTTTATTCTTTCTTTTAAAATGCTAACAGCCATTTTTGTGAATGACGGACAGGTTATAGTTTTTAAATTTTCTGACCAAGTCTTCATTCGAGCTGCCAAATTAATAAGCTGAGACGTTGTCGTAACTAATCCGTTTGTTAAAAAATCTTTGAATGTGTCGGCTGGAACATTTACATTAACCACACTGACAACCGTTGACAGATTTTCTGCCACCGAGATGCAAACAGCCACTTTAATTTTACCAGCTTCTACTTTAAAACAATACATTAACAAAATGCCATCAATTGTGGTAATAGTGAAGTTTGTTGGCAAAGTCATTTCATTCTTTAACCGTTCTGCCAAAACGTTAAATGTTTGATTTGCTAAACAATCACTTTTGAAAAAATTCTTCTCCATCTCAACATTTCTTTTTATTTCGTACTCGTGGCGAATTGAAACTGTAGCACAAACAATAGATCTTGACGGTACTCTACAAGTTGAGCAGTATTTTGGAGCACCGGGAAAAATACTAGGTACTGCCCCTTTTTTCAGTCGACGTTGAAAAAGCTGTCCGGACTCTAATTTTAGTTTTTTCCTTCTTTGATGCTGATTTGTATCGACACAGCTGGATTCAAAGTCTACTTCATTAAAAAAAATTGAGCAAATTTTTGAACTGGCAGTTGGTTTCCATTCTTTTCGAGGATTTGCTTTAATTATATTTCTGTAGAAGTATATTGTCATTTATATGAACGCTATGCATTGTTGATTTATTTTCGCCCGCCGATAGTCCCGGATCACTTTTGTAGTTTGTTTTGCAACGATATGCCTGGCCCTTGTGCGGCATTTTTAGCAATAAAAACTTTTACAATACAGAAATAAATCCAATTGTTCAAAATAGTAGCAATCCTAACTGTTTCCAAACGTCAATCTAGTCAAACTTACGATAGCGTAAAGCTAAAAATAGCTATATTTAAATAAACAAGTGTTGAGCGTTGTCACTAAACTAAAGCGTAATTTCAACGATAAATATTATTATATTTCAATGTTATCAACATTTTCAATGTTAAAAATAACCAGTACAGGCTTTATAACTATAAATCCAAACGCAGACCGAACAACTCGAACACGAACAGCTAAATAGATATGGGACCAACTGGGTACAACACAACAGCTCATAAGGATTTGGCTGATTGTCCAGATGCTATTATATAGACGTCCATGAATCGCGAGTACAGAACGAGCGAGAACAATGAGATCAGACTGTATGTTGAATAATCTTGATTACCACAGCCATGCTAATCAGCTGTACAACCAAAGATAGGAAATACGCTGATAATAATAAACATAGACAAATCTAATTAATATAAATATTAATATATAATATTTAACAATATAATATGTAACAATATTACACCTCCCTCCCAAGCTAGTCAAACCCATAGCGCTTGGGAGGTCTAATTTGACGTCCATGTCTGGTTTCCCTGGAACATCCTGGAACAGGTGGCTCAGGAACAGAAATGGCAGGAGCTTCATTGCAATCTGGTGGAACTGTAGAGCCTTCAACGTCTGGAGTCATCTGCTTGTCTTCACTGGTGCATTGTGTTGGAATTTGTGCCAAATGTAAATTACCTGAAAAATACTCTTTAGTTGGAAAAATAAACCTTCTGTTTCTGATAAATTCATGCCCATCAGCTGTGACTATTGTGTATCTTCTAGGATTATTGACCGATTTGATTTTTCCTTGTCTCCAACTATTATTGATGCGGAATCTGACTGGTGTATCTGGAACAAGAAGCTGATGTTGTGTGGAATGACGAGCATCGTGAAAAACCTTGGTTTTCTGTTGGCATTGAGTTAAACGCTCCTTAGCATCTCTAATGACTTCAGGTTTCAGCTTTCTGGTCACAATTGGAAGAGCATCTCTCAAACGTCTGCTGAACAAGAGTTGAGATGGCGAAACATGCATACCTGAAATTGGAGTGTTTCGTAAACTTAATAAAGCCCGTTGCTGGTCAGTCTTTGATTCTTCAGCTTTCTTGAGCACATTCTTTATGGTTTGAATATGTCTTTCGACCATGCCATTTGACCGTGAATTTCCGGGGCTTGTGAACTGCCAACGAAAACCCCAATCTAAAGCAAATTTTCTACAGCTTTCTGAGTTGAATGGCATGTTATCTGAAACAACTGTCATTGGGATGCCATGTCTTGAAAATAATGACTTGAGCTTACTAATAATTTCTGTGGATGTTTTGTTCTGTAGCTGAACAACTTCTGGATATTTACTGAAATAGTCGACTACAAGCAAGAAATCACGGGAATTCAAAGTGAATATATCTGCTCCAACTTTCTCCCATGGTCCTTCTGGAATATTGTGAGGTGAAAGAACTTCGCCTCTAGGAAGACTTCGATTGTTAAGACATGGGGAGCAGGATAGAACATGAGTTTCAATATCGCGATCAAGTCCAGGCCAGTAAACACAAGTGCGTGCTAACTGTTTCATTTTGTCTATCCCCTGGTGGGCTGCGTGTAATTGTTCCAAAACCTTAGGGCGCTCTTTCTGAGGTGGGATCACTCTGTCATTCATCAGTATAATTCCGTCAGCAACAGTCAGGTCTTGTCGGCAATCCCAATACGGTTGAGCCTCTGATAAGACCTTGCTTTTTAGGTGAGGCCATCCATTGCGGATGTAATTGATTACTGAAGATAGCTGAGAATCTGACAATGTTCCTCGACTAAAGTTGCAAAGAATCTCTGGAGATACACTAAGAGTGCTGACTAGTGTGTGAACTGCTATTGCCATGTCAGTTTCAACAAAATTTGCTTCCTTTGGAGACCGACACACACTTGCAATTGTGACAAGTCTTCCCTCTGGCTGGACAAGTTGATTTGTGAATTTGGCCACAATTATTGCACTTTTTCTGAAAAACTTTTTGTGAATTTTTAGAAAACTCCATACTATTTACTTCGTATGTGTTGTCTTTTTTAATCGATTTAAAATTTGATTGGAGTGTTTCCATTGTGCTGGCAATTTTAGCAACATTATCTAATGAAATGTCAACTTCTCCCATTATTCTCATTTTGGTGACTTTATCTGGATGAGTGAAAACGAACTTATCTCTGATCATCTCCTCTGGGTCCTTGAATTCACAGTTTCTAGAAGCAATTTTCAAGCGATCCAGAAATTCGATTGAAGATTCTTCAGAGTTTCGTGTGATATGGTAAAAAACGAATCTTTCAGTCAACAGATGTCGTTTTGGCGAGCACCTCTGTTCAAATCTTTGAAGAACGACGTCGTGCTTTAGTTTGTCCTCCTCTCTTTCCCAATCCATGTCATAATAAATGGAATTGGCAGCTTCTCCAAGGGCACTTAACAGAAGAGCCACTTGTCGGTGCTCTGGTAACTGGTTGCCGTCGCAAAGTTGAAAGTATGTTGTATACCCACATCGCCAGCGTCTCCATTCCTCAGCAAGGTTTGAAGAGCTGATGTCGAGCGGAGGCGGTTGCCTAATGCTGAAGGTAGATGCCACGTTTTGTTGACGAGAAATGAATTTCTGCATCGTTTCAAACAATTCATCTTTAAATCCTGTCGACTGCGCCATGTCGTGTTTCGAGTTTATTAGACAAACAAAGTCCGCTGACAACGATATACAAACAATACTAAAACAATCGCGAGTACAGAACGAGCGAGAACAATGAGATCAGACTGTATGTTGAATAATCTTGATTACCACAGCCATGCTAATCAGCTGTACAACCAAAGATAAGAAATACGCTGATAATAATAAACATAGACAAATCTAATTAATATAAATATTAATATATAATATTTAACATTATAATATGTAACAATATTACAGCGTGGAATAGGAACGTTTCAAAAATAATGATGATGATGATGATGATAATGATGATTGTGTTTATTTTAATTTCTGTTTGGCAGATTACATTAACAACAACTTGGCTTGAAGTTACTTTTAATTTTTTGATTTGACCAATCTGACAATATTACCAATCTGACAATTTTACCAATTTGACAATTTTACTTGGACAAACGTTCCACGACGCTCAAAAAAATCTGTACCCTATTGAAGATTACATGGCATCGCAAAGTTTAAATATGGATAGTTTGGCTTTTAGAGAAAAATGGCTTTTATCTGGCAAAAACGATTTCCTGTTAGATCGATTATTTGGATTAAGTTATTTTTGTGGTAACACGTTCAACACCAAAAATGTTTTTTTTTTATAAATATTTCTTTTAAATTAAAAATTTAGTTTTTAAAAAGTATCAGTTATTACTTTTTTTCGCATAAAAATAATGTTTTTCTAAACAAAAATTTCTTTTGGAACGCGTCTGCAAAGAAATAAACAACAAAATGCAACTGTATTTAGCGGTTTTATGTTGTTTCAATTGTCCTATGCTTTTAGATTTGCTAATCGCATAATAATGATATATTACTTAGAGGTTACGGTTAAGCTCTTGTTCTATTTCATATCATATGGATTATAAAAAAACCAACAAGAAGTCCAATATTTGTGAATTTAAAGAATAGTTATAGAACAACTTTATAATGTCAAAGTAGACAAGTTGAAATTTTGTATGTTCCTGAACAGATATATTTTGATCTATGCCTTGAACATTTTATAACATGTAAAAGTATGATAATAATTATAAGCTATTAAAATTATAATTAACTTTAAATAGTTTAAAACAACTGTTTAGCCAATATTTTGCAACCGGTAGCAAATATTTAGTTTGTTTCCAAAAAATAAAAAAAATGAAAAAAAGTTGTGTATGAAATTTTGAGCTGACCCTCTGTAAAAATGTCAGTGATGAAATAAATGAACAAGAGTTGCTCAGTCGTCAGCGTGATCTGAAAATAAGGTAGGCGGCGGAGCGATACCATAGCCTAGAATAATTTAGCTAGATTAGATAGCAAAAGGTTTTTTTTAATCGCTAAAGGGTCTTAACTTATGGCTCCAGCAGCAAGCAAACACGATATATTGTATTCAAAAATCATTTTTGATTTGAATCAAATAATTACTTCATTCCGTTTTTAATAGTTTATAATTTTAATAGCAATTTGATGTGAATGCATGTTAAACAATGGTTTAATTTAGAAAAAGGCCTATTTATTACAATGTCAACTGAATTGTATTTCTTTGGTGTACCAAAAATAGCAGACATCAGCAACTGCCATTATTTTAGAAGCGGGAATGATGGTTAATATCAATGGTATTTTATCCGATTGATTAGCTGATGCTGTGATCGTTGCGAGAGTGCTTGTTGTTGTAGATAACAGTACTTGTAGTTTCTTGAGAAGGTGAATTATCAGAACGTCCAACACCTTGCTTTATTAGCTGCTCTACATTGATTAATTTTATTATTCTTGTCTTTCTAGAGTGATTTAAATTAATTTTGCATTTAATGAGTAACGATTACGTAATTTATTTTTAAACGGATAAACGTTGGAAATTGAAAAAAAACTCCTATCGGTAATATGCTGATTATTTTGTAACTATAAATAATTATCTTCAGTCATCTCTATAGCAGAACTAATCAGTAATCATAAGATAATAATTAAACTGGGTTCTAGATAAATTAAACGCCGGTTGTAATTGTTTTTAAATCAGTTAAAATAAATTATTTTGAAACTCTAAAACAGATTTAGCGAATATCATATGAGACATCTTTTGATTGATGGCAGCAAAGCTTAAATGCTTTTCCTGAGTTTCTCTCAATGAGGATGGCGCTTGCATAAGAGGAGACTGCGGCGGAGCGATACCATAGCCTATGAGGATCTTCCGAGGCTGGTTAAATTGGTAGCTGCATGGGAGGTCGATTTGCTGGTCTTGTCCAACTTATTGCACTTTATTAGTTGGCGGTGCATATTTATGTGTAGACAAAAATGATAAAACCCCACTAAAATTCCCGAGCAACTAGTAATTAAATATACACCAAATGTTAACAAAATTGGACTATGAGAAATGCTTCCACCCGGACAAACAGAGACACAGAGAAACAAAAGTAAATTTAAAAAAAAAACATGATAAAAAAGTATTGTAACTATAATAATTTGTATTATCATTAGTAACACAGAATTAGAAAATCAAACTCGCTTTGAAAAGCTTAACAACCATACGTTTAACTAAATTGTAGTAAGGATAACGAATTTATAGTTCACTAAAATCAACAGTAAACAAGACTATTTAAAACGTAGGTATGGAGGATAACTGTTCCAATGTTTAATAAATAAAATAAGTTAACCATGGTGATATTGTTTAGTTGTAATCGGCAAATACAAACTGTGAAAAAGCCTTAAAAACAGTCATAAATCAAAACCAAAAAAAGTATTAAAGCGTAATCAAAAGCAAAAACAATTGGTAAAAATTGAAGTTTACCAAGAATACCGATTAGTATTGAAAAAGCAAAAACAAAAAAAAACGTTAGAATTGAGCTATAAATCGTGACAATCCAAAATGAGCGTTTGAAAAAAAATGAAAAACTGCCTTTTTTTATTTTTAAGAAATGATTATATGTTTAAATACAGGTTATCTTTAAAAACAAAAACTCATTAGTGATGAGTTGTAGGAAAAAATCATACGTTAATACTGGTGGAAGAGCGGTAGAGCGTTCGCCTGTCGATCGTTATGTCAGCAGCTCGAGCTTTGCCGGCGTCACCAGCGTAACTCCCTTAAACAAGGAGTTCACTTGCATTCGCTAGGGGTTAGGCGCCTATAAATGGCTGCCTCATATGCATCTGCGTGGCCTTGAAGTCTAAGGATTACCGCCACGTTAAACATTGTCCAAAAAAATTCATATAAATTGAATTAAATTTTTCAGAAACTCCAAAAAAAGTTTAGAGTGCATCATTCTAGACACCTCTTGCTTGATACATAAAAAACAAGCAATGTAAAATATTATTTTTAAAACTACCCAAAACTCACAATGCAGAATTTTAAATAAGCTTATTGATTCAGAAGTGTTTATTAGGTTAGTCAAAGCTTCTCAGGTATCAAAAAACTTGAAATAATAATTAGACATAATCATGCTTGAAAATTTTTAGAGAGATAAATGTAAAAACATTAAAACAAATATAATTGTTAGCGTTAGTTTGTTGATAAAATAAAAATAAACAAATATATTTTTGACAAAACACATTTTTTAGAGTGAACTAAAAACATGAAATAGATCTTTTTTATACGCTTTTCTTTAACTTTATTTTTGGTTGTATGTTTAATTTAATGGTTGGTGTCTTCAAATCAAATTTTAAATAACAAACCTTTTTCAAATTGAGCTGCAACTTGAAATAAAAATAAAGTATTGGTGACAATGCAGTGTTTTACTAAATTACAGTCACAAAACAATAACATTTTCTCTGCGGCATGTGAAGGAGTATATAATGTTTAATTACCGTATTAGATTTTCAGCACTAGTTTTTATCTTTTCAAAATATTTAAAATGACACTTAATTTAAAATAAATTTCCTATCTGAGTGGCTAGTATATTGGTTGAGCTGAAAAATAACGTTTCGCAGTTGACGATTAACGATTGCACATGGGCAACTCCATGTTTAAAGTTTCTTAGAATGATTAAAGTCAACAGATTAAAATATAACTGGCTACTAGCGGTGATTTGCTGATTGTTGATACTAAAATTATATACTTGGAAAAACAAAACAAACACTGTCGTATAAAATTAAATTTAAACCTTCTTATTGTGTTTTTCGTTATTTAAAAAAAATATAAATGATCAACAATTTAATGGATTTTAGAAAACTATAAAGCTGATACATATTAACTATGAGTCAATTGAAATACATTATTTAGAAGATATTTTATTATCGACGCATCATAATTAACTATGTAATTCAGCTTGCATCATATGAGACACCTTTTGCTTGACGGCGGTAAAAGTTTAAATGTTTTTCTTCTCCGGACCGTTGCGGGCTGCAGTTTTAAATAACTATCTGCGTTTTCCATACGATATAAGTATATAATATATGTTTAGACAATTTATTGCTAAGATTGAATTGAATGTTTATTAAACAGGAAAAGCTAACCACAAAAGCTTGTTTAATGGTTTAAAATTAAACAAGTAAATAAAAAAATGAGTTTTTCAACACGAATTTTTATTTCAAATAGATTTGATTCAGAAATACAGAAGATAATCAAATTAAGTTGTTTGTTTAATTGATTCATGTATTGTCATCAAATATAAAGCTATGCTGAAAGTTCCAGCTTCCTAGCTAGTCAAAAATCTGGTTATATTTTATTTGCAAAATTTACGTACAGAAAAAGACACGCACACACATACACAAACAAAGATTGTAACCTGAATAAAAGGTTGTGAAAACCATGACCGTAAAAATTAAAAAAAAAAATTTTTTCACTATTTCCATTAAAACAAATTACATGATAAAAATTAAAAACTTAAAATTGAAATTAAACTTTTGTAATGAATTTTTTAGATTAAAATTAACAAAAACGTTTTGAACTGGGGACTGGCTTCTAAAAATTATTAACAAATCTTAATGATTCCTTTAATAATTCAAAGCAGTTGATTTCGATACGTTTTCTTTTGAAACAATCCTACCTACAATTATTTATTTTAATTATGAGCTGCATTGAAGTATTGTTTTCTTCAACATTTGTAATTTTTATTCACTTTTGTTTGACAATTTTACTCATTATTTCGAAAAAAATAAACAAATTTGATATAACTGAACTTTTCAGAGTTGTTCAAATGATCGTTGTAAGTCGACAACAGCTAAATTCTGTAGAATACTCGTAGATTAATATACACTTGTACTGTTACAGCTATTTATGAAACCTTTTACAACAAAACTAAGAATTTTACAAGATGTTGCAAATCTCAAAAGCATTCCATTCCAGACTTGCTTCTTGTCGAGGACGTTGATTTAACGACTTGTGTAAAAGTGATCACTGTGTGTTAAATTTCTTTGTTATTACAAATTTATATAAATCAAAAGTCCTTATCATATATAAAAATTAAATATATTATTCAATGAAATCTGATATAAATTGGTCTGCAACAATATTAACTGGTGTATTTAATATGGCAAATTGGCTAGCTGAGATTTTATATAAGAAACGCGCGATAGTCTGGAAATAAGCCCCACAATTAATAATTAAATTATTGTTCACATAATGGATGAGTTAGTAATAAATAAATACGCTGTTGAAAATAAAATTAATAAGTTAAATAAATACAAATCTGCAGGACCATATACTCTTTTTTAAGCGTTGTAGTAGAATATAAACTTATATTTCTAGTTATTTAAATAGTTATACAACAAATCATTGCAAACTCAATTGGTGCTTGATGATTGGAGGTATACTATCATTACCCCAGTTTATGAAATAGGCGATACGAATACTGCAAGTAATTATAGCTGTATTTCCTGTAAACTGTTAGAACTTTTGATTAAAGATGATTTAAAAGTATTTTTTGAGAGAAATGATTTTCTAGATTACAGTCATCTACTATTCAGTATTGAAGTTTGATGTATGTGTGGAGCAGTGTAACAGATAAAATGGATACAATTGAAAGACCGATAACGGTTGTCTGAATATGCGCCGCCTTAGTAAAAATTACTTATTTTCCGAGACCATTTCTTTTCTAAGGTGTTTTGCTCAAAAATTATGGCTTTAATAAATAAAATTTGAGACAAGATTTAAACAATGAAAAGGACTCGGAGAGCCGTTATAGAAACATGAAGTAATGAATAGTAGTAGTATTTTATCAAAATACTAAAAACCTAGAAAATGCGTAGTTATAAACGAAATTCAACAAAATGCTAAACATTATTTTGTCGAATTGTTAAAAACTAATAGGAATTCGTTTTTTGAAAAAGTATTGGCCTTTTTATTCACTTTTTTAAAGGAATAAAACAGTATGTAGTAAGAAATTTTATACTGAACAACTTCTTACAACAATATGAATAAAACAATCACCAACCAAGCAATTATTTTTTTGATGATGGTTCTTAGGAACCCAAAACAATTGCATATTTCTACGTTCAATAAAAGAAAGAAATTTCTTTTAAACAATTCAAAAAACTACTATTTTAAAATGTTAAACATATCTGCCTTGATTATTGATGTTTAAGTGGTTTTTGATAATCAGGGGGTTTTCCAAATGAAATTTCACAGAGGTTGAGAAAAAGTAAATTTTATTTCAGTGTTGTTTCAATTAAAATAAAACAGTGTTTTTACTGCAATGGTAATTTTTGATTCCAAATCTGCTACAAGCAATTGACATACGATATAAATATAAACAAGTTATAAGGGTTAATAAGTGCGTGTTTTGTGTTTTTCCTAATTCATTTCTCCCGCCTAATCTATAAACATTGTAAGAGAGATAAGTAATAAATTATTTGATTGTGGCAAATAATCAATAAATTTTCGTGGCACTTGGACACTTGTTTTGAGTTAGTCAGTATACTTTGTTCAAGGTTTTGTTTAATTTTTTTTGATAATGCTTTTAGCTTTTAGTGATTCCCATTTAATTGTTCAGCTTAATTTAGAAATAATAGATATCTCAAAAATGCAGACACAGGCTGTTGAACAAAGCAGTGCATTAGCGAAAAAATAATGGAGAAATAAACAAGTAAAGGAAAAAACGGGTTTTTTAACACAAACTTAAATTTTAAATAGACTCGATTTAGAAATACAAAAGATGTTCAAATTATTTTTTTAATTGAATCCTGTATTGTCATCCAAAATGAAGCTACGCTAAAAATTTCAGCTTCCTAGCTAGTCAAAAAGCTAGTTAAATTTTACTTGCAAGATTTGCGTACAGAGAAAGCAACACACACACAAACATAGATTTTAACCTAAATACAAATGTTAAAACTGCTATTTAAAAAAAGCTAAAGATTATTTTCGTAATAAAACTAAAATGTCGACGGCTCTCTTAGCATGACGGCCATATCAGTTTATTGAGGTTTTTCGAACTTTTATATCCTAGTTTCGGGTTCAGTAACTGCCAGAAGATTCATTTTTCAAGTTTTCTTGAGTTATCGTATGAACTTTCACTTACAAAATGCCTTTGAATTACTGCAATATGTTATTACAGTTAGTTATGAATCAAGTTTTGAATATGATAAACCTTTTGAAGACATTTTGTTTTATGGTGTGTTACAAATTATCAGTCTTTCATCAGATACTTTTTTCCGTTTAAAATATTTGTGCTTATATTTGAGTACACATTTTTGTGTTTATACTTGTGTACATTTTATATACTTGTACTTGTACTTGAGTACACGTTTGTGTATTTATACTTTTGTACAAGCTTGTATACTTGTACAAACCTGTGTACTTGTTGGATGACGTTGAATTCTATTTTATGTTTTTCACTCAAAAGTAATTTTGTAAACAAGTTAAAACGTTTGAACATTTTGTTATCAACATGAACAATTATGAAATTTTATAGAGAAAATGCCAACAAATCTTTGTTTAGTTACGTTATATATATATGTATTTAAAATATTAGTTCATGTTCCAGTTTTCAGAAACAGATATTAGATCAAACCTAACAGATATTAGATCAAAAAAAAGAAGAAAAAAGGGCAAGCCAAATGCCACAATATTTAAACAAATTAACGGAAGAAAAAAAAATAACAGAGGTAAAGAGGTAAAACAAAAAAAAATTGAATGAGCAAGGAACAATTCAGAAAAAAAACGAGAGAGATAAACAACAATAAAAAAAGTTAAAAAACCTGAGTATTGTTGGCTTAATCTGCTAATTAAATTAATAAAATCTATTATATTAATCATCAGTTTTTCCAACCCTAGCATAGCGTGGAATAGGGACGTTTCAAAAATAATGATGATGATAATGATGAATAATTGACTGACAGATAAGCGATACATTGTATCGAGAAATGTCAATGTACGAGTCTTTATCAATTACATGCTTTCAAATGCTAATTTCTATGTGTAGTTGTGATAATATAATTGGCTTGTCTAACGGGTTGTAATTTTTTACTTTCTGTGCTTGCAGATTCCAACTTTCAGGATACGTGATTGTTTGTTTTTAGGAAATCTCAAGCAGTAATACTCGTAAGGTTGAAGAAATACACAATAATTGGATTAATTACAGCAATATCCATTAGGAATTATTTATTGAACTCCAACAAACCAACATTTTTTTCCTAAAAGTTGTATTGGTAAACTCTGGTTCAACATAAATGTTTTATAAATTATTAAAATTAATTGAATGATATTTGATACATGAATACAAATAGTTTTGTTTCATATGTTTCCGCAGCACTTCAAGGAGTTAATTTGTTTCTCAAAACCGATGATACATTTAATACAGAAAATTCCAATGTTACAAAAATTAAAGCTTGAAAACTGTTGTGATTGTATTGAGCTGGCGGGAAATATTTTGCAACATAAATGCCAAGATCAGGCATTTCACACTTTTCTGAACTTTTTTAATATTATATCGTGAATTGCTTTTATTTTGCTTATAGTTGATTTAGTCAAAAACAATTTTTTCGAATAAAAACTATTTTTAAGAATCATTTCGATTAAGTTATCGAGGCTTTGGTGAATTGACTTTTCACTTCCTTTGCGCAAAGCGGCTTTTAACGTCGCTGATCTGCGTTTTACCTGTTTAAAGCATTTGGAAAAGCTGAAAAAACAATTTGCCTGATTTAACCTGATCGACACTAGCTCTCCACTCTCACCAGTTTAAATAAACTAAGTTCGACTTTTACATATAAATAGATATCTGATTGCTCTATTATTTCTCCTTCTGTGACATCCTCATTTAAAAACTAGTATCTATCTGGTACCTAGATCTAAATACAAATATTTATCTGATTACCTTGTTGTTACTAATCCATCTATTATGTATTAGTTAATATTCATATATAGTCATATAGTTTATATTTTGAACACAACTTTTCTGTTTTACTTTTGCCTGGCTCGTCGCCTCACATCAGACGGTTTATTTTGTTTTGTTTTTCTTTAGTTTTTATTGTGTTCTGTCCGAACAGTATTAGTGGCCCTTTGGGTCCCTCTGTTCGTGTACCAATAAATAAAAAAAATAAATAAAATAAAATTGATAAAAAAGGATTTGGTTTTAAATTTTAAATTTTCGTTGTTTCATTTGGATTACTAAATGAGTTAAAGTCATGGAATGTAACAAAAACTATCGGATATGCTTTATGCCCTATCGAAATGCTCCAAGTTTTTTTTGATTAATTGATTAACGTCTGTTTTTGTTTGTGACAATTTAAACAGCCTTAATGATGCAAAACCATGAACACGAATTTTAAACAAACAAAAAAAACAAATTTAAATTACCAAAACAATTTAATTGGTTCAGTGTTTTTATTTTATTTTTCTATTTACTTTTCAAAGTACTGTAATGCTCCATGACCGGAAGCACAGATTTTATAGGAAAATCTTGAGGACAACCAAAGCTGGCCTAGGTTAAGTTTGATTGTGTCAGTGTTTTTATTTTGATTTTTTAATAGATTGTTGAAAGTTATAAAAATATTCAATGCACATTTATGTGTAGAGAAAAATGATAAAAACCCACTAAAATTCCCGAGCAACGCCGGGTAACCCAGCTAGTAATTAAATATAAAACTAATGTTAACAAAATTGGACTATGAGAAATGCTTCCATTTTTGATGACATGCTTTCCACCCGGACAAACAGAGACACAGAGAAACAAGAGCAAATTTAAAAAAATGTGATAAAAAAGTATTGCAACTATAATAATTCGTATTACCTGTAGTACGGAAATAACACCTCTTGCTTGTTGGTCGCAACAGTTTAAATGGTTTTCTTCTGCAATGCTCTGAGGACAGTCTTAAAGCACCTGGTGTGAAGGACTATAATCTATTATAAAAAAAGATGCTCTGAGGTATGCGTCTAAGGTCTGCTAAATTAATCTTTTTCGTTAAAATTAAATTTTACTATTTTGTTCTTTATGATAGGTAAAACGTAAAGTAAAATCCAAAGTTTTTGTTCATCGGAAATCACATTTTGCATTAGTTAATAATAATTGTGAGAAGTGGAAATAATTTATTAATATTTAGACTGGTAGACTTTAAAAAACTTTGATTGAAAATTTAAGCATAAGAACCGTTGAAAAACCAAATAGCGTCATTAGTAACACATAATTAGAACAACAAACTTGCTTTGAAAAGCTTAACAACCATACGTTTAACTAAATTGTAGTAATGATAACGAATTTATATTTCACTAAAAATCAACAGTAAACAAGACTATTTAAATCGTAGGTATGGAGCATAACTGTTCCGATGTTTAATAAATAAAATAAGCTAACCATGGTGATATTGTTTATTTGACAGCGGCAAATACAAACTGAGAAAAAGCCTTAAAAAACAGTCACAAATCAAAACCAAACAATGTAATAAAGCATAATCAAAAGCAAAAGCAATTAGTAAAAATTGAAGTTTACCAAGAATACCGATTAGTATTGAAAGAGCAAAAACAAAAAGAAGTTAGAATTGAGCTATAAATCATGACTATCTAAAATGAGCGTTTGAAAAAAAATGAACAACTGCCTTTTGTTATTTTCAAGAAATGATTATATGATTGGAAAAACAAAACAGACACTGTCATTTAAAATTGAGTTTAAACCTTCCTACTGTGTTTTTGCAACACTAAATAAATTAAACAAGTGTTTCAGTTAATTCTAAAAAAATTATAAATGATCAAAAATTTAATGGATTTTAGTAAACTATAAATCTGATACATATTAAAAAATTTAATGGATTTTAAAAAACTTTAAAGCTGATACATAATAACTATGAAAAGTTGTGGCTCTGAAGTTCACTTGACCCTGGCGCCACTTAAAAGATTCTTATCAAATTCTTTTCAAATATTTATTTATTATTATTACGTCGTCAAATAGCAGGGCCAACGACCACTTACACCATTACACCAACATTACCTCCTGACAATGTATCATTACAGTTAGCCATTAACAAATTAGTACTGTGGAGTGAAACGTGGCAACTTCAACTAGCCCCCGAAAAATGTTTCCACTGCCCCATTAGAGGATCTCATTGTAACGCTCCAGTTTCTACATGCTCAATCGGCTTGCAAAAGATATCACCTATTGATACCATCCGCGACCTTGTAGTATTCATTAACAACAAACAAACATCTAGGTCACATATCGACTATATTGTCCCTAGAGCTCTTGAAATAGGGAATTGAAGATATTTTATTATCGACGCATCATAATTAACTATTTAATTAGACATATTCAGCTTGCATCATACAAGACACCTTTTGCTCGACGGCGGCAAAGGTTCAAATGTTTTTCCTCTGCAAATCGCGGCGGCTGCAGTTTACGCAAAAAGTCTAGCTTTTCTATACGATATAAGTATATAGTATATGTTTTAGACAATTTATTGCTAAGCTTAGATAGAATGTTTATTAAACCAAACAAGCTAACAACAAAAGTATGCTGATTGGTTTAACATTAAACAAGAAAATGAAAATACAAGTTTTTTAACACAAACTTTTATTTTAAAATAGATTTGATTTAAAAAATACAAAAAATGTTTAAATTAAATTGTTTTTTTAATTGAATCATGTATTTTCATCCAATATAAAGCTATGATGAAAGTTTCAGCTTCCTAGCTAGTCAAAAATCTGGTTAAATTTTACTTGCAAGATTTGCGTATAGAGAAAGACACACACACATACACAAACAAAGATTGTAACCTGAATAAAAGTTTGTAAAAACCATAACCGAAAAAATTCAAAAAATTTTTCTTGCATTTTTTATTAAAACTAAATTACAGGAGAAAAATTAAAAACGTAAAATTGAAATTAAACTTTTGTAATGAGTTTTTTAGATTAACATTAACATTAACATTAGGTCTTGAACTGAGGACCGGCATCTAAAAATGTTTAACAAAATTAACGTTTCCTTTAATAATTCAAAGCAGTTAATTTCAATATGTTTCTTTTTTAAACAATTCTACCTACAATTATTTATTTGACTTATGAGCCAAACGTTAATTAGGAAAGTAGTACTTTTCAATCAACGTTTAAGTCATCTGAGGAACAAATCATCAACTTTTTAAATGACAATTTCTTAACTCAAGTAACTAAGAATTTTTCAAGATGTTGCAAATCTCAAAAGCATTCCATTCTAGACTTGCTTCTTGTCGTGGACGTTGATTTAAGCACTTGTGTGAAGGTGATCACTGTGTGTTTAATTTCTTTGTTATTACAAATTTATATAAATCAAAAGTCATTATCATATATCAAAATTAAATATATTAATAAAAATAAAATCTGATATTAATTGGTCTGCAACAATATTAACTGGTGTATTTAATATGGTAAATAGGCTAGCTGAGTTCTTTTGAAGTTTTTATATAAGAAACGGTAGTCTGGAAATAAGCCTCACAATTATTAATTAAATTATTGTTTACCTAATGAATAAGTTAGTAATAAATAAATACGCTTTTGAAAATAAAATTATTAAGTTAAATAAATACAAATCTTCAGGACCAAATAATATTTTTTCAGGGTTTTACAGTTTTAATAAAATTTAAACGTTTATTTCTAGTTATTTAAATAAGTATACAACAAATCATTGCAAGCTCAATTTATCCCTGATGAGTGGAAGTGCCTATACTATTTATACCCCAGTTTATGAAATAGGAGATACGAATACTGCAAGTAATTATAGCTGCATCTGCTGTAAACAGTTAGAACCTTTGATTGAAGATGATTTAAAAATATATTTTGATAGAAATGATCTTCTAGATAAAAAAGTGCCAGTTTTACAGTTTTAGTAAAATTTAAACTTTTATTTCTAGTTATTTAAATAAGTATACAACAAATCATTGCAAGTTCAATTTATCCCTGATGAGTGGAATAACTAGGTTTCAAAAAAGTATAGTCATCTACTATTCAGTATTAAAGTTTGATGTATATGCGAAACAATACAACAGATGAAATGGACACAGTGGGAAGACCGATAACGGCTGTCTGAATCTACGCCGCATTAATAAAAATTACATATTTTCCGAGACCATTTCTTTTCTTAGGTGTTTTGCTAAAAAACTATGGCTTTAATAAATAAAATTTGACACAAGATTTAAACAATGAAAAGGACTCGGGGAGCCGTAATAGAAACATGAAGTAATGAATATGTACGTTGACCTTGACATTTAATCGATAAGGTTGCAAGTGTTGTATGAGCAAATTCTAGACGAAAATGATTAGATGATCGTACAAAAATCAGCATGAACAAAAAGTTTGAATATTTTTATATAAATAAACTAATTTGAAATAAATTTTAATTTATAACTGGTTAAAATTTAATTTTTAGTGAATTTGAAATAACATGAAAACAAAGATGTAAGAAAAATATAGTTTAGTAAAGTCGTCTGGTACAAAATGTGTAAAGTAAAAAGACGTCTTGGGTAATTGGAGGTGAATACAATATTGCAATAAGAAATAAAAAAGATTCCAAATGCGTAATATAACATTGGATAAGTTTTTGTATTTATAAGAACATTTATAAGTACACGCGTATTAACTGGTTGTAACTTCATGTTTATGCTTTTTTTAATATTTTTCAAATATCATACTGCAGCGGAAAATGTGTATAATTGTGTCTAAAGTTTTTTTTAGCAGCAGTGCATTTAATTGTGTTGCTTACACAACTTGCCAGTTTAATGAATTATAAAAAAATATATATATAATTTGTGTGAATTTGAGCAAGGATTCCCGTTCAAACAACAACAAAACCTTTTTAATTTTCAAAGATCGTTACCTAAAGATTGCTATCTTATTAAATTGAGTTTTTAAAGTTAAATAATTGAATTTTATTTCATTCATTTCAACATTTATAAATTTTACGTGTTTTAAACTTAAAAAAAAAACACCACAAGAAAAGAAGAGATGACGGCTATTAATATTTTGTCCAGAACAGTTTGCGTGAACGGTTCAAAGTTGTTTATAAACTTCTTAATTGCTTTATTAGACAAATAGAAGACGGGTATTAGTTTTAAGAGAGAGTAAATGCTAAGTGAGAGTTCGTTTTAATATGCGTTCGTGGTTAACTCACACTTTTAAAGAAGCTTTTTAATTTTAACTCTTTTTTATTTATGGAGCTATTTATTCTGTTATGATTTATTTTGTAGAAAGGCTATGAGATTAATTTGTAGACATCAGTTAAGCGTCTAAAATAAAATGCAACTACAAATTTCGCTTTACGGTTTCACGTACCCGCAGGTACGCGTACCACCGGTTGTAAAACCGCTGGTCTACACCACCTTTATAGAGCTCGCGGTCCTTTTTTGCTTCCGCAACAGCTGCTCATCTACTGGTAACGTTTAAAGCTTTCCCAGTGCTTTCAAGCCCTGAGATCGCCATAGTCTTCAGTCACTCCAGCTGGGCGGAAAATACTTATACAAATAGGATAACTTCAAAAGATGGTGTTTTTTAATGCTAGTAGGAAACTACCAAGTAAAGTACAAATATTTACGACAAACGTCGTTGACGCGCAATTTAGAGAATTATTTCTGTTATTTTTGGTTCCCTAGGCAACAAGAGGATGTTCAACCAATTTTATTTCTTATAAATTATTAAATTTGATTTTTTTGACAATGTTTAACGTGGCGTTAATCGTTAGACTTCTAGGTCACGAAGAAAGGGTCCTTGCAGAGGCAGCCATTTATAGGCGCCTACCCCTTTAGCAATGCGAGTGAACTCCTTGCTTAAGGGAGTTAGGCTGGTGACGTCAGTGAGGCTCAAACTGCCGACCTAACGATCGACAGGCGAACGCTCTCCCGCTCTGCCACCAGCGCCTCATTATGGTTTATTAACTCGATGATTCTTCTATAATTATTCAATAACTTAAAATGCTGTTATCTTTCTGGTATATATCTTTTAGACTACCCTTTCCAAGTGTTTTCTAAACCATGGTTGTCCATGCAGCCAGGGCCATTATATTATTTTGATGACAATACGAGGGCCACAACTTAAAAAAAAATCTTTTATTCAAACTTCTAATTAAAAACAACTAATTCAATTTCAATACTGTAAAAAAATGTATTTAATGGGAAACTTGGTATTGTTTATTTTTACACAAATGATCAATGTCAGCTTTTATAGTGGATGATGAAATCCGAAGTTTATCAGTGAGGTGTTCCTCTTTCAACCTATGTTTCTGCTCTGATTTAACATGTTTCATTCTTGAAAAAAATTGTTAACAGTAGTAAGTGTTTCCAAAAAGGAAAAATACTTCATGGCTCGTCTGCACAAATGTGGATAAACTTCAATGTTCATTTATTTTTTATAAAATTCTAACAATTCAAAATTTTTCTTAAGCAATTCCAGTTTATCAACACGAATTTGGCCCTTGAATTTATCATAAGTTGCTGCATGTTTAGTAGTATAGTGTCTGTTAACATTATACACTTTTCACGCGGCAATTTTTTCTAAAAAAAATGAGACACTTAATTGAATTATTTTGCTCAATTACAAAATATTCATTTGTCAAAAATGGATTAAATATACGACCTCCGTGTCCAATTTCAGTTTCAAATCTACGTCTTTCATAAGCACTTGCGGAAGCCATATTTAAAATAAAATAATTAAGGTTCAAACGTTATCTTTTTCTTAATTGATACAACAATGTATTTAAAACTACGAGACCACAGCAATGCAGTTTGACCTTCACTCATTTTGAATTCTATCTTTCAAATTCAAGCATTTTTGGTGAAGTGTTTTATTAACACCCACCAGTAATGTCACAAAGCTGAGATTTCCAAATAAAAACAATTTTAAATTCTGATCGAAACTACTGCGCAAGTACTGAACTTTCAATCAACGCAATCTAATCATAACATTTTAGATTTTATTTTTTGGCTACTGTCTTCTGGGTGTAAAATAGCGCAAATGCGCTCTCCACCTTTAAAGTGCTTGCGGTACTTTTTAGCGTCCGCGTCGGCTGCACATCTTAGGTAGATGGCGCGCTTAACAGCACATTACCTATTCCCACGTCGATGCAGAATTCAACAAAATGAAGCGTTGTTAGCTGGTGGTGTTTCTCAATTATAGCTAGTGAGCTGTGGAAGAAACTAAATATTTTTAAATATTGTTAGAAACAGCTTGCATTTGTGTTTTGAATTATTTAGTAAAATTTTATTAACCGCTTTATGCCTCTCAAAAATGTCAAGCGTTTTGAGTTATAAAATTCTGAATGTGACTAAAAGAGATAACGACCTCTGGTGATGATAACATAATAAGATTTATGTATTTCTTTCTGTGGATGATTCTGATATTGAGAGTGACGATGATAGTTGTGTTGACCGTAGTTCAAATTGTCAAAATTTGGAGTTCAGACAACGTGACATTGTTTACAAGTTTTTAACTTGAAAGAATGCTCACAATTTGTAGTCTTTATTATTTTTTTACAGAAAAATAAAATTATCATTAGAAACAGTCTGTACAATTCGACTTTTGTACATGTGCTGTTTTATCTGTTACTGATTATTAGTAGTTTTTCAAATGTTCGGTAGGTCTGCTTAAAGTAAAATTTATGTAGTATAATATCTGTAATTTTACTTCTGGTAGAATGTACAAACCATTACCGTTTATTAGTGGTTAAAAAAAAACTTTCGGAGCCTGTCTAAGCCACATTATGAAGGCTCTGAAATTTAATAGAAGAACGGAAAAGCGACTGTGAGCAAACAGAGCGAGCAAGAGAAGGAAAGCAAGCTGGAGCGGGAAAGCGGAAGAGTGTAAAAAAGTCAGGGAAAGTGACCGGGAGAGGGAAAGCGACTTTGAAGGGGAAAGCAGCCGGGAGCGGGAGAGCAAGCGGTGAAAGAAATGGTTGTAATATGCTAAACCGTTTTTAACCCTCGGAGGCTCTTGCTAATGTAATCACACTTGGGATCTTTGGGGTCCGTATGCGATGTTATACGTGATTTAGACCAACGACAACACAAACAGGCAAATCACATGAATTATCATCACCATCCTCTTCATCGACACCATCATCATCATCAGCATCCTCTTCATCGACACCATCATCATCATCGCCATCCTCTTCATCGACACCATCATCATCATAACCATCCTCTTTATCGACACCATCATCATCGCACAACATTATTCATGTCGTTAATTACTCAGATAGCATCATCACCATCAACAAGTGAAGCAAAAATAAAGTTTTTTAAAAACACACTTTTATAATTTTTTTACTACATAAACAACAAACATAGACAATAAATAGTTTGACAAAAATCGCGCAAATAATTATTATTTTAATTTTGTCCAATTGATTTGAAAATTTGACAGAATGCATTATTAATTAGTTCGAAGGTATTTTTATATTTTGAAGTCTCTAGCTCCTCGTTAGTTTAAAATCGATTGCAAAATTAGCCGACAGAGAGATAGACTGATAGACAGATAGAGAGACAAAGAAGTCAAGTTAAGTAAAAGTGTGTAAAAACAGGAAAATAATCATTTTGCACAGTTCTGATTGTTATCTAATTAATTTAATTTAATTTAATATAATTTAATTTATCTTCGCTATTATAACTTTAATTTACATTTATTTGACGATTTCGGTCAATGCTAAAATAATAATTGAATTTAATAAAACTAAACTTTTCAGGAATACTAAATAGTTGTTTGTTACTTAGTCATACATATTTTCTTAAAATTTCTGGTAAAAATTACTTTGTTTTCAAAATTTGGTTTTTTAAACATTAAGATAATTTAGCAATTTTTCATCAAACTATTTAAAACTAACAAGTTACTGATAAAACGACATTTTAATTTTGTTTCTCGATAGATAAAACATTTATTGAGCAAATCAATGAGAATCTTTGCATTTAACGGGTAACAATGAACAAATGCCATATTTAAAATGTTTAGAAAAATAAACGTTAGCAAAATCAAACAAATATGACTGCAAACGTTAAACTGCTAATTATTTATAACTTTGAGAAACAAAAACTTACACTATGCAACATAATAATGTCACAAGATGGAACTATCAAATTTTAACAGCTTAAAGCTGACGCTTAATATTGAATCAGCAATGCTTCACTGAGTTTCTGTAAGAATAAAAACGTACTTATTGTTATTGCTAAAGCAAATGCTTTTTAAATCCTTTATATTATTTTAGATTGTCTTCCTGTCTGTCGGTCACAAACTTTGAGTCTCACAATTAACTCACTTCCCGTTATCCGATCGAGCTGAAATTTGGCACATCGACTTGGGCTGCGAGACAATTGAATCTATCAAAATTTCAGTTTGATCGAATATTGTATAATTAAGTTTTTCAAAAAATTCAAAATTCAAAATTTTTTTTCAAAAAATTCAAAATTTTTTTCAAAAATTCAAATAAAATAAAAATCTAGGATCGTATATAAAGGATTTATAATAAAAACTTTGTTTTTATGGGTTAGTTTTTTTTGTACCTACGTTAGGCAACAGTCGTTCAGCAAATTTAAAAGAAAAAACAAAATTCATATTCGTGTATTTAGTAATCAACGAATTTAATTAAGTTTTGTTCAATCAATTGGAAGTATAATGTGCAAAAAACATGCAATGGAAGCATGCTAAAACAAATGGCTTGAATTAGAATAACAAAATCAAAATTATTTATTCAAATTTATTTAGAATGTTTAAAACATTAAATTAAAAAAAACCCTGGAAGATGAGATTGAGCCCATTTAATAGAAATTTTCTGTTTATACTAACAATAAACCAAAATGACTGCAATCGTTAAACTGCTAATTATTGGTAATTTTAAAAAACAAAAACTCACACGATGCAAAACAATAATCTGACAAGATGAAACAATCAATTTTAGCAGCTTAAAAATAACGTTTAATATTGATTCAACAATGCTTTACTTGGGTTTTTGTAACAGTAAACAGAAATTTTTTGTTTTATTTAAAGAAAAAGATACTAGTTATCAAATCAACACTGATTCTCAGATAAATTAACACTTTGTGGATGAAAACAACAATTTAAATTTGATTAAACAGTCTGTATTATAATTGTTCAATATAATTATAATTGTTTGATTAATTATGCTAGATTTCATTTAGGCTTCTTAATGAACCAGATATTTGTTAAGCGAATTAAAACACAAAAAATTTGCATTTAAAAAGTAGCAATACAAATTCTTGCTAGATTTATTTTTTTTGATTAATTAGTTTTGTAGATACAAATGATTTACTCGATTCTAAATAATAACGCGACGACACGGAATTGTCAGTTTTAATTTGAAACTGACAATTTTAGACACAATCAAACGCAGTTACATTTTGTCGGCAAATCAGATGAGAAATTATTTCAAAACTCTAAAACATATTCAGTTTATATTAATTTGGACACCTCTTGTTTGATGGCAGCAAAAGCTTAAATATTTTTCATTTGCGTTATCCGTCGTGCTGCATTATTGCGCAACAAATAATGTTATATGATGGTTATGGATGAGATAAATAAAGTTTTATTTTAAACACAGATTGTTGTGTACAATACAGAACACACGTCTGCTTGAAAAAGTTGTTTAGTAAAACGCTGGGCAAAAAACGATAGAATCGCCATTTGCTATAGATGACACTAATCCTATTTTCTAGTATTACTTATTAAACCAAAGTTTTTAGCTGCTTATTTTTTAATATACTAAACAGTTTGTTTAAAAAACAAAAATCAACATAACAAAATACTAGAAAAAATATTTGAAATCCTGCGATGTTAAACGTGATTGTGTCTTGCCAACAAAACAAAGAAACCAGTAAACTGGGAAGACTTTGTCTTTTTTTTAAAGATTTTAAAATTTGTTATTTGGCAAATAATAATTTAAAATCTTATCCACAGTTTCCTAAATACTTATATGTAAAGTGCGTGAGGATTGAACGTATAAGAAACTTTTGAATCAGTATAGAATTGTAAAATAACAAACAATGATTGCTAACCATGTAAAACAACAAAGTGACGACAAGGAAATGTACAATTTAACAATTTAAAGCTAACGTTTGTAAATGAATCAGCAATATTATTCTGTGGTTTTGTTACGTTAAGTTATTTTTTTAAGGAAAATTTCACCAGTGATAAAAAAACGCAACGTTTTATAAAAATCAAACCCTGATGCGATTATTCATTCATTCATTCATTCATTCATTCATTCATTCATTCATTCATTCATTCATTCATTCATTCATTCATTCATTCATTCATTCATTCATTCATTCATTCATTCATTCATTCATTCATTCATTCATTCATTCATTCATTCATTCATTCATTCATTCATTCATTCATTCATTCATTCATTCATTCATTCATTCATTCATTCATTCATTCATTCATTCATTCATTCATTCATTCATTCATTCATTCATTCATTCATTCATTCATTCATTCATTCATTCATTCATTCATTCATTCATTCATTCATTCATTCATTCATTCATTCATTCATTCATTCATTCATTCATTCATTCATTCATTCATTCATTCATTCATTCATTCATTCATTCATTCATTCATTCATTCATTCATTCATTCATTCATTCATTCATTCATTCATTCATTCATTCATTCATTCATTCATTCATTCATTCATTCATTCATTCATTCATTCATTCATTCATTCATTCATTCATTCATTCATTCATTCATTCATTCATTCATTCATTCATTCATTCATTCATTCATTCATTCATTCATTCATTCATTCATTCATTCATTCATTCATTCATTCATTCATTCATTCATTCATTCATTCATTCATTCATTCATTCATTCATTCATTCATTCATTCATTCATTCATTCAAAAAATGCCGCTAAAATCATTTAATAATCCAACATTTTGTTGGCACATGCAGCAAATTGCAATCAACATATTTTACTTGAATAACTGAACCATATTGTGCAGATTAAACTACAATTTTCTAATGTAGTTTAAATGTATCACTATTTATGATTTATGACGCACAACACTGATGTATTATTACAGGATGGATGCAAACATAATAATGTTTTCAAATTACAACGAATATATAAGTCACACAGATACATTGATGAATTTTGAAGAATTTCAATGACAGCAGCATGAAAAAAATTACGTGCATCATTATCATTAAATTGTTTTACTTCTTCATTTTTACAAAATTTCAATTATTTTTTGTATAAGATTGACTTTATTTTGTTTTAATGTTTCACATTTTTAATGTTTAATTGTATATGCATGATGCTATTTTAACGTTTAATAATTGAATTTGAATAAACAATTTTTGATGTTATTTATATCTCTTTATAGTAACTATTTCAGTGTAAACGTTGTAATTGCAAAGATTAAAAGACGTTAAATGTTTATTATTGTATACTAACTTCTAGAATCATTTTAAAAGCCACCTTTACGTTTGGCAATGTCGTAACAATATCAATCATTGTACATTTCAAGTGTTTCAAGATGAACATTTGAATTAACGCACCAAGAAACTGGAAAGTATTCTACCATAATTATAAATGTTAAATAGTTCCAATACAAAAGTAAAATGAAAATAACAAAATCATAATTTAAATTTTAACCCAAAACAACTCGCTGGTATGTTGTGCAGAATTATTTAATTATTCTTTTAGTACATCTTTTCAGTAGTTTGAACCGATAAAATGCAAAATAAACCAGTTTATAAGTAGTTCTCAAAGAACTATTTATAAATTAGACTATGATTTTAATCAATTACCGCTCATTAATTTTTTCATATCTCAGTAATTTAAGTTTTCGAATATCAATTGCAAAAGGTGTCTTGCAAATAAACCAAATAAAACACAGTTTCTTCATAAACGAAGATTGTTGTTTAATTCTGTTGTTAGAGAGTTTTTTGTTTATTGTTTATTAACTCATGCACTCCAGCTTAAAATTAATTTTACTTGATCGTCGTCTGATGTTTTTCTATATTTCAGGTCTTTCGTAAAAACTATTATTTTTTTTTTATTTTTTTTTTAAACTAATTCAAGATTCTGAAAATGTATACAAAAATATGAGGATAAAGAGATTCATAAATGACTTATTCACTTTATATAGCGCTTTTTTAGACTAGGCGTTCAAAAGGGTTCGGCTACAATTGGACTGAAAAGGAAGGTTTTTAGTCGTTGGCAAATAAATGAGAGATACAGACATAGTGAGAAAAGATATAGCAACAAAATGCAAACTTTGAAATGAAAAAGTGTCTGAATATTCATTAAAACAAAACGAATCAAAAACACAAAAGTAATGATAAAAACATAGAATGGTTTTGAACGGGTACTAATTATTGTACAACATACTATTTTAGTTATAACGTTATGAGTGTGAGATCTTGTAGACCGTTGTAAATTAAACCAATAGACTAGCGCCTTGAAAACGTTAAATGGTTAATCGTCGTTTGGTATTTTTATTATATTTCTAACAGTTACAAATCAGTTCCAACATAAAACAAATAAAGTTCGTTCATGTACAGAAGCGATAGGTCTAATTCCTTTGTATTCATCTATTGATAACGTTGAAATGTTTTAATAAAATATTTGCATTATCAGTTTTACTTTTTCATTACATTAAAAAGTTATTGAAAACTATTTTTTTCAAAAAGCCTGTTTCAATTTATTTTTTATAAAGAAATAAAAAGGTAGCCTGTCATAGAGGACAATACATCTGATTAGAAATTTTCTTTCAGATTTGTCTGTAATTTTATCTTTATTTTCAAGTCACAACTGTTAAAAAAAAGCTGTAATTATTTTACTATTCAGTAAAATTTTAGCTTTTACAGTTTTATCCAACCAGAAAAAAACATGATTGTAATTTCTAGAGAACAATACATTTCACAGTTGATGAAAATCCTAGCAACTGAAATTAATTTGTTCTTTTATTTATATCCTGTAATCAATTTTGAAAATAAAACTTAGGTTTTTTTTTCAATGACATTCCTTACACGAATAAATGTTGTTTGTGAACGAACTGGTAAACACCGCAACGCCGTTGGTCTCAAAGCAAATTTAATTAAACAGAAAAGTGACACAAGCGAGAGGTGTTTTGAACTGATGAATAATTGCGTTTATGAAAACAATTACAACAATCTTTAGGCTCAATGAACTTTGAAGTTTATTCATGCTATCAAAATTAAAACAAAAACAATTAAAATTTGGGTAACCTCAATAAAATGCGAAAATTCAACATAAAATGCTCGGGTTCTTTAAACAACGCCAAAAATAAGTTTGTAATTTTGACAAACTGATATTATATAAATGGTTTTAAGGCAATTGTAGTGGTTCTACAAAATCAACTTTTTTTTGAATTCAATGCTCCGCCGCACTAGTAGAAGTCGGGGTTTTTGTTATGGCAGAGGTAGTTGCTGTAGCTATATCAACTGGCTGCATAAATATTCTATTAAGGTTCAGAAAATTACTCACTTGTTAGGTTGAAGACGCTTCTGACACAAAAACAAATGTTTCTTTCCAAACAAATCACGGAATTCATGTTTGTATTTTATCATTTTTTATACGTTAGCCAATGAAAACACGAACGATTTATAGCTTTAATTTATACTTTTTACTGGTTGAAACTATGCTATCTAAATACAAACTAATATTTAAACTAAATAACGTACAAAAAACGGCAAAACTGTTATATTTCTAGCATCTGGATCCCTAGCTTGCGTTTCGTAATAATGAGTTAATTTAAGCATACGGGTGATATAAGCTGAAAGTATTTTATTTATAAACTCTACGAAATTGCTTAAAAATATGTAACTAAACATTTTTTTTCTATAATTAATTTTTGTTTATGAATTAAGAAAATATTCTCTTTGAAAACTAAACGTTTATTCAATTTTAACAAAATTGTTTTTAAAAAAATAAATAAATGGCATGAAATGAAATAAACGGCAAAAACAAATTAATTATTTAACAAAGTATAATTCTCATACACAGATCATTATAGCTGTTGTTGTTGGATCTCGTAAAAAAATTCATACATGACAACCCAATTGCTCCATATTAAAACATTCGTGGTCAATCTAAGGAGCTGTTTTAAAAGAGATTCTAAATCTTGTAGTTTTAAATGAAAATAAATTATTTAAAATAGGAAAAGTAGTAGAAGTGAAATTATCTATAAAATCATTGACATCATTGAAGATGTGTTATTGGTGAAAAGTCCCAACGTATGGTTCATTCAAGCAAGCAAACACTGTGAAGTTAATATAAAGGATTAAAAACCGTGGATACGATTGTGCTTGTATCTTGAAAAACACCTCTCGCTTGATGGCAGCTAAAGCTTAAATATTTTTATTCTGCGTCAACCGTTGTGCTGCAGTTCTTTTTGAAAAATTGCGTAGACAAGAATCTTAAACTTTTTGAAAAAAAAAATTGATTTTTCAAACAGCCAAATGTACTCTATTTTAAATTTCGATTCCTATGTCTACTATTGAAACAAACCCATCTGAAACTATTTATCAAGCGACAGCTTCTGATTTTTTGAGTCATTTTTTGATTATGATGAGCAAGTCCATTTAAAAAAAAATTAACACGTATATGTGAAGTATGTGAGGATAAAAATGTTAAGATAAGTTCAGAAAGAATTTTTACTGAGAATTTTTAACTTGAAGAATTATAAATTGTTTTTTTTTTAAATTAAAAAAATACTGCTGATTAATTTTCCACAACAAAATTATTGATTTAAAAACCCGTTAACTTTTGTAATTTTTTTAAAATATTTAATTTCAGTCTAATCAATCTGAAAAAATGATAAAATGGGAAGTTCATGTCGACAATAAACCCAATAACGTTTCAGCTTGATTAGATAACGGAAGTTTTCTTTTTTTTTTAGTAATCAATGTCTTTTAACTTATGGCTTTAGCAAGAAAGCAAACACAGATATAAAATATTCAACTATCATATTTGTTTTGTATAAAATAATTACTTCATTCCGTTTTTAATAGTTTAAAATTTTAATAGCAATTTGTTGTGAATGCATGTTAAACAATGGTTTTATTTAGAAAGAAGCCTATTTATTTTAATGTCAAATGAATTGAATTTATTTGGTGTACAAAAAATAGCAGACATCAACAACTGTCATTATTTTAGAAGCGGAAATGATGGTTAATATCAAGAGTATTCCATCCGATTGATTAGCTGATGCTGTGATCGTTGCGAGAGTGCTTGTTATTGTAGAAAACAGTACTTGTAGTTTCTTGAGAAGGTGAATTATCAGAACTTCCGACACCTTGCTTTATTACCTGCTCTACATTGATTAATTTTATTATTCTTGTCTTTATAGTTATCACACCAGGTAAGCAAAACCATACACAGCTACAATAGAGCGCAACTTTAGCGCCGTGGAATGTAGAAGTTGAAGGTAGTTAAAAAAGAGAGTTGTTTATGGATGAAATTGTTGATTTCTTTGATCAACTCCACCTGTAACACGTTGTCTAAATTTGTTTAAACAGTAAATTAATTCAAAACTCTAAGGCAGCTTTTATATCATTTTGAGACACTTCTTGTTTGATAGCAACAAAAGTTTAAATGGTTTTCCTTTGCGTCACTCGGAGGTAGGAGGAAAGCGGTGGAGCGATACCATAGCCTATGAGGATCATCCGAGGCTGGTTAAATTGTTAGCTGCTTGGGAAGTCGATTTGCCGGTCCTTGTCCAACTTCTTACACTTATTAGTTGGCGGGCTGGAGTGAGTCGAGCCATGTGCCCACAAAAGCCTTGTGCTTTCGGTGGCCTCCCTGTCTCAAAGCCAACATAAACACGTCACCAAACACTCAAACATACATACCGTCTAAAATGTCTTATTGACAGATACAGACGTTAAACAAACCACACACACACACTCTATTAATTTGTATTGTAATTTATGTAAAATAATAATGCTGTTGTATTTTGTTAATAAATTACTATGATTAAACAATTTAATAAAAGTTTTAGACTTCTTAATTTTGTTTTAAGTAATGAAAATATATTTATATTTTAACACATTATATTATTTTCTAAAAAAAATTAAATTTCAACTAAATATTAAACTTATTTATATTGCACCGACGGATCCAGGGGGTGGGGGATGCATCCCCTCGTCCCCACCAGATTACTAAAAAACATTTTATATGCTAAAAAATGAACCTCTCGCTAGTTTACTGTAAAACGAGAGTGCATGCCGGCATGGGAATTCCATTACTACATATATAGCCGAAAGGAGCTCCAATGCCATGAAGATATTAAAAAGCTCATTGCTAGTGGCGCAACTAAGCGGGCTTTTGCTCCTTTTTCTCTCATTAATATATATTATTAAAGATTTAAAAAAAACTTCAAACTGAAGATAGTCAAACAATTTTTTTACCTGCAGGGGGCTTTCTTTTTTACCCAAACTTCAGCACCTCCAGCATTTCTTTCTCGTTGCTCCCCTGAACAGAACTACAGATGAGCGTTTAACTGGCCTAACATTATTGTATATCTATAAAGCATTGCCTTTAGAAACAGATAATGTTATTTATAAATTAGCAGCCAGCAAAAATAGGCGTCCTAATTTTGCACTGTAGATTTTTTATTCTAGAAATTTGACCTTTGTTTTGAATTGTGTCTTTTTTTGTCTTTGTGCAAACTGTTTGTTTCGTAACTTGTAAAAAATTTGTTATTTCAAGTTTTGGTTAGATCATCCTCCCACCAGAAATACCTATACCCGTCGCTGTTATATTGATATATTTTTATCAATGATTTATTTATCGATCACCTACATCTCGACCTGACAAAATAAAAAAAATATTTTAAAATAGAAAAAGACACATATATGTATTTCATTATCTTTCTATAAACCACAAAACTATTCCAAAAATCCCGTATACGATTGGCGACATCGTAACACTTGGTGTCAGAAGTGGAATTTAAAGGCATCAGATGTGCTCTTGATGAGTGAGCTAAGAGATGAACTGGAAAAATTGAGTTTAAGTGATAAGGGTAAGAAAGACAAACTTAGGGAACCTCCTCAGCGTTTCATGAAGGGTTTGGGTGACAACGAGATTTATGGACAAGCTTGTGAAGATTGCTTGCTGTGGTCAGCAATCAAGTGAGAAAGCAATTGAAACAAACGATTTGGCGGTGTTTTTGAATCCAAACTACGGAATATAAAAGCTTTATTATAATATCTTTCAATAAACTAATTTAACAACTTCGTATAGGATTGACAATAACGTAATAATAAAATTCGTCAAAACATTCTATTAAATGTTTTTAGAAGTATTTCTTTTCATTTTTAAGTCATCCAAATTTACCGTGTTTACTTGTTTGCTCAAGGAATGCGTTAGTAATTTTGTGAGGCTTGAACAAAATATTTCCTATCAACCATTAAAACAAACTTTCAGTGTATTAAATTGTATTTTCAGATTGATTGTAAGATCGAAAATATTATGAATTAAAGTTTTAAAACAACTGAACAGTGAAAATTTTGTTTTTAACTAATCTTTTTTGTTTTTTAATTCGGCCGCTTATGGTTTAGCAAATCAGAATGATAAGTCTATAAATATGTTAAAAATTGACTACACATTTTTGAATACTTCATATGTTAAGTATGTGGATATGGAAATCATAAAACACTTTCAAATAAATATTGAAAAAAGTCTTCAATAAATTTGTAACATGATATCATGCATTTTTCAAATATATAACTACACAAAGTACATCTTCAGTAATCATTTTTCAGTTAAATCATTTTAACATCCTATAATAACATAATACTTTAATCTATAAAATAAACTAGATCAAAGTTAATAATCTTTTCCATTATAAACAACCACAGCCGTTAATACGCTTTCAGAATGATTATTTTTAGTTCTTGAATTATTATTTGAAAGAGATGTTTTTATAATTGTATAAAGTATTTTCATGTTTCACATGTTCTGTTTTGATATTTTTTTGTTTTTATCAGTATTTATCATTTCTAAAAAAAAGATTTTTTATCATTTTTTATTTGTTTTTTTTATATTATTTTTTGTTTATTGTTTGTATTCATTTTTCAAAGTTGTACACAGCGGCTCGCTGCGTTTAAATCAATCAAACAAACTTGTATAGCGCATTTCCATTAAGGTAAATGCGCTTTCAAACTACTTTGCTAAATGAAAAACGTAAGTGTTTTAAAACAATAAACAAATAATACATCTCATAGCAATGTCGTAGTTTTGAAAAAAAAACAAAATTTTGAAGTAAACAATGTGAAACCCGGTGATAAAAATAATTTTAGACAAAACTCTTTGACAAGCACAAATAAAAAATTATAAAAAAATTTTTTTTTTTAAACAACGCTTATACACAAACAAACTAAAAACCCAAAATTAATATTTAAGTTTACGTAATAAAACTTTTTGAACTAAACCTTTTTGTTTCTAAGTAAAAGAATTGTCTTCCTGATAGTAGATATTAAATAAATATTTAATATCTTAATATTAGGATATTTACAGTGCGCAATTTAGAAGTTAAAATTAGAACAAGTAAATTAAAAACGAATTTTTAAAACCAATGCTCTTATATGTAATTAAAACACAAATTTTGCAATCAATTTTTTCTTATATTACTCTTTTATTTTATGTTAAAGTCGAAATATCTTAATTATATCGAAATATCGAAATTAATTAAAATTATCTAAATTAATTGACTTATTGTAAAACTAATAATTGAATATTGCATTGTCTTCTATTTTGAGCATGTATGCAAAATTTGAAAAAATTTATCATCAGGAAGTGACTCAAAAATTGATTGCAAGATTTGAAACAGACAGAGAAACAAACAAACAGACAGAGAAACAGAGACGACGAGCATTGGTAATAATAATAAAAATATCATCAAAAAGCATCGAATTTAAATATCTCAACTATTTTCATGAAAATTTTGTACACGCTTGAGAATCGCGGTCAGTGAGTGTGGTTCGTGTTAACTTGGTAAAATAGTCTGCCAGTCGGTTAGCGTTTTGTGGTCAAGAAAACCCTCAAGAAAACCCTCAAGAAAACCTTCAAGAAAACCCTCAAGAAACCCCTCGATAAAATCCTCAAGAAAATTAACTAAATTAATTGACTTATTGTAAAACTAATAATTGAATATTGCATTGTCTTCTATCTTGAGCATGTATGCAAAATTTGAAAAAAATCTATCATCAGGAAGTGACTCAAAAATTGATTGCAAGATTTGAAACAGACAGAGAAACAGACAGACAGAGAAACAGAGCCGACGAGTTAATAAAAGCATTGGTAAAAAACACATTGTGTCAATTCACAGCGTTAAAAACAAGAAAGTGTTGAGCTATATTACGGTAAAACAATCACCTACAATCTTATTGGACAGTTCTTGAGGGGGCCCAACTCCAACTCTTAAATAAAGCCGCTAGATTTTTGTATCGTTTTCAAGAATTTGCTTTTGTGCACAACTTGACAGAAAAAAATTTTACACACGTGAAGAATAACGTTATAGTCAAAGATAAAAAACTACCGCATGATAACAAGAGGTGTGTGAGTGTGTGTGTGTGTGTGTGTGTGTGTGTGTGTGTGTGTGTGTGTGTGTGTGTGTATGTGTGGTTTTTTTAACGTCTGTATATGTCAATAAGACAAGTTAGTTGTTGGTGACGGGTTTATGTTGGCTTTAAGGCAAGGAAGCCATCGAAAGCAGAAGGATTTCGTGGTCACACGGCTCGACCCACTCCAGCCCGCCAACTAATGAAGTGCAATAAGTTGGACAAGGACCGGCAAATCGACCTCCCATGCAGCTAGCAATTTATACCAGCCTCGGATGATCCTCATAGGCTATGGTATAGCTCCGCCGCTCTGCCTCCTCATTATTCAGGATGTACAAATTCTAAGAACTGTTTTATTCAAAATACTTTTTACTTTATAAAATCAATTACATAAATTAAATTATAACAATTTAACGTTATTTTAATACTGAATTGGGTTCATTAAACACACAAAAAACAGTAAAAATGAATTAAAAACAAACATTTATAGTGTGAAAAATTGAAGAGCTTTAAGAAAAAGATTTCTCCGCTTCTTTCTCGACTGCTTAAATAAAAAAATGAAAATAAACAACACAAATTAAAATATTTTTTTTGAAAAAAAAGAAACAAGATTCTGTTGTTGAGCAGATGAGTCTTGTCTTTTTTTTTTAACAAAAAATATGTTTTCAAAGATCTTATTGAAACTGAAAAAGTGGAAGATTTTTGAGAACCTAAACATTTTATGGAAAACAATCTAGTAGTTGTGTGAACAAGTTCTGGTCAATTATTTTTTATTGTTCGTAAATTAGAGTTATGGATGTTAAAAGATTATGTAAAGCAATTCTCAAATAAGCTTGGTAATAGAATGTACATGAACATGCCTATCTGTAACATTTGTATTTGATAAATGTTCAATACAATGTTTTTACTAAATATGAAATGCGTTGACGTTTTAGGAGGTAAGTATCCCAGTTGTATGTTCGTTAATTATGACCCCAAGGAATTTGCAGGAAAGACTACGATTTATTAATGAACCATTGATCAAAATGGAAGAATATGAACACATTTATTTTTTTCTGGTATGGAATGTAATTTAATAGCAAAACAACACAGTATTGCTTAAATTAAGTTTATTTTTTAACTTCGGTCATTGAAATACAAAACCTTTTTTTTTCACATTTGCTTCAATTGTTAACAGTTTGCGTTTAATTTGATTTATAAAAATTGGTAATTAACATTACATTTACTTAAAAAACAACTTTAGATTTGACCATATAAATTAAAAATAAACGCGCAGATCATTCTTGGAGACGTTTAAATTCCAAAAAATACATAAAAATGTTTTTAAATTAACAAAACAATAACAATTACCAAAAATGAAGAAAAGCTGAAAACAAATAAACAAAAATTAGTAAAAAAAACTGCAAATAAATTATAGAAAAAAAAATTTCTTTGTTTGGTTTGTTGACTGAACTACCTAAGAGTACAAAAAATGATGAATGTAAATTCTGTGGTTAGATAGTGAACAGAAGAGAAAACAATCTAAACAGTTTAAAAAAACCGCCGCGCAGCGACAGGTTGGAAAAGAAATATTTAAGTTAATAAATATATCTAAATGAAGGTGTCTCTTGGTAGATAAATAGAGGTTGTGCAATTTTAATATTTGTGTTGTTTATACTATGATATACACGATACGTTTTAAAGAAATTGCTATAAAATGTTTTTTGAATATTCTTATTTCGTTTGTTTGTTTGTTCATCTGTTCATTCATTTATTTGTTTTGTTTATTCATTTGTTTTGTTTATTCATTTGTTTTGTTTATTCATTTTTTTTTATTCATTTGTTTTGTTTATTCATTTGTTTTGTTTATTTATTTGTTTTGTTTATTCATTTGTTTTGTTTATTCATTTGTTTTGTTTAATTATTTGTTTTATTTATTCATTTGTTTTGTTTATTCATTTGTTTATTTACTCATTTATTCATATATTTGTTCGTTCGTTCAGTGTTTATTGCTTGAGCGAACTCCTCGCTGAACTACACAATCAAAACGCAGCTGTCTGATTTGCCCCAAAACTGAATATTTACGATTTTTGAAAGCGTTTAGTTGAAAGTGTTTAATTTATACTTGTAATTTCGTAGCTGAATAAACTAAAATAACAAGTAAAGATAAAAAATAAATTAAAAAAAAAGTTTTTATTTGCCTCTTTATCTGAGTCAACGAACTAAAAATTTTTAATCTAAAACAACCGTTACGCTCAAATTTGTTAACTAAATTGGACCTCTGGCTACTTATGAATAAACATTCGTACAGTTTAATTATTTTGGACTTTTAGCGACTTATACATAAACAACTTATTACAGTCACTAGATGGCATAAATTAATGTGATTTGATTAAGTTTAATTGATTTAAGGCCTAATTCATGTCGGAGACATTCAATTCCTATAATAGTCATCCAGAATAAAGCTTTCCTGATAGTTTTAGAGTTCTAGGTGGTCGAAAAGTGGGTGAATTTTTTTTTCTAGGATTAGATCACCACAGTCAAACAAACCAACCAACCACCTGCAGAAAAGTTGTGTGTATGTGTTCTTGTTTTATTCGTTTTCTGTGTTAATTGACTTTACGTTGCGTTGTTATATTATTATTATTATTATTATTATATCTATTACTATTATTATTATTATTATTGTTATTATTATTATTATTATTATTATTATTATTATTATTATTATTATTATTATTATTATTATTATTATTATTATTATTGTTATTATTATTATTATTATTATTATTATTATTATTATTATTATTATTATTATTATTATTATTATTATTATTATTATTATTATTATTATTATTATTATTATTATTATTATTATTATTATTATTGTTATTGTTATTGTTATTATTATTAGTATTATTATTATTATTATTATTATTATTATTATTATTGTTATTGTTATTGTTATTGTTATTGTTATTGTTATTGTTATTTTTATTGTTATTGTTATTGTTATTGTTATTGTTATGGTTGTTGTTATTGTTATTGTTATTGTTATTATTATTATTATTATTATTATTATTATTATTATTATTATTATTATTATTATTATTATTATTATTATTATTATTATTATTATTATTATTATTATTATTATTATTATTATTATTATTATTATTATTATTATTATTATTATTATTATTATTATTATTATTATTATTATTATTATTATTATTATTATTATTACTATAACTGTGGTTATTGTTTTCATGTTTTATAAACACACTATCAACAAAGACTATTCAGCAAAGATGTTTAGTCGCTAAGTAACAAAATTATAAATGATTTTAAAACAAGTAAAGATCAAAAATAATTTTTTTAAAAACAATGCTTTTATTTGCCTCTTTATCTGAGTCAACAAACTAAAATTTTTGAATCTAAAACAACCGTTACGCTCAATCTTGTTAATTATTTTGGACCTCTGGCGACTTATAAATAAACATCCGTACTGTTTAATTATTTTGGAACTCTGGCGATTTATACATAAACAACTTATTACAATTGCTAGATAGCAAGAATTAATTTGATTTGATTAATTTTAATTAATTCATGGCCTAACTCATGTCGGAAACATTCACTTCATGTATTGTCAAGCAGAATAAAGTTTTCCTGAAAGTTTAAGAGCTCTAGGTGGTCGAAAAGTGGGTGAAGTTTTGTTTCTAAGATTTGATCACCCCCGACGAACTAACAAACAAACAGAGAGACGAGTGAAATTAAATAAAATCATTAAAAAACAATGTTTTTCCAGTTCAATTGTTTGTTTGTTTTTAGCAAGGCTTAACCACGTATAATATCGCACAACTTCAAATTGTTTCCTGTTAGTTTGTTACGGTGAGTTTCGCATTTTACACAAACTTTTTAGCGTATTACAACAAATACGACTAATTATTAGACTTAGTCTCATCTATATTGAATGACAACTCTACCGTTTTTTACCCCGTGATTTACAAAAGAAAGCTAATAAGGGGAATTGGAACACCGCAGCACGACGGGTGACGCAGAGGAAAAACATTTAAGCTTTTGCTGCCATCAAGCAAGAAGTGTCTCAAATGATATAAACTAAAACTGTTTTTGAATTTTGAAATAAGTTAATTAAACTGATTTAAACACAAAATGTACACGCTGTGGATTCATCTAAAAACCCGGCATAATTTTTGCTTTGATCACGGAGTAGTTTTGTTACAGAGATAACTGAAAAACTCGTTTTTGTAGTTATAAATTTACAGTGAAAAAGTTCTGATTTCAACTCAAATTAATTGTCAACTGAGAGTTGATAAAATAGACAGTTCCATTTTGTCACATTATAAAGAGACCTTCAATAAAAGTATTAGATCTTTATAAATGCATAAATGCAGTTTGGGGTACTTTAAAAAATTATACTAATGACTGCTAAAAAAATGTAAACTGTTTTTATACACAACATGTTACAGGTTGAGTTGATCAAAGAAGTCAAACGATTATTCATACATCATTGTCTCTTTAAACTACCTTTAACCTTATTTCTCGGCCTTAAAAATGTGTTCTATTGGAGTTATGTTTGGTTTTTGCTTACCTGTTGTGATTGCTATGCAGACAAGATTAATTAACCTGGGCAATGTAGAACAGATAATAAAGAAAGTTGGTCGGAAGTTCTGATGCTTCATCTTCTCAAGAAACTACAAGTAGTGGTACCTACAACCACAAACACTCTCGCAACGGCCACAGCATCGGTTGGAATACTTTTAATATTGACCATCATTCCCGCTTCTAAAATAATGGCAGTTGTTGTTTTGAATCAAAGAAATTCACATCAATTTATATCACAATTATAAACCATTAAAACAAAATTAAGTAATTAAGTAATTCAAATCAAAAATTATTTTTGAATTCTTTACATCTGTGTTTGCTTGCTTGCTGGATCCATATCTTAACCCTTGGAGGCTTTCGCTAATGTAATCACACTTGGAATCTTTGGAGTCCATATGAACCCCAGTATTTTCGTTGGTGTTTTTTTAAAATTCGACGATTAAAAAAATAAACCTTTCGTTATCTAATCAGTCTAAAAAGTTATTGGTCATCAAGAAATTAACATTAGATCAAATTTTCAGGTTGATTAGACTAAATGTAAATTTATAAAAAAATTAAAAAATTGATTTTTTTTAAATCAACATTATTGAGAAATAAATCCTCAGTTTCTAGTTGAATATAAAAAAGCATATTAGCATAGACAATAAATAGTTTGACGAAAATATCACAAATAATTATTTAACTAAGTTTTGTCCACTTTATTCGAAAATTTGATAGAATGCATTGTTAATCAGTTCGGAGGTATGTTTAAATTTGTAAGGCTCCAGCTCATCGGAAAGTTAGTTTAAAATCGATTGCAAAATTTGACAACAGACAGATAGATAGATAGACAGATAGACAGATAGACAGATAGACAGACATATAGACCGATAGACAGAAAGACAGACAAACAGACAGACAGACAGACAGACAGACAGATAGACAGATAGACAGATAAACAGACAGACAGACAAACAGACAGAGAGACAGACAGAGAAATAAAGTTAAGTAAAAGTGTGTAAAAAAACATAAATCAATTACAACCATTTATGTTTTGATGATTTCCGGATTTTTCAGTCATTTGGTATTAATTTTTAAATAACAAATGTTGAAAAACCTGCAAAAATATGGCAAGGTCAGAGAGACCTACTATACTTTTTAAAGAGACCTAGTCTGACGTCAGATGGGTTCCACTTTAAAGTACAGTTGACTATATCTCATTAGAAACATGTTTTTTTCTTTTTGAAGATTTCTACAAGCTGGTGGCAGAACGGTAGAGCGCTCGCCTGTCGATCATTAGGTAGAGGCGCTGGTGGCAGAACGGCAGAGCGCTCGCCTGTCGATCATTAGGTCGGCAGTTCAAGCCTCACCGGCGTCACCAGCGTAACTCCCTTAAGCAAGGACTTCACTCGCATTGCTAAAAGGGGTAGGCGCCTATAAATGGCTGCCTCTGCAAAGAACTCTTCAGTGGCCTTAAAGTCCTTTAGGATTTACGCCACTCTAAATATTGTCAAACATTATTATTACAAAATTATTTAAAGCTGGCTTATTCAGCTAGCTAGCCTAGCAGACATTTTATTTATGTTTTACCTGAAATAAAACAGATGAGAAATTTTACGTCAACTCATGTAAATTTATAAATGTTGACTGAGGTTTAAGAAGAGTAAAATAAAACTACATAAAAATGACACTTAAATTTTGAATGCTCTGCAAAAGGAGTATTTTTGTGACATACAATTATGCTGCATCAAAAATAAACTTTTGTCTTGTCTTGTAAGTTGAGAAATTTCAGCTTAATTTTTTCAATGTTTATTTGTGTTTGTTTACAATTAATTGTATGTGTTATTTTTTTGTTATTCTTATTTTTTTTGTGTATGTGTGGTTTTTTTCTGAAAACACACTTTTATTTTAGAGTGCACTGAATTAATTGAATAGATTATTTTTAATATTTTATTTAACTTTATTTGTTTGTTGTATATTTAATGGTTTTAATTTTGAAATCAAATTGTAGATCACAACCCTTTATCCGATTGAGCTGAAACTTGGAGTATAAATGTATTATTGATGACAATACAATATTTTATTAACTTCAAGTCACAACATTATAAATTGTTTTTCTATGCGGCATATAACCGAATAAATAATGTTTAATTAATGTTTAAGAAGTTCAGCACAAAATTTAATCTTTTCGAAATATTCAAAACGATGCATATTTTTAAATAAATTTTCTAAATGAGTTGCATTTATTGGTTTAGTTAAAATAATTACGTATTTACAGACTGGACATGGGCAACTCCATGTTCAAAATTTCTTAGACACATAAACGTTAAAAGCTTAAAACATAATTTGCTGATAGTTGTAACTTACTGATTATTGATATATTAATTTTCTGTTTTCCGCAGTTTCGCGTCTTGAACAGTTTTTCTTCATCAATGAAAACTGCTAGATTGTTGCTACTGATTTATTTTTGAATTTATTTCACCCGCAAATCTTTTTTTCACGTATTTTTCTGTTTGAAAGCATTCATTATTTTTACATATCACTAGCAGACTTTTAAAATTTGTTCCTTATATTCCTTTTTTAACTTGTTCGTGTTTTCTCCAAAGTTTGGATAATTTTCTAAGTGTCGATAAATTATTACCGCTTTTAAAATTTTCTATTGATAAAAAGATAGAATTTTTAGCTTTAATGATTTTTCATATCTTTTTCTTTTTCACCGTTTTAGTAGTGAAAAAGTGACAGTAGCCTAGTTTTGGTGACATTAAATAAAGTCTATTATCGAAAGCGATAGCAGTTTTTTTCCTCTTCAAAAAATTGTGAACAACTGAGAAAAATAGACTTGTGTTCATCCGACATAAAAAAGCTGAACAAAATTGAATTTCAAATTGCATCCAGATATGTCCGTGGGTCTATTTTGAGCAACCGAACCCAACAATTTATATATATCCAATTCAACCCAACCTACCACAAGATGGAAATTCCTGACTAAGCCAAGCTTAACAACAAAAAGTCTGAAAACATGTATGTCAGCGTGTAAAAATTTCTTAAATAAAACAAGATTGGCTTAAAAAACCTGCACGGATAGCCCATCTAATACATTAATTGATTTCACTTCTTCCGCACATAGGCTCGATGTTATGTCAGTTATTGTGTGTTCTATAAAAAACGTTACGCTCAAACTGAGCTGAACTTGAAGAGATGCAAAATAAACGACGTGGTTTATTATATGACCTTGGCAGTTGCATTGTATATTGCTCAGTCATTTTTGCCCGAGTGCACTACAACAGCAGATTGGACTCCAGATATTGACATGCCATCTCGAAAGCTGGCAAACGGATCAATGCTGCTTTTTTTGGTTGCACTTTTTTCAAATCGAATGACGTTTAAAAATAAGACACTCAAACTTAACAACATAAAAACAACATAAAAAGAAAATAAAACAAAAAGGAAATAATCAACAGATTTTGATTATTTTTTAATTTTTAAATGACGACATTTAAAGTAAGATAATTAAGTCGTATAAAAATTATTTTGTTTTCAAATTTTGAATTCTGTAACATTAGGAAATTCACGTAAACTAGAACTTCAACAAAAAGGTTTTTCCAAACTTTTAAAGAAAATTCAATAAACTAGAAGTTCAGAAGAAGTTTTTTTTTCAAACTCCAGAACACTGGAAAAACATAAGTGCAATTTCAAATATCAATCCTGTTTGTGATTCTCAACCAAAATCAACAAAAAATTTTATATATCAATTTTAACATTTTTATGTTATTCATTTTAATATAAATTACTCAATATAATCAAATATATTCTAAAGTTCATGTTAATTCAATATTTTATATTTCAAGAGATTGTTTTCTATTTCTTTTCTTTTCTCGTCTACAAAGTCTCTAATTTCAACACTTGTTACCATAGCTCTAACAATTTTTTTGAATATTGCAAGTCGAATGTACCGCAAGAGGAAAATATTTAAACCTGTCCAGCTATCAAGCAAAAGGTGTTTGTGATGATTCAAGCTTTGGAATTTCAAAATATTATTTTTGTTAAAAATACAAACTTATTTGAATAAGATTTGTTATCGGTTCTACTTAATTACTAGCGGTTGAACAATTTGATGACAAGTTATTATTATGTAACTTATTTATATAAATATTTTATTTAATTGAAATCTACGTAAACATAGTATAACTGATTTAAAAATATTTTTTGATTTTTTGAGCTGACAGTGAAACTATAATTAAAATCTCTATATCATTGAAACATTAAGATTTTTATATTATCTTTATTCAAGGTGTATCTTTAAAATTAATTTGCAAAATTAAATAACTATTTGGGAAACAATTCAGCGTAGACTGCAAATTTAATAAAACAACTTTTATCTTCCATGTAAGTGCAAGCAAATCAACAACTACAAGTTTTGTTGCAATATCAGTTTTATAAAAACTTTTTTCACAATTGTTTTTATTGTATAACAAAACATAAATAAACGAGAAGAAAACAGTCCGCCTAGGGTACTGGTTCCTATTCGCAGCGCATTCTAACTGCACACTGAACGACACATTACTTAAGCTTTCGTTGTCCCTATACTCAGTGGTGTTTTGTTATTTTCATACTACTGCATTTAAATAAATGCAATTATTAAACATTTAAAATGTTTTTTCACTTAACATATTTTAGAAATACCCGAATACAAATTTTCATCTTACAAAATATACAACATAATTTTGAATTTTTATTATTATTCAACAAATTATTATCGTCCAATAAATTGTTATTTTTGTACAATACAGTTTTGCCATTATCCAATAAATGTGTATTATCAATCAATAAATTATTTTTATTATTGTCTGATAAATTCTTATTATTTTCCCATAAATATTCATTTTTAGTATTTTCCAATAATCTTAAAAATCATTCCAAAAAATCCGTATACGTTGGTTTCAAAGGTTTATTTGAATACAATTGTATAAGAAAAAGCTCAGTGATACTTTTTGATCCGGAGGATTTCTTGTGAAAAAATATGTTAGAAAACAAGTGAACTTTGTTTTTCAACAAAATTATTTTTTCTGACAACTTTTTAGATAATATGAGAGCTATGAAATTGAGAAATATTCTTTTCAACTTTTTAAATGTTTGATATAGGAAGTGTGTGAAGATTTAAAATACGAAAAACTTTTGATTTATTTTTTGCTATAAATTTTAGCTCTCTAGTATATCGGGGAGTGAGTAAAAAAAATCCAAACTTAACAAATAGAACACTCGTTGACGACATTAAGTAAAAATATTTAAAAGTGTTCGTTTTTTAGCATTATTAAAAGTAATGAATTATACATCAAATTTTCTGGTCTGTTTATCTCCGCGACTATGTTTTTAATCAGATTTTTAAATGTTGCATTCATATTAGATTTTGATGATAATATTTTTATTTGACTATAAATAAAATCATAATCAGGTTTAAAATACACCTCTAACTCTGAATGCACTGAATATCTTTTTTTTTGTGTTAAGCAAACAAACTAGCAAACACGGCGAAATTAATTTATAGGATTTATAAACTGTTGGATACCAAATCGTTATTGGTTTGGTTTGCTGAAGTTATTTTGTTCAGATTATTTTTGATACAAACAAGATTTGATTAAATAAGGTGTGTTTATCGATTCTTCTTAATGACTAGCAATTGGACAATCTGATGACAAGTCATTATTATGTCGTTTTGCTGCAGATTGCAATCGGCTGACAAACATACATACATACATGCATACATTATTGCATTAACATTTTGTAAAACGACAGCTTGAAATCACTTTTAAAGAAAAACATTTATCTTCCAGCTGCTTGTTAACAAGAGGTGTTTTTTTGTGTATATGCAAATATTTAATTAATGTTTTTGTATCGAAAACAATTTTGTTTTAATTTAGTTATCAAATTATAATTACAGAAGATTTGAGAAAACACCTAAATGTACATGTACTTATTTATATTTGTTTTGTATTAAGAAATGTTGTTTTAATTTACTTATCAAAAAATAATAATATAAATTTTGCAAAAACTTCCACTATTACAATTTAACAAGTCAGCAAAAAAAATCCAAATAAAAAACGGCACAAATACAATTTAAACCAAAAAAATAAACTGGTACTTTTTCCATTTTTTTAGTCCAACCAACTAGACAAACTTATTAAATATGTCTATGTTTATATCCTTAAAAACAGGTTTTTATTTTTTGTTTAAATATTCCAGTTATTAATGTAAGTAATAGTCATTTTTGTAATAAAAACACATAATATAACATAAAAAAATATTTATAAACACTACTATCATCAACAATGCATTAACTTTATACTGATCACAGCTATACATTTTCATAACGTATGGCGACTCCTAGAAGAAGTTAAATAAATGTATTGGCGACCGCTCACCAGAGAGTTAACATAAAAACATTTTAACTTCCAGCCTCCCGTTAACAAGAGGTGTCTTGTTTAATGCGAACATTTAATGAAGGACAAATGTTAAGTTGTCGTCGTATATTTCTGCGCACACAACTTAAGCATTCGTCGTGTTTTACACAAAAGTGTTTTTGGTCAAAGAGTAATTTTAGAAGAGAAATCAATTTAAAAAAAAAACAGTTTAACATAATTACATCATACTTTTTTTGATTTAATATTTTTAAACATGCATTTATATAATGTTTTTAAAAGTAGATAGAAAATGTAATCAGAAGAGCGTGGTTCCTTTACTATTTACAAAAACGACACAAAACTATTTCCCACAATGGCGACGACAATGTTTAGGGACGCACGCAACATGTCAAAATGGCTGAGTAATAGCGCCGGAAAAATGTCATTAGCAGGTGCCCATACCGAGCGAGCTAAGTTGTACAAGTAAGACGTAGCACAGGTAGATGTTTTTTTAGTGAGATACAATACAAACATTCTAGTGGTTTGAGCAATTGAATTATCTAAATTTTATTACCTTAAATTTTGTTTGTTTTGTTTATTTAAAAATAATATTCAATAAAGATACAGTTAAACTTGTTACAAATAATTGTTACTTTTCAATATCGATTATATTGTTTAAACTTTTATTTAAAAAAACAAACACAGCTTTAAAACAGTTAGCCTGAACAAGAAATATTTTTGACAATAAAGTTTTAACTTCTACGCTCAAGCTCTAGGTTTAATTCCGACACAACGAAACATTTCCAAGACCATAATTCAATCTTACGGTTCAAATCAACAGAGCCTTTAATCCACCTAGATTTGTGAAATGAGTGCCAGAGTTTGTTTGATGGAGTAAAAATGCATGTTGTGCGTTTTTAAGTTTTTTTATACTCTTTCAAGTTGCTGATATATAAAAATGTCCACAAGATGACAAACACACTAGGTATGAAAACTTGTTAATAAAGAGAGATCATGTTTTTAAGCAATATTGTTGTATTCATTAGTTAAATTTTGTTTTATAAAATTTATTTTACTCGTCAAACTATAACAACAATATTACTGTGAAGATTGCATTAGTTCCAAATTAATTGTTGAAACCTAAGACATCGTAAGAATACAAAATTGCAGTTCATAAAAAAATTAAAATTGTTATTTTTTTATCAGCTTTTATTAAATTTCACTGGTCCGGATGTTCATCGGTTAATAAAAAATTTATTTGACCGCTTACCAGAGCTTTGAAATAAAAACATTTAAATTCCAGCCGTCCGTTAACAAGAGGTGTCGTGTTTAATGCAAGCATTTTATTGGTTTAATTGTTGTTTTGTTTCATCTATTACTTTGTATTCTTCATAAAATTTCAACATAAATAATTTGTCACAAAGAAAGCTAACTTCGGTCTCCTTAACATCAGATCAGTCAACAATAAGACTGATGATATTCATAATATTTTCCATGAACATAAAATTAACATTTTGCTTCTCACTGAGACATGGCATGATGAAGACTCAATCTGTTTCAAGAAATTTCTCAAGCTTGGTTTTTCTGTTGTGGACAAACCCAGACCAAGAGTGAAACATGATTCCCTACGCTGTAACCATGGAGGAGTTGCTATTTTGGGAGCTCCTGGTTTCCGGTTGAAACAGTTTCACCCAGCTGTTACGCCGACAACATATGAATGTGCTGCTGGTAGGGTAACAGCTGGCTCCTACAGTTGTTTGATTGTTGTAATTTACAGAACAGGAATAATCAATAAACAATTTTTTAGTGAATTTTCTGATTTACTTGACACTGTTTCAGCCCTGAATGATGATGTTGTTGTGTCTGGTGATTTTAACATAAGATTGGAACGAAGTGAAGATAATAATGCTATAACTTTTAACACTATTCTTGCTGATCATGGATTCATTCAACATGTTAAACAACCAACTCATGAGCAGGGTGGCACTCTCGATGCTGTAGCCATTCGATCTGATTCTCTAGCTCAAAGTATTGAAGTAATTGACACTGGCTTTTCTGATCACTTTCTCATCCGATGGAGCTCACTAATAACTCGGCCTCCTCCTACTTATAAGAACTCTATGCGTCGAGACTGGAAAAAATTTATATTCGATGATTTTTTAACTCAGCTTCAGGCTTCTTCTCTCACCCAAGAAGTTACATGCAGTCTGGATGATGCAGTTGATACATATAACAAGGAACTACTAACCATGCTTGATTTTCAAATACCCCTAAAAATGTCCAGGTATCGTCAACGACCTTCTGACCCATGGTTTGACTATGACTGTCATAATTGCAAAAAACTAACACGTCGACTTGAGCGACTAGCAATCAAAACAATATCACCAAATGATCTCTTAGAATGGAAAAATCAACTTAAAAAATACAGGAAACTACTTCGTAGTAAACGTGAGTCCTTCTGGACTAAAAAAATTGAAGATGAATGTCAATCAACTCGAAATCTATGGACTTCCTTAAACACAATAACAGCTAGAGGTCAAATACCCATCAGAACAACCTTAACAGCTAATTCATTTCTCAAGTTCTTTGAAAGTAAAACTGAGAATGTACGTGCTTCAACTGCATCTTGTCTTGCTCCACCTCTTGTGGACTGGGCCATCAACTCTTCTCTTAACATTTTTGCGCCAACAAATGTGGATGAAGTGACCAAACTTATAAATAGTCTTCTAAACAAACAATGTTTACTAGATCCGATACCAACTTGGCTACTAAAAAAATCAGCTTGTTTACTGGCACCTTTTTTAACCAGCTTGTTTAACAAATCCTTCATTGAAGGATACCTACCAAAATATTTCAAATCATCCTACATCACTCCAGTTCTAAAAAAACCCAATCTTGACTGTGATGACGCTAGCTCTTATCGACCAATCTCCAATCTGTCTGTCATTTCAAAGTTGTTAGAACGGCTTGTTCTTTCGAGGATAACCAGCTACTTGGATAGTAATAACCTTTCTCCACCTCATCAGTCGGCTTATCGGCAACATCATTCAACAGAGACCGCAGTTCTTAAGGTTTTTTCTGATGCTCTGGTGGCTGCTGACAGCGGGAAAATAACATTGCTAGTTCTCTTAGATCTCTCAGCTGCATTCGATACGGTTGATCACTCTATTCTGCTCCAACGGCTAAACTCACACTTTGGTTTCTGCGGATCTGCACTAGAGTGGGTTGACTCATATCTTAATGAACGTAAATGTCAGGTTAGGGTTGGAGAGGACATTTCTGGTACTTTGCTACTTAACTGTGGAGTGCCTCAGGGTTCAGTTCTTGGACCAACTCTCTTTACAATGTATATAGCTCACCTAGAAAAAATTATCTCCAATCATGGACTTTGTGCGCACTTTTATGCTGATGACACACAGATCTATGGTCATTGTGATCCTGTTAAGGCAATTGAACTCTCGTCAGTAGTTTCTACATGCATTGATGATGTGAGCCTATGGATGTCTTCCAGTCGGCTTCAGCTGAATTCAAGCAAGTCTGAAGTAATTTGGCTGTCAACCAGTCGGATGAAACGTAAGTTCCAGGCAGCACCGCTGAGAATGGGTAAAGATTGCATCTCTCCATCTGTTTCAGTTCGCAATTTGGGTGCTTTCTTTGATTCAGACATGCGTATGAACACTCACGTTAGTCGCATCACCCAAAGCTGCTTTTCAACCTTACGTCAAATCAAAACTGTTGCTTCATCTCTACCCCCCCTGGCGCTTAACTTGCTTATTACTTCATTGGTGTTTTCAAAACTAGACTATTGTAATTCCACACTGGTTGGACTCCCGAAGATCTTGACTCATCGCCTTCAATCAGTGGTGAATGCGGCAGCAAGGCTTTTGACCGGTCGAAGACGCTGCGATCACATCACTCCAGTACTTCAAGAACTACATTGGTTGAACGTCAGGTGTAGAATTATCTTCAAAGTAGCTCAACTAGTCTTTAAATGTCTCAACGGTTTGGCTCCTTCATACTTAATGGAAGTAATTTTGCCCATTAGTAATATTCAATCAAGGGGGAATCTCAGATCGGCATCTTCAGCTCTTCTCTTCGTTCCCTCTACTCGTCTAAAAAGTGCTGGTGATAGAAGTTTTCCTGCTGCAGCAGCAAAAATTTGGAATAGTCTTCCCTTGGAGATAAGAGGAGCACCTGATTTTGTAATGTTTAAAAAAGAATTGAAACAATACCTTATGAAAATTTAACTTTTTGTTCTATTCATTTTTGTATGTGGCCTTGAAGTCGTTTGATTTACGCCACTTTAAATTTGTCAAATAAAAAAAAAAAAAAAAAAATCGCATAGATTATATACATTATTTGCATATATGCAAAAATTTAACGCAGACGTTTTATTCTAATTTTTTGTATTTCAGCTATCGTTCATTAACAATTGGCCAACATTAAATTTCACAATGGACCGGAAGTACACAAAAAACGCTTCACATTAGGATTGCTTTTAGTTTCGTTTAATGAATAACAAGTAATTACTTTACATGAGTAGCTGTACGTTTGTTTTTAGATTTGCAACTCAACAGATATCAAACACGTTTTTCACTATCGTAAAGCATACATTCACAACCACGTTCATATGAGTGAATACAATGCTTATGTATGTTTTAAAGGATACACATGGTTTGTTTGCTAAAAACTCGTGCTTGCTGTACGTCCAACATCACTTGGCGACAGAAATCTGGAATACAGGAGTCCCAAAACAGTAATTATCTTCCGGTAGCAATAAAACTCGTTGCATCAAAAAACAGAGATATTTATTTCAACATGTTCAGGAGCTTTGGTTTATAAATGTTCGGTTTGTTCAAAACGAAATCATTTCTATTTACGCAGTTTAATTTTTTTTCAAACAGTGTTTTTTTATCCTATTAACGTTTTGTCAAAACACATTTATTCTGAAACTAAAGTAACGTGTTTTGCCACCAGTTCAAAAACACAAACATTTCATCTTGCTTTCCACATTGTTGTGGTAAAACATTGAAATAAAGAACAACATTTATTTTTGGTTATTCACTATTTATTTATTTGTCAAATTCTCTACGTATTTACTTCATTGCGGCTTTGCTTGTTTTATTGTTTAAATAGTTTACAATAGAACAGAACAGTTTCAAAAGATATAACTACATAGTATTTGCATTTTTTATTTTAACAGTAATATACAAAGTTTAGCAAATGCTCTAAACCTAAAATTGGCTGATTTCAATATCAACAAAGTTTTATTGTATTTTAAGAAGTTGTTACATAACAGCTTTAAATTATAAATTTTTGATTGATAGAGAACACATACAATTTTCATCCATTAACGATGTTTCAAAAAAACAGTTTTAGATTAGCACCTAGTCTGTTAATATTAATTACAATGATACTGCAAAAAGGAAACCAGAGGTTAACGTTGTGGTAAAACTACACAAGTAGCAACTAAGCACAAGCAAATATGATCTTAGTGACGTTTTGTATTTAGCATGTAGTGGTTGCTATTAGTTTTGTAAACAAACAGTTTCTTGAATTTATAACTACAAAGCATACAGTTTCGAGCGTTTTTTGCAGATTTGAAAACTTATGATATTTTCTGAATGCGTTTAATTTAGACAGCATGTTTCAACGCAGAATTTTGTCAAAACATACAACAATTTCCAACATTAGTTAAAGAAAAAACTTCGAAATTTTTCATAAAAGAAAACGAAAACAACTTTTGCAACAGAAAGATTTAGAAGAAATACACTGTTTAAATTAAAATGCTGTCAACATACATTGCTTCAATTTTTACGCACATTGCAATGTGTTTGACAAAACAAAATAACAAAGGAACATATCACACAAAATATTTAGCTTATGGTAACACCAACAAAACGTTGAGTTGTACTTTGTCATTTTTTACTTCGGATCGAAAATCATCTAAACTGGATTGTGCTACTTTCTGCTTCTCTATTAGCACTGGACAGAATTTAATTTTCGACAACCAATTAAAATCTTCAAATGATTTCATTTACACTGACTATGGAACTACTGTAAGTTTTGGACTATTAAAATTTCCGTTGGATCGTTTTCACAAAGGGATTACGGCCACCGGAGATGTACAAATGTGTCTTGGATTCAATTATCAAGCATCCAGTGGATTGTGTCAGCTATTCGATCAATTTTCTTCGTTTAGGGACTTGATCTTGCCAACCAACAGCACATTTGGAACTTACTATGGGGTAATTAATTGTGTTTTTTTCTTAACTAGGATTATTTATTATTGAAAATTAAAACCACTTATTATGCATGTATTTGTTTTGCTTGTTTGTGAATCAATAACATATCAGTGTTAATAAAAGACATCAATATTTGTAACAACATTTTTATGCAATTCAAACTGTTTATGTTTTTTTCAAAGGAGGTTTCCGGTATCAATTTGATGCATTTCTTTGGATGTGAGTAAACATGTTCAATTCAAAAACTATTTTTGATAATAACGAATATTTTACATAAAATAATGTTTAATAAAAAATTATTTTTACGAATACCAATAACCAGAAAACTTTTTGAAAAACTCATAGTTTATAAAAGTTATTTGAAAAGTTAATAAACTAAGGACCGAACACGAAAATTTGGATTATTTGTTATTGTAGACGTACAAGAATGCAACGACATTCCTGGTAATAATCCAAACGACAGTGGCATATATCTGTTGAAAATAGATAATAGTCAGATATATCCTGTGTATTGTGAAGTATCAACAAATGGAATTAAATATATGGTAATAATCTAGTTTTTAATACGTTTGTTCAAATTTTTATTACAGATTTGTTTATAAATTTAGGTGATTCAACGTCGATTAGATGGATCTGTGAACTTCAACAGAATCTGGGTAGATTATGAAAATGGATTTGGAAATTTGGATAAAGATTTCTGGTTAGGTGTGTTGTTTATTCTCTTTAATACTCACTGGGCATGTAAGTGAACATTTGATATTAGTCTTGCAAACACTGAAATTATTGTTTACACTAATAGATTGAAAGCAATTGTTTTCGAGCATTAGAACTGTTTGTTAATCGACCCCATTTTCAGGAAGTATACAACTTTCTGGGTTTACTTTGAAAAACTTTTCATTTAAAAAAAAATCACATCGCAGATTTTTCAAGACATTTTCTATTGCATTCTTATGTTTTAAAACACCAGAAAAATTTTCCAAGTTTGACATGGTAAAGGCGGTTATTGTAAGGTTTATCGACAGTTGTCAGTTAATCGACTTTAGTTGGAAAGTCGATTAACCTGCGAAGGAGTCGATTATCCTGCGAAGGAGTCGATTATCCTGCGAAGGAGTCGATTATCCTGCGAAGGAGTCGATTATCCTGCAAGTCGATTAACCAGCGCACGCCCTGCTGTGCATGACAACAAAACGCTTCCGCATGGGTCCACATAGGTATATTAACCTAAGTGACCATTGCACCTATTCAACTCTCTGGTGTATTTGCGGGATGGCTGCCTATTCACTTGGTGGTGTTTTTACATAGACTATATGCTAAACACTTCTATATCAGCACTGTACTGCAGTATCAATATTTAAGACATATTAAAAAATTTTCTGAATTATTTAAAAATATATTTAAAATTTTTCTAAATTTTGAATTGAGAGTTTGAAATTTTTTATTTTTTTATAATTCAGTCGCTAGAGTTACGCGCTATAGGCAAGTTCCTGTATACGCCCAGAAGGCACACACACAAAATAACCATTTATCTCATCTACAAAAAAGACAAAAATGCCTTATAGTGAACAATGTTTTTTATTTTCTATTGTAATAAATAGATAATGCATAAAAACAAATATACTTTAAATATATGTCAGACATGAACAAACTAACAAAATCTAGTAAAACGCAAACAGGCAAACAAACTAAGACGTTTAACAAAACAAAAAACTAGTTTCTTTGTTATAGAGTCGCTACATCCAACAGTTCCTGAAATGAATACGCCTTTACTCCGCTAATATTGTACCTTGAGGTAACTTGTAAAAGGAAAATGCATCGAATAAAATTTCTTTCATAGACAATAAAAATATTCATGTAAACCACAACGGTTTAAAAATAATAAAACGGCGACCACTACGTCAAAAATAACCAAGAAATAAGACTTGGAAGAGGTACTAGTTTTCTGTATAACTCATTAATTTCCACAGTTTTCCAAGTGTTTTGCCATTCTTTTAGAATCTTTTATTTGATTATTTTCTTGTATTCTGGAGTTTCAATGGTAACATCTATATGGATTTCGGTGTAAGTGGTTGCCGTTTTGGCAAGAACGTCACCAGTTTCATTACCCTGCACGCCAATGTGGCTTAGAATCCAGACCAACTTGCATACAACGTTCCTATTTCTGAAAAGATTAGTTGTAATTTGTACGACAGATTGTTGGTAGTGAGATTTTGCAAAATTCTGACAAATGTTTTGACGGCACTTAAAGAATCTGTAAAAATTACAAGATTTTGTAGTGGATCAGATTCTAATGCATTTGATGAAAGTAGATGATTTCCATATAGATTAAGAGCTATTTTGATTGCTTCTATTTCTGCAGCAAAAATTGAAATGTGGTCCGATGTTCTTCTGGACATTTTGAGACCGGTCGATAAGGAACATACACACCAATGCCTATCAGCTAGTAAAAGTTACAGCATAAAGAAAACAAAGAAAAGTACTACAGTTAATAGTAGCCTATGCACTATGAATATTCAGTTGTTAATCAATATGAATAATTATAGAGCGCCTCCGGTCATTTCCTTTGTGTGCCTTGTGGGCATCTGCAGAAACTTGCCTACGGTCATCTAGCATGTAACTCTAGCGACAGAATTATTAGTCAATAAAAATTACCAACTTTGAATTAAAAATTCAGAAATTGTTTAAATTAATTTAAGATAATAATACTGCAATTGTGCTGATATAGTAGTACTTAGCATACAGTCTATATGAAAACACCACCAAATGAATAAGAAGCTATCTTTAAATAGACCAGAGACAATGATAACTTGGGTTAATATACCTATATCGACCCATGCGGATGCGTTTTGTTGTCATGCACAGCAAAGCGTGCGCTGGTTAATCGACTGGCAGGATAATCGACTTCTTCGCAGGATAATCGACTTCTTCGCAGGATAATCGACTCCTTCGCAGGATAATCGACTCCTTCGCAGGATAATCGACTTCTTCGCAGGATAATCGACTTTCCAATTTAAGTCGATTAACTGTCAACTGTCGATAAAAACACAGTTCCCCGGTAAAGGCGTTTTAGAGCATTTCGATAAAACGGGTTTTAATTTCATAAGTTATTTTTTTATAATTAAAAAACAATAAACAATTTTATATGCGTTCTAATATAATCACTAGTTTTAAAAATTAGTGTTGTATTATTTAAAATCTAGTTTTAATTTTTTTATAATGCTAAATAAAATATATTCAGGTAATTATTTGCTGCACCGTTTAACAAGCATGAAAAATTATAAACTGAGAGTTGAATTGGAAGCATTTGATGGAGTTCGTGTATATGCTGAATATCTCAATTTTGTTGTTGGTCCTCCAAGTTCAAACTATTTGTTGACAATATCTGGATATTCTGGAAATGCAGGTATTATGAACGTAATTTTTATTTTTGTAAGTTTAAAAGGTTTGATATGAAAAAACGCTAAAAAATATGAAAAATTTGCACTGAACTAATTCTATGCTTGCATTAATAACCCATTTTATGGTTTTTGCCATTAAAATGCTTAATAACAGACATTTTTAAATGGAAATTTTCTAGATTCTACTTCTGTTTCGAAGATATCTGAAATTTTAGATTTTGCATGCACACAGCAACAATAAGATTCATATTCTTTTATACGTTTAGCTCTATTACTTGAAAAAACTGTTTTTTTTCAACGTTGGTTTGAGCAACAACACTAAAAATCATTAAACAAAACATACGGTTTTGAATATTTTTAAAAAACAAACTAAATTATATTAAGAACCAATTACAAACGTAAAAACGCTGTAATGTACAGTTAATGAAAGAAGTTATAAATCAAGCAAATTATTAATTATAGTTGTGAAGCTCGATTTTTTTTTATTTGAAAATTTTGATTTTATTTTTTTAGTTTTATTATTTTTTTAATTGTATTTGCAAATATTTTATTCATTCACGCATCCGCAGGAAATTCGATGGCAAAACACAATGGAAAGAAGTTTTCCACTTTTGACAATTACGATCACACCTGTACATCGAATTGTGCAGCTTACAGAGGAGGAGCTTGGTGGTATGCTTGTTGCCAGGACTCTAACTTGAATGGGTTTTACTACACCTACTCAAGTGTACCGTTTGCTCAAGGCGTGAATTGGTTTCATTTCCGCGGAGACTACGAATCTTTGAAAAGCTGCAAGATGCTCATCACATTAAATTGATTTTTTTCTGGCAGTACAATACAAAAGCTGCATTGTTTTTGTTGTTGACGTGACGTGTTGTTTTACATTTATTTTATATTGAAATCTTTAATTTATTTTTTCTCAGCGTAGAAATTAACAAATCTAACAAAATAAAATAATCAATTTTATACATGCACAAACACTCGTAAATATTTTCACATTGTGCGCTATTGTATCATATTATGAAGTATGTTTAGATGCATTTGAGTAAAAATTAAAACTTGTTTAAATAAAATTATTTTGAAACTAAAAATAATGATAAACGTTTTAAAACAAAAACAACTCAAACACATTGAGATAATTTTTAAAAAAGAACACTTTTAGATAAAATCAATTTTAAAAAAAATTAAAGTAAATGAGAAGCTCGCCAATACTTAAAAAAAGGGATTTGTGAAAACATCTTTGTTTTTACAGTGTTTCTATTAACTTGCAACTTGTTTGTTGTTTGTTCGTTATTTCAGCGCAAACGTTGTTTTTGAAAACACCGCTACTCGTCCGATCAATGAAGTCAAGCAACGTCGAGCTCAAATGCTAGTGTATAAAAATTTTCAAACATTAAAAAATGAAGAATAATAAAATATATAAAACATATTTTTCTAAACCAACGCTTGTAAACTAATGTGCTAAAAAGTTAAAAATAAATTTAAGTGTACACATTAATTTTTTTTGAAACAAGCTTTTCGTTTGGAAGAAAAGAACGTTTGGCAACAGTTGAATGTATTATACAGATAAATGCCCAATTCTAATTTTCCAAACTAAATGTTAAGTTCAGAAAATTTTAATATATACATTATAACATTTAAACATCATTTTAAACTTTTTAGTACATTCAATTATAAGCGTTGGTTTAAAAGAATAATTTTTTTATAATTTATTATTTTACCTCTTAGTTTCATTGATTTTTAAATTGTTGGTTAAATAAAAATCAGTTTCATACCCAGCCAAAATTCTCCATTTAAATTTCCAAATCCATTTTCATAATCCAACCATCCTCTGTAGAAATCTACTGATCCATCAAATCGACGTTGAATTACCTGGGTTAAAAAGTTAAATTGATTCTCTTATAAACAAGAACGTTAACCATATATTTAGTTCCGCTTGATGAAACCACACAATAGACAGGATACGTTTCATTATCAAACATCATCGAATATAAGCCACTGTCTTCTGGATTATTACCAGGAATGTCTTTACAATCTTCAATTTCTGGAGTTTTTAATGTTACAACATTTTATAAAAGGTAGTGTAAATAAATCAACTGATTACTATTAAATTATAAAAACATGTGAAAAAATTTGTTAGTTTATAAAATGTTTTTGTTTGTTTTATTTAACTGTCCGGTTAAAACATTTCACCTCCAAAATAACACTTTGAATTCATCTTTGGAACAACCTTAAAAAATACATTAGGGATTAGAGATAAAACTAAAAATCAAATTTCATAAAACAAGTCATAATTATTTGTTTCTATTAATTGCTAAATATTTAAAAAAAAACGTCAGGTGCATAGTTTTTGTATAATTTATTGTTTTTAATGAATTTCTTACCCCGTAATAAATTCCCATTGTGTTGTTAATATTTCCAAAAAAGTTAAAAAGAAAATACATTTTCTCAGTTCAAATGACGCTAGCTTTCCTATGAAATTTTCTACTTTTTTAGTTTCAATCTCTTGGCAAAAAACTTTACAACATTTAGAATTTTGAAAAAAATTAAATAATATACAAACAAGTTTTGAATTTTGTACAATTTTGTTATTCATGTAAAAAAACTGTCATTTGTAAAATAAAACGGCTAATGTGACTAGAAAATGACGTTTGTTTTTTATACTTTGATTTTAATCCAAATTGGGATAAGTTTGATTGAAAAGAGCAGTGAAAAACGAGATTATTCAAAAAATGTTCATTGCTTGGTAGAAGCACAAAAACGTTGAGTTGTACTATGCCGCCTACAAATGTCTCAATTGTGTTTTCCAAGCTTGCATGTGCTAAACAGTCCACCTTGATTAGCACTGGACAGAATTTAACTTTTGACAACAAACTACCGTCTTTTTTATATGCTATCAATGGAGGCATTGCAAAATCAAAAAAAATTACTTTTACGACTAACCAATTTCATGATTTGTATCCAGTTGTCGGAGATCTTTAAACTACTACTATTACTACTACTACTACTACTACTACTACTACTACTACTACTACTACTACTACTACTACTACTACTACTACTACTACTACTACTACTACTACTACTACTACTACTACTACTACTACTACTACTACTACTACTACTACTACTACTACTACTACTACTACTACTACTACTACTACTACTACTACTACTACTACTACTACTACTACTACTACTACTACTACTACTACTACTACTACTACTACTACTACTACTACTACTACTACTACTACTACTACTACTACTACTACTACTACTACTACTACTACTACTACTACTACTACTACTACTACTACTACTACTACTACTACTACTACTACTACTACTACTACTACTACTACTACTACTACTACTACTACTACTACTACTACTACTACTACTACTACTACTACTACTACTACTACTACTACTACTACTACTACTACTACTACTACTACTACTACTACTACTACTACTACTACTACTACTACTACTACTACTACTACTACTACTACTACTACTACTACTACTACTACTACTACTACTACTACTACTACTACTACTACTACTACTACTACTACTACTACTACTACTACTACTACTACTACTACTACTACTACTACTACTACTACTACTACTACTACTACTACTACTACTACTACTACTACTACTACTACTACTACTACTACTACTACTACTACTACTACTACTACTACTACTACTACTACTACTACTACTACTACTACTACTACTACTACTACTACTACTACTACTACTACTACTACTACTACTACTACTACTACTACTACTACTACTACTACTACTACTACTACTACTACTACTACTACTACTACTACTACTACTACTACTACTACTACTACTACTACTACTACTACTACTACTACTACTACTACTACTACTACTACTACTACTACTACTACTACTACTACTACTACTACTACTACTACTACTACTACTACTACTACTACTACTACTACTACTACTACTACTACTACTACTACTACTACTACTACTACTACTACTACTACTACTACTACTACTACTACTACTACTACTACTACTACTACTACTACTACTACTACTACTACTACTACTACTACTACTACTACTACTACTACTACTACTACTACTACTACTACTACTACTACTACTACTACTACTACTACTACTACTACTACTACTACTACTACTACTACTACTACTACTACTACTACTACTACTACTACTACTACTACTACTACTACTACTACTACTACTACTACTACTACTACTACTACTACTACTACTACTACTACTACTACTACTACTACTACTACTACTACTACTACTACTTTTTCTACCTCTACAACTATTACTGCTACTTTCACTACTAATGTTTCTATGAAACAGCTAATAAAAGAGACTTTTTTCGTGGACTAAACTACAATTGCTAGTCTGAGAAATAGTTATCAATTGTTAGGCCTTTTGGACTAAACTACAATTGCTAGTCTGAGAAATAGTTATCAATTGTTAGGCCTTTTATTTATCAAGTTGTAAGTAAAATGGCGTTGATTTTAATATTTGAAACGTTTTACAAGCGGTAATTAACCCTGAAGGTTTTCTCTATTTTTATAGAATTTCAAACAAATTGAACATTCAACTAAACTCTAGTTATTTAAGATAGTTCAATTAAAAAGTAAATTTAAATAATTGGTTTTCTACAAAAGAAAATTTTAATCAATTGTTTTGTTCAAACAATCTTTACTTTTATTTTTATAAATTGTCTTATTTGTGTACAGCATCTTTAGTTTACTATGATAATAGTAGAATTGGATAATGCTAAATCCATTAATGATTATTGGTCTACTCCAATTTATTTTACTTTAAAAATGTATTCAGTAAAGTTTTTTATGTCCCCGATGTTGTAATTCTCTATATTTGAATATATGTGTATGAGTATGTGTATGTGGATGTGTATGTGTTTGTGTATGTGTATGTGTATGTGTATGTGTATGTGTATGTGTATGTGTATGTGTATGTGTATGTGTATGTGTATGTGTATGTGTATGTGTATGTGTATGTGTATGTGTATGTGTATGTGTATGTGTATGTGTATGTGTATGTGTATGTGTATGTGTATGTGTATGTGTATGTGTATGTGTATGTGTATGTGTATGTGTATGTGTATGTGTATGTGTATGTGTATGTGTATGTGTATGTGTATGTGTATGTGTATGTGTATGTGTATGTGTATGTGTATGTGTATGTGTATGTGTATGTGTATGTGTATGTGTATGTGTATGTGTATGTGTATGTGTATGTGTATGTGTATGTGTATGTGTATGTGTATGTGTATGTGTATGTGTATGTGTATGTGTATGTGTATGTGTATGTGTATGTGTATGTGTATGTGTATGTGTATGTGTATGTGTATGTGTATGTGTATGTGTATGTGTATGTGTATGTGTATGTGTATGTGTATGTGTATGTGTATGTGTATGTGTATGTGTATGTGTATGTGTATGTGTATGTGTATGTGTATGTGTATGTGTATGTGTATGTGTATGTGTATGTGTATGTGTATGTGTATGTGTATGTGTATGTGTATGTGTGTGTGTGTGTGTGTATGTGTATGTGTATGTGTATGTGTATGTGTGTATGTGTATGAGTATGTGTTTGTGTATGCGTATGCGTATGTGTATGTGTATGTGTATTTGCTTGTTTATGACAATTTTTAATACTAATAACGAATAACTACAAAACAAATTTGAAACAATTATCAAATTATTGCGAAAGAGGATTCAGTATGATGAATTCAACTAAAACAAAAATGAGGAACAGGATGGATGTGGATCACTTGAAGGATGTCAGAATGATTCAATTTCATTTGACTGCAGGAAACACAGACAAACATTGTGGAAATCAGAAAAAAGAAGAAGAGCATCTCATGCAAACTAATTTATTTTTAATTACTTTTAGATTTTGATTGGTGTGTATTATATTTGTGTATACAATTATAATGCATTTGTGTTTATATAAATACGTATTAATTGTGTATTTTGTGTTTTTCACTTAATATTTTGCCGAAATTCTAGTTTAATAAAGTCATATTGGGACAATTAATGCCCAACTCACTACGTCAGTTTTTATTTTTTTTTCAGCCTTTTATTTTTGCCCACATAGTCTCCATCCTTAGAGGGAACACTTCTCCCGGCTTCAATTCTCTAATCTTAAACAGATTAGGTACGTGAGCAAAACCTTACTTATCTTTAGAAAAATAGACACTCGTCACATCACTCATTTTGCCATGGATCGACTACTGCAACTTTGTATACTAGTCGGTCTAACAGCCTCACAACTTAATCGTCTTTAGCTTGTCATCAGTACCTACATGCGTTTGAGTGTCTGCACAAATAAGGTCCATTTTATCTCAGCCTAGATCTTCAACTTACCAGGTTTTTAATGGATATCTAGTCATGGTTGTTTCATGTCGAGCATCTCTTGGTGACAGATGCTTAAAATTTATTGAAAACAAAATGACCTTTATTTTGTAATTAAACTTGTAAACTGCTAAACATTTTTGTTTTTCTAATCTTACATTCACTATAAATAGTATGTGGCTCGATTGACTGTGGTGCCAATATAAAAATTTTACTTTTTATATTTTCTATGATGAGTAACGTTTGATAAATGCAGTTATTTAAATAGCTTAAATCACGTATTTTTAAATAATTAAAAACAAGTTTTTTAGCCAAACCAGGACAAGTAAACAGAAAAACCAATTTATAAACCGCTAAACAATTTAAAGTAAATTTTAATAAATCAAAATTTTATTTCATTAACAATTTGTTAACCCAACTTAAAAAATGTGATTAAAAAATGCGTTTTTGCAAATGCACTGTATTGTTCTATTGATGATCAGGCTGTGTCTGAAATATGAAAACTGTACTTCCTATTGCCTAATAACGTAACATAATTTAGAAAAAATTGCAGTTCAAAAGAAATCCAACATTTGTTCTCCTCAGCTTGTTATAATAGACAACTCAAGATAAGTGGTCCCAATGCCACAAGTCTATACTTGGTAAATGTTCGTACATATGACGAAAGTATGATTTTTCAAAACGTTTATTTGTTTTTTGTGTCTGTCTATTGTTAAGTTTTTTGAAAATATTAGAGAGTTAAAACAAACTTTAACGAACAATTCTAAAAGTTTCATTTTATTTTAAATGGGCAAAAAATAAATTTAATTTCAATCTGAAATCAAGTCTCTTTATGAAAAACACATAACATTTTGTTTAAAAACATTATCAGATAATTAACAATTTCCTAATTAGCAAAGAAGTATGTTTTTATTACTTTAAGAAATTACTTTTAAAAACCCATCAAGGTGTATATCATTCTTCTATAAACGCAAAACAACATAGATGTTATGCAGCTTCACTTAGTTGGAATAAAAGTATGTACTTTTTGTTTGCTTGGTAAGAAAATTATTATTTATCTTAGAATGAATGTACTTTGTTCATTGCGTTACGAAACATGATTTGTTATATAAGATATAACTTTTTATTTGTATTGCAGCTTAAAAGCTGGATTGGAAAAATAATAATTTATTTGTTTCATTGTTTTAAAACGATGTTAAGAAAAGCAAACTTATCTTAAGTGAATTAGCTTTCTACTTTTTCTAACGTTTTAGCAGAATAAAACACAGCATTTTGATTTGAACCCAATGAAACTCAAATTAAATTATTTGGCTTGAGAACTACTACATATTTAAAAAACAACAGCTTTTTACGTTAACTTTAAAAATTAAAAATGTTATTTCACTCAAACATGAAAAGTCCAATTTTAGTTGAATAATGCAACTTTATTTGTCAATAGTAAGTACAAAAAGCTAAAAGCTTTATCTGAAAAGACCAAACAAACCTAGAACAAATATTATAATAGATAATTCAAGAAACCTATTCTTATGGGAAAGAAATCGTATATTACTTATCTCTGATAAATTTTTATACATTAGGTAGAAGTAATACCTTAGTAAAAACACAAAACACGTACTTGTTGACACTTCTAATTTGTGGTGTGTGTCAATTGTTTGAATTTGATTTCTAGTAGTTCAAATGACGTAAGCTTTCTTATAAAATGTTTTGCTTGCTTTAGTTTCATTACTTTGGCAAAAACCTCTACAACATTTAAAAACCAAATATTAACAAGTCTTAAATTTTGCGCAGTTTTTCAATTTATATAAAAAAAAACGATATATCGTAACTCATTTGACTAGGAAAAAATGCTGTCAACTTTTTATAGTTTAATTTTAATACAAATTGCAATCAGTTTAATAGAAAATAGCAGTGCAAAATCAAGATATTTTGAAAAATGTTCTCTGCTTGGTAATAGCACAAAAGCGTTGAGTTGTACTATGCCGCCTTCAAATGTCTCAATCGTGTCATCCAAACTTGCTTGTGCTAAACAGTGCTCTTCGATAAGCACTGGAAAAAATATAACTTTTGATAACCAACTACCGTCTTCTTTATATACTTTCACTGAAGGCATTGTGAAAAACAATAATTTTTCCTTCACCCCCCAGCAATTCCATGATTTGTATTCAGTTGTTGGAGATATTCAAGTTTGTCTGGGATTTAATTATCAATCATCAACTGGATTGTGTCAGCTGTTTGATAACTACTGTCCATTGAAAAACTTAGTTTTAAACAACACAATGGGAAGTTACTACGGGGTGAGATATTATTCAATGATGAACATTATTAAATATTTAAAAGTTTAAAAAGCATTTGAAATGTGAACCCGTAGTTTGGTACTAACCCGATCCAAATCATTTGAAACCATGAAACCCAAACCCAAACTTTCTAAAAAAAAAATGAATCCCAAACACGAATCATTTCTGTTCCTTAAAAAACTTAGCTTGAAATACTGACAAAACATTGGGACTTTATTACGGGTAAGAAGTTATTAAATAGTAAGAAAAAAACTTAAATTGGTTTTTCAAAATTAGCTTTTTCACTTCTGCTTCAAATTATGAATTTTTGCTTTAAAGGCTGTTTCTAAGATGAATTCAAACTGCTATTTTGGAAGTGAGATTTTATTTATTGTTTTTGCAAAACCGTAATATATATATATATATATATATATATATATATATATATATATATATATATATATATATATATATATATATATATATATATATATATATATATATATATATATATATATATATATATATATATATATATATATATATATATATATATATATATATATATTTATATATATATATATATTTATATTTGTCTAAAAACAACAATTTTCAATTTACGGAATTAAATTTTAATGAAGCAAAAAAATTTACGTTTTGTTCGAGAGAGCTAAAAATGTTATAGGAATGAATAATGACGTAGTGACCATTTAAGAATCGTTTTTTAGAGAAATTCAGAAAAAAACAGGGCTATTTAGACACGCTCAGTAAAGTTGAAAATTTTGTAGAAAGTATTGTATAATACGCAAATATATATACAAAATTTCAGTTTGATCGGATAACGGGCAATAGGTAAAGTTTGACTTTCATATTTTTGTGTCGGATACAAACAAACAAGAATACAACAGCGATTTCAATACAAAGGATATGAGATCATAACATAAGGTATGTTATGAGTCCTTGAGCAAAAAACTAATTCACATGTGCTCACGTTAACTCAGCATTTCATCCTTTAGTGGTCAATCAATGAGTACCAGCTTCAGTTGGATGTTCAAATCTTTTGTGGGCTTGTGGAGCTAGCAAGTAGTATGCGGGGCGTAAACGCCGCATATGCCACACTGCAAACTGCCAAACTTGTTAAGTAGCTTCTGGTTCCAAAATGAATATATTTAAAATTTCAACGGTAATAATTCAATTATTTGAAAAAAATTTAATAAAGTTTTTTCATCATTTAAAAATCCAGAAATTGAAGATTGTAAAGATATTCCCGGTAATGATCCAGAAGACAGTGGTTTATATTGGATGGAGTTTGAAAACGAAACATATCCTGTGTATTGTGTGGTTTCATCAAGCGGAACTAAATATATGGTTGATGTTCTTGTTTATAACAGAATCAACTCATGTTTCATTAATTTTTAATTTTCACCCCAGGTAATTCAACGTCGAATGGATGGATCAGTAAATTTTTACAGAGGATGGGAGGACTACGAACATGGATTTGGAAATTTAGATAGAGAATTCTGGTTGGGTATGAAGCTGGTTTTTATTCCCATGAGAAGCTAACAATTAATAATGACAGTTATTTATATAAGTTGAAATGTAGATTTTAAAGTTATTCAACTAAAAATATAATAATATAATTTAAAATGTTTAACGTTTTTGTTTTTTTGAAAACTAGTTGAATTAAAATTAACTTAGATTTGAACTAAGTTGTAAAAGTATTATTTATTTAATTATTTCTCCAACAGAAGGACCCGTAGGCAGCTGACACCGTTCGGACAACATAAAGCGTACGTTCGAAAAGAATTCAAAGCAAAAAAAAAGAAAAACACAAAATATACGTAAAATAAACATATAAGTCATCGGGTATTTAAATCATTGGGTGTTAGAAATTTTGAAAAGTTGGTTTCATTTATCAGACATCTGAAACGGCTGTAGGTAGTTGAGTTGACCACGTCGTGAGGCATGGTATTCCAGGATTTTATTACTCGGTTGGCAAGGAAGAACTTGGCAGCATCAATCTTGTGTAGGCCAGGCCTCAGCTTATAGTAATGTCCTCTTGTCGCCTGGAAACCAGACGATTCAAAACTGGTGACTAAAGTTGAGTCAATAAGACCATTTAGAATTTTGTAGCATAGACATAGGACAGCAATAAGTCTGCGATGTTCCAAAGATTTGAGACTGAGGATGTTGAGACGAGTTAAGTAAGGGAGACGACTGACAGAAAGAATTGTTCTTGTGAATCTTCTTTGGACTTTCTCGAGCCTGTCGATCAAATGCCTGTGGTGTGGATTCCACACCGAAGAAAAATATTCAAGTAGTGGTCGTACGTACACAAAAAATGCTCTTGTCAAGATATCTGGATGAAACATAAATTTATCAGATGTGATCTAACAGATGCCGCATGTACAATACTGTCGATGTGTATTCTAAAATTTGAGGTCATTTTTGATTACAACGCCATGGTCCCTTGCGAGACCATCAATCTCTAGTTGATGAGAGTTAATATGATAGTCGGGTACATCACGTTCCTTACTTGCAAGACAATAGATGGAGCATACGAAGCACTTTGTTAGGGCCACATTTAACTGCCATATCTCACTCCAGGACACCAATTCGCAATCGCATCCTGTATCGCCAAATTTCCAAGTTGGAATGTTTTGTAAATTTTGATGTCATCCGCGAAGAGCTTGACTGAAACTTGTTCGAAAGCTGGGTTGTCTGTAATATCGTTAATGTATATCAAAAAAAGTATTGGTCCCAGGACACTACCCTGCGGAACACCGCTAGTAACTTCTCTTGGGCCAGAGTGATGACCATTAACGCAAACAAACTGTGTGCGGGCACTCAGAAAATCAATAATCCACGCCAACAAATTACCAGATATTCCATATTCTTTCAGTTTCGTCATCAGCTTTATGTGTGAAACAGAATCAAATGCTTTATGAAAATCAAAATAAATGATGTCAGTACGTTCACAATTCTCTAGACACGATGACCAATCATTCACGCATTCAAGCAGGTTTGTACAGGTAGATTTGTGTCTTAGAAATCCATGTTGGTGATGGGAGATGAGGTTGTGCGTGGACAAGTAAGTCAAAATGTTCTTGGTGATTACCTTGTCCATGACACGACAACAGGTACTTGTAAGTGAAATTGGCCTATAGTTAGAAGGGCAGCTTGTCAAAAATCATAACCAAAAGCGCATTAACAAAACGAGTATAATGGCATGTGATAGTGAAATGTTGATTATTTTATCAAACTTATTTATTTTAGCTCAATGAATAGAGTATATGTTTTTTTTTAAATTGAGTGATAACAAATCAAATTTGATAAAGGTTCTTATAATTTATAACGAGATGCGCAATCACAATTTTGTAACCTTTTATTAGCTAATTAAAACATAATTAGAAGATTTAATTTGAAGTATTTTTATTTTGTATTGACTCCACTAAATAATAACTAAATAACAATATAATATTTTATTTTAATTTCTTCACCAACGGTTTTGCTTGCTTGCTTGAGTGTTTGAAAATAAACTGATTTTGCGTCATCCAATCAAGCTGACAATTATAGAATAGACTTGCCTTTTTATTGAAGTTTGAAAATTTTCTTATTTTTTTCTAATGTTGAAAAAACGAAAATCAAATTTAATCTTAGAACCATGTATATATAACAAATTTCCAAAATGCCGTCTCCAGAAAAAAGTTCACATTAGATGAATTATTTTTGTAAAAAAAACATTGTTTTTTTTACTGCTTGTTTGTTGAGAAGAACGTTAAACCTAATAACCAAATTAAATTTAATTAACAATTTCAGGCAACTACAAGCTTTACCGTTTGACAAGCAAAAAAAATTACAAACTGAGAGTTGAATTGGAAACATTTGATGGAAACAATTCTTATGCTGAATATCTCGATTTCAAGATTGGTCCTCCATCTTCTAATTACATTTTGACGTTAGGTAGCTATTCTGGAACGGCCGGTAAATGACAATTTTTATTTAAAAATTAAATTAAAAAACACTTTATCCAAATTAGAAATTTCTGCAAAAAATGTAGTTTTCGTAATTTTATTTAATTTTTTGAAACAGTTTTTTAGTCATTACTATTGACTGGTCCAAAAAAATTAAATTATTTAATTAAATTTTTTAGAAACATTTAATCAATTGTTTAAATGAAATTATTATTCAAAATTAAACGGAAATTATTGAATTTGATAAAAATTATTTTGTTTAGGAGATTCTATGTCAGGCCACAGTGGAAAATACTTTTCTACGCTGGACAGAAGTAACAACTTAATTTATCCAGGTTGTACGGATCCATGTGCCATTATATACCATGGAGCCTGGTGGTACACCTGTTGCCATTCTTCAAACTTAAACGGGGTGTATTATAAATCTCCCAGTGTTCTGTACGCTCAAGGTCTAATCTGGGATGCATTTCGTGGTCTCTATGAATCAATGAAAGCATGCAAGTTGATGATCGCTAGCAATTGACGTCTTTGATTCATAAGATGTTTTAATCATTTGACAACATTTTTAATCAACACTTCAATTTTATTTATTTCACAAACTCTTGCTATTTGTTTTTGTATTTTTTAATTCTAGTTCTGCTTACAGTAGTTTATTGGCATTGGCACCAAATCAGCCTTTTTTTTAATTTTAGAAAATTTAACTTTTTTAATATACACTATATATTATTTGTACTTTTCCGATATAGTTAGCTAAACCTTGATTTCTATTTTTTCTTATATTCGGATTATACAATTAAAACTAGTATAGTATTGTTTTATTCCATTTAAATAAAATATTAGATTCCTGGATTTTAACTTGTGTTCAACTACATAAATTGCTTGTGTACTTGTTTACACAGTTTGGAACATAGGTACATATACACTTACATGTACACAAGTAATGATTAAACAAAATATATGTCTAACAATTATTTTTTTCAAGTCTATTCAATTCTATTCATGCCGATTGCAAGAATTACTATACAAATATATATCGTCAAAAATTCAAATTATTTAGTTTGATATAAAAAACTAAGAACTTTTTTAGACAAATTAAACTGAAAAACTATTGATCATAGCCACATAGCCAAGCAGTAACTATATACAGTCTTAACAAATGTATTTTGTAGAGGCAGTTTTTTATGTTTACCGATAAGTCAAGAAGACATGAAGAAGTGATCTTTTTGGTATTTACTGTTCCTAAGATAGTTAGAGCCAATAAACGTCAATAGCCTCAAGTGACCAGTGCAGCTTATAGAGATGATGCGGTATATCGTTACACTACAAAAAAAGTTTAAAGCATGCTTTCAAAATCGAAAACATCTACTTACAAATAAATAAATATGAAGAAAAAACTTGAAAAAATACGTAAGTTTTAAAATTCCGGTAGTTCAGTTTCTTGTTCACTAGTAAACTGCAAATAAACCAAAGGTATAAAAAAAAATTTACATAAAATTATTTATTTAAATTTAAAAGATTTATAATCCTGTGTAAATGTACACATGTTTCTTGGTTATTTTTTTTTATAAATTTAAATTCAAATTAATGTTTCAGACCAACTTAAGTTTTCAAAAATGGTTAATTTGCTAATTTCGTTTAGAAAGTTAAAAAAAAATTAAAGTTTAATAAATATGTCTTAGATAGAATGCAATAAACGAAACTATACAAAAATTATAATTTCATTTAACAATATTTCTATCACAACAAAACACAAACCTTAACTATGTTGCTCCTATTTAAAAAAAACAATAACTTAGCGTTTCGCTTATTCAGTAAATGTACACAAAAACGGCTTTTTAGTAGTTCCAGCAAGTTTAAAGGTTTTCTGATGCATTAAATGAATAAAAAACATAAATCTCACTAAACAACATATAATGATTTGCTAGTAGCAAGCGCAACTTCGTTTCTTAATTAATTGCTGGTTTTTTAGCATAAATATTTTTTTTCAGACAAACTCTTTCATAAAAATTATAATATTAATATATTTATAAATTTATAACAATATATAAATATATAACCAAAACAAAACTTCAAGTATGAAAAATTAAAAAAAATTGTTTTATTTTTTTTATTAATACTTTGAAACACCAAATAATTAAAACACCTTTTCAGAACATTCACTGAGCTTTAGTTTTTTTATTACATAAAACTAATTATACATATTGACCACCAAAGCAATGCTAAAAACGTATTCATTGCATTGAAATTAGTTTTTAATAACTACATTTTAACATTGGACACAATTGTAAACTCTAATATCATTGAATATCAGTTATATCTTGTTTTTTTTATCTTTTCCATGAAACCTTTTTGCCACATTTTTGCTTTCTTGGAAAAAACTACAATTATTGTTTTGCTAGTCTGAAGTGAAAATAAAACAATAGAAAAACTTACAAATGTTAAGTTTTTTTAAAGGGTAATATTTTTTACTATTTATAAAAGTACCTATCAATCTTCAAAGTTTTAGTTTATTTTTAAATTTTCAACAAGTTTGATACAGTAATAAAACAAAGATTAGAAAACTAGGTAAAATGTTTTAGCAATTTTAGAAAATTTGATAAAAACTATTGTAAAGTTGAACATTGTCTATACAAATTTTTTTTTAAAGTTTTTTTTGCATCCAATAATTTTACTCTATAATAAACAGAACATACTTTTTTAATTTTTTCACGTGAAGTAATGAATAACAAACTAGTTCAAATTAAAAGGATTGTATCGTTAGCGTGAAAAACACTAATTTATTCAACAACATGTTATTTAACATAGCGGTTTCAGAGAATAATCTCAGAAATACTGAGAAAACTGGCAATTAAACTGTCATAGTTACAATGTCAGTACTTGGAAATATGTTGCAAAAAACCTATAAAAAGAAAGGAATTCATTTAATTTTAGTTTTTACATTATTTCATTAACCATTTCTTAAATTAAAAACTAAAATTATTAAATTATATTACTTGAAATGTTTTTGCTGTTTTATATTTTAATTTTAATCCAAATTGTAATAGTTTTAAGTAAAAACAGTGAAAAAACTAGATATTATAGGAAATGTTCTCTGCTTGGTGAAAGCACAAAAACGTTGAGTTGTACTATGCCGCCTGCAAATGTCTCAATTGTGTCATCAAAACTTGCGTGTGCGAATCAGTGCACTTCAATAAGCACTGGACAGAATATAACTGTTGACAAACAACTACCATTTTTTTATATACTATCATTGGACGCATAGTTAAATACAAGAATTTTTACTTTACACCAAACCAATTTCATGATATGTATCCAGTTGTTGGAGATATCCAATTTTGTTTAGGATTTAATTATCTATCATCAACTGGATTGTGTCAACTGTTTGATAATTTCTGTCCAATGAAAAACTTGATATCAAATATCAACAACACAATGGGAATTTATTACGGGGTAAAAAATTTATTAACAGCTATTTTATTATACAAAATTATGCATTATTTTTTAATAATTATTTGTTAAATAAATTATTACAATTTTCTTTTCAAAGTTTGATTTTTAGTTTTTTTTCAAATCATAATTGTATAATTCTTAAAGGTTGTTTAAAAGACGAATTTACAATGTTATTTTGGAGGTGAAAATTATTTTATTTGCAGAATAGTTGAATAAAGATTTAAAATACATGTTTTATCTAGACTAAAAAATGTTTAACGTATTTCATAACTTTAATACTAATCAGATAATTTATTTACACCACATTTTACAAAAATTGATTTTTATCACTAAAACCCCAGGAATTGAGGATTGTAAAGATATCCCTGGTAAGGATTTAGAAGGTAGTGGCTTATATTGGATGAAATTTGACAATAAAACATATCCTGTTTATTGTGCAGTTACATCCAACGGAATTAAATATATGGTAACCCACTCTTTGATTTATAATGGAATCAATTTACTTTGGCTAGTTTTCAACTTTTTAACACAGGCAATTCAACGTCGAATCGATGGATCAGTGGATTTCTACAAAGGATGGGTGGATTATAAACAAGGATTTGGAAATTTAGATAACGAATTCTGGTTGGGTATGAAGCTGAATTTTATTTTTGGCTATTATTAGAATTGTATGTTCTAAAAATAGTTTCAAAAATAGTTTTTAAAACTCAATACCGTCAAATAAACTCTGATTGATTGAAGAAATATTTATTTTTCAGATTTTTCAATAAAATTGTTTACATTTGATTGAAATCGTAAAATTATTAAAATTAACACCAGTAAACCAATACTGAAACAAGTATTATAATTACGTAATAATAATGTATTTTTGTTACCACAGTTACTAGAACACATGTGCTCAAAAAAATGCGTATTTTCAAAACAAATTTGGGAAAAGTTCTTATTTTCATATTACACAACTAAAACTGATTATAAGTTGAAACAATCTATGCATTTTGTAATAATTTTGTTAATTCTCAATTTGTTGAAAATAACTGTTTTTATAAGTAAAAATGTTAACCAAATTTAATTTAAACAAACATTTCAGGAAATATTGAACTTTACCGTTTGACTAGCACAAAGAATTACAAGCTGGGAATTGAATTGGAAGCATTTGATGGAAACAGTGTGTATGTTGAATATTTTATTTTTAAGATTGGTACTCCATCTTCAATGTACATGTTGACAATATCTGGGTCTTTTGGAACTGCAGGTAATTAACAGTTTTCATTCAACTATTAAAAAACATTAAAAAATAGACAATTTTGTTAAAAAAACTGAATTCAAACTATTGTAGTTTTATTTAACTTTTTAAAATACATTTTTGTCCAAATTATTAGCTGATCAGAAACCCTATCATTAATTTAGAAAACAACTGAAAATTTTCTGTTCTACTTTAAAAATGTTTACAAATAGATTTTTATAAATTACATTATTTGATTATTTATTTTGTTTAAAAACGACATTTTTTGAAAATGAAATAAAATTGTTGAACTTGATAATTTTGTTTAGGAGATTCAATGTCGTGACACAGTGGAAAATATGTTTCTACATTTGAAAGAAATAACAACTTAGGTCATCCTGATTCCAACGGTGTATTGTGTAATGACCCATGCGCCATTTCATACCAAGGAGCATGGTGGTACGCATGTTGCCATTCTTCAAACTTGAATAGTCTATACTATAACTCTCCAAGTGTTCCGTTTGATCAAGGCCTAATCTGGAGGACATTTCGTGGTAACTACGAATCAATGAAAACATGCAGGATGATGATCACCAGCTATTGACCTCTTAAAATTATTTAATATTTGAATTATTTGACAATGTGTTTATTCGACACTTTAATTCATTTGTTTGACATGCTTTCACGTGTTTCTTGTAAGTTTTTTCATGTCTGATTCTTTTTATACTAGCATTATATCAAGTTACCAATAATGTTTATAGAAATTTTAGCACCCTTTCAATTTACAGTATCTTTGTAGTCCTTTTTGATATAGTTTTAACAATTTTAACTTTTTGCAAACAGAATGGTTATTTAATTTACTAAAACACTTATTTGTCAATCAAATTTATTTCGTTTTCTTTATTTATAGAATTAAACAGAAATAAAAAAGTTGAATTACGTAAGTACTCCTCCTCAACCACGCCTCGTCCAATTTCTTTTTAAAATCATTCATTGTTTTTGTACAAACAACATCATCCGTCAAACCGTTCCATAAACTGGTCACTCTCAGGCAAAAACTGTATTTTTTTATGTCTTTATGTGCCAGTAGAACGACCAGTTTGTAAGAGTTTCCTCTTGTTCTCTTTTTTTCCATCAGCCTTAAGGCTGGAGAACAATTTTCATCATAAAATATCGGTATAATATCTAGAATAAGACATTTTATTGATGCTAAAACTGCATTGATGCTCTACCACTCTATGGTTTATTCTTTTCTGACCTATGGTAACATTGTATAGGCTTCTAACACAAAATGTTAACACGCAAATTTTCACACTGAAAAATACAAATTTTGTTTTAATATGTCAAGATCGCTGGAAAACTAATTCATTTATCAGTAAAAACCACACTGTTTCTTGGAGGTCTTTTACACAACAGCCCCAGCACTGCCAACAACTATACATGGGCTTATTAACTAATACAAGCTGAAATAAATATTATAGTTAGAATAAACTATTTAACCAGTAGTAGATCAGTGATTCTAAATAAATTTCACGCATCATAGTGTTTAGAGAAACGTGAATGGAGTAATACGTAGAGCATCGGGTTGATACCTCCCCAAAGATAACGATGATAATGATCTCGATATGACAAGGGAAAGAAAAGTCACAGTTGTTAAAATGAGTGATAAATGTTTTAATTATAAATTGTTTGTTCATTTATGTCTAAAAATAAATTATCAATCAATCCAGGGTATAAGTGCCCCCCGTGTCCCCCCTGTGGGCACCTATGTATGTCACTGTACATTCTGTTAAAGGTCATGGTGCAGCTTATGTTCAATAAAAAAAAAACAAAAATTAAAAAAACTTTGATGCATAAACGTCATAAAAAAATAGAAATAGAAAACAAATTCTGTTTTTTCAAACTTCTCAAATTAACACTGCAGATTTTATTGCAATGATTTTATAAATTTAAAACTAACTTTATTAAACTTCTTCACACCACCCCGAGTAAAATTACAAAAAGCCTACTGAGTGCCCTTTTCGTGTTTTCAGTAAATATGAAAATGGCAGCGATTTCAAACGCTGGAAAATACATTCAGTATGTCAAGTTCTTGTATTTCTGTCATATGACTGATCGTAAAAACAAAAAAGCACTTTTTTACAAACTTATATTCAACTTGGCCTGGCCCGTGTGAAAGCTCTAAAATAACCGCTTGGCCCGGCCGGTGATAAACTGGGCATAGCTACTTTTAACCGGCACAAAACTTCAAAATACTAATTTTTACATTTGTAGCACTTACAGTTTTTGAGTAGCAGTTATTTTAAAATTAAATAACCTTTATATCCACCCCACATTTGAGGTCCTGGAATCCAAATTTTTAAAAAATTTTGAAACACTTATATCATTATTTTTTGAGTAAATACTAAATACTAATTTTGACATCTGTAGCATTCACAATTTTTAAGTAGCAGTTACTTTAAAAACCAAAGAAACTTTTTTTCCACCCCACATTTAAAATCCTGGAAACCAAACTTGTAAAAAATGGTGAAAAACGTATATCTTTGTTTTTAGAATAGAAACTAAATACTAATTTTTACATATGTGTATTCACAGTTTTTGAGTAGCAGCTACTTTAAAAACCAAATAACCCAATTTTCCAACCCACATTTGAGGGCACTGCTAGTTATGTATAAATTAATTTGCCGTAGTTAGCACATTGTCACAAACATTCACAAACATTCAAAATATTGTTTTCCTTTCAAGAAGAAATTAAAACTTCAAAAAAATTAAAATGCAAAATTTAATTTGCATGTTTTAAAATAAAATGTGAAGATGTTGAAGGTTTCAATAAATTTTTAAATCTAAACATGCGATGATTTTTATTAAGGTCATCCATTAAGCCATTTTAAATCTAATTCTGAATTTTTAATAGAAATCCTGTAAAACACTTCTTGCATGCTGGCCACACAAGTTTAAGTATTTAAGCTCAGTGACAGCTTAAAACATTTTATGAAAAATGTTTAAATGTTTTGTAATAACATACCAAATATTTAAACCGATGCCTCGTGACTGTCTAGAAAAATAACAATTTGAGCTTTGTCATTTTTCTAAGAAGAGGTGTCTGTTAATAAAACTTATAAGTTTAGTTTTTCATATTTTTTTAGATAAACATCGTGGTGCCAAACGTTTCCTATAGTTTTATATATTAAATTACTAGGCGTCACTTTTAATAATCATCTACGTTTCAATATATCCTTGGTCAAATGATTGGCAATTTTGTTTTTGCTTTAATTAAAACAAATTTATACTTGAAAACTACCTCAATTAACAATTAAACAAAATAGAATATGAATGAGATAAGTACGGGTATAGGTGGGAAAAAACCAGGTGGATTTGTCATGCCCGTCTTATATCAGTTTTTCTGTGGCATTAAACGTCACAAACTAAAAACTGTCGCTAAAATTATTTAATAATCCAACACTTTGTTGGCACATGCAGCAAACTGCAATCAACATATTTAGACTTGAATAACTTAAACATATTGTGCAGATTAAACTACAATTTTCTAATGTAGTTTTAATGAATTACTATTTATGATTTATGACGCACAACACTGATGTATAATTATTTAATGGATGCAATCGTAATAACAATGTTTTCAAATTACAACGAATATATAAGTAACACAGATACATTGATGAATTTTGAAGAATTTCAATGACAGCAGCATGAAAAATGTTACGTGCATCATTATCATTAAATCGTTATACTTCTTCCTTTTTACAAAATTTCAATTATTCTTTGTATAAGATTGACTTTATTTTGTTTTAATGTTTCACATTTTTAATGTTTAATTATATATGCATGATGCTATTTTAACGTTTAATAATTGAATTCGAATAAACAATTTTTGATGTTATTTATATCTCTTTAATTGCAAAGATTAAAAGACGTTAAATGTTTATTATTGTATACTAACTTCTAGAATCATTTTAAAAGCCACCTTTACGTTTGGCAATGTCGTAACAATATCAATCATTGTACATTTCAAGTGTTACAAGATGAACATTTGAATTAACGCACCAAGAAACTGGAAAGTATTCTACCATAATTATAAATGTTAAATAGTTCCAATACAAAAGTAAAATGAAAATAACAAAATCATAATTTAAATTTTAACCCAAAACAACTCGCTGGTATGTTGTGCAGAATTATTTAATTATTCTTTTAGTACATCTTTTCAGTAGTTTGAACCGATAAAATGCAAAATAAACCAGTTTATAAGTAGTTCTCAAAGAACTATTTATAAATTAGACTATGATCTTAATCAATTACCGCTCATTAATTTCTTCATATCTCAGTAATTTAAGTTTTCGAATATCAATTGCAAAAGGTGTCTTGCAAATAAACCAAATAAAACACAGTTTCTTCATAAACGAAGATTGTTGTTTAATTCTGTTGTTAGAGAGTTTTTTGTTTATTGTTTATTAACTCATGCACTCCAGCTTAAAATTAATTTTACTTGATCGTCGTCTGATGTTTTTCTATATTTCAGGTCTTTCGTAAAAACTATTATTTTTTTTTAATTTTTTTGTAAAACTAATTCAAGATTCTGAAAATGTATACAAAAATATGAGGATAAATAGATTCATAAATGACTTATTCACTTTATATAGCGCTTTTTTAGACTAGGCGTTCAAAAGGGTTCGGCTACAATTTGACTGAAAAGGAAGGTTTTTAGTCGTTGGCAAATAAATTAGAGATACAGACATAGTGAGAAAAGATATAGCAACAAAATGCAAACTTTGAAATCAAAAATTGTCTGAATATTCATTAAAACAAAACGAATAAAAGACACAAAGGTAATGATAAAAACATAGAATGGTTTGAACTGTTACTAATTATTGTACAACATACTATTTTAGTTTTAACGTTATGAGTGTGAGATCTTGTAGACCGTTGTAAATTAAACCAATAGACTAGCGCCATGAAAACGTTAAATCGTTAATCGTCGTTTGGTATTTTTTATTATATTTCTAACAGTTACAAATCAGTTCCAACAGAAAACAAATTAAGTTCGTTTATGTACAGAAGCGATAGGTCTAATTCCTTTGTATTCATCTATTGATAACGTTGAAATGTTTTAATAAAATATTTGCTTTATCAGTTTTACTTTTTCATTACAATAAAAAGTTATTGAAAACTATTTGTTTCAAAAAGCCTGTTTCAATTTATTAATACAATACATCTGATCAGAAATTTTCTTTCAGATTTGTCTGTAATTTTATTTTTATTTTCAAGTCACAACTGTTAAAAAAAGCTGTAATTATTTTACTATTCAGTAAAATTTTAGCTTTTACAGTTATATCCAACCAGAAAAAAACATGATTGTAATTTCTAGAGAACAATACATTTCACAGTTGATAAAAACCCTAGCAAATGAAATTAATTTGTTCTTTTATTTATATCCTGTAATCAAATTTGAAATTTTCAATGACATTCCTTACACGAATAAATGTTGTTTGTTTTGTGAAAACTCCAAACATTATTTATATTTCGTTCTTGCCATTGGAATAAACCGGTTTCAAGTTATTGACTTTTTTGTATTATAACTCTTTTACGGTTTAAATTGCACAAATTGAAACAGGTTGAGTGCCTATTATCATCCACTAACTTCTAGAGTCATTCTAAAGAACCCTTTCACAATTAACAATATTGTAACAATATTATTCAGTGAACGTTATGCAAATCGACTTAGATAAATGCCTAACAATGGAAATGGCAACAATGATGACTCACGTGACCATTATTTTTGAAATAGCACACAAAAATAACAATTAACAGCAAACAAGCAAAGCGGAATTTTTTTAATAAAAACTAATAAAAAAACAACTGCAAATAAATTACCGAAAACGAAATGGATTTGTATGTTTTGTTGACTGAACTACCTGACAGTAGAGAAAAATTGATGTTTGTAAAATCTTTCTTGATTTACTGAACAGAACTGAAAGGATTCATTAATGCACTTAGAATGCCAGGTTTTAAAGACACATAGCTATTTATAAACCGCTGCGCAGTGAAAGTCAGTGTAGAAACATTTAAGTTTATAAACATTTATAGATGAAGGTGTCTGTTGGCAAATATTATATTACTAAGTGGACGTTGTGTAATTTTATTATTTGTGCAGTTTGAACTCAGATTTACACGCTACATTTAAAAAAAATTGCTATAAAATGTGTTTTTATTATTACGTTGATTTGTTCATTCATTTACTTGTTTGTTTTACGTACGTTTGTTCATTCATATGTTGATTCATTTATACGTTCGTTCGTTTTCATTCATTAATTCATTTTTTTGTTTGTTCGTTCGTTCGTTTGGCCAATAACGAGACAAAACCGATACCATACGATACGATATCGGGATCTCGACTGAAATGTCAACTGTGGAAATTTTGTCTCGAATAAAACGAAATACAATAAATCAGCTAAATATATGTAGCTAATTTATTATGATCGTTTTTTTCTTATGCGGTTTCAACTTAAAATTTATTGTTTTTTATCCGTCAATAGCCACATTAATCTGCTATGTGAAATTCGATTCAGCTTAGCTCCTATTCAATGTCTGTCTAAACAAAACCTCAAATTATTTATGATTACTGATTTGTAACTCAACTATTTCAACTTTTATAATACTTAATTTATTATTTTAACATAGGGTGCTGAAGATGGTTTTATATAACTGAAACTGACCAGTAAACCCTGATTGTTTTATTATTTATCTTTTTTTCAACCAATAAATTCTTCAATTACAATTTTTGTCATCTTAAATAAATAAAAAAAAACTTTGAAACAACATTTTTACTAGTTGGTAATAACATTAATAGTAATAATAACATGAATGTGAAGTCAAGGCATTTTACGAATTATAAATAAGTTCTATTCCAATTTACTTAAACTAACTTTGAATTAACTGAATCAACAATTCATTTTCTTTGCGACACTTTTATTAATATATTTATTAATATCAACAACATAACAATGAAAATGTGAAGTTAAAGTGCGATTTGCCTCTAGCCTTAAGCCACGCCCTCTTAGGGTACTAGTCGACCTCTGAAATACTGCATACTACTACCATTTAGAAATACGCTGCCGGTTTCCAGACTAAAAAAAGTAAATATCCATGGGCTACAGGTTGTTAGGATAACCGAATTTAAAGTGGGGATAATAATAGTTAAATAGTTATTAACTTCTGTCAATATGTAGATCAAATAATAAATGTTGATGAATCAATTGTTATGTTGTGACAATTGTTAATTTAATATGTATGATATTCGTTATTTATTGAAAAATATTTTTTTTTAAATCTCGGAATTTGTTTCGAGACTTTTACAGCAGAACAAAATTTAAGTCTCGCTATTTGAATTCGATACGAAACTTCCCCGCAGGCTGTATCGTTTTGAAATCCCGATTGATATCGAGATAAGTATTTTTTGACGCAGAGGTTTAGTAATAAATTACTGCAGCCACTAGACAATTATCCTCGACAAACTAATAAGAACCTTTAAATCGGTTAGTCAATGGTGTTTTACGTTTTCTCAATTTTATTCATTTCAATTAAAGAAGCTGTAAAACGGCTAATGAAAAAAACAACTTACAATTTTGTCATTGGATCATTGGACATTGGCTTTAGTTGTTGCTTTTTTAAGTTTTTTAAATACTTTATAACACTTCAACCACCGGATTTGTTTGCTTGCCGACTAGTCGTGGAAGTAAGAATTACCAAACGTCCCATTTTTATTACAATTGATAGAAGGCAGAAAACAGGTAATTTTTTTCATAACCAATAAGTTATATTAAACTTTTAAATTAGTTATTATTTTAATAATAATAATTAATCTTATATAAAACTATGTATTATTTTTTAAATTTCGATACGAGACTTCTCCGCAGGCTGTATCGTTTTGAAATTCCGATTGATATCGAGATAAGGATACATAAATTAATACATACATTAATACATTTAAAACGAAAAAACTAAAAAATTGAAAAAAACTAATTAGAAAAATTAAAAACACGTTTTCATTAAATGTTTTCAAAATAACATAATAAATTGTAAATTGTGTGGATAAAAGCGTGAGGTGCTTTCTTTTGCTCTCATACAGTTGCAACGACTGTATTTCACGCTTTTGTGTTTATAATTTATTTCGTACTTTATATAGAAACATGTTTTTATTTTTTTATAAGTATTCATTTAAATAATTGATTGCAGCTTTTTGACTCCGAATTGTCGTCATTAAATATCATCTTTCAGATCACAAATTGTAAGGGTTAAAAAGAGATTATATGTTGAACAAAATAACAACGGTGTTTTCCATTAAGAACTGAATTCGCGCAATAAATTCTTACGTGCACTTCGATATTGTCTATACGACTAATTACGTAAGCGTGACAGAATCAGTGAGTTAGTGAGTGAGAAACATGGGCTACTATATTATAGATGTTTTGTATATTTGCTGGAAAACCGTGGACACTTAACAAGACGATGCAAGTTTCAACACCAGTAATTAAAACTTGTCTTCTTTTAGATTAGAATAGATGTCGTAAAAAATAATTAATTAAAAAACATTAAAAAATATGAAACTTTCTAAGTGAATAAGAAATAAAAGAGTACTAAAATCTTTCAGTTTTGCAACTAGGAATTGGGTATGGTGTGTCAAAAATCTAATCCAAAAACCCAAAGTCTTTATTTTCTCTAGTTTTTGAGTTTATTTTCTCACCAGCCAGCCAGCCAAAGTGTTTTATCAACGGCCTTTTAAGAAACAAGTTTCCTAATTGCGCTAAAAGAAAGAGTTTTATATAATTTAAAAAAAAAACTTTCGAACCATTCTCAGATAAACAAATTTGTGTTTCAACTGAAATGCATCAAAACAGTTTACATTTTTATTTAGATTGCCAATTTCCTTAGTGGTATAAACTCAGAGTGATATGTGGCAAATTTTTTCATTAATGGAACGTATAGAGAAAAAAAAACTGCAGCGTACTGTTTTGTATTTTGGTTTACGGTGATGGTTTGATAGAACCCAAAACGTTATACGTGTAAAACAGTTATAAAATTAAGCAAGTCTATTTTCTACAGCAACAGATTACTCCAGAAATAATTTTCTTTATGTTTAAAATAACACTGGGTAAAAAAAATTAGAATTCCTAAAAGTAATGATCAAACTAATTTACTATCTAAAAAAACATGTAATTCAACTGTTGATAAAATTGTTTTACATAATATTATAATTATAAAATATTATAATAAATTACTATAATTTTTCTAAGCAGAGTTTGACCGCTCTTAATAAAACTTATCCTGAAAATAACTTTATAATCTTTCATTTCCTTAGCCGGAGGTGTCTGCTTTTTGAAGATAAGTTAGGATGTTACATACAGATTATTTGAGAAAGCACGCTGCAACGTTTTTCATGGTAGTGTGGCCGTCGCTATAACAATTGTTTAAATAAAAGTTTATATCTCATTTTAATTTAAAACTAGATCAAATTTAGTGTGAGATGTACGCAATAATATTCCGTATTTTTTGTATTATTATTTAGAATTTTTTTTTCACAGTTTTGTCTTTTAAATGTTTACAGTTAAAACAAAACATATTATAAAAATTACTTTATTGTTAAATAAGAAACAATAGAACGGAAAACGTAACTTCTTAGTGGGGTTAAAAAAACTGTACTCAGCTTCTTAATAAGTTCCAAAATCCGCAACATGATTCAAGTTCTAAAAAACCACAATTCACTTCAATTTGCTAATTATACACCTTTTCGTCGAGTATCCGCTACTAACTCTACGCGCCAAGTCTCCAACTCGAAAAACAATACGCTTGCCACTTATACACAACAACAACTACAATCTACAGGTGAACATTTGCACACCACTGCACACATGCATTACCTACGTGTCTCTTCAAACTATGATCAATTATTAATTTGTATTTTGCATGGTCCTTTTACCGATATCACAGAACATAGCTTTCATAAGTATTGTTTTCAAAAATATTTTGTGCTAACATATACAAAAAATCCAAACCGAAAACAAAGTCTTATGAAAACAATTTTGATATTTGTTCATCACGCACATCGATGTTTACTGTGATAACAATATGTTTTTCAAATTTAAAAACGAACTGATTAATGTTATGTTACTGAATATACACCTGCCTGCAAAAATAAACTTTTCACAATTATTAGAAGTGCTTTAAGAAAGCTTTAGAATATGCGATAAACAAACAACAACAAAATTAATATAAATGTAAAAAGGCTGAAGAAAATATGGATTTTTTTTTCTTTGTCAAATTTGAATTTTTTTGCTGAGCTCCAGATGCAGACAACTTTGTGCAAAGCTCAGTGAATATATGAAAACGGCGCTCAAGTCTGTCAAGCGCTCGCGTTAAAACTTGAAACTTCTAAAATTGTCATATGTACGTTGCATGTCTTACGCTATTATTGGCATCCTATAATAGAGAGTGATATTAGAAAATATTTGAGCTTGTTATCAAATAAATTCTAATTCAGCTAATAAGCTAACACAATTAATTTTGAAATGGTACAAAGTGAGTCGGGTCCAATAGTTTACAATAAATACATTTGTTCAGCAAACGCCTTTGTGAATAAGTCAGCAATATGATAAATAAACGCCGTTGTGAGGAAAGCGACGGAGCGATACCATGGGCTATGAGGATCATCTGAGGCTGGTTAAATTGCTAGCTGCATGGGAAGTCGATTTGCCGGTCTTTGTCCAACTTATTGCATGTATTAGTTGGCGGGCTGGAGTGAGTCGAGCCATTTGTCAACGAAAGCTTTGTGCTTTCGGTGTTCTTCCTGCCTCAAAGCCAACATAAACACGTCACCAAACACTCAAACATACTTACCGTCTAAATTGTCTTATTGACAGATACAGACGTTAAACAAACCACACACACGCATTGTTTAGCTTGCAGTTAAATTAACATTCATTTTAAGTGCTTAGTGAAGAATACCAAACTTTTATTATGTTACTTATTCAATAATTCAAAATTATTCAATGATATTTTGTTGTTTATATGCATCGGCGTCGCGATTTAAACCGCAATGAGTATTGGTTTTTATAGGTTGCATTGAATGAATTTTAATTTAGGCTGAAATTATTGTGTGACTGGCAAATCTGTGAACCGTCATGTAAAAAACCTCCCATCCAAACAACCACAACCCCTATATTAAAAACCTTGCGATCCTTTGATTGATTCGTTTTACGATATCCTCTTGACTTGAAACTTTTCTGCTGACAATGAATTTTGTCGAAGTCTGAGCTCTAAGTAATCCTTAATTCTTATCACATTTTACTTTTTTTTTTAGCAAACTTGTAGTTATAAAGATGACAAAAATAATCAACAAACAAATGTGTGGTTCATTTTAAAATTCTTAAAAAAAAAACAAAAAATAAATCTTTGATGAAAAAAACCTTTTAAAACATTGCAATATTACTGTTTTTACTTGGAAAAAATAATGTGCTGTGATTTCGACTGGTTAATTTGTCTGAAATTTAAAACAATGATATCAGTTATCTATATAGTATTAATTTTTTAAAACATATCGTTTTGCATTGAAAAACACATTTTAGTTATTTAATTTTCTATGTAATATTTTTCATAAAATAATTTTTTTTTCTACGGCATTAAATCCACTTCAAAAAAACAACATGGCGCTTTGTAAGCTGCCGGCCGCGCTCAAAACTTTGTTCGCGTGTATTTCTGTTATTTTTTATATAATTAAAACTTAACTTTTGATTTAGTAATTAGTAATGCAGTTGTCGCGAGAATTTCGATACCTTAACTTATGAAATAGTAACTTTGAATCCTTCGAAAAGGGATTGCGATAATCCGATCTATTTCTAGAGACTTGTTCTATATTACACCAAACTTGAATATAAATTTGGACACCTTAAAGCAGAAGAATCTCGATTGATTTCGGAACTTTTGAACTTGAAAAAAATTTTTTTTTAAAGATAATTAATTAAATTTTAAATCTGTTAATTACCATCAAATGGAGGAGGTGGCAGCGACGCGCGGATGTTCACTCATCACTTACACAAGGGGGCAGTTGTTTGCTATAAGAAGGACGGCCGCCTCGAACCACAATTTGTTGTACAACCCAACTCCGCTGTACGAACTCAAATCTTTAGGACTGCTCAGATATAGAGGCAATTCGAAGACAGAGCCATAGTAAAGAATCAGACAAGAAGAAGTTTAAAAAAAGAATACACGCCCAAGAGTGCTGGTGAACATTGAAAGGCACCACCAAGTAGAGCCCGAACGGAAAGAGAACTCCTGTTTCACACCCTCTATATATGTCTTGAATATCAACAGCCTTGCCAAACCACATGCAATTCAACATCTGCGTGCCGATGTACTTTCAATAGGCCCCGACGTTGTGGTATTAACTGAAAGCAAGCTCAATAGAAATCACACAGACGAAGAGTTTGGAATACCGGGATACCTTTGTTACAGACGAGACCGGTCACAACTTAAATCAAATGGAAAGCCGAGAGGTGGTGGAGGTCTGGTGACCTACGTGTCGGTCAAGTACCAATCCAGCATATACAACCAAAAAATGGAGGATTCGCAAATAGAACTCTTGTGGATAATGTTGGAAAATGGTGGGCGCGTGGTAATTCTTGGGGCGGTTTACCATCCTCCTAAGCCGATTTACAATGAGCAAGATCTTCTCCTCCAACTTGAACAGGTGATGGCCGCAGTTCACCATGACCATGGAGATACCAAGATAGTCATAACCGGTGATTTCAACCAGCTAAAAGATAGCGACCTGCGACTGCTAGGACTGTTTAAAGAAGAGACCGAAGCCACTAGAGCTGGTCATCATCTGGATAGGGTCTATACATCGGAGCCAATGTACCGAAACATCTCAGTAATTGTTCCTACGGTTAAAACGGACCACAAGGCCATTTACGCCTCGCCAATAGATTACGACACTCATCGACCGCCCAAGAACAAGGCCAAACTGAAGTGCCGCCTGCACAGGCCAGCCCAGCACGCTGCATACTTGGCAGCTTTTTCAAAAACGCGACAAGAGGAGGATACAAACAGTGACTTCGTATTCGACGTCGATGGCGGAGCCACTCCACCGTCACTGCAGGAGTCGTTTGACCGTTTCTACCTGCAGATGCAGAGATTGTTGGATAGGTTCTACCCAATCAGGAACATCACAGTAACAGATCGCGACCCTCCGTATATTACACCAGAGATCAAGCTGCTGTTGCGAAAAAAACGGACTGATGCGAAAAGGGAAGATAGAGGCTGCTGATGCAATTTCTCTAAAGATCAGAAAAGGAATAATCGCCAGAAACTGTTCCACACTTACGGGTTCTGGAACCATCAGAGGCCCAAAGGACTTGTGGGAGCGAGTTAGGCAAGTGACTGGTAAGGATAAACGACGAAAGAACAACTCTACCACTAAAGCAATCACTGCAGACAAACTCAATGACCATTACGCAACCATCTCGACGGAAAGCAACTACGAGGCTCCTGCAGAAAAACATAGCGTCTGCCGAAATTCAAGATTTTTCTCTGCCTGGCAAGTCTTCCGTGCTTTGGACAGACTAAAAACCTCCGCCTCCGGAATGGATGAAATTCCCTCCTGATTCTACCGAGTCTCGGCACCAATACTTGTCGAACCGCTCGCCTTTCTATTTAACTTGTCGTTAAACCAATCACAGATACCAGACCGGTGGAAAAGATGTCAGATAACCCCGGTTTCAAAAGTAGTTAATCCTCAGGGAAGCCACGAGTACAGACCAATTTCAATTACACCAATACTCTCAAGGATTATGGAAAAGATGGTGGTACAGCGATTCGTCTATCCAATCCTGGGAAGTTCGGGGTACAACCACTACTTCCATGACCAATATGCTTTCCGTCCAACGGGATCCACAACGGCGGCACTAATCAGCCTGACACTACACATTTCCGAACAACTACAAATCCCCCCGTATGTCCACGTTATAGCACTGGACTTTTCAAAGGCCTTCGATACTGTCCGCCACTCAGAGCTTATGAGAAAGTTTGCCAAACTACCAATAGAAGACGAGGCGTACAACTGGCTGGTTGGCTTCCTTAGAGGGCGAATGCGCTGCACTAAATTCCAAAACCAAGTGTCGTCTTTAAAAGAAATAAATGCAAGCATCGTCCAAGGTTCAGAAATTGGACCCAGTTGCTACATTGTTGCGGCATCAGACCTCTCCCCCAGCATAGATGGTAACCGTCTAGAGAAATATGCAGATGATACAAACCTTATAGTACCACCGGGTAATTCTCACTTAATAGTTGATGAGCTCGCGAACATACAGATCTGGGCAAAAAGAAATAACCTAACTTTAAACGATTCAAAAACAAAGGAGTTGGTTGTGCGTTGCCCCAGAACAAAGGCAAACGCACTCCCTACCCCTTTGGTCGGAGTGGAGAGGGTGGATGTAATGAATGTGCTGGGAGTCCTGATCGACGGAAGGCTCTCATTCCGAGAGCACGTTGACTGGATCAGCACAAAATCTGCATAGTCTTTATATGCACTAAGAAACTTACGGGCTGTGTGGCCGGGAGCTTTGGACGGTCACGGAGGCGACACATATCCAGGATCACCTACGCCTCTCAATCATGGTGGGGTTTCATAGGTTTGGGAGATCTTCAACGCATCGAGAGAGTCATTAGGAAGGTGACACGCCAGGGTTTCTTGGCTCCCGACCCTCCTGATTTTGTGCACCGATGCGCCGTGGCGGATTCAACTCTGTTCAACCAGGTTCTGTCTAACCGCCTTCACGTCCTTCACCATCTTCTCCCAGACGTCAAGAAATCTGAATATCACCTTCGTCCTCGAGCTCACGACAGAGTAATTCCGCATGCAGATTCCTTACTTAGAAAAACCTTTATCCATAGATCGTTGCACTCAAAATAACTCAAAATAACTTAAACAATGCCAAACTCTATATTAAATCTCTGATAAAAACAAGTTTTTAGATTTTTATTTTAAGTCTTTAACTTTAGATTGTCGATTGTATTCATTTTTATTTAATTCTTATTTTTTTTATTATTATTTAAATGTAAACCGCTGTGCGTCATTGTCAGGCTGGTTAATAAAGATTTACTTACTCATTACTTATTTATAAAAACGATGAAGACCAAATACATAGTTTTGATAAGAATCTAAGTCGAGAGTCCAAACAAAACGAAAAACAGGTTGTGTTATTCAAATAAAGTGATATGTTCCTAATCATGCTGTTTGAGATTCGTCTCAATTATTTATTTCAGCATAAATTATAAAAGATTTGCAAGTGCAGTTTGAAGTTAACGAAACTGTAAAAAATAAATAAACTGCAACATTTTCGAGTGTCCTGAGCTAGTAGTTTTGTAAATGGTATTTTTCTATAGGTGTGTGTTATTCATATAAATAAAACGTCTCAAATGACTTGTGTTTCAAATATAAACATATAATACACTGTATAACAATCTTCATTGTTTTAATGTTTTAACCGTCACCCATCATAACAGCGTTGCGCAAAAGTTCACAATACGTGCATTATTGAAGACTTCAGTCTTTAACAGACACCTTTGTGAAGAGGTCAGTGAAAACATAAATTAATGACGCTTGGTCTGTGCAGCAGCTCGCTATTTAAACATGAAGCAAATTGCAAGCGTGATATATGTTTTAACAGCCCTTGATGAAATTAATTTGTTTCTCAAATCTGGCAACACATTAAATATGGAAGGTTCCAATGAAATCTATATATATAAAAGAACATGTCCTGACTGACTGATAATCAACGCCGAGCTCAAACGCCTTATCCTAGAAACGTGAAATTTGGAACTTATATTACTTTTATAGCGTAAACATCCGCTAAGAAAGGATTTTTGAAAATTTTGCTCCTGAGGGGAAAAAACTGGAAAACAAACTTTTTTCTAAACATTTTTTCTAAAAATTTTTTCTGAAATTTGGTATATAGATTTTTTTTGAAAAATAAAAAGATACGTGTTTCACCATTTTTGAAAATTCGGTTTCCCGGACCTCAAATGTGGGTTGGAAAATTGGGTTATTTGGTTTTTAAAGTAGCTTCTACTCAAAAACTGTTAATGCTACAGGAGTAAAAATTAGTATTTAGTTTCTACTCCAAAAATAATGAAATACGTGTTTTAGCATTTTTTGAAAATTTGGTTTCCAGGACTTCAAATGTTGGGTGGAAAATAGGGCTATTTGTCTTTTATAGTAACTGCTACTCAAAAACAGTAAATACCACAGATGTAAAAATTATTATTTAGTTTCATTTCTAAAAATAAAGATATACGTGTTTCACCATTTTTCACAAATTTGGTTTCCCGGACCTCAAATGTGGGTTGGAAAATTGGGTTATTTGGTTTTTAAAATAGCTGCTACTCAAAAACAGTGAATGCTACAGGAGTAAAAATTAGTATTTAGTTTCTACTTCAAAAATAATAAAATACGTGTTTTAGCATTTTTTGAAAATTTGGTTTCCAGGACTTCAAATGTGGGGTGGAAAATAGGGTTATTTGTTTTTTAAGTAACTGCTACTCAAAAACTGTAAATACCACAGATGTAAAAATTAGTATTTAGTTTCTATTCTAAAAATAAAGATATACGTGTTTCACCATTTTTTTTACAAATTTGGTTATAGAACCTTAAATGTGGGGTGGACAATAGGATTACTTGGTTTTTAAAATAGCTGCTACTCAAAAACTGTGAATGCTACAGATGTCAAAATTAGTATTTAGTATATACTCAAAAAATAATGATATAAGTGTTTGAACATTTTTTAAAAATTTGGTTTCCAGTACCTCAAATGTAGGGTGGAAATAAGGGTTATTTGATTTCAAAATTACTGCTACTCAAAAACTGTAAGTGCTACAAATGTAAAAATTAGTATTTTGAAGTTTTGTGCCGGTTAAAAGTAGCTAAGTCCAGTTTATCACCGGCCGGGTCAAGCCTTTATTTTAGAGTCTTCACACGGGCCAGGCCAAACCTTAAATCAAGGTGGGACGGGCCGAGATTTTTCACCAAGTATATAGATGTTTTAGTGATTTTAGGGTTTTATTTGGGCCGGGCTAAACCCGAAGTCAAGGTGGGACGGGCCGAAGTTTTTCATCAAGTATATAGAACTTCTAGGCCTGTAAAAAGGGGCCGGGCCTAATTCAGACGGGCTGTGCCGGGCCAGGAGTTCGGGTTTTTAAAACGGGCTGGGCTAAGTTGTCGACGGGCCTAGCCGAGACCTAAACAATTGATCTCTACTATGGATGCAATGTTCAAACTCTCTAATTTCATGCGAGCGAAGCCGCTACGGGCACTGCTAGTATAAAATAAACTGTTAAGTATGGTCTGAACAAGTACTTAAAATAGAAATCAGATTTATTTGCACTTTTTCCACAAAATTGACCCTAACAATAGATATAATTAAAAAACCGATCGCGTATCACAAATTAAAGCTTGAAAACTGTTGTGATTGTATTGAGCTGGCGGGAAATATTTTGCAACATAAATGTCAAGATCAGGCATTTCACTCTTTTCTGAACTTTTTTAATATTATATCGTGAACTGCATCTATTTTGCTTATAGTTGTTTCAGTCAAAAACAATTTTTTTGAACAAAAAACAATCTTTAAGAATCATTTCGATTAAGTTATCGAGGCCTTGGTGAATTGACTTTTCACTTCCTTTGTTTCTTTTGCATTGCTTTGTTAGGGGTCGCGCAGTGCGGTTTTTAACGTCGCTGGTCTGCGTTTTACCTGTTTAAAGCATTTGGAAAAACTGGAAAAAAACAGTTTGCCTGACTTAACCTGATCAACACTAGCTCTCCACTCTCACCAGTTTAAATAAATAAACTAAATTCGACTTTTACATAAAATTGATAAAAAAGGATTTGGTTTTAAATTTTAAATTTTCGTTGTTTTATTTGGATTAATAAATGAATTAATGTCATGGAAAGTAACAAAAACCATCGGATTAGCTATATGTCCTATCGTAATGCTCCAAGTTTTTTTGTTTAATTGATTAACGTCTGTTTTTGTTTGTGACAATTTAAACAGCCTTAATGATGCAAAACCAAGAGCACGAATTTTAAAAGAAAATCTTGAAGACACATGTGTGATTGGGTTTAAAAACCTTAAAAAAACAATGTTTAATGAAATAAAAACTGCGGGTTGGGTTAGAAACTGTACCTTTTCAGGTGCGTGGTAGGGTTGAAAAAAAGACCCATGTCCACTTTTGAGCTTAACTTAACAAAAAAGCGGTGTGTTAATTATCATTAATTAATCAGTTATAAATATTTTAGTACAACTATCTAGTTAAGCAAAAAATTGTTTTCTAAAAGGTGGTGATCAAAAATTATTATTAATTTTTTTATTACCTTTTTGTTTCTTATCAACTTATTAGCACTTTATCATAATATTCGCAACCATCATTATCATCAGCAGCACCATCTTTAAATTAAACATCAGGTTACTATATGATTATTTTAATTGATAATTCTTTTCTAAAGAAATCATGTGCTGGTGAAAGTTCAAAAATTCACGATTTAAATATGAAAGTTACTAATTCCCTCTACAGTCTGTAATGACAAATCTCTGTATGAATTGCGTCAGTGTCTTTATTTTAATCGAGTTCTTCTCTTATATAAAAACTAGCAGTGCCCGTAGCGGCTTCGCTCGCATGAAATTAGAGAGTTTGAACCGTGCATCCATAGTAGAGATCATTTTTTTAGGTCTCGGCTCGGCCCGTCGACAAATTAGCCCAGCCCGTTTTAAAAACCCAAACTCCTGGCCCGGCACAGCCCGTCTGAATTAGGCCCGGCCCATTTTTACAGGCCTAGAAGTTCTATATACTTGATGAAAAACTTCGGCCCGTCCCACCTTGACCTCAGGTTTGGCTCGGCCAAACTGAAGACCCTAAAATCACTAAAATATCTATATACTTAGTGAAAAGCCTCGGCCCGTCCCACTTTGATTTAAGGTTTGGCCTGGCCCGTGTGAAGACTCTAAAATAACGGCTTGGCCCGGCCGATGATAAACTGGACTTAGCTACTTTTAACCGGCACAAAACTTCAAAATACTAATTTTTACATTTGTAGCACTTACAGTTTGTGAGTAGCAGTTATTTTGAAATCAAATAACCCTTATTTCCACCCCACATTTGAGGTCCTGGAAACCAAATTTTCAAAAAATGCTAAAACACGTATTTCATTATTTTTGGAGTAGAAACTAAATACTAATTTTTACTTCTGTAGCATTAACAGTTTTTGAGTAGCAGCTACTTTAAAAACCAAATAACCCAAAAAATGATGAAACACGTATATCTCTTTTTTGAGTAGATACTAAGTATTAATTTTTACATCTGTGGCAATTACAGTTGTTGAGTAGCAGTTACTTTAAAAACCAAATAACCCTATTTTCCACCACACATTTGAAGTCCTGGAAACCAAATTTTCAATCAATTGTGAAACCCGTATATCATTATTTTTAGAGTAGAAACTAAATACTAATTTTTACTTTTGTAACATATACAGTTTTTGAGTAGAAGCTACTTTAAAAACCAAATAACCCAATTTTCCAACCCACATTTGAGGTCCGGGAAACCAAATTTGTAAAAAATGGTGAAGCACGTATATCTTTATTTTTAGAAAAGAAACTAAATAATAATTTTCACATCTGTGGTATTTACTGTTTTTGAGTAGCAGTTACTATAAAAGACAATTAGCCCTATTTTCCACCCCACATTTGAAGTCCTGGAAACCAAATTTTCAAAAAATGCTAAAACACGTGTTTCATTATTTTTGGAGTAGAAACTAAATACTACCTTTTACTCCTGTAGCAGTAACAGTTTTTGAGTAGAAGCTACTTTAAAAACCAAATAACCCAATTTTCCAACCCACATTTGAGGTCCGGGAAACCGAATTTTCAAAAAATGGTAAAACACGTGTCTTTTTATTTTTCAAAAAGAATCTATATACCAAATTTCAAAATCTCCTCATTTTTGGTTTTCGAGGTATACATTGTTTTAGAAAAAAGTTTGTTTTTCAGTTTTTTCCCCTCAGGAGCAAAATTTTCAAAAATCCTTTCTTAGTGGATGTTTACGCTATAAAAGTAATATAAGTTCCAAATTTCACGTTCCTAGGATGAGGCGTTTGAGCTCGGCGTTGATTATCAGTCAGTCATCTGTCAGTCAGTCAGTCAGTCAGTCAGGACATGTTCTTTTATATATATAGATTACAAAAATAGATTTGGTTTTAAAAATTTAATTCTCGTTGTTTCATTTGACATCTAAATCAGTTACGGTCATAGAATATAACGAAAGTCGTCCTGTACTGTTTGGAGAGTGTGTGGTTTAATTAACGTCTGTATCTGTCAATTAGACAATTTAGACGGTATGTATGTTTGAGTGTTTGGTGACGTGTTTATGTTGGCTTTGAGGAAGGGAGGCCACCGAAAGCACAAGGTTTTCGTGGGCACAAGGCTCGACTCACTCCAGCCGCCAGCTACTGAGGTGCAATAAGTTGGACAAGGACCGGCAAATCGACCTCCCCAGCAGCTAGCAATTTAAACCAGCCTCGGATGATCCTCATAGGCTATGGTATCGCTCCGACGCCTGTAACCTCTTCAATAAGCCAAAATGTTTGGAGAGTGTGTGTGTGTGTGTGGTTTGTTTAACGTCTGTATCTGTCAGTTAGACAATTTAGACGGTATGTATGTTTGAGTGTTTGGTGACGTGTTTATGATGGCTTTGAGGCAGGGAGGCCACCATAGGCACAAGGCTTTCGTGGGCACAAGGCTCGACTCACTCCAGCCCGCCAACTACTGAGTTGCAATAAGTAGGACAAGGATCGGCAAATCGACCTCCCCAGCAGCTAGCAATTTAAACCAGCCTCGTATGATCCTCATAGGCTATGGTATCGCTCCGCCGCCTGCCTCCCGTGAAATGTTTGGAGACCGAGAGCACGGATTTTAAAGAGAAATCTTGAGGACAGCCAGAGGTGTCCATGGATTGGGTCTAATTTTTCAAAACATACATGGGTTGAATTGGGTTCAAAACAAAATAAAAAAACAATTTTTAATTACCAAAACAATTTAATTGCTTCAGTGTCTTTATTTAATTTTTTTTTATTTATTGATCAAAGTACTGTAATGCTCCATGACCGAAAGCACAGATTTTATAGGAAAATCTTGAGGACAACCAAAGCTGGCCATAGATTAAGTTTGATTGTGTCAGTGTCTTTATTTTGATTTTTTAATGGATTGTTGAAAGTTCTAAAAATATTCAATGCATATTTATGTGTAGAGAAACATGATAAAAACCCAATAAAATTCCCGGGCAACGCCGGGTAACCCAGCTAGTAATTAGATTATTATTATTATTATTAAATGTAAATTTATAATGCGCTTTTTTAAAAAGTCACAAAAGCGCGTCGCGTCAAATCATAAATTTAGGAATAAAGTTTGGTCTTGAGCAACTTCCTGAAACCGCCGAGGTCTAAAGCTGGATTCCTCAGGTCAGCAGATAGGCTGTTTCAAACAACTGGACCAGCAGTGGAGAATCCGCGCCTGCCGAGAGTCGTTGTCTTTGACGATGGAACGAACAAGTCGCCAGCCGCCGCCGATCGAAGGTGGGACCGACCAGCAAGCGTTGAGATCGGTACAGACAGTTGCTGCAGGTAGACCGGAGCCGTGTGTGTGATGGAGGCACTTGTATACCATCAGACCCAACTTGAACTGAATTCTCTGCGGGAAAGGAAGCCAGTGAAGTTGCGTCCGCATGAGATCTGATACGGGAGACCAGCCGGGCAGCTGAAGAACAAGACGAGCGGCTGCTCGGAGAATGGATTGGAGCCTGTTGATTTGAAACTGTCTAAGTCCGGCCATGAAACCATTACAGTAATCTAGCCGGCTGTGAACGAGTGCTCTGATGAGTGAATGGGCGGAGTCCGTGGTGAGGCTACGGCGGACGACGCGCAGTTGACGGAGATGATAGAAGCATGAACGAGTAAGATGAGAGATGTGTGTTTCCATAGACAAGCTACTGTCGACCATCACGCCAAGATTACGAACATAAGTGGAGGGCCTGACTGAGACACCAGCGATAACCAGATCCCCCTTCGGACAGAAGCTGAGTCGACCAGGCGAGCCCAAACAGATTACTTCGGTCTTAGAAGGATTGAGTTGCAAGCGATTGCTCGCCATCCAAGTGCCAATCTCGCTGATACATGCAGACATCCTAGGGACCAGATCGGAACACGACGCTGGCGGGGAGTGATCGTAAATCTGCAGGTCGTCAGCATAAGAATGGACAGAAAACCGATGTTTCGTGGCAATATGTAGGACGTCAGCGGAATAGAGAAGAAACAACAACAGGCCCAGAACGGATCCCTGCGGGACGCCACACAAGACAGAGGTAGGCGTGGACAAAACACCTCCGGAGCGGATGCAGTGGGACCGATCGGTCAAATAGGAACGAAACCATTCGAGGACGACGTCTCCGAAACCATACGAAAAATGGAGCCTGTTAACCAAAATTTGATGGTCAACAGTGTCGAAAGCAGCGGAGAGGTCCAGAAGTCCCAGTAGCGTGATCCGACCCGAATCAGCCGCAGCGTAAATGTCAGACAGTACCTTCAGGACAGCAGTTTCAGTGGAGTGCTGATTTCTGTACGCCGACTGAAACATCGGGAGAAGGTTGTTTTCACCGAGGTAGATGTTTATCTGGGCGGCTACGCATCGTTCCAGTAGTTTTGACAGAAAGGACAGATTCGAGATTGGACGGTAGTTACCGGTGTTGAGCGGATCTAGATTCGGCTTCTTCAGGATCGGTGTGATGACAGCATTTTTCTGGGCAGGAGGAAACTGTCCCCGCTCTAGCGATGAATTTACCAGGAATGTCACAAACGGTGTCAGTTCACTAGAGTATTGCTTGATCATCCATATCGGTATTGGGTCCAGGGAACAATTTTTGTTTGGTGAAGATTTGATGAGCCGGGTTATGTCGTCGACACTCACAGGTTTAAACCTCAGCAGGTCGCAGGAACAACAGCCGGGGTCGAATCGTGGACTGGAAGCGTATGACGTAGACTGGCGGATATCTCTTATCTTATCATTGAACGCTCTCGAGAAATCGTTAGCTGTAAGATCTTTTGGCGAAATCGGGTTGCTCCGAACCCGACCGAGCACCCCAGATAATGTCCGCCATAATCTCCCAGGACTCCCTCGGCTGTCGTCAATCTTCATCTTCCAGTAGAGATTTTGTTTCTGTCTGTAAAGGTCATGAGACGTTCGCACCTGGTTGATGCATGAAGTGCGATCGATGGGATCTTGTGTTTGTCTATAACGTCTTTCTAACTTCCTCGATCTTCGTTTTAAGGCAGCGCATTCAGAGTCGAACCATGGGGTGAGGGGCCGGTGGCGCAGCCTGGCAACACGAGGCGGGGCATGTTTGTGAAGAAGTGATGACAAGGTTGTGTCGAAGACCTCAAGAACCTGACTGATTGACATCGTCTCATAGACCGCCGGATTACACAGAGAAGTTCTCTGTAAATCAGAACGGAATTGTTCTGGGTCGAAACTTCTCCGAGCCCGGGTGTTGACGTCGATAAGCAGCGGGGGAGGATGACGGAACGGGATCCGGAAACGCACAAGCGAGTGATCTGACACCTGTGGTAGATCAACGATGATAGATGGAGGGGGAAGATCTGATCGGGTAATGACCAAGTCCAGAGTGTTACCATGCGTATGCGTAGGGCCGACGACAGACTGAATAAATCCAAATGAACGTATGAGGCTTAGGAGACGGATGGAGTGGGGGTCATTAGAGATGTTGACCCTGACGTTAAAATCGCCGGTAATAATGATTTGGTAGTTGTAAGTTGCCAGGGTTTCAAATATGCTCTCAAACTCCATGAAGAACAAATCACTCACGGGATTGCCTCCAGGGCGGTATATCGCCACAAAGATAAAATTCGTTTTCAGAGACGAAAACATTATAGACGTGATCTCGAATTTAGCTGGCTTGGAACCCAGAGAGTATGGCTTGGCAGACAGCGTGTCCTTGTAAATAACCGCAATTCCACGGTATGTGCGACCCGTTTCATCAGACCTTCTGGCGGATTTGATGCAACGGTAGCCAGGCAAAGTGATCTTTTTCAGTGCAACATCCTCATAACTCTCGTGCCAGGTTTCAGTTAAGCCGAGGATTGATAACTTGTTTTCATTTATGATATCCGCAACAATAGCAGTTTTGTTTTTAATAGACCTAACATTGAGACATGCAGCGGGGATAGATTGTCCGGCTAGACCAGAGTAAGATTCGTATTCAGTGGTTGGTCCCAGATGACGATAGCAGCGTCGACTCCAGAACAACTACAATTTTTCTTGATCAAGCACTTTGATTTTTTGCCCCACTGGGGGCTCTTCTGGTCACTATTCTGCCGTCCGAGATTCTGAGGTTTGTTTCCCCGCTCCGCAGCCGTGACTTCATTTCTTCGACCAGGAGCTTTCTTGTTTCTCTTTCTTTTGGCGTCAGGTCTTGGTGGATGAACACCATCGACCATCCTCCTTCCTTGATCGTCCTCAAGTTTTTTGCACGCGCCAACAGCTGCTGTTTGTGCTCCTCTGTGTCCAAATGTTAACAAAATTGGAAAAATGCTTCAAATTTAAATGACATGCTTTCCACCCGGACAAACAGAAACAGAGAGAAACAAGAGCAAAATTAAAAAATTAAAAAAAACGTGATAAAAAAGTATTGCAACTATAATAATTTGTATTACCTGTGGTACAGAAAAACACCTCTTGCTTGTTGGTCGCAAAAGCTTAAATGGTCAACCATGGTTTAGAAAACACTTGGAAAGGGTGGTCAGAAAGATATATACCAGAAAGATAATAGCATTTTAAGTTACTGAATAATTATAGAAAAATCATCGAGGGCGCTATTTAACTTAATAATTTTATTTTCAACAGCGTATTTATTTATTACTAACTTATTCATTATGTAAACAATAATTTAATTATTAATTGTGAGGCTTATTTCCAGACTACTTTTGAGATTTGCAACATCTTGTAAAATTCTTAGTTACTTGAGTTAAGAAATTGTCATTTAAAAAGTTGATGATTTGTTCCTCAGATGACTTAAACGTTGATTGAGAAGTATTACTTTCCTAATTAACGTTTGGCTCATAAGTCCAATAAATAATTGTATGTAGAATTGTTTAAAAAAGAAACATATTGAAATCAACTACTTTGAATTATTAAAGGAAACGTTAACTTTCGTTAAACATTTTTAGATGCCGGTCCTCAGTTCAAGACTTAATGTTAATGTTAATGTTAATCTAAAAAACTCATTACAAGAGTTTAACTTCAATTTTACGTTTTTAATTTTTCTCCTGTAATTTAGTTTTGATAAAAAATGCAAGCAAATTTTTTAATTTTTACGGTTATGGTTTTTACAAACTTTTATTTAGGTTACAATCTCTGTTTGTGTATGTATGTGTGTGTCTTTCTCTGTACGCAAATCTTGCAAGTGAAATTTAACCAGATTGTTGACAAGCTTGGAAGCTGGAACTTTCAGCATAGCTTTATATTTGATGACAATACATGATTCAATTAAAAAAACAATTTAATTTAAACATTTTTTGTATTTTTTAAATCAAATCTATTTTAAATAAAAGTTTGTGTTGAAAAACTTGTTTTTTCATTTTCTTGTTTAATGTTAAACCAATCAGCATACTTTTGTTTTTGGGTTTTTGGTTTAATAAACATTCTATCTAATCTTAGCAATAAATTGTCTAAAACATATATTATATACTTATATCGTATAGAAAAGCCAGACTTTTTGCTAAAACTGCAGCCCGCCGCGGTTTGCAGAAGAAAAACATTTGAACCTTTGCCGCCGTCGAGCAAAAGGTGTCTCGTATGATGCAAGCTGAATATGTCTAACTAGCAGTGCCCGTAGCGGCTTCGCTCGCATGAAATTAGAGAATTTGAACCGTGCATCCATATGTGTTGGCTCGGCCCGTCAACTTGGCCCAACCCGTTTCAAAACCAAAATTCCTGGCACGGCACGGCCCGTCTAATTTGGGCCCGGCCCGTCTAATTTGGACCCGGCCCGTTTTTACAGGCCTAGAAATTCTATATACTTGATGAAAAACTTCGGCCGTCCCACCTTGACTTCAGGTTTAGCCCGGCCCGTCTGAAGACCCTAAAATTACTAAAATGTCTATATGCTTAGTGAAAAACCTCGGCCCGTACCACCTTGATTTAAGGTTTAGCCTGGCCCATAAGAAGACCCTAAAATAACGGCTTGGCCCGACCGGTGATAAACTGGACTCAGCTACTTTTAACCGCACAAAACCTCAAAATACTAAGTTTTACATCTGTAATGCTTGCAGTTGTTGAGTAGCAGTTATTTTAAAATCAAATAACTCTTATTTTAAAATCAAATAACTCTTATTTTAAAATCAAATAACTCTTATTTTGACCCCACATTTGAAGTCATGGAAACCAAAGTTTTAAAAAATGGTGAAACACTTATATCGTTATTTTTTGAGGCGCTGGTGGCAGAGCGGTAGAGCGTTCGCCTGTCGATCGTTAGGTCGGCAGTTCAAACTTCGCCGGCGTCACCAGCATAACTCCTTTAAGCAAGGAGTTCACTCGCATTTGCTAAAGGGGTAGGCGCCTATAAATGGCTGCCTTTGCAAGTACCCTCCCTCTCTCGCCTTGAGCAAGACTTGTCTTGATAAGGCACGAGGGAGAAGTTGGCTGCGCAGCTGGATCCCCGAACTATAGTGCAAAAAAAAGTTCGTGCATTGGGGTTGTGCTATAGATCGTTGGAAAGGTATTTAAAAAAGAAATATAATGGTGTACAAATAAATTTAATATTGCAAAAAATAAAAAAGTTATAGGCGAAAAACCGTCGCCGTCCCTATGTCGCAGCCAACTTCTGCCTCATTGATAAGGCGTATGCTAAATCTCAATAAAAAAAACTAAATACTAATTTTTACATCTGTAGCATTCACAGTTTTTGAGTAGCAGTTACTTTAAAAACCAAGTAATCCTATTTTCCACCCCACATTTAAAGTCCTGGAAACCAAATTTGTAAAAAATGGTGAAACACGTATATCATTATTTTTAGATTAGAAACTAAATAATGATTTTTACTTTTGTTGCATTTACAGTTTTTGAGCAGCAGTTACTTTAAAAAACAAATAACCCTATTTTCCACCCCACAATTGAAGTCCTGGAAACAAAATTTTCAAAAAATGCTAAAACACGTATTTCATTATTTTTGGAGTAGAAACTAAATACTAATTTTTACTCCTGTAGCATTCACAGTTTTTAAGTAGCAGCTACTTTAAAAACCAAATAACCCAAGTTTCCAACCCCCATTTGAGGTCCTGGAAACCAAATATTCAAAAAATTGTGAACACGTATATCATTATTTTTTGAGTAGATACTAATTATTAATTTTTACTTCGGTTGCCTTTACAGTTTCTGAGAAGCTGTTACTTTAAAAAACAAAGAACCCTATTTTCCACTCTACATTTGAGGTCCTGGAAACCAAATTTTCAAAAAATGGTGAAACACGTACCTATATCATTATTTTTTGAGTAGATACTAATTATTAACTTTTACATCGGTACCATTTACAGTTTCTGAGAAGCTGTTATTTAAAAAAAAAACAAATAACCCTATTTTCCACCCCACATTTGAGGTCCTGGATCCAAATGGTGAAACACTTATTTTCTCATTTTTTTAGAAGAATCTAAATACCTAATTTCAAAAGCTTCTCATATGATCTTTTATGGAAAGCTCAGAATCGACATAAACACCTAGGTTTCGAACAACTTCTGTGGGGGCGACCAAAGCCCCAGCAACTAACAAAGCTTTTGCTTTACTCTGTTGCAACTTTGATCTTGCACCTATCCAGATTAATTCAGTCTTATCGCCATTCAGTTTTAGACAATTAGAAGCCATCCACTGTTCAATGTTCTCTATGCAGAGCAATAAGCGAAGGTGAACATTCTCCGCATCATCAACAGAGCAGTGAACATATGTTTGGGTGTCGTCGGCATACCAGTGTCCAGAACGATGAATAATTTCAAGTAAATCAGTGGTGTACAATAGAAACAGTAGTGGGCCCAAGACTGATCCCTGGGGTACTAAGCGACACGGACAATGACAAGTTCCCACCCACACTAACCCGTTGCGTGCGGTTAGTTAAATATGAAATAATCTATTTTAAGACAACTCCACAGATGCCATGAGTTTTTTCAAGTCTCTCAATAAGGATTCCATGGTCAACAGTATCAAATGCGCACTCAGATCTAAGAGACTCAGTAGCGACACCTTACCACTATCAGTAGCAACTGCCAGATCATTGACCACTTTGAGTACTGCAGATTCTGTAGAGTATAACCGGCGATACGCAGATTGGTTCGATGGGAGACTGCCAGAAAGACCTAGATGTACATTCAATCGTTTAGCAACAATCCGCTCTACCAGTTTTGACATAAAGGTCAGGTTAGAGACTGGTCGATAGCTTTTCATGTCAGCAGGGTCAAGTCCGTCTTATATATATATATATATATATATATATATATATATATATATATATATATATATATATATATATATATATATATATATATATATATATATATATATATATATATATATTCTTTAAATTTTTCAATTTTTAAAACTAAATTTTATGAAAGCAGTCTTGAGTTTTACACAATAATTTGATATAAAGCAGTATAAAAGAAATAAAAATGCATGCACATATTATGTGTCTATCATATTGAATCTAAATGGTTAAGGTCACAAAATTCATCTGTAGGTGTTGTCGAATCATGTTTTTTACCATATAGGAATAATTAATTTAACTTTTCTCCAGAATTCTTTAAATTAAATTTTTTGTATATCATGCAATTAAAAACAAACATCAGTAAGATCTAAATCACAATAAGCAATACAAATCATTTGAGATGTTCTCTACTCATATAGCATGCCAATTTCCTTGAAAAGAAATGAGCTGGAAATACATCACCATCGTCTTGATCCTCATCACCACAGTCTTGAAATAGAATATTTTTACCACAAAAAGAAAAATGTCTCTCCCAAATTTTGCTTTCTTCAACAAATGAGTCCCATAGATCTACATCATAGAATGTAGGGTATTCTGACAAAATACCACCCTAAAAAAGAAAAAAGTATTAAAATTGACATTTCTTTTTTAAACATGCTCATTAAACATGCATCTCACCTGAATTGCAGCTCCAATGGCAACAGGTGAGATTGTACTTGGTGCAGGTACTGGGCATTTATGAAATGCTTCTTTGAATATAGACCCAATCTGGTTAAATGTTAATTTTTATAAACAGGAGGAAAAACAGATAATTGTACATATATTTATTATGTTTAATTTTTTAATGGGTCTTCAAAATCTTGAAAAAAGATGAGAAAAGACTTAGTTATTCAAAATATGAAGCCGAATGTTTGTGCGCCAGTGTTTTGGCACAGTCAGTTTGGCGCGACTGTTTCACCATTCTGATTTTGACATCAAATATTTACTTACATTACTAACCTGCCACAGCAATAGGAAGCAAGTCCACTTTTGGTCTTAAATTAGATTGTCTGTTTAAAAGTGGAAAGCAAGACCTACCAACATTATCTATCTATATATATAAAAATGAATGTTTTCACACAACCTTGAGAGTCAAGGGGAATCAAATATAGAAAAAAAAATTTGAAATCCGTCACAAAATGAGCGGAGCGGGTGAGCGAGCTGGAACTATATATATATATATATATATATATATATATATATATGGGAGACTGCCAGAAAGACCTAGATGTACATTCAATCATTTAGCAACAACCCGCTCTACCAGTTTTGACATAAAGGTCAGGTTAGAGACTGGTCGATAGCTCTTCATGTCAGCAGGGTCAAGTCCGTCTTTATATATATATATATATATATATATATACATATACATATATATATATACATATTATAGCGGGGTTACCCGGCGTTGCTCGGGGTTTTCAGAGGTTTTTTATCATTTTTCTCTCTTGCTCCCATTTCCTTCCCCGCTTGCTCTCCCGTTTCCGTTCCCGCTTGCTTTCCCGTTTCCGTTACCACTCGCGCTCATTTTTTCTTTTCCACTCTTTCATGACTTATTTGAGCTCATAAGACGTTAAATAGATTTGCTAAAAGTTGCTTCAAGCCATCAAACGTTGTTACGTAAACACAATTTGAATTTTATTACGCAATTACCTTCGATGGTCGTACATAGGAACTTTTGGCCTGGAAAGTTAAGATCCCCAGGCTCAGGGGGCCAAAAAACATTCCGGACCAAAAGTGCCTATACATGATCATTGCATAAGTTTTCGAAGCACTGTTTACAATTGCGTAACAGGCATTACTTGCTAATGGACTTCTTAATATTAACCCGTTTAGGTCCAAAACTTTATTAATTAGATTTCTATTATTTTTTTTTGTTATTTCTAAGTTACTTGCTTATGTTTTAACAGATTTATTTTTAATTATTTTTTATTTGAAAGAAAACTTTGAAAATTCTCTATGCTCGTTTTTCGAACGGTGGTCGTATAGACTACTGAAAACGACAAAATGTTTAAAAGTCAATTTCTTCTTTTTCTCAACGCAAACAATTATAATATAAATTTTAGGCTATAAACAGAAAAGCTAAAAACACATTTCTGACTTTATTAGTAACACAATTCAATAAAATCCAAAAATTTAACATTCAATAAATCAGTCAAGCAGTTCATGATAGTCGTTTCAGAACCGGAGTGTGCGGAAAGCACCAAAACAATTCCGATGAAGTCGTTTGCCACACTTGGCCCACATGTACAGTGTTTTGCCACAATTTTCCAGCTTGTAACGACCTACTGTTTTCACCTTTTCCAGTTCGTGACCATGGCCAGTTGCTGAATCTTTCCTATCGTTTTGTTTTTTCAACCGTGCATGAATTCATTTCATCGGTATAAAACAACCTAAACAGCTTATATGGGGGTTTTCAAGCAAAGCACCATTGTGGTGTTTCAAACTCGTTATATATAGACTGTTTTAAAAGTGGCTATTCAAATGACTCGTTTTGGTCCAAGTGCATTTCAATCGTTTTTAGCGTTTTGGTTGCCGCGGCATTGAACTGACCGTATTTGCGACCTAAATTTCTTCACCCAAAGAACCGACACAGTCTAATCCCATCCCATCATTAGTATAATCAACTTCTACCTTCCCGGATATTACAAAGAATAACATTTCTTCTTCATTTGCTTATTCAACAGTCACGTGTTATGATGCGCCGGGCGGAAGAATGACAAGTATGTCAACCTCAATGCTATCATCATCATCAAGAATTAGTTACATAGCTTCTTTCAACGTGAAAAAACGTTCTGTTTGACGCCTTTCATTTTTAAACCTTACAAACATTTCATTCCAAGAATGAAATTTGCAAAAAACACTATCACCAAGTCAACCACTGCACAACTATAAGTTGAATAAACTAGTTTCGACTCGTTCGCATAAAGTACTCTATACGCCCAACGATCGTAGAACGAGCATGACTCATACATGTTCAGATTGTGGGTTATTGTAAACACAATAAAATTTAATTAACGTTGCTGTTTACTTTTGAGTACATCCTCTTTCGATTTTTCAAACTTTTGTTATGATAACTCTCATGAAATTAGCATAATAAATTTTTAAAGTAATATCGGTCGAAAACCTTGAAAATACTCATATTCTAACCCAGATTAAACTACTTAATACGAATAAAAAAATTATTTAAAAATTTTTATACAGTGTATTGAAGCTTTCTCAACATAAAACAAAACTTTTACCAGAAAAAAAATTACAGCTGAATTTTATGCAACGCCAAAAATAAGTGTGTTCGTAAAACGTACGATGGTCTAAAACGGGTTAAGAAGTCCATGACTTGCTTCCCAGTCTTGCATAATGTGACCGATTGCGCGTTATTACAAATTATTAAGAGATAGATGGGGCGGGAAAGCGACCGGAATTGGGAAAGTGACCGGGAGCGGGAAAGCGACCGGGAGTGGGAGAGCAAGCGGGAACGGGAAAGCGACCGGGAGCGGGAAAGAAAACGGGGAACTAAACGGGAGCTAGATAAAAAAAACTCTAAAAACCCCCGAGCATTGCTACACCATTCATCCGATCGTAAAGAAATTTTCACATAACCTTGAGAGTCAAGGGGAATCAAATATAGAGAAAAAAATTTTGAAATCCGTCACAAATTGATAGGATAGTTGTTAACACAGTAGTTTTCTTGTGTGTGTGTATGTATGTATGTATGTATGTATGTATGTATGTATGCATGTAGAATCGGATCTGGGGGGGACTGAGAGCGAAAAAATGAGCGGGAGAGCGACAGGGAACGGATAACAACCAGGAGCTGGAGCGCAAGCGGGAAGGAAACGGGAGCGAAAAAGAAACGCATTAGGTAAACCTCTAAATACCCCGGGCAACACCGGGTGCCCCTGCAAGTGGTATATAAGAATTGGTTTTACTCTGCATAGTTTCTGTGTATAACCCATGGCAAAAAGAATCATGTCCCAGCACTACTAGTAAAACCTAGATTAGTTTTACGTTTATTACGAAATCACGTTTTGGTGACTTGCTTCCTTCTGGCTTGGTGGGGCAGATTACATGTTTATTTAGATTTTCACTTTTAATCTAGATTTGTATCTACTTTCCATAATTGTTTTCTAAACGTACTGCTATTGAGTGATGATGATTAATCAGAATTCAGTTCTGTTTAAAGTTGGATGTTAAATTGTATGGACAAGCCCGTCACGGCTTCGATCGCATGAAATAGGGAATTTGAACCGTGCATTCATAGCAGAGTACTGCACAGGCCAATTTTTTATGACCCAACCTGCCAACAACTTGGCCAGGGCAGTTTTATGAGCCAAAATTCCAGATCTTTTTAGACGCCTAAAACTTCTACATACTTGGCAAAACATCTCGGCCTGTCCTACCTTGACTTCAGGTTTGGTACTTCTAAAATTACGGTTTGGTCCAGCCCACGCAGTACTCTAATCCATAGAGCCCTCCACAGATTTTTTAGACCAGTCTGGCTTATTTTATAGGCAGAAAGTTCCAGGCCTGAATACCTGGCTTGAAATATAGGTCCAAGCCGGCCCTTTTATATGCACAAAAGTCGAGGCCTGGCCTGGTCCGTGCTGAACTGGAATCAGCCAGTCTCAACGGGCACAAAACCTTACATTTTCCACCTTACATTTGTAGTCCTAGAAGCCAAAATATACAAAAAACTTGGTAAAACATGTGTAACTAAAGCCCTGTACACATTGACAAAAAAACCCAACCCAACAACACCAAACAAAAAATCAGATCAAATCGGTCGGTGTGACTATAGTCAAGCGCAAACCCAACGCGACAAGCACAATGAAGTCGCGTGTATTTTACATTAAATCATTAACGGCTATAACACATCGACAAACTCCGATTGTACCGGATGTGTCAGATTTGATCGGGTCGTGTCAACTCACGTTTGTCGATGTGTACAGGGCTTTAGTAACTTTATTTTCTAAGTAGTATCTAAATACTAATTTTCATATCTGTAGTATTTTCAGTTTCTGAGTAGCAGATATTCGAAGAAAAATAAAAACCTATTTTCCACCCCACATTTGAAGTCCTAGAAAACAAATTTTTCAAAAATTATTATAACACATATTATGTTATTTTGTAAAATATAATCTCGGTACTAAGCTGCAAAACTTTCACATTTTTAGTTTTTGCAGTTTTTAAGCAAATATCCCTTTTTTCCACCCCACATTTGAGGTTCTGGAAACCAAATTATCATTAAAATTGGTAAAACACGTACATCTTTATTTTTTGAGTAGATGCTAAATACTAATTTTTAGATCTGTAGCACGTACAGTTTTTGAGTAGTATTCTAAAAAACAAATAACTCTATTTTCCATTCTACATTTGGGGTACTGGAAACCAAATTATCAAAAATTGATAAAACATGTATATCTTTATTTTATTATTATTATTATTATTATTATTTATTGAGCACAATGCGAACCAAACTAACTAAAATACAAGAATAAACGAAATAAAGTGCCCAAAAGGTACATCCAAAGGGAATTACTTCCCGCTAACGGACGACCTATATATATATATATAAAACAAAACCAGAATGCCAACCGAGAAGCAATGCAATTTAAAATTATGTGTCGAGTAGAAATAATTAAAATTTTAACGATTTTTTGAATAATGAAATACTTTTCAAAGAGGAAATAGATCTCGGGATGCTAGAAAAGAATTGTGGACCAGAACATTTTATGGAGAATGTTTTAAGGGTTGTTCGAGCAAAATCAGATCAAAAGCAATGCAAAGAGCGCAGATCATGAGAATGCACATGAGATGATTTTATGAAAAAATTATCAAATGATGACGGCAACATATGATTATCATATTTGTACATATCTTGAGTAGGTACTAAATACTAATTTTTAAATCTGTAGCACTTACAATTTTTAAGAAGTGTTATTCTAAAAAACATATAACGCTATTTTCCAGTTAACATTTGAGGTACTGCAAACCAAATTTCCAAAAAGGATGAAACATGTATCTTGTTATTTTTTAAGAAGAATCTAGATAAAAAATTTCAAAACCTTCTCATTTTTGGTTTTCGGGATATGCGTTGCTTTAGAAAAAAAGTTTGTTTTCCTGTTTCATCTCCTCAGGAGCAAACTTTTCAGGAATCCTTTCTTAGTGGGTGCTTATGCTATAAAACTAATATAATAATAAGTTCCAAATTTAACATTCCTAGGATGAGGCGTTTTAGCTTGGCATTGATTATCAGTCAGTCAAGACATGTTCTTTTATATATAGTCCAAATAGGTGCATATTATACAAACTGAACCTAAATAAAAATGGCGAATCATAAAATCACTGCGGGGGCTAAGAAGATCGGACCATCAAGTTATCAACATCATGAAGATAGTCTAAATTAACAGTTTGTCCATGTTAGATCATAAAGCATCCCAGTCAGTGGACCACTAGTCAGATATATGTGACATATATCTTAAGGCGCATTTATAGGTTATTGTAAGGTTTATCGACAGTTGACAGTTAATCGACTTTAGTTGGAAAGTCGATTAACCTGCGAAGGAGTCGATTAACCTGCGAAGGAGTCGATTATCCTGCGAAGGAGTCGATTATCCTGCGAAGGAGTCGATTATCCTGCGAAGGAGTCGATTATCCTGCGAAGGAGTCGATTATCCTGCGAAGGAGTCGATTATCCTGCGAAGGAGTCGATTATCCTGCGAAGGAGTCGATTATCCTGCGAAGGAGTCGATTATCCTGCGAAGGAGTCGATTAACCAGCGCACGCCCTGCTGGGCATGACAACAAAACGCTTCCGCATGGGTCCATATAGGTATATTAACCTAAGTGACCATTGCTCTTATTCAACTCTCTGGTGTATTTGTGGGATGGCTGCCTATTCACTTGGTGGTGTTTTTACATAGACTATATGCTAAACACTTCTATATCAGCACTGTACTGCAGTATCAATATTTAAGACATATTAGAAATCTTTCTGAATTATTTAAAAATATATTTAAAATTTTTCTAAATATGAATTGAGAGTTTGAAATTTTTTATAATTCAGTCGCTAGAGTTACGCGCTATAGGCAAGTTCCTGTATACGCCCAGAAGGCACACACACAAAATAACCATTTATCTCATCTACAAAAAAGACAAAAAACATTCTCAGGCTTTACATTTGTTTAGCATAAATACTAAAAGCTACCATTATAGTTTAAAACGTTGGTCCTGATTGTTTCACATTCTCTGATGCGGCCCACGTTTTCAGTTATAGAATTGTACTATCGTACTGATTTTTTTTATGTATGCTAGCTGGCAACCCGGCGTCGCCCGGGTACTTTTTTGTTTTTTTTTATGTATACATTTATGCAAATAGCCTGGTCAGTTTAGAATTAAAATTAAAAACACACATGTTGCCTGGCCATTTTAGAATCAGTTGAAATGAGGCAATTGAGATTATTTTTTAAATATTTATTGACATCAAATTGAATGTTATTGCTGAGCGTAATGGATGGTCAACCTAATAAATTAAATGAATAAAAAGTTACCGTTCACTAAACCTCTGTGTAATAAAATAAAATTAGTTAAAACAAAAATATTCAATCACACGTAGGCACTCTAATGTAATGCCTTATAGTGAACAATGTTTTTAATTTTCTATTGTGAATAAATAGATAATGCATAAAAACAAATATACTTTAAATATATGTCAAACATGAACAAACTAACCAAATCTAGTAAAACGCAAACAGGCAAACAAACTAAGACGTTTAACAAAACAAAAAACTAGTTTCTTTGTTATAGAGTCGCTACATCCAACAGTTCCTGAAATGAATACGCCTTTACTCCGCTAATATTGTACCTTGAGGTAACTTGTAAAAGGAAAATGCATCGATTAAAAATTTCTTCATAGACAATAAAAATGTTCATGTAAACCACAACGGTTTAAAAATTATAAAACGGCGACCACTACGTCAAAAATAACCAAGAAATAAGACTTGGAAGAGGTACTAGTTTTCTGTATAACTCATTAATTTCCACAGTTTTCCAAGTGTTTTGCCATTCTTTTAGAATCTTTGATTTGATTATTTTCTTGTATTCTGGAGTTTCAATGGTAACATCTATATGGATTTCGGTGTAAGTGGTTGCCGTTTTGGCAAGAATGTCACCAGTTTTATTACCCTGCACGCCAATGTGGCTTAGAATCCAGACCAACTTGCATACAACCCTATTTCTGAAAAGATTAGTTGTAGTTTGTACGACAGATTGTTGGTAGTGAGATTTTGAAAAATTGTGACAAATGTCTAATGCTTTGACGGCACTTAAAGAATCTGTAAAAATTACAAGATTTTGTAGTGGATCAGATTCTAATGCATTTGATGAAAGTAAATGATTTCCATATAGATTAAAAGCTATTTTGATTGCTTCTATTTCTGCAGCAAAAATTGAAATGTTGTCCGATGTTCTTCTGGACATTTTGAGACCGGTCGATGGAGCATACACACCAATGCCTATCAGCTAGTAAAAGTTACAGCATAAAGAAAACAAAGAAAAGTACTACAGTTAATAGTAGCCTATGCACTATGAATATTCAGTCGTTAATCAATATGAATAATTATAGAGCGCCTCCGGTCATTTCCTTTGTGTGCCTTGTGGGCATCTGCAGAAACTTGCCTACGGTCATCTAGCATGTAACTCTAGCGACAGAATTATTAGTCAATAAAAATTACCAACTTTGAATTAAAAATTCAGAAATTGTTTAAATTAATTTAAGATAATAATACTGCAATTATGCTGATATAGTAGTACTTAGCATACAGTCTATATGAAAACACCACCAAATGAAAAAGAAGCCATCTTTAAATAGACCAGAGACAATGATAACTTGGGTTAATATACCTATATCGACCCATGCGGATGCGTTTTGTTGTCATGCACAGCATAGCGTGCGCTGGTTAATCGAATGGCAGGATAATCGACTCCTTCGCAGGATAATCGACTCCTTCGCAGGATAATCGACTCCTTCGCAGGATAATCGACTCCTTCGCAGGATAATCGACTCCTTCGCAGGATAATCGACTCCTTCGCAGGATAATCGACTCCTTCGCAGGATAATCGACTCCTTCGCAGGATAATCGACTCCTTCGCAGGATAATCGACTCCTTCGCAGGATAATCGACTTTCCAATTTAAGTCGATTAACTGTCAACTGTCGATAAAAACACAGTTCCCCGCATTTATACAGGCATAGATTCGCTGGCGCTAAATCAAAACGCGGTTGCTTCTTTGCGACAATATTGCTTGCATGTGTGCATTTTGCCAGTTTTATTCTAATTCATCCAGCAAAAAATTTGTTAAATTTTTTCATAATAATTTACAATAAATTTTATTTATAAAACAAAACTTTAGTTAGGCCGTTTTATGAAAAATGTGAAGGAGGAGTTAAATTTGTAATATTGATTATTATAAAAATAAAAAACAATTTTAAAAAGAGAATAAGATTGTAAATAGTTTTTTATGTTTTTCAATAAATAAAATATCTTCAAAATAATCCACCTTGTCCTTCCAATACTGCCAGTATAATGCGGTCGTAAATGATTCTTTGTTCATCAGTCATTAGTGAAACATAGCGAGTAACAATCACAGCCATTTCTATAGTATTGTACTGCAGTTCACCTGAAAGGAATCTGCCATGTTTTTGACACCAAAATGCAAGAAGATGATCATTTTCTATTTCAGACAGTTCAAGATACTCTTTAATAGGAAACAGTATAAATGTAAATCATTGATCAAACTATATATATATATATATATATATAAGTGTGTGTAAATATAGATATTAACATGTATATATATATATATATATATATATATATATATATATATATTTTTGAATACTTCGGCGCTATATGTTCTTTTAAGCAAACTCGATTGAAAAAAGTGGCACACTTGGCTGAATCGATTTTATTTTTAATTTTTTCCAATAGTCTAAATCGGTTTAAAAATAATTTATTATCAAACACAAACTCCATAATCTTATAGGCTTATAGATCTATTTCGGCAAATTTTGCCATCTTCAGAGCCGTTTAACTTTTTTAAAAATAAAATGCAGTGACTAAATGGTAAAAGGTACAACTAATTAAAAGGAATTAAAATACAATTTAAATAAAATTTAAATTCATTAAGTACAAATGTAACAACATAAAAATATTTAAATTAAAATAATTATAATAATAACAGTAATAACTAAATAATTAAGATCAGTTAGCAAAGCCTTTAACAACGGAATTAATATTATATATATATATTACACAAAAAATTCATAAAAATCGGTTCGGCCGCTTCGGAGGAGTTTGAAGTTAAACACTATGACTAAAGATTTATATATATATATATATATATATATATATATATATATATATATATATATATATATATATATATATATATACAAGCGGGGTTACCCGGCATTGCTCGGAATTTTCAGAGGTTTTTTTTATCTTTTTTCTCTCTTGCTCCCATTTCCTTCCCCGCTTGCTCTCCCGCTTCCGGTCGTTTTCCCATTCCCGTTCGCTTTCCTTTCCCGCTCGCGTTCATTTTCTCTTTTCCATTCTTTCCTAACTTCTTATAGCCCATAAAACGTAAAATAGATTTGCTAAAACTGGCTAAAAGTTGCTTGAAGTCTTCAAACGTTGTTACGTAAACTAAATTTGAATTTTATTACGCAATTACCTTTGATGGTTGTACATAGGCACTTTTGGCCTGGAAAGGTTTTTTGGCCCCTCTGAGCTGGGGGATCGAGGTCGGAAGTCCAAACCTTTTTAACCCGGTTTAGACCATCGTACGTTTTACGAACACACTTATTTTTGGCGTTGCATAAAATTAAGCTGTAATTTTTTTTCTGTTAAAAGTTTTTTTTTTATGTTAAGAAAGCTTCAATACACTGTATAAAATTTTTTAAATAATTTTTTTTATTCGTATTAAGTAGTTTAATCTGGGTTAGAACATGAGCATTTTCAAGGTTTTCGACCGATATTACTTTAAAAATTTATTATGCTAATTTCATGAGAGTTATCATAACAAAAGTTTGAAATATCGAAAGAGGATGTACTCAAAAGTAAACAGCAACGTTAATTAAATTTTATTGTGTTTACACTAACCCACAATCTGAACATGTATGAGTCATGCTCGTTCTACGATCGTTGGTCGTATAGAGTACTTTATGCGAACGAGTAGAAACTAGTTTATTCAGCTTATAGTTGTGCAGTGGTTGAATTGGTGATATACTTGTCATTCTTCCGCCCGGCGCATCATAACACGTGACTGATGAATAAGCAAATGAAGAAGAAATGTTATTCTTTGTAATATATCCGGGAAGGTAGAAGTTGATTATACTAATGATGGGATGGGATTAGACTGTGTCGGTTCTTTGGGTGAAGAAATGTAGGTCGCAAATACGGTCAGTTCAATGCCGTGGCAACCAAAACGCCAAAAACGATTGAAATGCACTTGGACCAAAAAGAGTCATTTGAATAGCCACTTTTAAAACAGTCTATATATAACGAGTTTGAAACACCACAATGGTGCTTTGCTTGAAAAACCCCATATAGGCTGTTTAGGTTGTTTTATACCGATGAAATGAATTCATGCACGGTTGAAAAAACAAAACGATATGGAAGATTCAGCAACTGGCCATGGTCAAAACCAAAACGCCAAAAACGATTGAAATGCACTTGGACCAAAAAGAGTCATTTGAATAGCCACTTTTAAAACAGTTTATATATAACGAGTTTGAAACACCACAATGGTGCTTTGCTTGAAAAACCCCATATAGGCTGTTTAGGTTGTTTTATACCGATGAAATGAATTCATGCACGGTTGAAAAAACAAAACGATATGGAAGATTCAGCAACTGGCCATGGTCACGAACTGGAAAAGGTAAAAACAGTAGGTCGCTACAAGCTGGAAAATTGTGGCAAAACACTGTACATGTGGGCCAAGTGCGGCAAACGACTTCATCGGAATTGTTTTGGTGCCCTTCCGCACACTCCGGTTCTGAAACGACTATCATGAACTGCTTGACTGATTTATTGAATGTTAAATTTTTGGATTTTATTGAACTGTGTTACTGATAAAGTCAGAAATGTGTTTTTAGCTTTTCTGTTTATAGCCTAAAATTTATATTATAATTGGTTGCGTTGAGAAAAAAAAGAAATTGACTTTGAAACATTTTGTCGTTTTCAGTAGTCTATACGACCACCGTTCGAAAAACGAGCATAGTGAATTTTCAAAGTTTTCTTTCAAATAAAAAATAATTAAAAATAAATCTGTTAAAACATAAGCAAGTAACTTAGAAATAACAAAAAAAATAATAGAAATCTAATTAATAAAGTTTTGGACCTTAACGGGTTAACTTTCTTCCCTTGTGTGAGAACTACCACCTTGCCAAATTCCATATATATATATATGGATTATACAATACTGACCTCGACAACAAAACAAACAGGAAAGCAAGTTAAGATAAACCTGATACAAAACCAGGGCAACACCAGGTAACCAGCTAATTATAAAACATATAATACATACAAAATCTAACAACTTTTTAACTCACTAAGTATGATCCAGTAATTCGTCCAGATAACACAACATTCTTAATATCTTCCTTGTCAATCCCAGCCTCCTTAATGGCTTTCTCGCAGACATCAACCATTTTTTGTTTCAGATTACTAAAGATAATTTCACTTTTTTTTGGTCCCATTTTTATGCACTCATATTTCAAACTTGTCAGAAGATGTTTGGAAGGATTTGCTCGAGCTAATGGATCAAAATCAGTATAAGACCAATCAACGTAATGAGAAAATGAATATGAAGTGGATTCGATATACTCCTTGGCTCTTTCCTTTAGTAACTTCAGATTATAGTCATGATTTCTTGGATCTAATTGTATCTTTCAGCAATTGAGACAAAAATGGTTGTATAATATTAAAATATATTTAGCAGTAATTCAAGAATAGTAAAATATATAATAGTAAAATAATATATATATAAATCTATATATATATATATATATATATATATAAGCCTGGTCAAAGGAGAAGATCTCCGCCTTGAGTCACCCATGCCAGTCCCAAGTCTGGTATAACGTATTTCATATAAACTCAAAGGATGTGAAAATTAAAGAGTGCAACAATTAGTTATTAAAGAATTTCAGTATACACTACATTTCTTGTTAATTGATGGCCATCGTTGAGAAGTGGTCCTTGCTTCTGAGATTTTTTAAATCTCATTATATAATATTTTTCGATTGCAACGCCACTTTTTTTATCTCTAGGACTGAGAGTGTATATAGGTACAATTGCATAATGACTTTTATTAGTTGCCTGCGCGCAATAACTTCTTACGTGCACATCGATATCGTCTATACGACTAATTACCTAAGCGTGACAGAATCAGTGAGTGAGTGACGTGGTCTACTATAATATAGATGTATATATATACATGTGTATGTATTTGTATGTGTATGTATATGTATGTATATGTATATGTGCGTGTATGTGTATGTATATGTATATAATATGTATATACATATATATATATATATATATATATATATATAATAATAATAATATAATACTATAATATAGATGTATATATATACATGTGTATGTATTTGTATGTGTATGTATGTATATGTATATGTATATGTGTGTGCGTGTATGTGTATGTATATGTATATGTATATGTGTATATATATATATATATATATATATATATATATATATATATATATATATATATATATATATATATATATATATATATATATATATATATATATATTAAATTTCATGTATATATCTTATATATTTATATCTTTTTTATATTTGATAAAAACAAAAAAGAACATATATAAAGTGTTGAGGAGTAATCCGTTACTGTAATAGTATTACTTTTTTCAGTAACTTGTTATAGTAACAATTACTTTAATTTTAAAGTAATATGTAATAGTAATATATTACTTTTTTTGAGTAACTGGAACAAAATTTACATTATTTTGATTTTCATTACATATTTAAAAAAAATTAGTTGACATTTAGTTATCGAGTTTAATTTTATGTAAAATAACTATGCAAGCTAGAAACCCGTTTAGCTAAGCTGTCTTTGTCTTCCTTTATCACAATCGCAACAACTTGGGAGTTACGTGCCACTGGGAGATCATCGCAACTGATCCCAGGACAACTGATCCCAGGACTACTGATCCCAGGACAACTGATCCCAGGACAACTGATCCCAGGACTACTGATCCAAGGACAACTGATCTTATGGACAACTGATCCCATGGACAACTGATCCCATATACAACTGATCCCATATCTGCATCATTTTATATTTCACTGTTTCTGCAATCAATAAACTGATATTAACATACATATTTATGTATGTATGTATGCAGTCGCGGATCCGGGGGGACGAGGCAGCGCGCGCCCCCCATTGTAGAATAGTTAAAAATAATTTACATTAAACAAATTTAAATTATGTACAAAATGATTAGTAATAAACTTATAAATCAAATCAATTTTAAATAAAAGTAAATTTAGTAAAGAGTTAGGCGCTCAATCAATGTATAAGCTCGTTTCAAGCATAAACAGTGTTGGATTTCCATTTATAGCACACACATTTTAACTAGGGATCAGTGTTATTTTAGTTCAGTAAATAATTTTAGTTCTTATTTTTATTTTATTCTTAAATTTTATTTATTATTATTATTTTATTTTAGTTCATCAAGTAATTTTAGTTTTTATTATTATTCAGCTCTACAAAATTAAATTTAGTTTTTATTTTATTACAGTTCTTGAAATAATTTTCGTTTTTATTTTTATTTTATTCAGATAGAACATTTTTCGTTTTTATTTGATTTTTGTTCAATTTTAGTTCATGCTCTAAATATTTTTCTTACTATATCCAATTTCATGCAGTGTATATATGGAAAAATAGTAATTGTGTAACACAGGAAGATTCTTTATTTTGAGAATCCATTGCCTTACATTCAGACGTTATAACTATTACCCAGGCAGTAGGCGCCGGTAGCCGGGGCAATAAACGGTAAAAGTGCTGTTGTCCAGGCGGTTTTGCCAAACCAATTGATCTTTCGATTAATTAATAAAGATGTACATATTTTCTAAAGGGTTAGGGTTTAATTTTAGGTAGACATACGGCGTGACTGCCGATATGAGAACTCATAATTATTTTGAATGATATGGGGCCTGATATGGAAAAACGTCCAACCCTAGCATAGCGTGGAATAGGGACGTTTCAAAAATAAATGATGATGATGAATGATTACAGCGTTTATGATGACAAAAAAGATATGGGTGTGCATTTCAAAAGTTACACAACCATAGAATATTGGTTATCTATGCCAATATCTGTGTACACAACTTTCAATAGTTTTCGTTCAAAAATTAATTTTTAATTTTTATTTTTATTCAGTTTGCATTATTTAAATTGTATTATTATTTTATCATCGTTCAGAAAATAATTTTCATTATTATTATTATTCAGTTTGTGCCATTTAAATATAGTTTTTATTCTATTTACGTTTATCAAATAATTATAGTTCTTTTTTCGTTATTATTAACGAATACAATGAAAAATTTCGTTTTTATTCAGTTTTCGTTAACAAAAATATCACTGCTAGGGATGGACCAAAACTCGTTTCGGCAACTCAGACTCAGCCGATTTGGCGGTACTCGGCAAAAACTCGGACTCTGCCAAAAAGGAGTCGCCGAGGCCAAGTTTAAAAAAATTCCCATCTGCAATTCAGAATATTACAGATATTTGTTAATATATATCTGTGTGTCTTTAAAAAAATATTTTTATTGATTAAACATATAGATAGATATATATATATATATATATGATTTTCGAGCTGGTAAGATGAGATCGCGGATGCTAATGGATTTGAAGGCAAGATATGCTGATATAGAGAACAGTCGTGTGTGTGTCATATCAACAAGTCTTATCCCAACAACAAAACTGTTTTTTATCAGCAGCAATGACACACAAGTGCATGCTAAAAAATGAATTTTCGAAAAAACCTTGGCATGTCAGACTCGGATTTCATCATCGGATGCAGTTACAGAGATCATCCAGGATGCAAAGATAAATGAACCCCGGGCTACAGATATCGTCATTAAACCTGCACTTCATGATTATTGGCAGCAGCTAGCACATGAACATCAGTCTAATGTAGCAATAAGTGACAATAATAACATCCAATTTCAGAATGAACAGGAAATCCGAAAATATTTTGCAGAAGGTCTCAAACCTCGTCCAGCACCAGCACCACCAGCAATCCCACAAGATCCAATTTTCTATTGGAAATCAAACAATCACGTGTTTCCGCATCTTGCCGCGGTGGCCCAACACTTCTTAGGAACACCGCCATCAAGCGTAGACAGTGAACGTCTATTTAGCACTGCAGGTAGTATATGCACTGACAAGAGATTGCGACTTTCTGCTTCAAAAACCGCAATGTTGCTTTTCAATACAAATGGCTTCGAGGCACTGAACTTTAACTACTAACTTACATTTTATAGAGCAGCTTCATGTTTTCATATTATATTCTTTATTAATTTAATTTTTAAATGTAAATAAATTTATTATAATAACGAACGTGTTAGAAAATAAAACCAGTTACATATATATATTATTATTATATATACACTTAAACTCGGACTCGGTGCTCGGACTGCGTGAAAAATGCCCCTAAAAACTCGGTGCTCGGCATCAGCGCCAAATTTGCTGCTCGGTCCATCCCTAATTTTTACCATTATTAGGTAGTTACATTTAAAATTTTTTTATAAGGGGGATAAACCATTATGAACGAATACATTTGTAAACAAAACATTAATATCAATGGTATAAATGTCATCAAATTTTCAGGAGGGGGCACTTCTCTCGCCCCTATTGGCAGGCACTCATGGATGAGCCCCCCTTAATAAAATTCTGGATCGGCCCCTGTATGTATGTATGTATGCATGTATGAAAAGGCTGCTAACAAAGTGAGATAAGGAAAGATAGATACAGAAAGGAAGAGAGCATCTGGAAAAGTTATTAGGCCTGTTTGCAGGCTGTCCACTAGTGCATAGCATGAAGCGAGTATGTTTGGATGCTCTAGTGATGGTCTTAGTCATGGACTCCCAAATAAGCCGATAAGAATTCATGTTGGAGTGTCTTCATGAATTCATATCTTCGATGATATAGTGTAAAATGAAATGAAGAAAACAACTTCTGAAATGAGCTAACACTCTATTACTCTTAGATTGGCATGGTTCTATTTCTCATAATGAGCTTCACGCAGAAAGGAGTGAAATGATGAAAAGTAATACGAACTTGTCACTTTCATTTCGGCTGTGTGTGCGCTTATACCTACTAGATATTATTTCTCCGTTTACTAACTGTTGTTTTAATTCTCATGGCTTCATTTAGTGACTCTCAGCGAAACGGACGCAAGTTGCACTGTGAAAAATTCATATAAGTTAGACATCTGGCGAACGAAACAAAAACTACTTGGCGATGGGATCGTTTCTCGACTGTTCCATTAATGTCCTTGAGTAAAAGTGACAATAATTATTAGACACTGATTAATCTTACTGGAGTAGCCAGTATCATTATCACCACCACCGTTGTCGTATGCAGCCGGCCATCATAAGCTGGCTACGTAAGCATCATCACCACAACCATTGTCGTCAAAAAATGAGTTGCGTATGGGATCAGTTGTCCGTGGGATCAGTTGTACTGGGATCGGTTGTCCTGGGAACGGTTGTACTGGGATCAGTTGTCCTGGGATCAGTATGCACTAACCCGTGCCACTCGATTGAACCAACATCGCTAGCCAGAAAATCTGCGCTGCTTGCTTGTTTTCACCTAATGGGACCTCAAACCTAAGATGTGTTTCAGTGATGGAAATCTCACATCAAATTGTTATACAATTAAAAATCAACTGGCCCAGGAAGATAGTGATGTTCCTTTCATTGAAGTAGATTCAATTTTTGAAGAAGATACTTCATTTGACTAAGCATATGTTCTGCCATCACACAGGAGATGAGGTGCACATACGATGAATTTAGTTGTTGCTAAGGGTGGAGAAGTAGCTTTTGAAAATAAGTTGTATAAAAAATTACGTAGAAGTACTTTGGGGGAAATGTTCTGGATTGTGGAATAAAGCAAGTAGAAGTACAACTGCTGCAGAAGTTGTACATCAAGCTGTAACATTTGATCTTATCGTTCCAAATAATACAAGATGGAGCTCGTACTATCACGCAGTAGACAAGGTTTGTGATATTGTTCGTAAGTCTTCCGAGATAACACTTTACAATCTTTGCAATACTTTATCTACCACGTTATTTCAACCAATAGACATTTCATTTGTCATGGAATATAGTAAAGTCATGCAAACAGTAGATGAAGCACTGGACATTTGTAAGCCTGAAAAAGCAGCTGCTAAATACACGAGAAAATTTGAAATTGGCATCTTCTCTTGTATATGCTCTTATGACCGTTGTTGACAAGCTATTTAAGGAATATCTTACCAGAGATGATCTTATCTTATCAAGTTTGACACATTCTCAATTTTGTCTGCGGTGGTTAGAAGATAAAGCTTCCAAAGAGAGAGTGCGACAGCTTTTAATGAAAACTATGACAGATGAGAGCGAACGAGTTTCCCCTGTTATACAGAACAGTGAACTTGGACAATTAGTACATAGGCCTTGTGATGAAAGTTTTTTTTCTTTTGGAGTAAATGTTGACAATGGCTCTGCAATTCTTACGGAAATGGACAGGTTTCTAGCAGAAGCATCACAAGATATTGGTCGTCTTGTTCACTACCCTATTGTGAAATCATTGTTTTTCTGCTATAATACTGGTATACCATCTAGGGCTCCTGTAGAACGTTTATTTGGTCTTGGTGGCCAGATTCTTACACATAGACGCAATCGTCTGTCTGATGAAAACTTTTGAGATGCAGCTCCTACTTCGTGCTATTTAATAATGGAATATGATTAACATTATGTTTTTAATAGCTATTATTGGACTTTTGCACTAAAAAAAATTTTGTTTTTGTGTTGTAATTTTTTATTTATATTTTCTATGTATTTGTTTTAGCTTTTATTATACAGTTTCTAAACCTGTGCAAACTGTTCAAAAGGGCTTCGAGCACTTAGTGTCATGAAGTAAAGTAATAGATGTGTAAGTCTTAGATTTTGTCAGTAACTTGTAATAGTAATAAACTAGAATTAGCCCATCAAAAATGACAAATTTAAAAAAAATCTCATTATATATTATTTTGCTATTGCAGCGCCACCTCTTTGGATCTTTAGGACTGACAGTGTACAATTGAGTTAGAAGTTTTATTACACGCCAGCGTGCACTAATTTTATCAACTGCCGCATTTTGCGAAATTGCTAACATACATACATACATACATAGGAAATTATGTATGTAGATTACATTTTCATTTTTAAGCCAAGTAACTGTAATAGTAATATACCGTATTTTAGCGCATAGAACGCGCAGAAGTGTATAACGCGCACCACCGTATAATGCGCAGAAATTACGTTTTGTGTAAAAGAATTAACCCGTTTTAGACCATCGTACGTTTTACGAACACACTTATTTTTGGCGTTGCATAAAATTAAGTCGTAATTTTTTTTCTGTTAAAAGTTTTTTTTTATGTTAAGAAAGCTTCAATACACTGTATAAAATTTTTTAAATAATTTTTTTATTCATATTAAGTAGTTTAATCTGGGTTAGAATATGAGCATTTTCAAGGTTTTCGACCGATATAACTTTAAAAATTTATTATGTTAATTTCATGAGAGTTATCATAACAAAAGTTTGAAATATCGAAAGAAGATGTACTCAAAAGTAAACAGCAACGTTAATTAAATTTTATTGTGTTTACACTAACCCACAATCTGAACATGTATGAGTCATGCTCGTTCTACGATCGTTGGGCGTATAGAGTACTGTATGCGAACGAGTCGAAACTAGTTTATTCAGCTTATAGGTGTGCAGTGGTTGAATTGGTGATAGTGTTTTTTGCAAATTTCATTCTTCGAATGAAATGTTTGTAAAGTTTAAAAATGAAAGGCGTCAAACAGAACGTTTTTTCACGTTGAAAGAAGCTATGGAACTAATTCTTGATGATGATGATAGCATTGAGGTTGACATACTTGTCATTCTTCCGCCCGCGCATCATAATACGTGACTGCAAATGAGGAAGAAATGTTATTCTTTGTAATATCCGGGAAGGTAGAAGTTGATTATACTAATGATGGGATGGGATTAGACTGTGTCTGTTCTTTGGGTGAAGAAATGTAGGTCGCAAATACGGTCAGTTCAATGCCGCGGCAACCAAAACGCCAAAAACGATTGAAATGCACTTGGACCAAAAAGAGTCATTTGAATAGCCACTTTTAAAACAGTCTATATATAACGAGTTTGAAACACCACAATGGTGTTTTGCTTGAAAAACCCCATATAGGCTGTTTAGGTTGTTTTATACCGATGAAATGAATTCATGCACGGTTGAAGAAACAAAACGATAGGGAAGATTCAGCAAATGGCCATGGTCATGATCTGGAAAAGGCGAAAACAATAGGTCGCTACAAGCTGGAAAATTATGGCAAAACACTGTACATGTGGGCCAAGTGCGGCAAACGACTTCATCGGAATTGTTTTGGTGCTTTCCGCACACTTATCCGGTTCTGAAACGACTATCATGAACTGCTTGACTGATTTATTGAATGTTAAATTTTTGGATTTTATTGAACTGTGTTACTGATAAAGTCAGAAATGTGTTTTTAGCTTTTCTGTTTACAGCCTAAAATTTATATTATAATTGTTTGCGTTGAGAACAAAAAAATTGACTTTTAAACATGTTGTCGTTTTCAGTAGTCTATACGACCACCGTTCGAAAAACGAGCATAGAGAATTTTCAAAGTTTTCTTTCAAATAAAAAATAATTAAAAATAAATCTGTTAAAACATAAGCAAGTAACTTAGAAATAACAAAAAAAAAATAATAGAAATCTAATTAATAAAGTTTTGGACCTAAACGGGTTAACACATAGCGCGCACGGGCGTATACCGCACACTCTAGGGTGTAATTAACCATGTGCACTTCATTATTTCTGTCATTCATCACTCACTCCTTTACTCACATTGCAACCGCCCTGGATGGATTTCGTTACATAAACAATAAACTTTCGATAGACAACGGGCTACTTCATTATTTTGATTCCACGCGTTCAATCTGTTTTTCATCTTTTTAATTCTAATTCCTAATACACTGCAGGTACTTGCAACTTCCTGTAACGTAACATAAAACTAAAATACATTTTATTATAAATGCCTTTCCATAAATAACGTTGTCATGACTGCAATGTAATTATGTAACTTGACGTAACAAAAAATCAGTAACTACCGCTTGATGTGTGTAATTATTTTATCATATAACGTGCCCCACCGTATAAGGCGCATAGGGCGTCTGCCATGTGTAAAATCTCATATAACGCGCGCGTTATATGCGCTAAAATACGGTATTACTTTTTAGATAATAGTCCCCAACACTGTATATATATATATATATATATATATATATATATATATATTAGCATAGCTTGGCATTATATTTTTTTTAATACACGCTTCGTTGAAGATTACGGCCCATTTGACGTTAATTTACGTACCAGATTTTGACATGGCGAAACACAGGAGAAAATTAACAGTGGTCAGATTTATTAGTCATTTTAAATAAATAAATCTTCAACGGAGCTTGTATTAAAGAAAAACTATGCTCATATATATATATATATATATATATATTTATTTATTTTATTATGAGCATAGTTTGGCGTTATATTTTCTTTAATGCATGCTCCGGTAAATATTACCGCCCATTTGGCGTTAATTAGTTTGCGTACCAAATTCTCAGCGTGGCGATACGCGGTAGAAAAACGACAATTGTCGGATTTGTCAGTCATTTTATTCAGAGGCTGACAAACCCGAACCCGAACCCGAAAACTCTAGTTTCACAAACCCGAACCCGAAAACTCTAGTTTCACAAACCCGAACCCGAAAACTCCAAAAAGTACTACCCGTGACATCCCTAATATATATATATATATATATATATATATATATATATATATATATATATATATATATATATATATATATATGTATATATTTGGTTTGCCCTTAAAAAACATTTTTTGAAATGTTTACCTAAAACCACTAAAATTGTTCCATTTACATCAAAAATACTCTAAAATTTTTTTTGTGTTTGTTCAATATTTAGGGGTGGCCCTGGTCGTTTTATCATATGTTGACGTAAAGGTGCAATGCAAAAAAATTATGAAATTTTAGTGATATTGTAAAATCAAGTAATATTATTGATTTTTTTTTTTACTAAAAACAAGAATATCATAACTATTTCAACCTAAATAAAAAAAAACTTTTTTTATTTTTTTTTAAATTTTCTGAAATATCGACTCTTGTTCTAAAGCAGGGGTCTCAAACTCAATGTGCCCACAGGCTGCATGAGTAAGAATCTGGACGAGGCTGGGCAACATCAAGTTATTTAACAAAACAAGTGAACAATATAAAAAAAATTTTAAACCAAATGCTTTCATGTTATCAAAGCTCAACTTTTAAAATCACTTTTTATATTTATATTGTTTAAACAAACTTTTTTTGTATAGCTAATTATTGAATATTCCATTGTTTTTAAGCAATATCTTGTATACAAAAGTTGAAAAAATCCAGCAATAACAAATGACTCAAAAATTGATATAAAAAAATAGTAACAGAGATTAGAAGTTAATGTAAGCATTTATAAAAGTACAACTGTCCAGTCTCTTCAACCTTTGTTTTTTTATTTGTAAAAAAAGCAAACTGGCTGCTCTTTTTTATTACTTAATGTTCTTTGCTAGAGGAGACCTGGCTCCGTTTCCCCTTACACAGCTCAGACATATTTGGCTTAAGAGAAGAAGCAGTCGAGACCCTCAGTATAGCCTGGAGATGCTCGTAGGTATGTTTAGATCTGTATTTGGACTTATTGAAGTTCATAGTGGAAAACAGCTTTCTGCACATGTATGTGCTTCCAAAAAGGCACATAGTCCGGCTGAACATTCTGGAAAGCTCAGAGAAAATGGGGGGTGACTTTCTCAAAAATTGTGAAAGTTTTCCTGTTTTTCCATTTATTTCCCTAAACTTAGCTTTCAAATGAGAGTTGCACTGCAGGTCAATGAGTTCCATCTGCAACACAGGAGGGGCATCTTGGACATCGAAAGAGAAGGGGTCAGTAAAAATTTTAAAAGTGGCTCTGAGTCTTAAAATCTGAAATCAAATTCTTCTGGTAGTTTTTCATTGGTATTAATACAGTCTCACCATTGAATAACGTGTCCACATCTACGAGTGATTTGCATGCTGGAAAATAATAAAGGATTTTTTGAAAGAGCTGAGCTTTCCATAAAATAAGTTTTGTGGAAAATGCTCTCACATTATGATAAACAGCACTGACAAGCTGTTCCTGACCTTGTGATTTTTTTGTTTAGTATATTCAGCTCCTGTGTGATGTCAACAAGAAAGGCTAAGTTCATGAACCATTTGGAATCACTTAGCACAGGAAAAGCCATCCCATAGTTCTCCATGAAAACTTTCACTTCTGTTCTTAACTCTAAAAAATTTCTTCAAGGTGGATCCCCTGCTGAGCCAACACACTTCAGTAAAGTAGAGCACATCTTTATATGCAGACTCTATTTTCTCTAAAAAATAGCACGAAACTCCTGTGTTTTAAGTCCCTGGATCTTATACGGTTGATGCATTTTACAATGACAGACATCACCTTGTCAAACTTGAGACATTTGCTGCACAGGGCCTGCTGATGGATAATGCATTACAGAGCAATAGCCTCCTCCACACCTTCTTCCTCTAGTTTTTGTTGAACAAGTGCAGCCAGTTCATTTTTCGTCCCTGTCATTGAAGGTGCTCCGTCTGTTGTTATTCCAGCAAACATTTTCCATGGTAACCGGCATCCACAATGGCCTTACACAGCTGGCGGAATATCTCTTGAGCGGTTGTCTGGCCATGCATTGGCATCACTGTGAGCAACTCCTCTATCACTTCAAAGTTGTAATCAACACCACGGATACAGATTGCCAGTTCTTAGTGATATTTGCAGTGTTAGTGATATTTGTGCTCTCATCAAGTGCGACTGAGTACGCACGGAAATGTTTAGCTTTTTCTTGCAGTTGATAGTATATGTTGTTTGACAGTTCCATAGTGCGCTCTGCCAATGTGTTGGCTGAAAGACTGATGTTGCTAAACTGACCTTTTTTTCTGGATGGATAATACTTGCAGCCTGTAACATACACTTGTTGATAAACTAGCCATCTGTGAATGGCTTCCCCGCCTTAACAATCATCCCACTACTTAGCTGGCTTTAACTGCTGCATTACTTTCTTTGTATGCTTTTTGAACAAATTTTAATGCTTTGTTAAACATGTTTTAAGACTACTGATCCGGCTTTCTCTCTCATATTAACGATTCCGCGAGAAATGGTCTAATCTAAATCACAATATCTTCAAACAACAAACACTAACAGTCCCACTAATAATCATTTCGGATCAAGTGAAAGTTATCCTCGAGAAGATTATCGCGAGTTTATATGCCTAGCTGGGTTAATGGTTAGATTGGATGTCAAGGAAAACATTCACAAACCTGGTGCTTTACATCGTGCTCGCTGAATGATGCAAATGAACAAACCGTTTCTCTGACAGGTCGTGAATTCCAAGGAATTCAGAGATTCAATCAATTTGTTGTGACAATTTACATACAATCCTGGTTGGTAGTCGATGCACCAATCAATGATTTACTGCTAATCCAACGCTTGAAAGTATATGATGTTGATGGACTAAAGTCTACTGGACTGAAAATGATGAAACGCCATTCGTGGTATTTAAGCCAAAAGTTGGCTACACTACGCTTATTCTCGGAGAAAATTTTTAACGACGAGAAAACTCAGCTTGTGAGAGATATGAAATCTGCTAAAGGTCCACATTTACTCCAGTCACTTCCAGAAACATTGGAGGATATAGCTATTTCAAGCAGCTTCTTCCAAACTTTAGGCCAGTTTTCTGAATTCGCCAGTTGATTCTTGGAAAAACAATGATTCATTCCTGGCTGGCACCAAGCTAGTAAATAATTTGGCTTGTGTTAATGACGTTGCTGAATGTGGCGTTGCCCTGATTCAGAATTTCAATTCATCCATAACAAGAAATGAAGAACAGAAACAGTTTCTGTTGCAAGTAGCAGAAAACAATTTGCAACTTGCACCAGAGAAAAACTTTTCGATATGTAGTTTAAACTCGACCTCGTTTCTTACAAATAATACTGCCGATCAATGAATAATTTTCTGAATTTTGATGTTTTTGCCTTGAACTAGTTTTATTATATTATTTGAACTAGCACAGTTTATAAATATATTCATAAACTACATATTCTAAAAGCTTTACAATGGTAACAAACAACTTAAAATGACAATAAATAATTTTCAATACCTTGTCAAACTACACGTTATTAGAGACATTCAACGGCCGAGACAATGACATTCAACAGACTTGAGGGGCCTCTAAATATCTTATATATAAAAATGAAATGTATGTTTGTATATCCGAGTATCAAATGTAAACGGCCGAACAGATTTCATTGAAATTTGGCACACTTATGTATCTTATTCAAGCGGTGATTCCTGTAAAGTTTTAAATAAATTTGTTTCTCCGTTGATGTTTTATGGAAAAAAAACTTTTTGGTAAGCAGTAGTAAGGTGAAGTAAAATATTTTTTTTATAAAATAGAAATAAAAATAAATTAATTTATAGTTAAATTATACAATTTTTGTTTAATTTTTAAAGGTTTTAAATATAAATATTAAATAAATATGTGTGTTGTTTAGTGCCGCCGGATACCTTTGTTTTGACTTCATAGAGCTCATTATCTTCCGAACTTCCGATACGACAGCTCTGCTATCGGTGCTTTATATTTGATTTTTGGCAACTTATCTTTTAACCCGTTTAGGTCCAAAACTTTATTAATTAGATTTCTATTATTTTTTTTTGTTATTTCTATGTTACTTGCTTATGTTTTAACAGATTTATTTTTAATTATTTTTTATTTGAAAGAAAACTTTGAAAATTCACTATGCTCATTTTTCGAACGGTGGTCGTATAGACTACTGAAAACGACAAAATGTTTAAAAGTCAATTTTTTTGTTCTCAACGCAAACAATTATAATATAAATTTAAGCCTATAAACAGAAAAGCTAAAAACACATTTCTGACTTTATCAGTAACACAGTTCAATAAAATCCAAAAATTTAACATTCAATAAATCAGTCAAGCAGTTCATGATAGTCGTTTCAGAACCGGATGAGTGTGCGGAAAGCACCAAAACAATTCCGATGAAGTCGTTTGCCGCACTTGGCCCACATGTACAGTGTTTTGCCATAATTTTCCAGCTTGTAGCGACCTACTGTTTTCGCCTTTTCCAGATCATGACCATGGCCATTTCCTGAATCTTCCCTATCGTTTTGTTTCTTCAACCGTGCATGAATTCATTTCATCGGTATAAAACAACCTAAACAGCCTATATGGGGTTTTTCAAGCAAAGCACCATTGTGGTGTTTCAAACTCGTTATATATAGACTGTTTTAAAAGTGGCTATTCAAATGACTCTTTTTGGTCCAAGTGCATTTCAATCGTTTTTGGCGTTTTGGTTGCCGCGGCATTGAACTGACCGTATTTGCGACCTACATTTCTTCACCCAAAGAACAGACACAGTCTAATCCCATCCCATCATTAGTATAATCAACTTCTACCTTCCCGGATATTACAAAGAATAACATTTCTTCCTCATTTGCTTATTCATCAGTCACGTATTATGATGCGCCGGGCGGAAGAATGACAAGTATCTCAACCTCAATGCTATCATCATCATCATCAAGAATTAGTTACATAGCTTCTTTCAACGTGAAAAAACGTTCTGTTTGACGCCTTTCATTTTTAAACTTTACAAACATTTCATTCGAAGAATGAAATTTGCAAAAAACACTATCACCAATTCAACCACTGCACACCTATAAGCTGAATGAACTAGTTTCGACTCGTTCGCATACAGTACTCTATACGCCCAACGATCGTAGAACGAGCATGACTCATACATGTTCAGATTGTGGGTTAGTGTAAACACAATAAAATTTAATTAACGTTGCTGTTTACTTTTGAGTACATCTTCTTTCGATATTTCAAACTTTTGTTATGATAACTCTCATGAAATTAGCATAATAAATTTTTAAAGTTATATCGGTCGAAAACCTTGAAAATGCTCATATTCTAACCCAGATTAAACTACTTAATATGAATAAAAAAATTATTTAAAAAATTTTATACAGTGTATTGAAGCTTTCTTAACATAAAAAAAAACTTTTAACAGAAAAAAAATTACGACTTAATTTTATGCAACGCCAAAAATAAGTGTGTTCGTAAAACGTACGATGGTCTAAAACGGGTTAAATCCAGATACTTTGGTTTTCAGGACTAATCAATAAATTGCAGGTGGAATTTCTTCTATTTAGAGATATTTTGTGCTTCACAAAAAGAGTTCCAGACTTAACAAATTAAATCAAATTAGAAATTCATTGTTCATATCTCCCATTCAAAAGTAAGTGGCAAAGCTTTGGTAATTTGTTTTTAGTTTTTAAAATCATGATTTACTGTGTATCTTTCAATTTGTTTCGTTTGTTGCATTGCACGTGATTAATTATATTATAATTATATATTAAAATTATTTATTATAATTATATTATTAATTATTATAAGATTATCATTATGCTCTAACATTTTGTGTTTTACAAAAAGGAGTTGCAGATTGGAAAAATAAATTTAAATTCATTGTTCATATATATCGTTCAAGTGTTCCTTATCTAATATTGTTCATCATGGTTTCCTAAACTGATGAGCTTGCTATCAGCCTATCGATAAATAAGAAATTTTTTCGGGCATGTAAGTGTTTTTTTTTATGTGATGGCATTAGCCGATTTGGTATTAATTTATTATTGACGAGTAGTTATGACTATAAGACTATGAATTAATTTATCGGTCTTATTTTATTTTTTACTTTTCAGAGGAAACTAAAAAATTACATTTTAAGGAAAATCTTACATGCAACACCGATTTATGGTAAAAGTTTCACTGATATATGAGGTGCATGAAATTTGAAAGAAATGAAAGCAAGTGCAGTATTTTTGTGTTTCAACAAAATCATGAACAAAGTTCTCAAGCCAGCCTATCAATCTGCTGCTGTTTTGTTCAATTTATAATGGAGCTGTTTTTTTAACATTATTGCAGCATTAACTAATAAATTCATTTTTTTTTCAGTGTGGAACCAATACATTAAAGAATGCTAATTAAAATTGAGGAAGTTCAGAGTAATTAAAATTGAGGAAGTTCAGAGTAATTAAAATTGAGGAAGTTCAGAGTAATTAAAATTGAGGAAGTTCAGAGTAATTAAAATTGAGTAAGTTCAGACGTAACTAAACGAGCAAACCAAACAACAAAAAGTGTTAACGAGAGATCAACTTTGATGACTGTGCACAGCATTCCGCTACAGCCCATCTAAACCACATTGGGAAGGCTCTGAAATTTAATAGAGGAGCGGAAAAGCGACTGTGAGTGAAAAGAGCAAGCAGGAAAAGGAGAGCAAGCTGGAGCGGGAAAGCGTAAAAGCAACCGGTAGCGGGAAAGAGTAAAAGAGACCGGGGCCGGGAAAGCGACCGTGAGCAAGAATGCAACCGGGAGTGGTAAAGCGACCTGGAACGGGAAAGCAAGCAGTGAAGGAAAAGAGAGCCAGAGAGAAAAACGATAAAAAACCTCTAAAATCCCCAGGCAACGCCGGGTAACCCAGAAAACTGTTAGAATTTATAGAGTCCCAAAAAGAAAAAAAGACAGAGTCAAAAGAAACACTTTTTGATCGACTACGTCAGAGGACGATTTTTCAGTCTGTGGCTTAGACGTTTTAAAGACACTGTCAAAGGTCACGAAAGACATCTTCCAGAAGAGTCAAAGACTGAACTTCTTCGAACTCTATTAGACAACCACACATTCAGATTTTTCTACCAGAATTTCTCTACAGCTTCCCAGCGACATTGGTTGGGAACTCTACCACCACTTTACAAGATAATATGAAGGAGAATTTAACTAACTTTCTAAAAAATAATAGAAACATTATTTTAAAACATTTGTTAACTACAATGGAATTCTACCAAAATGACCTCCGTTCTAATAATGATGTGGACAAACTACTTGATGGTCTCAATATTAGACATTTAGAGGCTCGAATCAGATTCTTAATTAGGAACCATAAAAGAGCCTCACGTTGTATATCTTGGGTGAAAGAGAATCTGCCAAAATATTTCTCATTCATCAGTAACAATCTTTCTGTCTCATCTAATTATATCCCACCAGAAAAAACCACTCCTCCTTCTCTTATCCCATCCTTTTCTCACACTTCCCCCTTTTCTCTTTCCAGTCCTCTTTCCCCCAACCCTACCCGCACCTCTCCCCTTCCCCCACCCATTCCCATCCTTCCTTTTTCTAAACCACCCCCTACCAAGAGACGTCGGGCTCATTCAAACCCTTCACCAAATATTTCTACCAAAAAAGCAAATTCGATCTTTCACAAATACAACCCATCCCTCTTACTTCCATTTCTATCCTTACTAAGTCCAAAAATACTTGTCTTAATACCCCATCTTCCACTTTACTCCCTCCTCCCATTTCCCCTATTCCTTTACCTTCCCTTTTTCAATCTTCTTCTACTCCCCTCCCACAACCTTCTCTTATCCCTTCTATTCCACCTTCCAACCTCCCACCTTCTTTTCTTCCTTCCCCCCTAGCAGACACCTCTCCTATTGATAACTTAAATGATTCTTTTGGTTCCACTGTATCTATTCGCTCTCTCTTTGACGAGTGCCCCCTACCTGAATCTTTAAGACATAAGTTTCGAATTAGAGCTACGTCTTGCCCTACTGCTAAGGAAACTTTTTCATCACATTTTAATACAAAATTGCATGAAAATAATACTAATGAAATCTCTTTACCCACCCCCAATAGGGATAATCCTCCTACTCTCTTCATTCCTCCTGTTGTCTTTTGTCCTACTGAAAATATTCCAGATATCGATAAAAATATCACTGATAAGATTTTTGAATGTCAGCACAGTGATATTTTTAATTGGTTTTTAATCACGAACACGCATCGTGAACTAAAAGAAGTCATCTGCTACTTTGTAAAAAAATATTTGTCTTCGCATAAATGTAACCATAAGGGTCATACATGTATGACACTATTTACACCCATTAATGGATCGTGTTTTTTATAGAAAAATACACAGGAATCTCTTGCCCTCGCCCTTATCTAGATGGATTCCTTAATTTAAGTTCATATATTTTAACCGACATAGAAAAAAGAGTCTTGAAAAAAGGTACATCCTTTGTACCTTCTAAAACACGTACTAATTCCTTAATAATTGACAAATTCATTTTAAAGCTTATTAGGCAAATTCACATTAAAGATTATTTTATCAGACACACCTCTTCTAACACTGTCCCTATTTTACCTTCTTTTATACGTAGCAACTGGCAGCCAGATCTTAACGACGTATCCTCTATTACCAAAAAAACTACTAACCTCATTATGCATTCTACCCATCATATTATCTCTTCCTTCTCTCTACCTAACCCTAATATCCATAACAATTTAAAAACTGGATTGAAATCTAATCTCTCTAAAGAGGAATGGAATGCGCTTTATTCCCTTAAAAATAATACTAATATCATTATCAGAAAGGCTGATAAAAGTAATGTTTTCGTTATTCTAAATAGGACTGATTACATAAATGAAGGCCTCCGCCAGTTATCTGATTTCAGATTTTATTCACCAATTAGGAGTTCCATTAAACCAGTTGAAAAATTATCTAAACTATTAGATTGGGCACTTAAAAAACGATTAATTCCCACTAAAGTGTATAACTATTTATTACCTTCTTCTTCCTTTAAAGAACGTACTTTCTACACCCTTCCTAAAATCCATAAACCATCTGATAAATGGTTTAACTCTTCCACCCCACCTGGTAGACCTATTATCTCCGATATAGGGTCCCCCGATTATAAAGTTAATAAATATCTAGACTATAAGTTGAAACAAATATCTACCCACTTATCTTTTATAACTAAAGACTCTTTTTCTTTTATTAAGTCCCTTTCTTCCTTTTCTCGTAGTCACCCCTGTTTTTCAACTTATCTTTTTATTACGTGCGACGTCACCTCGTTGTACACTAATATGTGTAACAAACGTAGTGTTGATATAGCTAATAATTTATGGCTCGCTTCCAACTCTAACCCTTTCTTCTTCTTTTCTAACTTCACTTTTAAAACATTCCCTTTCTCATAACACTTTCTCTTTTTTTGGAAATCAATACATCCAAACCAATGGTTGTGCTATGGGGAAGTCCTACTCTCCCACCTTAGCCAACTTGTATTTAGAGGAATTAGATATTTTCATGGCCTCACATAATTCTACACTTTTTTATATTAGATATATTGATGATATTTTCATAATATGGAATGAAGATTTTTCTCTATTTTCTTCTTTGATAAACAGTGCTAATAAGGTAATTAAAGGTATTAATCTTACGGTGGAATTTAATAAAGAATCCATTAACTTTTTAGATTTAACCATCTATAAAAATGATGATGGATCTCTAGGGTTCAGACCGTATTTTAAACCCACTAACTTCTTCCAATATCTCCATCCTTCCTCCCACCATCCTAAACATACTTTCAAGGGAATTGTTAAATCACAATTTATTAGATTCGTGAGATTATCTTCTACTATAGATGACTTTAAATTCGCTTCACTAATCTTTATCCATCATTTAGTTAATAGAGGCTATAAATACTTATCTATAAAAAGACAATATAAATCTATTCTTAATAATTTCCCAAATCTCATTCCTAAACCCCCTTTATTAAATAACAATAACAATATTTATGTAGTAAGTAACTTAGATAAATTATCTGCTAATATTTTTTCTAATACAGTAGAAATAATTAGAAAGAATGAGTTATTTAATGACTATAAAATCATTAATTCCACTACTTGTGGAAAAAATTTTCTTAGACTCCTATTCTAACACGTAATATTTTCACTTCAACACTAACTATTTTTCTTTTTCCCCACTATTTTTCCTTCCCCCTTTTTTATGTATTTGTATGTATTTGTGTTTATGTATGGGTGTATGTGTGTGTATGTATGTATATATATATATGTATATATATGTATATATATATGTATGTGTGTATATATATATATATATATGTTATGTTTTATCGATTTTTTATTTTTTTATCGTGTTTTTACTTTTTATTTTTATTTTTTATTATTTTATTATTACTCTTTTTTTGTCTTTTTCCGGTTTTCTTTACCTGACTTTTTATTTGTTCATTTTTTCACCAATAAAAAATCTCTGATGAAGGTTGACTGACCAACCGAAAGCTTAGATACCAAAAAAATTTTTTCACTTGACGTGATATACTTCTGGTGTATTTTTAAAGTTTGAGTAAGTTCGTTGGTATTTTGATTGTTTCTTTTTTAGATTTGACGGATATTTATTACATTTTAGTCACAACTATTTGGCCCTAAGAAAATTCTCTTTCGACGAAGGTTTGACTTTATTCGAATAATTTGTACATCAGGGAGTAATTCTAGCACTTATGGAAATAAGATCATTGCTGCTGCAGAGGCAGCAGAACTTCGAGGAATGTCAGACAAAACACATAAGTGTGTTCAATATGTAGCAGGACTTCAGGTACAAGAACATGTCGAGATACGTTCTAGGCTATTACGCATGTTGAATAGCGAAAATAGCGAAAAACCTATTACAGTCATTGAATTAATAGCAAAGTCTGAACGACTTAAGACTACACTGGATGATACTAAAACAATCGAAAGACCGGATTTAGAAATTCAGGCCATTAACAGATACAGCTCACCTCACCGAAAGCCATTGTCACCACGACATTCAAGCAGAGCCAAAAACACCATGTCCCATTTGTGGCGGACCACATTGGAAACGAGAGTGTCCTAAGGTCAGACTGACGAGTTCTCCAGATTTTCGTAAATCACGAAAATTTGTATCACGGGATCATCCAAGCTGGAGACAAAATTCTTTTACACACAGAGAAAAGAGTGCTTCTAGACAAGACTGATTCATTAACCGAGTAGACAACGGAAATGAAATCAAACAGTACATTGAAATTATCATCAACGATAGACCGATTCAACTTCGGGTAGATACAGGAGCCGAAGTGACTCTCATCTCTCGTCCAACGTGGATAGCCATCGGTCGCCCCAATCTTACCACAGCGACGGCAAATCTAAGCGCAGCAAATGGTCAACCCGTAAATGAGAAATTTTTTTGGGCAGGTAAGTGTTTTTTATGTGATGGCATTAGCCGATTTGGTATGAATTAATTTATCGGCCTTTTTTTACTTTTCAGAGGAAACTAGAAAATTACATTTTTAAGAAAATCTTACATGCAACACCAATTTATTGTTAAAGTTTCACTGATATATGAGGTGCATGAAATTTGAAAGAAATGAAAGCAAGTGCAGTATTTTTGTGTTTCAACAAAATCATGAACAAAGTTCTCAAGCCAGCCTATCAATCTGCTGCTGTTTTATTTATCTGCTGCTGTTCAATTTATAATTGCATCATTTGCTAAATAAAAGTGTTACTCTTCGATTGTTCCAAATTGATGATCTTCGAAAATTCAGGGAAAATTCATTAAGTTAATGCTTTGAAGGTTTTTAATATTATTATTACTTCGTGTTTTTTTCAATCTGTGTTTTATATCACATTTTTCAAAGCCACGGGTCAACATTTATTTACATGCCACATGTAGCGTTATATGCTTTCTGTAGACATGACACTTAAAAACTAAGACTAGCGATTTTTCGAAAAGCAGCTGTTGAACAGTGTGTGATAAATCTATTGTAAGCATTTATAATCTTACAAGTATTTAAAATAAATTTAACCTGTTGAGATATATGAGCGATTTTAACATTATTGCAGCATTAACTAATAAATTCTTTTTTTTTTCAGCTTTAGTCAATCAAAATAATCCTTTGCAGAAGATCACACTTGCAGAGTGGAACCAATACATTAAAGAACACTAATTAAAATTGAGGAAGTTCAGACGTAACTAAACGAGCAAACCAAACAACAAAAAGTGTTAACGAGAGAACAGATCAATTTTGATGACTGTGCACAGCATTCCGCTACAGCCCATCTAAGCCACATTGGGAAGGCTCTGAAATTTAATAGAAGAACGGAAAAGCGACTGTGAGCGAAAAGAGCGAGCAGGAAAAGGAGAGCAAGCTGGAGTGGTAAAGCGTAAAAGCAACTGGGAGCGGGAAAAGTAAAAGAGACCGGGGTCGGGAAAGCGACCTTGAGCAGAAATGCGACCAGGAGTGAGAAAGCGACCTGGAACGGGAAAGCAAGCAGTTAAGGAAACGGGAGCCAGAGAGAAAAACGATAAAAAACTTTTAAAATCCCCGGGTAACCCAGCTAGTATATATATATATATATATATATATATATATATATATCAGTGTTGTTTCAGTTAAGCGTAACTTTAACTGAATTTGGTCTAATAGCTGAAAAAAGAGATTTAAGTTAAGTACTAACTGAAACTTTAACTGAAAAATAATGTTAACTTTAATTGTAATACTAATAGTAAAAAAAAGTAGTAACTGTAATACAAACTGAAAAAAAAATGTTTTCGGAAAATCCAATACAGAAATGCGCCAAAATTTTATTTCTTTGTTTATATTTGGTAACCGGACCCACTCATGTCTTTTATCCCTACTATGATTTGCTTTTTCATCGCTTTATTTGCCGAAAACAAGAAAATGGAGTTTGGCGTTATTTAAGTTACGGACCCTCTACTGATAAAAGCCGGTGCAACGTGTGGGAGAAAAAGATTCCGAAGCTCACATGGTCGAAACTCGCGTAGCTCTGTTGAAAAGTAAATCATCTAAGTCATAAACATAAGGAAGTGGCAAAAGAACTTGAGGTTTTGGAGACAAATTGGAAAAAGCTAAAGGCCAAGCGCAAACTAATCGAAAATGATATAGGAAACACAGTTAACCAGAATAGCGCACAGACTACTTTGCCTGCTTTTATTAACCAAAAAAGAATGGAATTCAGATGCACCAGAAGTGAAACTGAAACAGCGTTTGCTTAGTAATATCAGTACTGGGTTACGTTAATAACCGTTATACTAACAGTAATAGTAACTGAAAAAATTATTAACTCTAATATTAACTGGAAAAAATGAATAAAAATAACTTTAACTTTAATACTAACTAAAAAATATTAAATTGGCTAACTTTAACTGATACTCTAACTGAAAAACCCTAACTGAAACAACACTGATATATATATATATCTATCTATCTACGATATATATATATATATATCTATCTACGGTTTATAATCAAGGCTGATAAACCTCAGAAGATTTTATAACTAAGAAAGACATAAAGAAATAGAGTTGAGCGATTACATAACTTCAATCAACCAGTTTTAATTACAGTTACTAAGACACAAGTTTTTGATTAAGTGTGTATTTCTTCTAATAAATTTTGGACCATTTCTAAAGAACCTATATATATATATATATATATAGTTGTAATATCGATAACTATACTAATACATATATATATATTTATATATATATCATAATCCCATTATATATTTAACAAAATTGATGTTTTGACTTATCTCAAGTTTATCTACTAACCTCTTTCCTACAAGCTTTTTCAAGGTAATTACAAAATAAACTGTTAAAACTAGGTGCTCCAAGTGCTGTATCATAGCTGGTTGACTTGATTTTGATAGCCCCACTTGCTATCTCTAGTATAGAGACTCTAAGAGCCAAGTAGCCAAATTCACAGACTGCAGCTCTTTTAAAATTAAAATAATCAATAAGATAGTGTGAAAGTGTATATCACATTTAGAGTAAAACAATTGATTAATTTTATGGCTCTGCAAATCTATATTATATATATATATATATATATATATATATATATATATATATATAATATAGAGACAAATATTTGAAATCCGTCACAAAATGAGTGAAGCGGGTGAGCGAGCGGGAACTATATTATATATTATATATATATATATATATATATATATATATATATATATATATATATATATATGTCCTTTATGCATTGCTACTAAGCATCTGCGTCCCGATATCGTTATCTCGAATTCAATCGAGATTTCTAAACGATACGGGAGATCCCGTATCGCCATTGAACCGATACAGCCTGCGGAAGAAATCCCGTATCTATATAATTAGCGATACTTAAAATTTCATTCCCGATTTAAATCTCGAAAATATCGAGATTTTTAACAAATGGTAATCCTGCAGTATAGCGTCCTGAACCGATTTCGATGAAAAAACGGTTTAAAAAACTGTTTAATAGAATAATCATAGAACATTATCAAAACATATTACGAACAAGTATTTTACAGAAAAACTTACTAAAAACCGACTTTAAGCAAAAATATCCAAAGGCAGTGTTGACACGCGGAATAATACAATTCAAGGAATGAAAAGCAAGGAAGAGTTAATATTCAAATAAAATAACATAATAAATACATTTTAAAAGTTACAAATAAATTTTTAATTATTTAAATTTTAAAAAATCAGAGCGCTGAGTGGAAATTTATCTATGACTAGCTAGTTTTCTCGCTCCCGATCGTTTTCCCGCTCCCGATCGCCTTCCCGTTCCCGGCCGCATTCCCGCTCCCGATTGATCTTCTCTTCCTGGTCGCTTTTTCGCTCGCTCTTTCGCTCTCCAAACGATTCTGCTAGCCACATGACCTCTAAAACGCAAAATTTCTGCTCCAAGAAATATGATAGAAACCGTACCAAAGACGCAAAGACAGCCAAGTCGCCATGTACTTTTACTTTGATATTATTTTAATTTTTTTTGGTGTTCTGTTGCTAATTTATTGTTTTCAATGTTTTTTTAATTTTTCTTAAGTCAATTTGACATAAAGCGCCGCATTTAAAGAAACGGTTTTAGACATTCAGCGGGTTACGCAACTCTTACTTCTAAAGCAAACTAATATTTTTCAATTTTTTACTTCCAAAATTTTTTATATTTTTTCCCCTAAATTGTCTATTTCTATTTTAAATGTGTTTAATTTTTATTACCTTTATTCCTACTGTTCACTTCTATCGCTATTGACAAATAGATCTTCATCGGGAACTACGTTAACTTCGGGAGTAATTTATAAATGTTCTAAAGTGCTATAATTTTTTTTTTTTTTTTCAGTTATTTATGTTGTAATTAGTCTTTATTTCCCTTATTGATGTTTTAAATATCATTTACGTTAAAAAACCGGCCATTTTTCATCTAAATCGGTTCAGGACGCTATACTGCAGGATTACCTTAACAAATATTTTCCAATAAATAAAGTCATACATATTTAATTAACGATTGTCACAACTGTGAATATTTGCAATTGATTCAACAACTATTATCATCCCCACTTTAAATTCGGTTTTCCAGACAGCCTGTAGCCCCATTATTTACTATTTTTAGTCTGGGAACCGGCAGCAAAAAAGCCACGCTCCTCATAGGCTGCTAGTCGAGCTCTGCGCATACTACTGATACTACAAGCCCTACAAGGCAATCGTACTCGCTGACATCGATGACTATTATTATTAATGAGAATAATGAGTAATGTAATAGTAATGATCATTCTATGTTTATGTTTTGGTTTAGTCTGTTTCATGAACTTATTTTTTCAAATTTGTTACATAGAATTGGAATGATTATTTTAGTGTTTCGATATCCGTAATTGACCGTAATAGTAGCTCATCTAAGATATATATTTATAATCTCGATGATATTCTTGGTTGTGTGTGAGTATGTGTGTGCCACCTGTAGTGTGCACGACAGTGCCGTAGCCCGTATCGTCTGCAGCTGGAATTCGAAACTTTCTCAGCTTCTTTCTTGCTATTGCTAACCGCATTCGCCATCGCCTATAAATAAACACGCTGGGTTTTTTCACTTTTTTAATTCTTGCATAGAGGCACTTTCTCGTGTTTGTCATCATTATCATGTCGCGTCACTAAATAAAGTAAATAAATACTTTCTATCGGCGGTAGCATTTTATTTAGAGTCTAAATTTAGACAAATAGATGTACCGAAACTAAACAAATGAAACTTATTTCAAGTTGTAAAAAAAATTAAATTTGGTAAATTTTTATAAATTTTGAAATTTTTTAATATTTATATATTTTTTTTCAATGAATTTCTTTAATGTAGTTATTAATATTGTCTGTCGCGTATAGTTCATCATTCTATGTTATCTCTAGGCAAAATTTCCGCTTCAGTCGAGATCCCGAAATCGTATCGTATCGTATCGATATCGTATCGTTATTGTTCGAAGCGTCTCGTATCGTATCGTTTAATTCGGGGCAAATTTCAGAAATCGTATCGGATCGTATCGTTCCAAAAAAATAACGGGACGCAGAAGCTTAATTGCTACACCATGCATCCAATCATAATGAAATTTTCACACAACCTTGAGAGTCAAAGGGAGAAAAAACTTAAGGAAAAAAAAATGAAATCCTACATATATACACATATATATACATATATATTACACACAAACATATCTATATATATATATATATATATATAAATGAATGTTTGTATGTATGTATGTATGTATGTCCTTTATGCATTGCTACACCATTCATCCGATCATAATGAAATTTTCACACGGGAGAGCAAGCGTGAGCGGAAACAGGATAGCAAGCGTGAGCGGGAACAGCGGCTGGGAACGCAGAGCAAGCGTGAGCGGGAACGGGACCAGGAACCGGAAAGCGACCGAGAGAGCATGCGGGGGAGAAAACCTGAGCGAGAGAGACAAACATTAGAAAAACCTCTAAAAACCTCGGGCAATGCCGGGCACCCCCGCTAGTATATATATTATAGTATATATATATATATATATATATATATATATATATATATATATATATATATATATAGACGTACTTAGGTGTAATATTTTCTTTCAGGCACGCGCTATTAAAGACAATAGACCATTTTGCGTTTATTATTTTTTTCGACAGACATTCTAAATTTTTCAAACTACATACATTCTTTGATTCAACTAGGGCTAACGGACCGTTTCGACTAAAATTGTCATTCTCAGAGCCCATTTAAAATTTAAACCAAACGTCGACGCAAGAAACGATAAAATGAAATAAACAATAAAACCAGGTAGACGTACCTACCCTAGATATTAGAATATCGTAAAAGGAACTGAGATAAAATAATAAAAATAATAAAAATATGTATTAAGAAAGTTCAAATAATTTAAAAATAAAAGAGTATGTACAAGAATATTGCTATGGTCGTAATTTGCTTATAGAAGAATACAATGTAAAATTACAATCATGAACATGTTATTTTTTTCTTCTTATTGTTATATTACCACTATAAAGTAGAATAGGCAATTCAACGGGTTTGTCATCTCCCGGCGGGAATTCACATTGGTCCCCTTCAGGAATTCCACTGAGGTCACTGCTGACGCCATGGGCGCCATCAGTCACACAACAAACAGAAGGGAGTGGATCAACAGGTTCATTGCTACACATTACAAATTCATCCTCGTCCGATAATGTTTGATCCGCGATCATGTCAGTACTTTGTGTGCAATCCGTCCCATGTTGACCCGAGATGAGAGAGTTAGTATTCAAAAGAGAATCAGGAATGCATCGTGTTGCAACATCAGGCAGTGACCTCAGTGGAATTCCTGAAGGGGACCAATGTGAATTCCCGCCGGGAGATGACAAACCCGTTGAATTGCCTATTCTACTTTATAGTGGTAATATAACAATTTTCCAGCTTGTAGCGACCTACTGTTTTCACTTTTTCCAGATTGTGACCATGGCCAGTTGCTGAATCTTCCCTATCGTTTTGTTTCTTCAACCGTGCATGAATTCATTTCATCGGTATAAAACAACCTAAACAGCCTGTATGGGGTTTTTCAGGCAAAGCACCATTGTGGTGTTTCAAACTCGTTGTAGACTGTTTTAAAAGTGGCTATCCAAATGACTCTTTTTGGTCCAAGTGCATTTCAATTGTTTTTGGCGTTTTGGTTGCCGCGGCATTGAACTGATGTATTTGCGACCTACATTTCTTCACCCAAAGAACCGACACAGTCTAATAACATCCCATCATTAGTATAATCAATAATCAACTTCTACCTTCGCGGATACATTACAAAGAATAACATTTCTTCTTCATTTGCTTATTCATCAGTCACGTGTTATGATGCGCCGGGCGGTAGAATGACAAGTATGTCAACCTCAATGCTATCATCATCACCAAGAATTAGTTCCATGGCTTCTTTCAAAGTGAAAAAACGTTCTGTTTGACGCCTTTCATTTTTAAACTTTACAAACATATCATTCGAAGAATGAAATTTGCAAAAAACACTATCACCAATTCAACCACTGCACAACTATAAGCTGAATAAACTAGTTTCGACTCGTTCGCATAAAGTACTCTATACAACCAGCGATCGTGAAACGAGCATGACTCATACATGTTCAAATTGTGGGTTAGTGTAAACACAATTAAATTTAATTAACGTTGCTGTTTACTTTTGAGCACATTCTCTTTCGATATTTCAAACTTTTGTTATGATAACTCTCATGAAATTAGCATAATAAATTTTTAAAGTAATATCGGTCGAAAACCTTGAAAATGCTCATGTTCTAACCCAGATTAAACTACTTAGTACGAATAAAAAAATTATTTAAAAAATTTTATACAGTGTATTGAAGCTTTCTTAATATAAAAAAAAAACTTTTAACAGAAGAAAAATTACAGCTTAATTTTATGCAACGCCAAGAATAAGTGTGTTCGTAAAACATACGATGGTCTAAAACGGGTTAATAGATCAAAAGGTATAAATAGCCTTAACAAAGCTTCATTTATTATTTTCCAAAAAACTGCAAAACCATTCTATTGAGCCCGGTATACGATTTTGTGATATCGTAACTTTGGTGTCAGAATTGGGATACAAGAATGGTTTTGAAATCATTGGATGAGCTTTGGGCGAGTGAAATGAAAGACGAGCTGGAGAAACGTGGCCTGAGCGATACAGGTAAAAAGGACAAACTTATGGAACGCCTCTTAGCCGCGTTAGTGAATGAAGGCTATGGGCCTGACGACGATGAATATTTGTTCGATATTGACGAGGAAGCTGTGGTTAGACGGAGAAAATTGAAAAACAAATTGCTGGAAGAAGAAAGACAACAAGCGAGAGAAAACATGGCAGAACATCGGAAGACAGGAGAAGGAATGATTCTTGGCCACTAAAAAAAAAGTAGCAGCAGCCGGTACAACTGTTGAGAGTTTGGTCGCAGGGTTGGCTGAGGCAGTGGTGGACACGGTTCTGTACCAGCGGGTTGCTGGTGATGTGGCTTGCTGCGCGAAACCCAATTTGAACTGGAGTCCACCAGCTGTGTCTCAGAGCATGTGACGGATGACGGCCGTACAGACTGCACAAGTCAGGTGGGTCATGATGATGAGCCTGTCAAAGACGGTCATGATAGGGAACCTTGCAAAGATGTTCAAGATGAACCATGCAAAGATGGTGATGACGAGCCTGGGAAAGATGGTGACAATGATACAGTCGGTTTGGACGTCAACAACAAAACTAAAGAAGATGAAAAGAATGTTGAAAACGAAATGCAAAACGATGAGGATGAAAGTGACGGTGATGATTATAATAATGGCAATAACAGCGATGGCTTTTACCCATACAGCGACGGTTCTGAAACGGAAGCATCCATAACAGACAACGACACCGAATATTCGGGGTCAGATTTTAGTGACGAATCTGACTCGGATGAAGCAACCGAGGATTTAAAAACGGACGAAACTCCAATGGAGAAATACGTCAAAACTAACTTGACAAAAAAGAAGACACTGATATGAGAAACGATGACGATGATTTGAAGAAAGATCCGCTGAACGATACGAAAGTTGACACCGATGAAAGAACCGAGTTGGAATGTGAAAAGAAAACGTTCTATTGTAGCTTGGAAGAAAACAAAAATGACGGCGATGAACTTCTCCAAAACAACAATAGCAATTCAGCCAGCAAAAACTCTGAAAAAGATGAGCCAAGAACAGAGAACGGTACCGAGGGTTCTAAATCAGATGAATCCTCAGAGGATTCTAGATCAGATAGACTAAGAGTCATTTTAAAATCAAATAACAGTTTGATGAAGGAATTTAATGGATTTATGGAACGTGTTTTTGAAAAACCTTTAAAGAATTTCTTGAGAAAGATCTAAAAGATGTGAAGGAAGAAGAAAAAGCAGACAGTTCCGATAAACCGTGCAAAAATGTTCAGGACGAGGCATGCAAAAAAGGCTGTGATGAACCGTGCAGAAATGGCGACGATGAGCCAAAGAAAGACTCTGTTGATGAGCCAAAGAAGGACTGGAAGAAACTGCATCAAACATCATGTTGTTTGCGAATTGCGGTCAAAGCCACGAGTAAAGATCAAATTATTTTGTGTTTGTGGCCGAGTCGCATTTCTCAAAAGCGACTATGCTGTTTAGGACTAACAGAATTAAGAAGGAGGTAATCCTGTAAAATCGATGATTTTACGATCAGTTTCCCATTGATAGAGATTAATAGGATTTATTAAGCTTAATTAATTATTTTCCAATAAAACTGCAAAACCATTCTATTGAGCCCGGTATACGATTTGGTGATATTGTAACAATATAAATATATATATATATATATATATATATATATATATATATATATATATATATATATATATATATATATATATATATATATATATATATATATATATATATATATATATATATATATATAACTTTCAACTTACAAGTGATCTTCCTTTTCATGCAGACCATAAGCCAATGCAACTGCTTCTGTTTCAGATAAGAGTTTAACTACGTTCAATCCAGCAATTTCAGCTGCTTTCTTGGTAGCCTGCATTAATAATTTTTTCACACGTTTAGGTCTAAAATTTTATTAGTATTAATAAATTTCTTATTTTTGGCTTTTTGTTTGCATATATTTTTTGTGACATTTAAAAATCTTGAAATTTGTACATGTTCATTTTAAGCGCATTAGTTCAATAGACTTGAGAATTAGCAAAAACAAGTAAGCCATAAAAAAACAAGGTTTTTTTTTTACAAATTCCTAATATTTCAAAATTCGGCGGCTTTTTATTTATTACAAATTTTTCTTTTAAAACATTTTTTTTAACTTATATATGCAAACATTTATTTAATTGTATTTGTTTTGTTTTAAAACATAAAAAGTTAATTTTTTAATTACAAAAAACTTTTTATATAATTTTTAAACTTTTGCATTGTCATAAGAAGCACTCCTATATTTTAAATCTCAGCTCGAACGGAATACGGAAAGCTAGTTGAATTTCATTTTCAAGGTTTGCAAACATTCAAGCAAGCAAGTAAGGAAGCAAGACTGGCAGTGAAGTTAATATAAAGAAATTTAGAAAGTCTTAAATTTATCTCTTGACACAATATTCAAAAAGTTACTGACAGGCTAGAAAACGTACGACTCCTAAGAAATGCGATCCTTGAAGGCATTGACTGATGGGGCGTCATTTGCATTTTCGTAAGCGCATTCTGTGGAACGACAATCTGGTTTATGAAATAATTGTATCGCTCTACACAACCTCTGACATACTGGCACTCCAATTTTTTGATGGGGAAAGGTACTACCAATGCTATTTTCATAGTTTGTCAGCTGCAAAGTATCTTGCCAAAAACAAAGATCTGTGGATGGCCTTTGTTGATCTTGAAAAGGCATTTGATAGTGTGGTGGGCATTGAGATGTCTAGATTTGGATGATTGGTTAGTTTCCATGATAAGAACTATGTATGATGATGCAGCGACAGTGGTTCGAGTGAATGGGAAGGAAAGTGATACTTTCAACGTTAAGGTTGGAGTGCAGGTTCAGTTCTCAGTCCTTTGTTGTTTATCATCGTTTTAGAGGCCTTATCACAGGAGCTCAGGGTAGGCTTGCCAATGGAACTGCTCTATGCTGATGATCTGGTTTTATTAGCTGAGACAGAAGATTCCCTCCTGGAAAAGTTAAGGATCTGGAAAATTGGCATGGAAGCGAAAGGCCTTAGAGTGAATGTGAGTAAGACAAAAATTATGAAGTGTCGGGCAGAAATGGGACAGGTGAAGAAGTCGGATAAATGGCCATGCAGAGTATGCAGAAAAGGTGTTGGCTCCAACTCTATTTGTTGTGTGGATTGTAAGAGTTGGGTCCATAAAAGGTGCAGTGGCATTTTGGGTGGTTTGAAAGATCTTGTTGGCTTCCGTTGTAAGAGTTGTGTGGCTGGTGGTTCTGCTCAGGAAGAGTTGTTGGGTGATGTTGAGGTTGAGCCAGGCATAATGGTGGAGTGTGTAATCAAGTTCTGTTACCTAGGTGACACATTAGGTGCAGGAGGAGGTGTAGAAGAGGCGGTGAGAGCTAGAGTGCGTTCTGCCTGGGCTAAATTCAAAGAGTTATCTCCTATCTTGACTACCCGTAGTGCATCCTTTCATGTGAAAGGAAAGGTGTATAGGGCCTGTGTTCAAAGTGTCCTTTTTTATGGCACTGAAACATAGTCTATGAAGGTGGAGAATCTAAGAAGTTTAGAAAGGGCAGAGCGTATGATGGTTAGATGGATGTGTGGTGTTTCGTTGAATGATCGTGCACGCAGTGTGGATTTGTATAGCCTTCTGAATGTTCCTTGTGTGGCTGATGCGGTGAGGCATGGAAGACTAAGGTGGTTTGGACATTTGGAGCATAAAATTGCAGATGATTGGGTTTCGGCAATTAGAGATGTGGATGTTGTAGGAGTGAAAAGTAAAGGAAGAAGTAGGAAGACTTGGTGGGAATGTGTGAAGAAAGATATGGATGAGCTCGGCCTGAAGCGGCAGTCTGCCCTGGATTGTGACTTGTGGAGGGGCCTGATATGGAAAAACGTCCAGCCCTAGCATAGCGTGGAATAGGGACGTTTAAAAAATAAATGATGATGATGATATACATATATTAGGGACGTTTCAAAAATAAATGATGGTGGTGATGATTAGTAGTTATTAAATATATGAATAATTAAAGAGTATATAAAAAATTATTTGTACATAAAAAAGATGCCTATAGTTTAAACTAAATTCAAGCAGTAGTACATCCGTCACCTACCTTACAGAGAAAGAGAGAGAAAGAGAGAGAGAGAGAGAGAGAGAGAAATTGATTCTTTCTTTTATTTATTTATTTTAATTATTTATTTAATTAATAAATAAATAAGGAGAAAAAATATAATTAATATATATATTTAATTTTTCTAATTTATTTTAAGTTGTTTAATGTTGTTCTTGGGCACCAGCAGAAATTCATTAATTCACGTTTACTGCACGGTAAATAATTTTGGTGTGCCGTGGTGCTGGAAGTGCTGTGCGCGCAGAGGGAACGTTAGTAGTAGTAGTAGTAGCAGTAGTTATACTCCGGATATCCAAGCCGGTGTATAAACCACTACACCAACACGTCTCACGTATTATGGAAGGACAACTGGCAATTACATTAAAACAAGCCATTCTTTTCAATAAACTTACAACCACTACTCTAGTTATAATTCATTACAATTTCATTTACTTGTATCTGGTAACAATTGAAGTCTAATGGAACTGTCAGCACAGCTTTGTCAATAGTGCTGTGTGTAAAAAAGTGAGCCTCTGAAAAGAATAAAAGTTTATATTTATGTTGATCACTAACAACCATTATGTAAAAAAAACTAACCAGCTCTTCTTTTCATCTCCTTTAAAAAATAAGCACAAATTTCACTTGGAGAGTAAAGATTTCTTCCATCTTCAATCCATGCATCTCCATTAGGAGCTTTGACTATCTTATAATGTACTTCACTCCTCAAAGCAATAAATATTTTCAATCAACAAACTTTATTATTTTACATAGAAGTACTTAATTTTCATTCATTTCTGATATGACAATGGGAAATCATCTTTGACTAATAATAACACTGAGCCGGAGCCGTGGAGCCGCTAATTTTTGTGGGAGCCGGACCCAGAGCCGAAAATATCTGGCGGCTCCGGCTCTCAAAAATTTTTTATATGAGCAGAATTTTTTTCTAGATGAAAAGCTTTTAAATTCTAAAATTATTTGATTGTTTATCTCCCTCAAATTTGAAATGTTTTAATATTTTACAAACGTCACAACAGCAGCAGCCTTCAATCAAATGATAGCGTGCGTGCGCATTACCACAAGAAATCTTTAATGAATTGTTTTCGTTTCGTTTTAAATTTTGTTTACCCGCCAAACTCTGTTTTTGGTTACATTGTTATTTTTGGACTTTTTTTTTATTTTATTCAAAATTTTTAAAAGTGCATTAAAAATTAATACAATTATGTTCCAAATACACACTCGAGATGCGCTTCAAGATTTGCTTTCGTTTGATGAGTGTTTATATTCTTATAAAATAATTACAATTTTTTAAATTGCATATTATTTTGTTAACTTTATATTAAAAATATTTTAACTTCGTGAAATAATTTTATCAAGCATTTAAAATTAAATTTTTGCTGCGCCAAAAAACAAAACGTACCCTTTCGTATACATCTAAAATCGACTAAAAACAAAATGGTCGGTTTTAATATTTAACAATTGTCATATAAGTAGAGTAGATAAACTAATAAAGTGTAAGTATAAACAGTTAAAAATGTTTAAGTGAAAAGTTTGAGCAAGTTTGTCTCGTGTGACACCCCCTTTATAGGGAGCCGCAGCCGAGCCATCAAATTTTCGGGAGCCTGAGCCGAGCCGCGGAAAAAAAATGGCGGTTCCGCAAGCCTGAATAACACCAACAACTATTGTACTATAAAGGACAGGAGTTACTAAGCCCGCCCCAGTTCAAATTGTTTGGATATCAGTGGCTACCGCGGTTTCCTTGCTTGCTATTTTTTGAGTTTTGTATGTCCTGATGTAGAATTTCCAGGTTATTCAGTAAATTCATCACTGTTCAATGAAGGTGCAGTTAATAGCAAGGAATTGCTTAGTTTGTGTTGGCAGCAGTGTTAAACTCTAAATTATAGGCATTTACTATAGCAAGATGCTAGTTCTAGGATACACCATCATTGACTATATGCACACGGGCAACTGGTAGCTGATAGTCAGATGCAAATATATATCAAGCAGATGATTTGAATTCAATCTGTTGGACAAGCCAACAATTCAATTCTGAACATCTCGAAGACTCCTGCCAACTTACATCCATGTTCAATGTTAAATATTTTTATATCTCAGCGAAAAAATAAGTTTATTAGACAGGAGTGGCACACAAAGCACCAGGTGCAGAAACAAGTACCTATGAGTCATCTGAGTCACCGTTTACTGTTACCATCACAACACACAGCAATAATAAAATTAATAACTAACATAAATTTCTGAACTTCTGGATCTGTGAATTTACGTCCAATAATTTTCTTTATGCTATGAATCTTTTTCTCAGGTCTTTTTTCTTCCCTCTTGTATCCGCAAACGATTATGTCTCTTTCATCAAAGTTAACCAAAGCCGGTAGTTGCAAAAGCTTTCTGTCATACAACATTATTGGAGTCCTCCTATCCATAACAGCTGCTGTGCAATTTATTGTACCAAGGTCAATCCCTATGATAGGGCACTTTATGTTGGAGCTACAAAAAAATATTGTTATTTGGTAGTTACATAATAAATCTTACTTACACAGAAGAACTTACTTATTTCTTTTCTGAACCATAGAAGAATTAGCTTTAGAACTGAAAGAAGACATCTGGCAAACAAATTATATTAGTTAGCAGCTACACACATTTACATTAAAATTTATTCAAATGTTAAGAACACATTAATCAACATTTTGTCCCATTTTTATTTCCATGTTTTGGTAGATATTAGTTGTGTAGTTCAACTTTCTAAAATGATAATTTAGATGTTTTGCAATTTTGAATGTTCTATAAAGTGTTTATGAGGCACGGTTTTATCTTGCAGACATACCATATAAAGTTATATTGTACTACCTTACCTTATATGATCATACCCTTTAGACAGATGTCGTTTGTTGTGCGAGTACATTTATGTTCTTGGTCCCTACCATATAAGGTAATGTCTTGGAGACATGACCTTATTGGTTTGATTTTTTTACCTAGTTAGGCAACTGTTGGTTAGTACGTTTACTAGACTGTTGCATACAGGTGTGTCTAACAAGCTTGCGATAGGTGTAGACAGTTGACAAGAACTATTTTAATTATCAAAAAGGTATAAATAGGACTCTCTCAGAAGCTCTAGAAACTCTCTCTCTCTCTCTCTCTCTGATTAACTAACGGACCTCGGGATTTATGAACCTCGGTGTAAGATGAAGATGATTCATCTTACGTATTTTCATAGTATTTGTTTATTTTATTTTATTATGTGTGCATATTTTGGTTGTGTTGAAACAATAGTCATTTATGTATGAATGTATCTGTGTGTATATGTGTGTATATATATGTATATATATGTATATGTGTATATTTGTGCTACTGTGACATTGTGTGTGCGTATAATTTTTGTATCATTAGTGTATATATGTGTATATGTGTGTTTGAGTGTATATATACATGGATGGATGTATGTATATGTATGTATGTATATATATATATATGTATATATATATGTGTATATATATATGTGTGTATATATATATATAATTGGTATTGGTCTTTTTCCTTTTTGTGGTCCTCAGTAGAAAAAGTAAGGTTGTTGGGTAGAGAAATTGGAATTATAAAAAGATTTGTCAGAACCGGGCTAACTTCTGCAAAGTGATATAATTCAGTTTAGAGTCAAGAAAAAGGATTATATTCAAGGAAGAATAATAAAGTTAAAATAAATTCGAGAAATATTGTGTTATAAATAACTTCGACTTTAACGTTACGAATCGCTAGAAAGCATATTCCTCTACGTTTACATTGGTGACCTCGACGTATTTACGCATTTTCATCCGTAAATATATTTTCTGAAGTTATTTGATCACAAGTGACCGAATTTTTTTTTCTTTTGTGAAAGATGTCTGACGAGAAATTCATTGCGATGGGACAGGCTCTAGGCTATTCCGGAGTGGATTTAAGGAATTACGTCAAAGAGTTAAAGGATGAAGAAAGGGTTAAGAGAATGGAGGAACGGGAAGAAAAAAAGGCTCAGCAGGAGCGGGAAGATAAAATAGCTCAACAAGAACGTGAACGTGAAGATAAAATAGCAGAACGTGAAGATAAAATAGCTCAACGTCAACATGAATTAGAATTGAAAAAGCTGGAATTAGAGGCTCTAACGAAAAAAGAGCCAAAGGTAGAAGTAACAAAGATTCCTTATCCAAAGTTTTCTGAAGGTGATGACATCGACGCATTTTTGCTGAGATTTGAGTCATTGGCAAAAGCCAATGGTCACCCTCAGAAGGATTGGGGAATGCTTCTAGGGTCGTTGCTTAGTGCGAAGACTTTGGAAGTGTTTGGCCAACTTAGCGATAGTCAGATGCAGGACTACAGAACGGCAAAGGAGGCACTCCTTCGTCGTTTTGGGAAGTCAGCGGAAGACTATCGCATAATGTTTCGAGAGTCAAAGCCTGAACCGGAGGAGACCTGGGAACATTATCTAGTGCGGCTAGATAGCCACCTCAGGCGCTGGGTAGATCTCGCGGGCAAACAAAATCTGTTGTTTTTGTTTCTGAAAGAGCAGTTTTTCGGAAAGTGCCCGGCGGGAATGGTCGAGTACTTGTTGGAGAAAGAGAGCAGAGATGTCAATGAGCTGTGCCTTTGGGTCAACAAGTACAGCCAAGCCCACCCAGAGAAGAGGTTGGCAAAATTGGACAGCAATAGCAGGATGGGTTGGAACCGGGGTCAGTCGGTCGGTGACGCCAAAATGGTTGAACCTCGCTGCTACAACTGTCATCAAACGGGGCACATGGCAAGAGAGTGTCGGCAGAGTAGCCCTAGTAATCCTGTATTTTGCCAAACACGGAACGAGACGACTACGTCAGCACCATGCAAGGATTCCGGCGTTGTGAATGCATGCGCTGCCATGGTGATGGAAGGAAAAATGGATGAGGTGGAATTGAAGTGTGGATGCGTTTTGCCTGTCATTGCGGATGGTTGTTTGCACTCCGGGGAAAAGTTTAATTTAACCAGAGGGTTTGTGAACAGAAAACCGGTAAAAGTTTTGAGGGACACTGGCTGTACTTCCATAATGGTAAAGGAATCATTAGTGCACCCGCGTCAGATGACCGGAAGAACAAGACCTTGTGTTTTGCTCGACGGCACAGTTCGGGTAGCTCCAACAGCAGTGGTAAAAATCAAAACAGGCTGGTTCAGAGGAACTAGAGAGGTGGTCTGCATGAAAAACCTACTTTGCGATCTCGTACTGGGAAATGTTGAAGGAGTAAGAGGTTTTGATGCAATGGCTGCAGGAAAACGTTTTGGTCGGAAACCACAGAAATCCGCTTCCAACTACGACAGCACTCAGAGGAATGATCGGGTAAATTTTAGAAAATCGTCGGCTAACTCGGAGCTGTATCAAAGCAAGGAAAGAAACACGTCTGCCATTTCAAAGGTAGGAAATAAAGTTCAGGCAAAAGTTCAAGCTTTGAATACGCCAAAAGAAAGACCAAGACTCAATCTTCTGCCTAGAGGCCAAAATGGAGGGGTGGGGAAAGATGGAAAGTTGAATTCGGCAGTCTTCGGAGATGCCCGCCCTGTTGACACAGCACGCAGAGAGATAGAGATTGAGAATAAGTTGAAAGTAAACTATTTCAAAGGCAAGGAGAACATCGGTGCTGACTTTCTTAGTCGTAAAGAGAGTGACGATGTAATCAAGAAACACTGACGCGTTTCTTTTTTCGAAGAGGGGGGATATGTAAGATGAAGATGATTCATCTTACGTATTTTCATAGTATTTGTTTATTTTATTTTATTTTATTATGTGTGCATATTTTGGTTGTGTTGAAACAATAGTCATTTATGTATGAATGTATCTGTGTGTATATGTGTGTATATGTGTGTATATGTGTGTATATATATGCATATATATATGTATATGTATGTATATGTGTATATTTGTGCTACTGTGACATTGTGTGTGCGTATAATTTTTGTATCATTAGTGTATATATGTGTATACTAGCAGTGCCCGTAGCGGCTTCGCTCGCATGAAATTAGAGAGTTTGAACCGTGCATCCATAGTAGAGATCATTTTTTTACCAAGGCTTTTATTAACTCGTCGTCTCTGTTTCTCTGTCTGTCTGTTTCTCTGTCTGTCTGTTTCTCTGTCTGTTTCAAATCTTGCAATCAATTTTTGAGTCACTTCCTGATGATAGATTTTTTTTTCAAATTTTGCTCAAAATAGAAGACAATGCAATATTCAATTATTAGTTTTACAATAAGTCAATTAATTTAGTTAATTTTAATTAATTTCGATATTTCGATATAATTAAGATATTTCGACTTTAATATAAAATAAAAGAGTAATATAAGAAAAAATTGATTGCAAAATTTGTGCTTTAATTACATATAAGAGCATTGGTTTTAAAAATTCGTTTTTAATTTACTTGTTAGGTCTCGGCTCGGCCCGTCGACAAATTAGCCCAGACCGTTTTAAAAACCCAAACTCCTGGCCCGGCACAGCCCGTCTGAATTAGGCCTGGCCCATTTTTACAGGCCTAGATGTTCTATATACTTGATGAAAAACTTCGGCCCGTCCAACCTTGACCTCAGGTTTGGCCCGGCCAAACTGAAGACCCTAAAATCACTAAAATATCTATATACTTGGTGAAAAACCTCGGCCCGTCCCACTTTGATTTAAGGTTTGGCCTGGCCCGTGTGAAGACTCTAAAATAACGGCCTGGCCCAGCCGATGATAAACTGGACTTAGCTACTTTTAACCGGCACATAACTTCAAAATACTAATTTTTACATTTGTAGCACTTACAGTTTGTGAGTAGCAGTTATTTTGAAATCAAATAACCCTTATTTCCACCCCACATTTGAGGTCCTGGAAACCAAATTTTCAAAAAATGCTAAAACACGTATTTCATTATTTTTGGAGTAGAAACTAAATACTGATTTTTACTTCTGTAGCATTAACAGTTTTTGAGTAGCAGCTACTTTAAAAACCAAATAACCCAAAAAATGATGAAACACGTATATCTCTTTTTTGAGTAGATACTAAGTATTAATTTTTACATCTGTGGCAATTACAGTTGTTGAGTAGCAGTTACTTTAAAAACCAAATAACCCTATTTTCCACCCCACATTTGAAGTCCTGGAAACCAAATTTTCAATAAATTGTGAAACCCGTATATCATTATTTTTAGAGTAGAAACTAAATACTAATTTTAACTTTTGTAACATTAACAGTTTTTGAGTAGAAGCTACTTTAAAAACCAAATAACCCAATTTTCCAACCCACATTTGAGGTCCGGGAAACCAAATTTTTAAAAAATGGTGAAGCACGTATATCTTTATTTTTAGAAAAGAAACTAAATAATAATTTTTACATCTGTGGTATTTACTGTTTTTGAGTAGCAGTTACTATAAAAGACAATTAGCCCTATTTTCCACCCCACATTTTATGTCCTGGAAACCAAATTTTCAAAAAATGCTAAAACACGTGTTTCATTATTTTTGGAGTAGAAACTAAATACTAATTTTTACTCCTGTAGCAGTAACAGTTTTTGAGTAGAAGCAACTTTAAAAACCAAATAACCCAATTTTCCAACCCACATTTGAGATCCGGGAAACCAAATTTTCAAAAAATGGTGAAACACGTATCTTTTTATTTTTCAAAAAGAATCTATATACCAAATTTCAAAATCACCTCATTTTTGGTTTTCGAGATATACATTGTTTTAGAAAAAAGTTTGTTTTCCAGTTTTTTCCCCTCAGGAGCAAAATTTTCAAAAATCCTTTCTTAGCGGATGTTTACGCTATAAAAGTAATATAAGTTCCAAATTTCACGTTCCTAGGATGAGGCGTTTGAGCTCGGCGTTGATTATCTGTCAGTCATCTGTCAGTCAGTCAGTCAGTCAGGACATGTTCTTTTATATATATAGATGTGTGTTTGAGTGTATATATACATGGATGGATGTATGTATATGTATGTATGTATATATATATATATATATATATATATATATATATATGTATATATATGTGTATATATATATGTGTGTATATATATATATAATTGGTATTGGTCTTTTTCCTTTTTGTGGTCCTCAGTAGAAAAAGTAAGGTTGTTGGGTAGAGAAATTGGAATTATAAAAAGATTTGTCAGAACCGGGCTAACTTCTGCAAAGTGATATAATTCAGTTTAGAGTCAAGAAAAAGGATTATATTCAAGGAAGAATAATAAAGTTAAAATAAATTCGAGAAATATTGTGTTATAAATAACTTCGACTTTAACGTTACGAATCGCTAGAAAGCATATTCCTCTACGTTTACACTCGGGATATATGAACCTCGGGATTAACGATATAAAATCGGCGGAACTGCCGGCTCAGTAGCAATTTTACCGATTATTTCCACGGCTAACCGCCGGGGCAATAGCAGCGACCGAAAATTCGGCTCGGGCCGTTTATGGGAAAGATAACCCTAATGTGAGCGACTGTCTAGCCCTAGCCTAACAAAAATTAACTCACAAATCCTGAATAAATACTGCAAATTCCCAGCCTCTCCAGAAAAGGTAATACTTTCTCGGAACAAATCATTTTCACCAACTTCAATAACGAAAGTGTCTATTAGTCCAGCTGAAATAAAAAAAAAGGTGGCATAATTGGAAGCAAACAATTAGATATTTTGTTTTGTAGGTATATGTGTTAGCAACAATTATTTAAAAATCCACCCTTCCAACTCATCATATAAAAAAATTACAGACGATTTTCAAAATCGGCCTTAAAATCAGTAAAATAATTCATTATACCAGCTCTTTTAATCCAATTAAAAGAAAATAACTAAAGTTTAAGCTGAAAGCTTTATTGTTATTTATTGCATGATATACAAACATTACAAATTATCAATGAAAATAAAAAATCAATACAAATACAAATAAACTGATTGTGCCATTTTTTACTAAAATATACAATATATCAGCTCTTGAAATCCATTTAAATAAAAATAACTCAACCTATAGATGATAACTTTATTTTTACCTAATGCAAAATATACATAAGTTAAAATTTGTCTTCCAACATTATATACGGATACAAATAAACTGATTTATTATGCCGTTTTTCACTAAATGTGCAAAAAAATTAAGATTAATATGAAAATTGCTTGTTACATACTATTTAATATACACATATTAAAAAGCATGCATATACATCCATAAATAATTTCCAATTTCAACATACAATAAAAAAAGCAAACAGAAAAACGACAAAAACACCTAAAAATAACAATTTTTTTATTTTCCACCCTGGGTTCATCTGTCTGTGTTAAAGTGGAAGTTAAAGTTAAAATTAAAGTTAAAGTGGAAAAAATACAAGACATGTCATTAGTGGAAAAAATACAAGACATGTCATTAGGGTTCAAATCAATAATAGGAAGCATCCTTATGTCTGATGATGATCTGAAATCTTCGTAAGGTTTACAAGCATGTTCCATAAAGCCGGACCAATCTGGCCTTTGCTGATCTTCATCTAAGCACAAGATACCAATTTTCCAGGCAGGTTCCAAGTTTAAAGAAGGAGGTAACACAGAAGGAAAATTTAAGTGAGAGATGGGCTTGAAAGACATCATTGATAATGATGATTTGTCGGGGAATGTGTATCCCAATATAGGAATACCACGGTTTTTCACAACACAACTGGATTTTACGCGTGACAATCGATGTACAGCTGATTCAGCAAAGTGTCCTGACCCTAATCGATTACATGGAGTAGACATTGATATGATGCCCATACCGTGAAAGGTACCACTTCCATCTAAAGTGATAACGTTGTGGTCAACATTATCACCAGACCATTGCATAAAACATTGAGGAAAAGACTGAGGAGTATCAGGAGAGTCATTCTGAACCACTGATTGTTTAATATAGGAAATTGAAAATCCCAGCCGTGACAGCAAATCAAGCAACCATCTAGATCCAAAGGAGTGATCTAAACTAACTCCGACTCCAAACAAAATTGGAGAGATAATAGATCTTTGTCTTGCCCCTTGCACAATAGAATGACATACGGATACTTGATTTATTTCATTACAAACAATATTTTCTATTAAGATTTTCAACAAACTAGGAATCCACCTTTTGGCATTTTCAATATTTGAGAAATCATCAGTTCCTGGATATGCATCATTATTTGAGGAAATTTTCCTGATTTGAGCTCTTATCAACTTTGCTGCTGCCATTATGATATGCTCAATCTCATCTTCTATGCTACTCTTTTTTCATAGTACCATTGGCTAGTTATAATGTGAGATGCCATGTTACGGAAGCAAATAACATTTTTCCAACCGAAAACTTCGGCAAAAAATATTAAGGCTGGGCCCGATTAATCGGCACACGCATAATCGGGCCGATTATTGCGGTAATCGGCAAGGGAAAAATAATCGGTGCCGATTAAACTTTTTCTGAAAAACTACCCACTTACAATTTGTTCGTTTATTATCTAGTGAAAGTACGACAACTAATAAAAAAATCTTTCACCATGCAGTGAATGAAAGTTGAAATAATAGAAATAAAAATGACATCAAAAGAAACGTCGGTGTTCTTCAGTCATAGGCGAATGAGAGTAAAGTATTGATTGAAAGAAAATTAAATTGATAAAAGAATATAAAAATGATATCAAAGTGTTGGGCGGCATGCTTTGAAAATTAACTGGTTTAAAAATTAAATTATCAAAAAGAATTTAAATTTTTAATTCTCTTTGATCTTGCCGATATTTTAGTATTGGCAGGACAACCACTAACCATTATTATGTATTATGGCGGTATGTTTCGGAACAAGCATTTTCACTTAAGAAAGAGTAATTATAAGATAATCGGCATCATAATCGGTATCAGCAATTTTAATAATCGGCTATACTCGGTATCAGCCTAATCGCAAAAAGTCATATCGGAACAGCCTTAAAAAATATGTGTTCTGCGTAGCGTTCTTCCAGCTTTTGTTTTATATGTTTTAATGAATGAATAAGAATTCAAGCATTTTAATTTGTAATTCAGCTATTGTATAAAGTCCTTGATCTTCTTCTTCTAACCAGTCACACACAGTTTTTCAAATGTAATTAACATGTCGTTATCTGGATGTCGGCCTGGATGGTTTCAGCCAGCGGTATTATCTCCAACATGTGATGATCTACATTTTAGGAACGCAGAATGACACACTCTGTGGTAACGAGCTTCTTCAGCTGGTAAGTCATTGCATGAATTTAACCTACCAAGAACTTCTACACTCCATGCATCATTTCTTTGTGGCAAGTTTCAATGTCATCACAGTACTTGATTCTCCGTTTAAAGGTTTTTTACTGTCTCCAAAATCCATTTTTCAACACAAAAAACAATGTTGTTTCCAATTGAAAGTGTCGACAGACGATCGTAATAATTTACACTTAAAATTCTCTTGATCAACCCCTTCTGCATGCTGCTCATTCTTTCGTTGCAATTGATCGAAACTTCTTTTGTTAGTGTAGTCTCTCCGGCAATGATCATGAACATTAGCTACATTTGGTTTATTTAACAGATACTCTGTTGATTGTTCAACACCACGTAAAACGCTGAATTGACATAACGCTTCAATACCTTTAACACCTAGTGTAACCATCTTGACTGTATCAATGTATCACAGGCGTTGTCGGAATGGAATTCAGTTCGGCACTTATGCATAAGTGCGGGTACCGGCAATTTTGTTTACATTCGGCCCGTAACATAGATATATATTTTGAACGACAAAGCGCAATTAGTATAACACAATAATTTCTTTATTCACTAAAAACAAACATATAAAAAAACAGTAAAAAAATTTGTTTTAATTTACAGCCTCTGGATATACCATGCGGATGTGTGACACGAGATTGTGAAATGGAGAGTCACCAAATCTTTGTCTCCACAGAAACTCCGCAAGGTAGTTGTCTAACAATGTCCTGTGAGTGTCGAAACGCCTCTTGTTTTTTTCTTTGGCCTTCTGCCAAACAGACTCCACGTGGTTTGTGGTTGCCTGTGTTATTGGGTTCACGAAATGAAGCTGGTGGTTCACCGTGAGATGTTGATATCCCAGGTTAGCAACCGTGTTGTACGCAGCCCAAAGATCGGTAACAACGGTCGTACCTGGGAGGACGTACTGCTGAAGAATGGGAAGTAGTGTTGCGGCATTTTTTCTTTCCACACACACCATAAAACTTTCCTTCGATTCTACGTCGTAACCGCCGAAAACCCACTGTTCCCGGACTCGATGGCCTCTGTGGTATTTTCGTCGGACAAAACAGATAGGCAAACATAAAGATTAGAGACAAAGATTTGGTGACTCTCCATTTTAGTGAATAAAGAAATTATTGTGTTATACTAATTGCGCTTTGTCGTTCAAAATATATATCTATGTTATGGGCCGAATGTAAACAAAATTGCCGGTACCCGCACTTATGCATAAGTGTAGGCAGTCGCACAGTTAAAAATCGCATGAAGACGTACGCAACTGAGTTGAGCCGAATTTTCTGCGCGCGGCTTTTTCGGTCCCGGCGACGAGCGGTGTTACAGTTTTGTTTATATCTCGATAATTTGGGCGTCTATAGAGTCTTTGGTTACATCAAGAGACGCGTAAAAAGTGCGGGAATTTAACGAGACTAGTCAATATACTTGGCCACGCCCCTTCACCTTGACATTGGATCTGGAAGTTTGGTCCGCTTTTTTTTTTCTCTTATAATCACTTATAACTTTCTTCTTTGACCTTGCCGTATTTTAGTTTTTTTTTGCCGGGCTAGAATCTTCATTAATCTATATCACTGGAAATTTTCATTGCTTAAAAATGCCCCGACCGCCGTAACTATGGCCCTTCATTTTGCAACTCGAACTGCAAAATCACGCGTTTGTCGGCCATTGTCGCCGCCATCTCAGTCATCGCATTACTGATCAAGTATTGCGCTGTTTCGTAGACATATAATACAATATATAAATGATAAATTCATATTATAATTATTATGGATTGATTGATTAATATGAATAAACGTTCTTAGATGCAATAGCATCAATATGGAATAATGTGCTATCTAACTTTGACACATAATATTGTAAGGTAGAAATCCAATATAATACAATACATCAAGCTGACAATCAGAATTGAGAGGAAGCCACTTTTGTAACTTCATGTAACATTTTAGTTATCTTAGAAAAAACTAATAAAGTCATCTATAAAATACCTTGTCTTGTGTTTTTTTTTGCATTGGTTGATTTTGAATTGGCATTGTCCGCTGAAAATGTACTATATAGTATTCTAGCCTGGCTGGTTTCTTTTACGTGAAATGAAAAAATTTCTTGTAGAATGTGGAACTATGTTGGTGCCAGTTGACAGAAAGAGAACATTTTGAAACTTAAGTCTACGAGGGACTTTGTTTTGCAAACACAAAAGTCCAACAACCAAGAAGGCCACCCCATCTCTGACCCTAACCAGCAAATCTAAAGTATTACTGTAGTGTAGTAAAGTTAGCTGGTCAAGTACCGGTTAAAATTTACGTTATGCATTGATAACATGACATTCTCTCAGCATAACTTTACACAACTGATGTCACGCGTTAAAGAGTTAACAAATGCGCATGATCTAAGTTGCGATACACCGAGAAAATGCAGCCTGCAACAATATCTTTTTGTCTTGTCTGACCAACAAATGAATAATTGATCTGCTTAACATGTAACTAAACTCTATTGTAACAGTCATGTCAATAATTTGAATGATGTTGATGACATGACCAAGGCCGTCAGACCTTGTCAAACAATGTTTTTTTAGAATATATGCGTCGCCTTTTAACTCTACAAAGAAATGCTATACTTTAAGCAATAATATCAAACTTGAAACAAATTGCTTTATGACTTACTTATGTGGAACATACGTTCTTAGCAGTGTAGTAAATTCACTTCAACTTTAACTCTGATGCATTCATTTTTTCAGTATAACTTGACAAAACTGATGTCACGCGTTAAAGAGTTAACAAATGCGCATGATCTAAGTTGCGATACACCGAGAAAATGCAGCCTGCAACAATATCTTTTTGTCTTCTCTGACCAACAAATGAATAATTGATCTACCTAACATGTAACTAAACTCAATTGTAACAGTCATGTCGATGATTTGAAGTACATTGACGAATTTACCAGGCCGTCATACCTTGTCAAACAAAGTCTGATAGAATAGATGCGTGGCCTTTTAATTCTACACAGAAATGTCTTATAAAAATCGTTATGGATATTTATTGTTTAAGTTAGTATACAGTATATAGCATTATTGTATATTTATGTAGAAATTGTAGAACATAAGTTTGTGGCAGTGTAATTAATTCACTTCAACTTTAATATTTTATTTTTTGCTGTATAGTACTTGAACCAATATTAGAAAATATCAATTTGCGTGTTAGATTTACTTTGATTCTCGTGGATTCATTCTTTTAGCATAACTTTACACAACAGATGTTCAGTGTTAATGGAAAAAGAGTTAACAAATGCCCAGCGCACGATGTAGTCGCGGACACAGTGAATATGCAGTCTGGGGCAATATCAATTTTGTCTTGTCTGACCAACCAATGTTTAACTGATTAACCTACCATGTAACTGAATTCAATTGTAACAGTCATGTCAATAATTCGAATAAGACATTACCAGGCCATCAGATCTTGTCAAGCAACGTATGATAGGATAGATGTGTCGCTATTTCACTTTTCCAAACAATGTTTTATAAAAACTTTGTACACATATTAATTATTTATTTGGTAATCTTTCACGTAAACGACTTGCTGTGGGAAAGATTAATACATTCTTGGCTATAATTAGCTATAAACACGATGAAAAGTGATAATTAGGGTTAGGGTTAGGGTTAGGGCTAGGGTTGTAACAAAATAGGACTATTTTATTGGAGAATTCGGCCCGGGCCGTTTATGTGAAAGATAATCATTTATTTTAGTTTACATCACCATTGTATGCTTTATTTTTAACAATAAACGTGAATTTAAACAATTTTAGGTAAACAACTTTCTTCTAATAGATTATTTTAAAATTGTTTTTATAGATTATTATTCATTTTAAAAATGAATTATTTTTATATATGGTTTAATTAGTGTGACTTTAGTGGTTTAAGTGAAAAATGAATAAAATCGTTGAAATCAATGAGTCAAACGAACAACGCATACGACGTCTACGCTCTCATCAGTTTTTTTGCGTTTAGCGTGGTGGATCTCATGGCGTTGTTTGCTGTCTTAAAATCGATATATCTCGGTTAATATAAATCGTAAATTGAAATTTTTTGTGTTTTTTGATTACAATTGTATTCTTTTTTTAAAAAAACTAATTTTTATTAAAAAAAAATTATTTTGAAATTTCTGTGCGACTGCCTACATAAGTGCCTTCAGTTCGACAAATTAAACATACCATTTCATTTAGTTCACCCATTCCGAAAACGAACAATGAAAACTCAAGAAATTAGATGTTTTACAAAAAACTAACTTAGAAATTCATTGTTTTACGACAATTTACGAAAATACTAACTTATCGCTCACACTGGAGTTAAGCTGGCAGACTATGGGATTAGGACGGTAATCCTGCAGTCCTGAACCGATTTCGATGAAAAAACGGTTTAAAAACTGTTTAATAGAATAACCATAGAACATTATCAAAACATATTACGAACAAGTATTTTACAGAAAAACTTACTAAAAACCGACTTTAAGCAAAAATATCCAAAGGCAATGTTGACACGCGGAATAATACAATTCAAGGAATGAAAAGCAAGGAAGAGTTAATATTCAAATAAAATAACATAATAAAATAATAAATAAATTTTAAAAAGTTACAAATAAATTTTTAATTATTTAAATTTTAAACAAGTAAATTAAAAACGAATTTTTAAAACCAATGCTCTTATATGTAATTAAAACACAAATTTTGCAATCAATTTTTTCTTATATTACTCTTTTATTTTATATTAAAGTCGAAATATCTTAATTATATCGAAATTAATTAAAATTAACTAAATTAATTGACTTATTGTAAAACTAATAATTGAATATTGCATTGTCTTCTATTTTGAGCATGTATGCAAAATTTTAAAAAAATCTATCATCAGGAAGTGACTCAAAAATTGATTGCAAGATTTGAAACAGACAGAGAAACAGAGACGACGAGTTAATAAAAGCATTGATAAAAAAGTATGAATTAATTTGTGTTCCTTAATTGAAAACTATCGCGTTTAACATTCTATGAAGAACAGTTCGGACTTAAATAAACTTACATTTTTTTTGTAAATAATGTTATTTTGACTGCGTGAGTACTATTTTTGGTAAAGTTTCCCACGGACGGCCGCATATTTTCGAAACGTACGCAAAGTTTCTAAAAAGAGCTCTAGCCGGTGTTGATTTTATTTGAAACCACGCCCACCAAGTATTTGATTGGCTACCTTATACACCATACTGTTCCAAGCTTTATACGCCATATTGTTCCAAGCTTTATACACCATATTGTTGTTCCAAGGATTTTTTTGCATACTTTGCATCACAATTTTGTATAATTTGTCTTGATGGCGGACGAAACTTCGGCTAGCAAAATGCGAATAAAGGAATTAATTAGAAAACGGATTCAGGAAAAACAGTAAGTACATATTGACGACTCCATGTAACTTTGAGCGTTTTATAGTCTTAGTCTTATAGGGAAGAAATTATTGAAAATTATGATTGTGTCTTAGTTTAGCAAGCTCTGCTTCAGTACCTGATTCACCGGTGAAACCGAGCACAGAAATGCATGATGATTCTTTCAATGCATTGGATGCACATCCTGGGATTGAAAAGCAAGTAGAATTGGTATTGCTATTTAGTTTTTAAATTTTTTTCAGTTTTTTGTGGTTGCATGTCTTTAAATTTCTTTTACAAAAGTACAGTTGTATCATTGGGAAGGATTCACATTTTAAATTTACCATGCCATATTATTGTTGGTAATTATAGCATGCATTTTTAAGATCTTTGAAGAAATTTAAGTTGACTTTCATGAGTGTACCATTATTTAAGTATTTTTTATTTTCACATTTGCTAATCAAAGATGAGTCTGCCTTCTGAATGGAAGACAATAGTGACATCTGGACCAAAAAAAGATGATTCTTGTGACACTGTTGTTCGTGTTGCATTAGATTCTGCTGAAGACTTCAAAATGTGGCTGCAAGCTTATCAAAATCTATCAAAATGCACTTATCGGGTTAGAAGGACCTACCCTCAAGATGGCAAACATGTTAACTTTAAGGTAAATATTTTTCTTGAGACTGATTTGATTTAACTCTTCAATTTAACAGTTGATCATAAATATATGCTTTCAATTGTGCATTTTTGTGATATTGTCCTGCTTTGTTCTTAGTCTTTACATGAAAATAAATATTCATAAATGTTTTTTTTATTTTGCTTATTTTTTACTTTTTACTGAAAGCGATCTTCAATGAAGGAAAGCTTCATAATCACCTGTGTTTGTATCACTTTTCAATCATTTCTACATTTTGTTCATGATTTTGTCATTATAGGCAGACTACCGATGTCATCACAACACTTTACCATCACATAAAGTAAAGCATCCAAGTCAAAAGCATACTGATTGCCAGGCAAAAATGTCAGTTTGTATCAAATCAATCTCAAACAGAGAAGCCAAACGGAAGAGGTTTTAGAGAATTAATTTGATTCAAAAATATTTATCCATATCAATATATCTAATTATAATAGCAATCTCAGATAAGAAAAGTATTTGATTGTATAAATAACAGTCATTTGAATGTATTACCATTTTTAAGAACTGTGTGCTCAAAAGTTAAATCTAAATGCTCTACTACTGATCATTTCAACACAATATCATTTATAATCCAAAATGCAAAACAACATAGACGGCTTGATAACATTTGCCAAACTGAGTGGCCAGGCTGACAGGACATTGCTCCGGTGAGTTATGCAAGACAATAGTCACCCGTTGCATCCATATCTTCCATTGATATCTCCTCGAATCTATAATATGCGCCGAAGACCCCATGACTACAAATTTCCAGATAAACAAAACAGTTTTTTTAGCAAAAAATTATCTAATTCGTTTATTTTATGAACTTCAAAAACTATTCACTATTTCATTTTACTCTTTTAGTTTATTTATTAATAATTTCTTTTTGTTTTATTTATTGCTGTCTAAATAAAGATGAATTGAATTGAACATAGGGCTATCAGAATAAATTCCTCAAGGATTAATGTTCATTAATTTTTTTTTAGGTTATCTGAAGACAAATATCTTCCAGATTTTCCAGCTACTATCATTTTTCACAATCAACATAATCACAGGATTTCAGCTGCACAGGCTCTAAAATATCGGGATCCTTCTGATGTAATAAGAACAAAATTTCTTGATTTTTTCAAAGCTGGACATGCACCATCACATGCTTTAGAGCTCCATAAAAGAGATCTCATGGAAACCTATGATGAGGAATATTTTCTTAGAGCTGCAGACAGATCAATATGTCCTGATGTAAACTGGGTTTTTCGGTTATATTATCAAGTATTTGAGAAAAAGTTTGGTTCAACGCACGCAGATCAGTTACAGGAAAGTTTAGAAACAGCCATAAACAAGTACAGTAGGCCGAATGGAGAAGGAAAAGCTAGCATAAAGTTCATAGAAGGGCATATCAGCATAGCAGTTTTAACACCATTGATGGAACGTGTTCATTCTTTGCAAAGATGTTCAGAAATTGTTTTTATGGATAGTTCTGGAAACATGGATCGATATAATTGCAGAGTCTTTCTTTTGATGACAGACAGTTCAGTTGGAGGATTGCCATTAGGTGTACTAATAACAAGCAGTGAAAGTGAAGCTGTCATTTATACTGCACTGCATCAGTATCTTGAACTTCTACCAGAGCAGGCATTTGGAGGCAGAGGAGGTTTGGGTCCTGCAGTTTTTATGACCGATAATTGCCAAACAGAAATAAAGGCCCTTGGTAAATGTTTTCCAAATTCTAGACTTTTGCTGTGTTCCTTTCATATTCTCCAAGCCACGTGGAGATGGCTTTGGAATCAGAAACATGGCATTAAAGCCGACCACAGAGTTGCTCTGTATAAATTCGTATCAGCCATGTTGTACGCAAATAGCAATGAAGAATTTGAGAATAAGTTTGATTTGCTGAAAAGCAGTGATGAGGCAAAAAAATATCCAACATTTTTTCAGTATGTGACCGATTTAAGTCACATTGCAGATAAGTGGGCCCTTTGTTTCCGTGTTGGGTTGATACATCGTGGAAATGACACAAATAACATCACAGAAGCTGCAAACAGAGTCATGAAAGACAAAGTTTTTTTCCGCACAAGAGCATTCAGCATTGTACAGTTATTTGATTTTTTAACTGACGATCTCCAAGCATACTATTCTAGAAAACTTATTCATGCTGTTAGTGGAAGATTGGAACAATTCCAACAATCGAGATACAAAATTAAAAATGATATTATTGTTGATTTGGAAGTTATTGATGTTTCTGCAGGGCAATACTGCGTGAAAAATCATAAAGCAAAAACAGAATATGCCGTCAACATTGATGTCGGACTGTGTTCCTGTCCTGTTGGCTGCAATGGAGCACCCTGTAAGCATCAGCATACTGTTACTGTTCAAAAAAACATTACTTTTGATAACTGCCTACCCAGGGACCATTCATCAAGGCAAGAATTGTACTGGGTAGCAACTGGTGACAAAAATGTTCCAGAAGGATGGTTTGGTAATCTGACCCTTACCAGCCCGTCTAAACATAAATCTATGCTGGTTGAGGGTTTCACTGGCAGCAGTAGTATAGATGTATTAGATTCTATTGCAACAGAAAAACAAGAAAATTGTACAGATGGTGATTTCATTTCAGAGGAAAAAGAAGAATGTCGGCAAATTCTACAATCGACCATAGACACCATAATGCTGCATTATGACAATAACCCAGCTGATTATAGAAAAGCCATTTTGTCATTACATAGAAATTTTAAAACTGTGCACACCGAAAGCTCAGAACTCTCTTTGCTGCACTCCTGTTTTAAAGGACCACTTGGCTCCAGTAAGAAATGTACTGCCATTAATGTTCAGCCAACTTCAGTAGCCAGGCGCAAGATGCATATAGGAGGAAGGAAATGTGCACAGACAGGTAGAGTGCCTAAATCAGCATTTGTTCCAGAACATGGATATGTGAAACAAAAATCGTCATCTTTTAGGCTGCCATCAAAAGCAGCTAAAGCACCTCATTCTTTGGCTACTTGTGTGGATGACAACAAAAACATTGGAAAAGCTCACTAACTTGATTTTCTTTGGATTCTTTATTGAAGGGTGCTAAATAGAAAAAAATTGAATGTTTTACAGTTATGCTTTTGTGTGTAGATTTTTATTCATTTTATAAACTCAAGAGCTATCTACGTATCACGTGTAAATAAAAAATTATTTACAAAATAAATACCAAATACTTTTCATGAAAGTTTATCACTGGTGATTTGGAAAAATACAATTACTTTTGATATATACTAGTAGTGTAGATTAAAACAGTTCAATGTTTATATAGTAGTAGCAGGTGCATGAAGTTAGCCACCGACGAGTTAGCCTCGGAAATTTTCCTATAGTAAAAGGCCTACCTGGTGCGTTTTTAAATTTCAACGCCTAAACCAATCGTCGCATAACAATGAAACTTACAAAGATAAATTACTGTGGCGGTACATTTGCACACACACACATATATATATATATATATATATATACATAAACTTTTCGCTAGAGTCTTTATTATGGGATTTGGGCGTATACTTCTAAAATCAATTAAAAATAAATTTCTACATAGAGTTTTTTATTATTTTTTCAATAGAATAAATCATAAGGATACAGAATATATAAATTCCATTGTTACATGATGCAATGTAACATGCAATAATACACACGAGGAATGGTTCAGTCGTGAAAAAAGACAAACATTTCGCTAGGATCTTTAGTATGGGATTTGGGCGTATACTTGGAAAATCGATTAAAAATAAATTTCTACATAGTTTTTTTATTTTTTTAAATAGGATAAATCATAAGGATTCAGAATATGTAGGTTTCATTGTTACACGACGCAGAGTACAGTCGTGAAAAAAGAAAAACATTTCGCTAGGGTCTTTAGTATGGGATTTGGGCATTTACTTCTAAAATCGATTAAAAATAAATTTTTTTAAATAGTAAAGATCATAAGGATTTAGAATATGTAAGTTTCATTGTTACAAGACGATTGGTCTAGGCGTTAAAATTTAAAAACGCATCAGCTAAGCTAGACATCTTACTATAGGAAAATTTTTCGTGGCTAACTTCATACACCTAGTAGTAGCAGCTTATCATAAACTGACACAAATAGAGTACATGGACAAGCATCTGCTTATTAAAACAGTTCAAGGTTTATTTTATAGCAGCAGCTATTACAAATGTCATAAATAAACAAAATTGTAAATGAATTTCCGTCATATTAAAATTAGTCACGTTATTAGTTTAGTGCTTATCCTTACTTACTGCTAAACTTACCTTACTGATTTGCTTATGTGACGTCTCAATTCAATTATTAGTGGGTGAGTTGTGGAAGTAAGGAACAAAACTATGCAGAGATCACCACTAGGCCTTCGCCTTGGTCTTGGTCCTTGGATCACGCGCGACTTCAGTTGGAACGAAGAGTAATAGTCGATATTTAGGATAAACATAAACAAAATACAAAGATTTATAAAAATTTAAAATTAAATACATGTGCTTAACCAAACGTATTAAATTATTTTTAACAATTAAATAATCTTATTTGTTTTATTTTTTTTTAAATGTAGAATCTGCAGTTCTATCAAAATTCTATAGAATTACAGACAGACCAAATTAGCTAATTATACCAGTAGTGATGGGGTATGATGTAGCCAATCAAATACTTTGTGGGCGTGGTTTCAAATAAAATCAACACCGGCTAGATCTATTTTTAGAAAGTTTGCGTACGTTTCGAAAATATGCCGGACGGCCCGTGTGGCGGATTAATACATAATTCTCGGCTATAATTAACTATAACCAAGATTAAAAGTAAACACTAGTTTAAAAATTATGATAATTAGTATAAGTAATTTATTTAAAATGGGAAAATGTCATATAAAAAAATAAATAATGTAATTATAATTTACGTACGTTTGAGTTTTAAGGAAAAGTTTAAACGAAGGATTTGAAGGAAAAGTTTAAACGAAGGATTTGAAGGAAAAGTTTAAACGACGCAAATACACAATGTTCGCTTACAAATATTCAAATTTCGACGTTGCTTCGAATAAACTACTTTTTTTAACATTTATTTTTTAGTTTTTCTTTATTAAAAATTTGAAATTTTGTTTATTTAAAGAAGTTAACTTAGTTTAATAATTTCCAATTTTCTTACTTCTTGCAAACCGTCCCGAGTTACCGGGCGGAGTTTTAAAATTTTAATGGAATTTTTATTTACAACTGATAGTTTGTTTTTTAAATAAAATTGTATTATAAACTAATTTTATTTATTTTTTATTCATTTCATTCATACGATCATCGTACCTCACCACTCGAATGTAGGACATTTCCCCCCCCCCGGACGTTTCCCCCCCGGACATTTCCCCCCCCCGACAGACCCTAGGACATTTCCCCCCCCCCCCCCCAAGGTAGGACATTTCCCCCCCTGTGGTTATGTAGTAGTTTTTCTAAGAAACACAAACACCTTTTTAAATTATTAAACATTTATTGGTTATTGGTTTGCCAGAGTTAAATATTGTTAAAACGAATAATGTGTCCTAGACCCTCTAGGACATCTTCCAATGTTTTTGTTTTTTCGGCGTGCATCCGTTAGCGAAAAAAAGAGCCGATTCACTCTCTTGGCTGGCAGGGACGTCATTTCAGCAAAACCTTAGGGGGGGCAAGATGTTTTAGGGGCCCACTCAGGGTCCTCTGCGCCTGGGCACAAAACACAAAATCTGCGCCCCCCTGCATAACATCTTTTGATTCTTGCTCCCAAAAAAACCTGATGACGGGGAGGGGGTAGTTGGAGTCACTTTTTAAAAAAGAATTGAAACCCTTGTTTTATTTTTTCTCCCAAAAACCTGATGACCGGGGGAGGTCACATACCATAACATCTGAGTGATCATAAGAGCATTTCCATCTGTCTCTACGAACAAGGCTATAGCTATCAAAATCTGCTGTGAACGGTAATTAATATTGATGAACGAAAGAAGCTATAGTCATTCAATTCGGAAAAAGTTAGTATAATATGTATACTCTGAACCCTATTTCTGTCACCCCCATGATGTCTCCCGGGGCAGCTTGCTTACCCCCTTAGCCACACCTCTTGGCCCAATAAGGCAAGTATCTACTGAATTTTTATGAAATGGATCTAGGCTAATAGTTCATATCTTTTTTTTGTTAACCTAAACAAACTGGGCATTTTAAATTAAGGTAATTCTAATATCTTTATTTGATAATAGTTTATCGTTCTTTATACTACGTGTTTTAAGACTCAAATATTAGTATATGTAATATATATCGAATTATCCTCTCGTGGATCATAATTTGATATTTTTTTATCCGGGTTGGGACTGGCCGCAAAAGTGTTATTATCCGGTCTGCAGAGTGCAGAGAGGAAATCATCAGATTGCGGATTGAAGGAATTCAGGCATGCAAGAATATCACTATTTTCTGAAAATCGTGCGTTCAACTTAGACAAAATGCGATCGATGCATGCATACAAAATCTGTGACCTATCTCGTTCCATTTTGAACTGTTCATAACTTTTTTAACACTTCTCCATCTCAACGTAGACGATCAAGCTTCCTAGTTTCTTTAGCATCTCTTCTCTCTTTTAATTTGTATGGACAACCTACCTGGCCAGGCTATGAATAACGCTAACCATCTTTATAACCGGGACGGCATTTTTCTACATATGGCCGCATCCTATAATTACAAAAGCTTCTATTTTTCTCTTCTCAAATCTCACTAAAAACACCAAAAAATCCTACAGGGGCCCATATATAATAACTATTGGTTCACATAAAAGTCCGAAGCCCAGTCCCCCTAAATTAGGTAGTCGCATAAACGAAACGCGCCTTAGGGCCTAAATGATGTCCTTGAGTTTTGAAAGTAAGGGTCTGAAAGGTGCCCATATAATAACCATGGCCCACTTAAAAGTCAGGAGCCTACATAAAAGTCAGGGAGGGCTACTTAACAGTCAGAGAAGGGCCAGTCAAAAATCAGGAAAAGGCCAGTTAAAAGTTAAGAGGGACCCACTTGAGTGCCGGGGCCCACTTAAGTGCGGGGGACCAATTTATTGTGGTGTCTCACGTGAAAACGGGGTGGATTGGGTGGAAACCACTTAAGTGCGGTGGACCACTCAAGGGCGGGGAGCCCACTTAAGTGCGGGGAACCACTTTAATGCCGGGAAACCCACTGAAAAGTCCGGGAAGGGCCACTTAAGTAAGTAGGGGCCCACCTAGGTACCGGAAGCCCACTTAAGTGCAGAGGCTCACGTAAGACCGAAGCCCACTTAAGTGCGTGGAGCCCACATCAGTGCCGGGGCCCCTTGAGTGCGTAGGGCTCACTTCAGTGCTGGGCCCTTTTAAGTGCGTGGGACCCACTTTAGTGCCGAGTGCTCCCTTAAATACGTGGGGCCATCTTTAGTGCCGGGGGCCTACTGAAATGTCCGGGAAGGGCTATTTAAAAATCAGGAGGGGCCCACTAACTTATGTGCCGGGGGCCCACTTAAGCGCGGGAGACCACTTAAGGTTGGGGGCCCACTTAAGTGCGTTGATCCCACTTTACTGATGGGGCCCACTTTACTGCGTGGGGCCCACCTTTAGTACCGGGGCCCCTTAAGTATGGGAGGCCCACTGAAATCTCCGGGAAGGGCCACTTAAAAATCCGGAGGGCTCACTAACTTAAGTGCGTGGGGCCCACTTTAGTGATGGGGCCCACGGCCCACTTAACTGCGTGGGGCCCTCTTTAATGCGTGGGGCCCACTTAACTGCTGGGGCTCACTTAACTGCGTGGGGCCCACTTAACTGCGTGGGGCCCACTTAACTGCGTGGGGCCCACTTAACTGCGTGGGGCCCACTTAACTGCGTGGGGCCCACTTAACTGCGTGGGGCCCACTTTAGTGCCGGGGGCCCACTGAAAACTCAGGGGGGGGCGATCGCCCCCCCCTGCCCCCCCCCAATTGACGTCCCTGTTGGCTGGTGGTTCTCCTCGAGCATCCCTTAGGATTGAGATGGACGCCATTGCTTCGTCCTAACCCTAACCCTACATTTCTATGGAAAGAACGGCTGAGGTTGACTCCATTGCTTCGTCCTAACCCTAACCCTACATTTATATGCAAAGAACGGCTGAGGTTGACGCCATTGCTTCGTCCTAACCCTAACCCTAACCCTACATTTCTTTGCAAAGAACGGCTGAGGTTGACGCCATTGCTTCGTCCTAACCCTAACCCTAACCCTACATTTATATGCAAAGAACGGCTGAGGTTGACGCCATTGCTTCGTCCTAACCCTAACCCTACATTTCTATGCAAAGAACGGCTGAGGTTGACGCAGTGGCGTAGCCAGGTTTTAGCACCAGGGGGAGCGGTGAGCACATATAAAAGGCCCACTTACCAAAATAAAGAATTTCAATTAAATACATTGCATTTATTACATACGTATTTATTTTCGTATTTCAAAGAGAAATACTGGAACACCCAAAAGGTAGAAAAACAATATTATGTATTGTTTAGTAACAATTATAGTATATTATACAGTTTATATACTTACTCAGTGTAAACTAATTACAACAGTTTTTTTCGTCTGGGCTTCATTCTTGCAAAGTTATCGATTACTTCGTTATAATCCACTTCACTAGCAAACTGTCTTTCGATCGTAATCAAAGCTAAACCTGACAACCTGTCCTCACCAATTGTAGAACGCACGTACGATTTTATGAGTTTCAGTCGGCTGAAGGAACGTTCCGCACCAGCGCTGTTTATTGGCAAGGTCAGAAAAATACGGTACATTGTAAAAAGGCCAGGAAAAATGGAGCACATGTCATTGGCGATCATGAGTTTGAGCACATTGTTGATGGTCATTTCTTCGACACTAGAAATTTTTTTCCTTCTTGATTATACCTAATATTTCCTTGTACATGTCTTAAAATGAAAAAAAACTCTTGCACAATTTCATCTCGACTTTCGATGACATCTGAGTACATGTCTGCTAAAGATTCTAATCTTGTCACATTATCGTCATTGCTAAAATGCTTCGGATCTAAACAACTAAATTTGGAAGCAACATTTTGAAAATGTTCAAATCTTTTAGTTGTGCTATTTATAATGCAATCGAGTGATACTATGTAGGTTTCAACTATGAATTTTTTTCGGGCATCAGATATTACATCATCCTCTGAAATTTCCTCGTGGAATCTCTTTCTTTTCCGAATTCTTTGTTGCTTATACTCCGTTGTAATATCACATTTTTCAGCAAGTTCAGCTGCTTCATTCTCAAGACGTTAAAATTCAGATTCAAATTCATCTCTCTTGTTTTTCATATCGTTTTCAAATAGTTGAATCAAATGAGAAGCTGTTACCAAATCAATACTGCTTTTCTGTAAATATGTGGATAAACTGAAAGCCTTCTCTAACACTTTTTTCCAGAATATTAGAAGAACGAAGAGTCACACAATACAGTCATGTATGATAGAAAATCTGTTACTGCTTATTTGCTGATAATCAATCAACATACCCGGTTGGGATTTTAACAGATTTTTGACAGCCCTAAATTTAATAAAATATTTATTTTAATTCTTGAGAAGGCCAAAAAGGCCCCACTTTTTGGAAAATGGTCTCAGGGGGAGCGGCCGCTCCCCCTGCTCCCCCCCTAGCTACGCCACTGGGTTGACGCCATTGCTTCACCCTAACCCTAACCCGGGGGGGGGAATTGTCCTACCCCGGGGGGGGGGGGGAAACGTCCGGGGGGATAAATGTCCGGGGGGGGGGGAATGTCCGGGGGGGAAATGTCCGATCCTCCACCACTCACAACTACGATGTAAATAGGGCTTGGAAGGGTACTACTTACGTTTTCAAAGTCTCTCAAATTACGATAAATGTTTTTTTTTAAATTAAAATTGGTATTAAATTTGTTTTTTTATGTTATTGTGACAAAATAAAAATAATACGATTATTTTTCGGCACGGGCCGTCCGTGGGAAACCTTACCCTATTTTTTGTGTTACTTTTGCTAATAATTTTTTTTTAAGTTAGTTTACTGTTTACTGTTTAGAACCAACTCGATTTCTTCATTTTCTTCGGAATTTCTGTTATGTGGGTGTATTGAATTTGAGTGCATATTATAACTTAATAGACCTGTATCTTTTATTACCGATGTTTTTTTTATTAAAGCGAATTTTGTTTCCGAGTCTGCTAGCTTCACCCATACATTCACTCTACCTAAGTCCTAATTGTAATCCTGCAGTATAGCGTCCTTTAGACTGGTCTCATTTTTCATGTGCAGGCCTCACAGCAAAACCACTAAAGTGCTGGTACTGTGTAAGATGTAACACGAACTCTTAAAAGAAGTCTTTAATTATATTTTCAATGAGGATTTTGCACCTTTGGCTAGTTTTTATTTTCATTATTCTTTTTTTTAAACTATGTTACATTTTCATCCTTTCTATTAATATCTTCTCTTCCCAGTTGTTACATTTTTATTTCATAAATAATGTTTTGTGTGACCTCAATTCTTTGCATTAGCTCTGCCTTGCTAATTGCTGCCAGTTGCAAACCTAGACAAAAAAAGGATGAAATATCTTGTTTTTTAAATTTGTTGAATAATATTTTTTTCTATTAATTTATCACCTTTTTCTGTTGTTGCTTTTTTTTCACTCGATAAACTCTGATTCGATTAAGCCTGAACAAAGAAGGAGGAGAATTGTCTTGTATATTTAATTAAAAAGGATGAAATATCTTGTTTTTTAAATTTGTTGAATAATATTTTTTTTCTATTAATTTATCACCTTTTTCTGTTGTTGCTTTTTTTTCACTCGATAAACTCTGATTCGATTAAGCCTGAACAAAGAAGGAGGAGAATTGTCTTGTATATTTAATTAATTATTTCTGGATAAAATAAATTTTTAGTTGAAACTTGATTTTTAATCAAGTGTTCAACATACTAAGCTATTTGGTAATAAAAACTGCTATGGTGTAACTCAATCTAAAATTGAAACACATTTTTTGAAATTGCTTTATATCATTTATATGGCTCGAAGTTTGTGACAGTGACTGGTAACTGAATAAAGTTTATTTTACTAAAATTTATTTATAACTACACTATTTTAAGTAGTAGTCACTAACAATTGTTTTTCCTTAACTTCGTTTACTTCTATCAGCACATCTCTAGTAGGCATATCAATCGTTTCTTTTTAGAAAATATTTATTTGGTGTTGTGTTCCTTAATAAAAACTGCTATGGTGTAACTCAATCTAAAATTGAAACACATTTTTTGAAATTGCTTTATATCATTTATATAGCTCGATGTTTGTGACTGGTAACTGAGTAAAGTTTATTTTACTAAAATTATTTTATAACTACACTATTTTAAGTAGTAGTCACTAACAATTGTTTTTCCTTAACTTCGTTTACTTCTATCAGCACATCTCTAGTAGGCATATCAATCGTTTCTTTTTAGCAAATATTTATTTGTTTCTTAAACTATTTTTTAAACAAATATTTATTTGTTTTTTTTAACAAATAATTAAATTTATTTGTTATATTTGCTTTGTGTCTATACCACTACACCAACCAAAGTATAAGAAAACTTGATTTGTCAGTCAAATATTGTCAAATGATGTAAATCTTCACAAAAGTGAATAGTAAAATTTTGGTTGAAAATTATGTTTATTTAAAAAATAAATAAAAGAATAAGTAAATTTTATTGATTCAATTAAAAAAACAGACAAATTAAAACAAACTTGGCTCAGCCCACTTATAGCCCAGATATAAATTAGCCATGAACCCCGTGTGGGACCCATATAGACGTTTTGTTATTGCAAAAGCCCATTCAGCTTATATAGGACCATATACAACCCATATATGTTATCCCTAGCCTAGGAACCCTACATAGTTATCTACTGAACTAATATATCATTACAAAATATTATTAAAAAATGTTGTTTCATACTTGAAAAGTTTTATTTTAATAAATACCTTTAATTTATATCATCATTATTATTTTACAGCACTTTATACTTTTGAAAAATCTTATGTTTCAACTCTCCTCGACCCCTGTTTCATCTTACCTGGGTATGAGGGGAGTTGAAACAAGTTGACTTGTTACGGTTAAGTAGATTTTTCACCACAATATTTAACGTTTATAATTTTTTTATGTTAGCCATTTGCAAGTGTAAAGAATGACCTATCGATTGGTACTAATATCATACGATTTCTGTCTATAGTATTTGGTGTATGACACAAAATGTCAAAATTGTTTCAACTCCCCTCGGTCTCCGCTAATGCATAGTTTCTAGTGATAAGCAAGTAAAACCCTAACATTGTTATTCTCTGCAACAAGAGAAATCTATGACGTTTCACCCGAAAATAAGACATTTCACCCGAAAGACATTTCACTCGAAAGACGTTTCACCCGAATATCTCTTTTGTCTGAACATTGGTTAACTAATTGCTTGGGTGGAGTGCTGGTTGCTGGGGCAGTTATAAAACCAATGAAACCACGATCAATTTAATTTAAATTGATGTAATTTGTTGAAATATAAATTTTCGACAATTTAGGATAGGTACGCAAGGATTAAATATTATAATTAGCATATTAATTAGTACTTCTGACATTGAAATTCAAAAGAATAGAGTCAAATCGAAATTCTATTCAATAGACCGGAAAATGTCTGTGTTTCAATTGATCAGTCTTTTCAAATAAAGCCCGTGACTTTATAACATAATAACAAGTATATTATATTATAATCGAGCATTGACTCCTAGATAGAACTATCTTCTATCTAGGAGTCCATGACTTGTCCTATCAATAGTATATATCAATGGTCCCAAAAGCTATGCAATAAAAGCTTATGAGATTTTTTGCTCATAAAAAGTAAATAATGAGCCAATTTTTAAAAATAATAAATAAAAACCTTCTACTCCATGATACTAATGTTGTGTTAAAATTTCATAGCAACTGGTCCACCATTCTCGAGATTAGCAGCGACACTTTATGGACTTATTTGTATTGATATAGATTTGTTCAAGTAAATATTTTTTGCTATTGCGCATTCTATGCAAAAAGTTTGCAATAGCACTCAAACGATCCTATCTTTGAATTTTATGCTAGCTGGAAAATGAATGTTCTGATGCCACATTTGTGACTGGCACTTTGAGCAAAACTGAAAAGGTTTTCTCAATTCAGAAAATCTGTTAGATTTTTAGTAGAGCTATTATTTCTTGAGTACCTTCCGGCTCTTGAGAATTACTTTGTAGACGTCAGAGATATTCTGAGTACTTATGGTCCGAGTACGAGCACCATGGTTGCGAGTACGAGCACCATGGTTGCGAGTACGAGTACAAGTACCATGGTATTGAGTTATCGAGTACGAGTACTGAGATGTCAAGTACAAATACGAGTACGAGTACAAGGAATTTTCAGCGAGTACTTTTCAAAGTCAACAAAATAATAGTTTATTCTACATAAAAAACTATTACATTTCAGAAAAATTAGTGACGACAGTTTAAGTCCGACATCTTAGCACTATGGGGTTTTAAAATTATTCTGCCATGGCTGAACACACGTTCGACTGGTGAACTTGAAGCTGAAATACTTAAGGCACGAAGTGCTGGGTTATACAGTTTGTCAAGGTAACTGGAATGATTATGCCAAAACGTTAGGGCATCATCCACATCACCAGTGATCCTCCTCTCCAGATATCTAGGCAGGTGTCATCTAACGCCGATGAATATTTGTGATACAACTTTGACTTTTTGGCCAGTGGGGGTGACCCAGATAGTGGCACCAACGTAACAGCAGGTGACTGATGCCAAAGAGAGAATTAGTTGATTCAGCAAAGAATTTAACCAGTTCTGATAACATAGATATGTTATGCTAGAGTTCGGCAAGTATAAACCAAATATTATGCTAAAAATTGTTTAGTAAACAAGCAAACTTTTTTTAGAGGTGTCACATAGGCAAGTACGAGTACAAGTACTTAGTGGAATAACGAGTACGAGTACCAAAGCTTCGAGTACGAGTACTTGAAAACGGTACTCGAGTACGAGTACCAAAGCTTCGAGTACAAGTACGAGTACTTGAAAACGGTACTCGAGTACGAGTACCAAGTACTACATCTCTGGTAGACATTATTCTGACATGACAACGTACCAGTTCTGCCTAAGTTGTATGCATCAATCAATTGCTACAAAATTTTCCAGGCACAAGAAAATGCTAATAAAAAATAAAAACAACTTGCCTGCACTGGGGCTGTGCCACACATTGTTAGATGGGGTTTAAAAAATGGAATCGAATGGTATATTTGGATTTTCTTCGTTTCAACAAATAAAAAAGTTATAAGCCAAAAACGACAATTTTCCGATGAAAATTGCATAAAATCAAGCTTGGCTCTTCTTTGAGAAATTTGATCTTTTTTAACTGCTGCACTGGGAATATCCGAGACGCTTGTTTTTAGACAATTTAATTTCAAATCCAACGATGTAAGTTTCGCTTCTATAAGTTAATAAATAAAAAAGTTAGCGAATAAAACGTCGGACCATGTATACCAATTTCTCTGAGCAAACCGAAACGTAAACAAACGCTGCGATTGGACAATCAAGTCTAGCTCACTGTGGCTAATTATGCTAAATATGCAAAGTGGCTACTCGATAACACCTCCTGCCGAACTGTAAGGAAAATTTTATTTTTAAGAAAAATCTACTAAACTTTAAAAAAATTTTTTTGTATTTGGTACTACATTATATAGAATTCAAAAAAGTGTTTCATATTTGATAAATCTAGCATGTCTATTCAGTAAAAAAGCACCCGTGATTCAAATTCAAAATGATGCCCACAGTTGTGGTATTTTTGTAGAAGTTTTGATTAGAAGACTGGATCATGGGAAAGATCTAAGGGCTTATTTTAATCCGGACAGGGAAAGGGAAAAGTGGTTAAAAGAAATCCTGCTATCATCCAACAACATGACGAACTATTGTTTATATTGCGGGTCCGGTGGAGAGGGTGCAGATGTGGACTGGGTGGAGTGCGAAAAATTTAGAAGGCGGATCACCAAAAATGCACTCTTAATGCTTTCTAAGGAAGAGTTTCAAACGAAACATTTCACATGCTTGCATTGCTTAAATTTTATTAAATAGTTACCTTTTTAACAAAACGTTTATTAAAAAAAATTTTTTTTCGTAAAATTCAGTAAATTTTTATTAAAAATAAAATAATTTTGACGTGCATTCAAATAATAAATAGACATACAAATAATAATATAGAAATAATAATACAAAAGTATTTTAAACATGCACTCACAAATAATTTAGACATATTACCAACAACAACAGAAAGTGTTTTTCCATTCATTAAATAGTATACTTAAAAATGTTTGACATTAGCTCCACATCTATTTACCACTGTATGATGAATGCTTGAAATGATCACATTTTTTCAGTCATAATTTTCTTTATATCTTTAATTGTCCTTTTTAAGTTCCAAACTTGATAATGTTTAGCCTCGAAGAAAAGCAAATCTCCATCACAGTTTACAATTGAACTTAGGTCCTCTTCATACTTTAAAAAAATCATCATTACTATTCTATTTTAATAATATTAATTATAAATAAGCATTATTAATTTATCCCGGCATTTATAGCACTCGGAAGAGCGATACCTTTATTACAACACATATGAACCTAAAACAGTGGATATTCAAGAAATATCAGTCAATTTCGTCAACATCTGCTGAAACTTTGTGATGGATTAATGGCATTAATTTCATATATATTCTAGAGACACTCAATACCTTTTAAATGGCATTTTAGTTATCATTTTTTAATTAGTATTAAAGTATAGGCGATTATTGCTTGAAAACTAAAGAACTGAAAATGCGAAAACTTTGAAATTCAATATTTGGAATCTTCTTAAAAAATAAAAAGATATGTGTTTCACTATTTCTCAAAAAATTAGATTCCAGTATCTTAAATTTGGGATGGAAAACGTTATTTGTTTTAGTATATAACTAAAAATAAAAAGCATTATTTCATTGTTTACATATTTTTGGTTCAATGTGTCTTAATGATAATTCAAAATTTTTTAGGATGTGAGGCTAGCATAATTTTACATTGTACCCTCGCGGCCTAAAATGAGATTTTCATATCAGCTCGATTGGACAACAAGAAATTTGTTAATTTTCATTTCCAAGATCCGTCGGCAAACAAGCCAGCCAGCGTGTAAGCATACAAGCAGGACCAGGGGTGAAGTTAATATAGAAGATTTAAAAATATATCTTCTTATAATAGTCTGAATTTTATGTAAATGTGAACCAGAAATATCTTTTAACCCCTTTTTGTAGACCCAACTACACAAAAGACTTACTCAACCCCACAAACCCCAAAACTTTGATGCATTAGAGATTTGACTGGACTGGGCTTGGCTTTTATATTAGGAATATCAAAACAGACTAGGCCAAGGCTATTGTGTCCAGCTGAGGATTTGTGCCCAGGTACAGTTCAGCACAGACTGTGCCAGGCCTCCACTTTTGTGATTATGAAACAGGCCGGTTTGGTCCTGGAATTTTGTGCCTATAAAACGGGCCAGGCCTAGAATTTTCTGCCTGTTAGAATTGTATCGTTGATTACCAATCTATATACCAGGGATGCACAACCTTTTTGAGGCCGAGGGCCGAATTGTATGTTCTCAGATAGCTCGAGGGCCGGAAAAAATTCACGTTTTATAATAGCAAACTAAATATACTAGTATATGAATTTACGTTAAATATTAACAGCTAATATACAAAAATTGTAAATGAACTACATGTTTTACTACTGTAAGAAAGCATCAAAGTGAGTTACAAAGAAATGAAAATCAGTTTTTTTTATTTTTTTTATTTTGCAATCAACAAAATCTAGCTGAGTCCAATCATGAATAGAAACCATTCTAATGTGATGGTTGCGACTGAATGTTTTTTTTAATTATTTTTTCAATGTTTGGCTCTAGTTCAGTTGTTGCAACCTTTAAAATGGCAGTGAAATTGCCATCAGTCAAGCTCGATCTCTAACTGTTTTTATTCAAATTCATTATAGAAAAAGTCTGCTCACACAAATAAGTACTCCCAAACATTGAAAACAACTTTAAAGCCACGTCCTTTATTCTGTCGTATTTGTTTGGACAAAGATATCTGAAGAAGTTCAAAATGTCATTGTCTTTAAAAGCCGCTTTCAAATCAGATGAACACTGAAGGTCAATGATCTCTAACTGATATTCACCAGGAAATTCGTCCACTGTACAGCCGAAGGGGTCACACATAAAATTAAACAATTCTTTACTTTTCCTGAAGTCTTGAAAACGATTTTCAAATTCTTTCTTTAATGTTGCAATTGACTCATGATGTGGTAAAAATTTACATTGGTATTCCTGCTTAAAAAGTTGGCACGTCTGAAAGTGGACAAGATTCCCTGACTGCAGCTGAGACTGGAAGAACTGGAGTTTCAATTGAAAAGCTTGCAAGTCTTTAAACATATAAAAAATGAATGGACTTTTACCTTGCAGACGTTTATTGACAATAAATCACGAGTAAAATATGACAATGATTAATAATTCTAATAAATAATTATAAACGATACACGACGCAACAAAGCAAAATAAACACAAAAACCGGGAGAACAATGGAAACCGAACAATGAATAGCAATTATAATAATGGCGGCCGACAGAGTTCGATTCTATTTATAATAGCCACCCCTCCAGTTTGTAGGGATGTGCCGCACTAAAAGTCGATAGATGCACTAACAAGTATTATAAAAATAAGTATGTTTCAAATTTTTTGAAAACTAATTTGGCTCGCGGGCCAGATTTATGTGTTTAACAAAATTATCCTGCGGGCCGGACAAAACACGTTGGCGGGCCGGAAGTTGTGCAGCCCTGCTATATACCTTAAACTTTTGGCGCGATTCATGTTATTATTAAGCAGTTGATTAATATCATAAGAACTGTCTCATATTGTCCTTTAGACAAGTGATTGACATTTCCTGGTGGCAGTGTTAAGATCAACTATGGTCAGTGAGATCCAACAAGTTTTGGTGACATCTAACAAGTTTCAGTTAGATCTAACAAGTTTCGGTGAGATCAAACAAGTTTTGGAAGATCAACCAAGGTCGGTGGGATCTTTCGAGGTCGCTGAGATAAACAAGGTCAGTGAGATCTAACAAGTTCGTCAATGAATGTCTTGCAGGAGTTTCAGATACTGCTATTGCTGCTATGCCAAAGATTGTCTCCCTTGAAAAAAGTGTTAGCAGAAAGCGAAAACTTGCCAACCAGAAAGCTCAGATTCCACACGACCGAACTTCAATCGTTATACTGGCAGATCTTCGAACTACGCTTACAGCCAATCCAGAAGAATTTGATATTGCTGACACGAGAGCTGATGATCCCCTTCGTATCATCGTACTGGTAAGCCAAACCGACCTACAATGGCTTTCTCAGTGCAGGACATGACTGGCCGATGGAACATTCCTTCTGCTCTCCAGCAGATGTTCAACCACAATACATCACTCTTGCCAACAATCTATTAATTAACTTTGGAGATAATGATGCCCATCAAAATTTTCTCCAGTATTTCAAAAACACTTGGGATGGTCGACCTTGCCAAAATCCTCTTTATCCTATTGAGATGTAGAATTGTATGCTAATTACAGAGCGTGATCTTCCTAGGACAAACAACAGCGTCAAAAGCTTTCATTGAGTTTTTCAAACTGCTCTCAGCTGTCATCATCCCAATGTTTTTAAATTGCTCAATGCAATTTTGAATGAACAAGTCCGAGTTAATGCTGTTTATCAAAAAATCAATGCAGGAGAGGAGATTCCACTATATTCAAGGATACAATATTTGCAGGCAAATCAAGGACTGCTTAGGATTATCGGCAACTACGAAAAACGGACAGCAGACAATTACCTTGGAGCATGTGCCCACTACATTTATCGTTGATTAACATTTTTATCATTATTTCGTTTAATATTAAAAGATAATAGTTTTGTTTTTAAATAAAAAACTTGTTGAAGTCGTATTTTTTAAAATTCCTTCCTCTATGTATTTTTGTTTTGAAATAAAAAAAACTTTTGAAGTTTCTTTTGTTCTAAATATATTCATCAATGTCTTTGAGTAAAAGTGACAATAAATATTATACACTGATTAATCGGTTTCATGTTAAAACAGAACATGATAAAACAGAAGAAAGTTCATTATTCTTTTCAACTTTTTTGTGATAAACACGCGATCAAATTGTTCCAAGTTAAAATGTCCGGAGATATTTTAACTTATTGTCATATAATTGAAGTTTTATTTGACAATGTAGTTTATAATATTAATTTTAGATTTTTAAACGTCTTTATGTCTGGGTATAACTTGCTCAGCATAGAAGCTGTAGAAATAAATAGATATTTTACATGTGCACATTTTCTATAACCAACTTTGTACCGATAATATATATCTATAAGTCCAAGTCTGAACTATGACTTGGTAGGAACGTAGAAAGTTTCTCAACCGAGACACTGGCATCTGGCACTAATGTTTTTTTTTAATGTGTTTGCAGCATTTGATAAGTGAATTTTCACGGGGAAAAATTATATTGATCAATTAATAAGAAGCCACTCAGGCAGACATAAACACATCACTGAACACTCAAACATAAATTGTCTTAGACAGATACAGACGTTAATCAGTCAAACAAACAGACACTCTCACAAAAATATTGGATCTGTTGTAGAATGATTCATACATTTCCTTTGGATCAATCGATGACAAAGAAGAACATGAAAATTATATAAAACCGATTTTTATATCGCAAAAACTGCAAAAATAATTACGATGTTCTGTTTTATTACAGTTCTGTTTATTCAATGTTCTGTTTCTTCACTGTTCTGTTTTATCGTGTTCTGTTTCATCATGTTCTGTTTTATCGGGTTACCAATTAATCTTACTGGAGTAGCCAGTATCATTATCACCACCACCATAGTCGTTTGCAGCCAGCCATCGTAAGCATCATCACCACCAACATTGTCGTCAAATGATGAATGGCCTCGAAATTAATTACTTATGGGATCAGTTGTCTATGGGAGCAGTTGTTCATGGGATCAGTAGGCACTAACCCCCCCCCACGAGGTAGGACAAGGCAGAGTTGGATTTCACAAACACCTTTTTGAAATATTTAACATTTATTGGTTACATTTAAATATTGTTTAAACGAATAATGTGTCATAGACCCTCTAGGACATCTTCCAAAGGTTTTGTTTTTTTCGGCGGGCATCCGCTAAAGAAAAAAGAGCCGATTGTAGCCCTTCGTTGACGCCATTGCTTCTTCGTGCTGAAGCGCTTCTATGAGCGTCAACAATGAGGGGTTGCGATGACCAACAAGGCTAGAGAACCCACAGTTCCATGACTCGCATATATTATTAAAGTTGCTTCATGAACGTTCCAAAGCGGTGGCGGGACCAATGGCGGCTTCCGACGTAAGCACAGTTTTTGAATTCCAACCCCAGTTTCTGGGCGCTTGACACATCTTATCGTTCCGGAAACATATGTGACATCAAAGTAATTCACTAGATCTTCCAGGCCATCGTCAAGTGGTATTTTTCTACTAAGGTACTGCATCCCATTTTCGACTTCATTCACCGGTAGGTAAGCTAGGGCATCCAACATTCTGCAGAAATGTTTTACTTGGTTGTTTTCTTTATAGGCTTTTGTCAGCCCCAACTCCTGCACCTTCCGCCACGTGCTCTGCGTTAGATGGTAAAAGCAGCCTTCACTTTAACAGCGGAAGCCAAAAACCTCCGTGACGGCATTGATCGCTGCCTGTTTGAAGTCAAAGATCAATTATGAAATAGCGAAATAGAACAATGCATGCTGTCTGAACCCGTTTAAATAGACTTTCTTGGCTCAGAAAACATCATACGAGTAATTGTATGTAATCATTTTTATTGTGGCTTAAGTATTTCCCCTTCAATAAACTTTTTCGTTCTACCTGGCTAAGATTAAAGTGTAGTGGGCAAGCTGAACCCTGATGGACTACAATTAAGATGATAAGAAAAGAAAAACGTGTAGTCATTTTTCTGTTCTTATCAACTTAATCGTAGTCCATCAGGGTTCGGCATGCCCACTACACTTTGATCTCAGCCAAGAGGCCAATTTATATATATTCTCTATATTAGAGAGCACAACAGTAATTTATCAATTAGCTGCCAGGTATGATGTGAACCACCCCAGAACTGACTAGGAAAGCCCAAATGATGTGTTCAGCCGTTGAACCAGGATCTGATAATCAACGGTGTTGAAGGCAACCGACATGTCCAGCATTGACATTAGCACAAAGTTATGACCGTCGATGGATGATAAGATGTCTGACAGAACCTGCGTCAGTGCTGTCTCGGTGAAGTGGAACCTCTAATATGCCGACTGAAATTTGACAGATTAGATATAGGTCTGTAGTTGGCAACATCAGATGGCTCCAAACCTTCCTTCTTTAGTAGAAGAGTGATAACAGCAGACTTGAAAGAATGTGGAAGCATACCGGTTGATACAGAATTGCTGAACAGAAAAGTGATGAAGGGTGCAAAACACTTTAATGAGCAAACAAGCTTTAAAAGTCAATAATAGTAATTGGCCGATATTTTGTGGCAGATTATCAGCCAATTCATTATCAATTTTGTAACTTATCAAAAAGCGAGAAAACAGGAATGCACCTGAAAAAGAACACAATTATTTGCAACAACATATAATATGTTTTTAAACACTTTTTTTAAATAATAATTTATTATTAGGATCAATCATTACATAATTATAAAAAATTATTGCTTAATATAATATATTGTTTAAAGTGATTGATTTTATTATTGCTTACAGTACCACGTTAATATAACACTAGCACAAATTTCTACCAGGTCATTTTTAAACCTGCTCAGTGCATGTTGTGTGTGGGGAGGGGGGGTGCACCTGCTTTGTCACCTTAGAAGGAACGTTGCTTATAGCTTTATTGTTTTATTTCTGAATATCCAAACTGCATGATGATCAATTTGCTTTTTGACATTAATACAGGAAACGTCAAGGCCATTGAGCCACCAATAAATAAAATTAAAATGGAATAAAACTTAGTACAATTAGTTTTATTCACAAAATACTAGTTTGAGAATCACTCCCATGTGTATTTCCAAAGACCGCAAATCGGTACTACCCATGCCTGACCCAAACCTGACCTGAAACTTTGTTGTTTTAAGACCTAAGCTCAGAACTTTAAAAATTGCCAATCCCAACCCAATGTCTGGAAAATTTCAAACCCAAATGCAGTTTTTTGAAAATTGTAACCCTGGACCAAAGAATCAAAATTCAAGAATCTCTACCCAAAAAGTCAAAAAGTGGAACTCCTGACATCTCAATATTTGGCAAATTAACAAGTAATTAAAGTAAGTAACTGAACCTACATTATTCAGGCGAGCTCCAGACAAAGCGTAGGCCTTATTCGTCCACTGCTGTCTTTTCTTGAAAATGGCAATGCTTCTAAGGCTACCATCATCTAAGACTTTAATAATAAGACTTAGTAATAGATGTGAAATTTTAAATAAATGACCTTAGCAACCGAAACTATTCGGCTTAATAATTAACCAAGATTCAGTAAATAACGTATTAGGTGTAACTCCATTTTTAAGTTTAGCAACATTTAAAGCAATGTTCACAGATTTTCACGCGAAGTGTCTAATTTCCTCTAATATTTTATATAATTCAACGAATCTTCTTTTATTGGTTATGATTATGAACTGGCCAAATAGAAGTTATTAAACCAAAGTACATAGTATTGTAAGCATGAATAGTATACAGGAATGCAATATACTGTATACTGGAATGAAAGAGAACAGCATCACATCTTTTTTGCTTTGATGGCTGCAAAATCCCTCAAGATTTCATCATCATCGAGTTTTTCAGCAGCTTTTTTTTTTATGGAAAGAATAGCCAAATTTGTAAGTCGCTTCTGAGTCATGGTTGATCGGAAAAACGTTTTTATAAGCTTTAGCTTAGAGAAGCTGCATTTGCAACTTGACACGGACTCACCAATCGTAAGGAAAATGCAAAGAAGAATAGTGAGATTCGGTAAGCATTCAATAAGAGTCCACTTCACAATCCACTGCAGCATCTCCCAAGATCCAAACTGTGAAACGTCTTCTCCCGTTATGCCGGAAAAGCTCTTTGCATGTTTTCGAAATCGTTTTATATCTTAAAGCAAGTCAGTCGCATTTACATCTGTATAGGTATTTGTCACGCAATTAACATTCTCCTTCATGGCAGAATTATTATTTACGTCTAGAAAATAGGCTGCTTTCAGAAAGCCAAAGTGAATGTTAAGATTGCAGAGCTCTTGCGTACGTCTGGAAATTTCGGCTGTGAGTCGATCCATCACTTCAAGATGTTCTATTCGCATTTCCTGTTGCATAGTCAGTCCTATATCTGTTGTTTCTTTTCCAGGCAAGCGTTTCTTTTTCCTTATTCGTCTTTCCATGGGAATATTCATTTCCTCACAAAACGCAACAGAGCCTCTAAAACAACAGGATCTCTCTCTTCGGCCAGGAAAGACAAGAGCGACTGCATCTTTGATGCACAGACATCAAATCCTAGGCCACGAGTTTGTAAGTACTTCTGTGAGTCGTTAATCTCATTCAGTACTCGCACCCAGAAATGAAGATACGCAACGAAATTGTAGGTCAGAATAGTTGATAAAAATCACCAGGCATCCCCTCTTGTCTCCATGTTCTCTGACTGGCCATCACGGAGTTCCTCCACGGCTCTGATCACTTTTTCTAATTTACTATGAAGAACAGCAACAGCATCATATCTTGCACTCTACCGAGTATCGGAAGGACATTTAACAGTCACTGTAATATTATTCTTCAAGATGTCCCATCTGTGAGTAGATGCTGAAAAGAAAACAAAAACCTTTTCAACCGTGCCAAAGAAGGTAGAAGCATTTGTAGTAAGGCAGGCAGAATGGACACCTGTGATTAAGCGATTATTGCACAGGATGAAGCAGTCGTTTTTGCAGATAGACGGTGTGGGTTTCATAGTGGGCATATGTGAGAGTGTAAATATGGGGCATGGCTATAACGTTCTCTAATAATGATGAAAGGAAGTGCGTTAACAGCCGTAAACTCTCTAAGCATAGAAATTAGTTTGAATAACTGTATTTGCATGGAATACAGTGAGTCTAAGATGAATGATTTTAGTTGTGTGGAAAAATTCAACTCTTTTAAAATATTTCCTCCATTTTTATAAAAAGGTCGAGTCACTTTTTTTTAAGATTTTAATTTTTCCGCCCCCTCGAGTGCCGCCTGGGGCATTTGCCCCGTCTGCCCCCCATTTCTACGCCACTGCATTTTGTATATATATATATATATATATATATATATATATATATATATATATATATATATATATATATATATATATATATATATATATATATGAACATGTTAATAGATATATATGTTTGCTTTCCTGTTCCCGCTTGCTCTCCCACTCCCGGTCGCTTTCCCGATTCTGGTCGCTTTCTTAATCATATGTAATAACGCGCAATCGGTCACATTATGCAAGACTGGGAAGCTAGGGATGGACTTCTTAATATTAAGAAGTCCATTAGCAAGTAATGCCTGTTACGCAATTGTAAACAGTGCTTCGAAAACTTATGCAATGATCATGTATAGGCACTTTTGGCCCGGAAGGTTTTTTGGCCCCCTGAGCCGGAGGATCGGAGGAGTCCAAACCTTCTCAACTTTTTCCCTGTCTTAACTTTCCAGGCCAAAAGTTCCTATGTACGACCATCAAAGGTAATTGCATAATAAAATTCAAATTTTGTTTATGTAACAACGTTTGAAGGCTTCAAGCAACTTTTAGCAAATCTATTTTACGTTTTATTGGCTAAAATAAGTTATGAAAGAGTGGAAAAGAAAAAATGAGCGCAAGCGGGAACGGAAACGGGAGAACAAGCGGGAACAGAAATGGGAGAGCAAGCGGGGAAGGAAACGGGAGCAAGAGAGAAAAATGATAAAAAACCTCTGAAAACCCTGAGCAACGCCGGGTAACCCCGCTAGTATATATATAAATCGCATGTCATAGTGTTTGACTTCAAACTCCTCCGAAACGGCTGAACCGATTTTTATGAATTTTTTTGTACATTTGGTAGGTCTGAGGATAGGTTGTAGGCTATTTAGAATATTTTTAAAAAATTATTTTAAAAAGTTATAATGGAAAAACAAAGAGTTGCAATTATGTCATTATCATAGGAAAATGCAACAGATAGAAGTGCATATATATATATATATATATATATATATATATATATATAGTTATAATATCGATAACTATACTAAGGTTCTTTTGAAATGATCCAAAATTTATTAGAAGAAATACACACTTAATCAAAAACTTGTGTCTTAGTAACTGTAATTAAGACTGGTTGATTGAAGTTATGTAATCGCTCAACTCTATATTTTTTTATATCTTTCTTAGTTCATAAAATCTTTTGAGGTTTATCAGCTTTGATAGAAAATTATAAACCGTAGATATAAATATATATATATAAGTAACTAAGTAGACCATTTAGAATATTTTTTAAAATTATTTTAAAAAGTTATTTTGGAAAAACAAAGGACAAACAGAAAGACAAACAAACAATTATATATATATATATATGTCTCAACTTCAGACTCGAACCCGCGACTGTCGGATCGGCAACATTTATATTTATATATATAATTGTTTATTTGTCTTTCTGTTTGTCCTTTGTTTTTCCAAAATAACTAATTGTTTCCGAACAATACCGAGCGCTTCCGGATGATCCCGAACTACCCCGAAAACTTCCGAATAGCTATCGAGCATTTTTATTTGCTTTAAAGACAATCTTTTGGATAAAAACAAAATTGTTAAGATTTTCCAGAGCGATGTCGGACTATCGGGCATTCCGGACTATTGGATGCCAGACTAATGGACTTCTACAGTATATATATATATATATATATATATATATATATATATATATATATATATATATTTAATTATTTTCCAATTTTTAAAGTGCTTTAAAATCAGACAAAATATTATAACAAGTAACAAGCACTCAATACCAGTGTTGTTCGGTAACGAAGTACATCCGACGTACTTTTTGCCTGTTACGGAGTACAGATTATTTTCAGTACTTTTACTTGTAACGAAGTAATATTTTCGGACTTACTTTTACTTCGTTACTTTTCAAGGACAGAGCGTTACAAAGTACTGTAAAAAATTAAAAAACGACAAAGTTTAAATTGATGCATTATTAATTATCTATGATTACTAAGATTTTCGCGGTCATACTTGTTTTGGTTCGACATTACTATGGAATCTTCAGAAGAGGTGAACGTGAACAGTGGCGGCGAAGATAGGCGGAACAACAATGAACTTAATAAAGAACACCCATGGCCATATTTAGTCAAAATGTCCAGATTTGAATCGATGGAAGTTAAAACGTTCAGGTTCACATACTTGCTGTGCAAACCTAAAGGTTTTTAGACCTAAAGCAACTACGTGTTCATTATTCCACAATTATCGGTTGAACTTGAAGTAACACGTGAGTCTGGATTATATCGTTTATCAGAATCCGATGGTAAGGAAGAAGACAGTTTCTTCGATCGCAAAAAGTCAACTGTGTCTGACGATGAAGTTCTTATGCAGTATCTCCAGAACCGATCAGATGACATGAACATCATTGCTGGAAAGAGAGCTTAAAGAAAATCTTTATCAAGTTGATTAATTAGCATTTGAAAGACAATAGAATTACGATAAAATAAAGTTAGATGATTGATGAATGATCATTACAAAAGCAGCTTCAGTACTTTTACTTTTTACCTTAAAAGTAACTTTAAAGTGCTGTTACTTTTTACTTTTAATTAAGTACATTTTTTAGCAAACACTTTTACTTAAGTAGCTTTTTGAGGCGTTACTTGTACTTTTACTTAAGTACTGAAAAACAGTACTTTTTCCAACACTGCTCAATACCAAGTCAGCAAGCTAAAACAGTCACACAAATGATAAATGTTTAAATTGTCAGATTAAAGGATAGGTGAGTGAGGTGAGTTCTCAAGGATGTTGAAAAGTTGCTGTAGGTCGAATGTTCTCTGACTCCCAACATGGAAGTACCGGTCTCCGAACTTTGCGAGAAGGGATCTGGGGGTGATGAGAGTAGGAAGATCAGCTGATCTGAGAGATGATCTCCTTTGAACTGTATTTGAAGTGACCAGCAAAATTCCGATTAATCGAAGTCGGCAATATTAGGTTAACCGATGCCAACCTTTTCATATTTTTATTATACTGTCTTACATGTTTTATCTTGTGCTTTAAATTTGAATATTCTATTGATGATATTGAAACGGCGCATACATTTTGTTTTTTGAAGTTGATAAGTAGTACGAAGTGTGGGTGGGTTATTAAACCAGGAAATGGTATTTATGCGTAAAGGGCTTAATGTCTCGTTAAATTAAACAACGGTTGTTAAATACGGTCTCTGCTGTTACTTCAATTGCTATAAAGTAATCAAATCAAACATTTGTGAATCCAATTCTGTGATATAAATTTCGTCTACTGTCAACTACTATAATTAATTTAAATATTATTAAATTGATTCAAAATGGTGCAAAGAAGTAAAATTTGGGAACTTTTTAAAATCAATGTGATTGATGAATCGAGGGCCAACTGTTTAGTTTGCAATAAAAAACTAAAACGAAGCACATATTCCATGACGCTCGCTTCCAGAACAATCGTCAAAAGTTTTCGTTGATTTGATTTTTTTCATATTAGATATTTCTGAATAATAGGACCGAAACCGGAAACGGCAAATTTTGGTACCAGAAATAGGCAAAAATCGAAATCAGTTACTCGCTATTATATAACACGTAATTAATCATGTATTTTTCACTTAATATTTTGCAGAAATTCTAGTTTAATAAAGTCATATTGAGCCGATAATGCCCAACTCACTACATCAGTTTTTGATTTTTTTTCAGCCCACATGTTTTTATATTTGCCCACTTAATCCCCCATCCTTAGAGGGAACAATGGCACCCAGTCAGGTTTATTGATTTCAGAACAGGAGGGATTTTGTTATTTATTAAACTAACATATAGCAAGACAGGTCTTGCTCAAGAGCGAGAAAGGGTCCTTGCAAAAGCAGCCATTTATAGGTGCCAACTCCTTTAACAATGCGAGTGAACTCCTTGCTTAAGGGAGTTAGTTACGCTGGTGACGCTCGAACTGCCGACCTAACGATCAACAGGCAAACGCTCAACCGCTCTGCCACTAGTGCTTCTGGTTATTAGGACAGGAATTATCAAAGAAAAAAACTTTTAATGTCGATGGAATTTATTAATTATAATTTTAATAGGAAACTACTGATTAATTTTTTGCAAAACCAAAATGTTTAAAGTTTAAATTTTAAAATAAAATTATCTTCTCACCCTAATAACCTAAATCTCTAAATTTGTACTCACTTCCAGGTTCATGCAAACAATGCAAGACACTGCCGTGACCTTGGTCTTCTTCATGTATAATTGAGGGGCCTATCTCAATCTGAATTTGAGAAAAGTCCATTAATTCATAATATATATATTAAGGGTGGCCCTTAAAATTTTTTTTGAAATGTCTATCTAAAACCCTCTCAAATTGTTCCATTTTTTATGCTTGAACAATATTTAGGGGTGGCCCTGGGAGTTTAATTTTTTAAATGCTGACTTAAAAGTGCAATGCAAAAAATTATGAAATTTTTAGTGCAATTGTAAAATCAAGTAATATCAATAACTAGTGGTTTTGCCCATCCCAAAGACGGATGTTTTAAAATTACGATGAGCTTTGGATACATTTTTTGGATTAAAATAAGTTTATTAATTATTTTGTAATTTATTTATTTATGTATTTCTTTATTTATATATGTACTTCTTTATTTATTTAAAACATTACAATGAAAAAATTGTTTTATCGTTCGTATGCATTTCAAAACAAATGAAAAGAAATAAAATAGATTAAAATATTAATAATTTCTTATATTTTGAATTAATTCAAGTAAGATAAATATTTTTTAATTTATTTAATTATTTAATTATATAAAAATATATAAGAAAATGTATTTATATAATTATTTATTATATATAAATTAATTTGCCATAGATAGCAAATCGTCACACAAAAACGTCTTACACAGACATCTTACACAGACATGGGCTATTATATATAGTAATTATTCCTGTACAAAAAGCAAGTAATTCATAGCCATTTCAACAATAAAAAATTAAAAAAAGGTGTTTGAACTTTTATGAAATATCCCAAAAATCTGTTTTCTATTGATTCTAGTTTTAAAAAAATGATTTTCATGTGGAAAAAGTTGTTTCCATGGTTAACACAAAAATCAGTAGTTATTATTTAGTACATTACAGCATTATGTTACAAATTTATTTGACCAACTTATAAAGCTGAATTCGTGGTGTTCAGTTGCCATCTTACCAGCAAGCATTAGGACACTTTCATGAGCTACATAATGAAAAGAAAAAAGAACAGTTTGTGGTGCAAGTCAATCTACAATCCAGGTTACATCTTCCAGTTTGTTCTTTTCAGTTTTTAATCTTTAAACTGGAAAAAATGTTAACCGACTGGAAAGATCTACAGAAACACAAGACTCAGACTTCTCTGGGTCACAAAAACAAGGAGAACTTTGTAAAAAAAGTTGTAAGATCTTTTTATATTGCTCATACCCATGCTCTACAGCTCATCGCCACCCAAGAAGAATGAGATTTCTTTCATTTTCAGAGACAAAAGAGATGTCTAGGATTAATTGGTCCCGTGACATGACTCGGTGACTTAAAAATCAGCGAGATAAAAAATGTTGGGAGGCAAATGCTAATAGAAGAATGCACACATGAGGAGATCAAAGTTTCAGCAAGTCAGATTCTTCTTAAGTCAGAATCATCAACAGCATCAAGTAATGTAGAAGAGAATGAAGATCAAGATCTAGTTTAAACTAAAGTGATGTTGATGGTGTATTAGAGATGAATAGAGCAAAAATTAACATTATGACTCCTGGACTTGGTTTAGCTCTAAACTGAACTAGGATTTTTTTAGGAATGCAGCATTTGTTATCAGCAAAGTTGCATACAGCATTGTGTGCATTAATCAAATAAGATTATGCCAACAAGTCACAAAAAATTGAAAATCGGAAATCAGAACTTGATCGTTGATTGGGATGGAAAATTAATGAAAGATTTAACTTCATAAGAGCACATAGATGGTCTTACAATTCCAGTTTACAGAATTGGTGTTAAACAGCTGCTTAGAGTGGCAAAGCCACTCTGGAACAGAAAAATGAACTCTTCTTAACTTTTTATAAAGGCTGTGTTTATACGAGCACCTGTTCTGACCCGAAAACATTTTTCAGTCCAAGTCCCCATTACCTCTATGCTCATCCAACCTTTTTTGTTGCAGACAATAAAAATGCCGGAAGGAAGCTTTTCTCGAGGCATGGTGATTCTCTTTAAAATCACCATTGGTTTGAGTTTGTTGCCGCTAGCTGTACAAGCTAAAATGACTATGAATGCCGTTGTAGTTATGGCAAGTTTTGACGCCAACTTCAGCAACAGAACGGGTAGCAGGAATATCAAATGTCATCGGAACTTCATCCATGTTTATGACCTCATCTGCAGTTAGGTTTAGTAGATTAATTTCTTTGTGCACAAATTCCCTAAAATCTTCTAGCTTCTTCTTCCACTCATCTGGCAGACGCTGACCGTTGTACATGCCCTGACCGATAATCTGTTATGGCGCATAAACTTGTAAACCCAGTTATACGACAACCACTGAAATCGTCTCGAGAGAAAGCAAACGAGCTTTAGCTTTGATAGCAACTGTTGATACGGCTCGATTGCTGTCTCGCTGTGCTATAACCCATATAGCCAAATTTTTTTTTCCAAAGTTGGCCATTTCAGTTTCCCTCCTTGACGTGCTCTTTTCCGAGGATTCATTTTCTCCAATTCTTGTTCGGATTTTCTCCAATCCCGAACTGAAGTCTCCCAAACATTGAATTCACGACCAGCTGTGCCATTTCCAATTTCTTTTGCACATTTGATCCCTTGTAGCTTGAAGTCAGCAGTGTGTAATTTTCGTTTAGGAGCCATCGTAGGGTTTAGATTTTTTATAATAATTTAAAATTAACTTGGATAATAATATACCCAGAAATGTGACTATGGTTGCTATAGGCTATGCAGTCGCACAGTTAAAAAACGTATGCATTTGAGATGAGCCGTTTTTTGCGTGCGAATATCTCGGTGCCGGCGATGTTACGATTTTGTTTATATCTGGATAATTCATGCGTCTATATAGTCTTTGGTTACATCAAGGAACGCGTAAGAAGTGCGGGCTTTTAACGAGACCAATGAATACGCTTGTACACGCCAATTTGACCTAGATATTGTTTCGGAAAGTCGGGTCCGTAGAGTGCGCAGTATATGCCCGTGCGCGCTATGTGTTAATTCTTTTACACAAAACTTATTTCTGCGCGGTATAAGGTAGTGCGCATTATGCAAGGGTGCGCGTTATATGCGCTAAAATACGGTACATGCTTAGATTAGTAAACTCGGACTTAGATGCGAAATATCGATCGCCAGAGCTTTGTGGCCGGTTGTCAAACGATTTTATTAGTCGCTAGATGGCAGGAATTAATTTGATTTGATTAATTTTAATTGATTTAAGGCCTAATTCATGTCGGAAACATTAAATTCATGTATTGTCATACAGAATAAAGCTTTCCTGAAAGTTTTAGAGCTCTAGGTGGTCGAAAAGTGGGAAAGCGGGGAAGGAAACGGGAGCGTGAGAGAAAAACGATAAAAAACCTCTAAAAAGCCTGGGCAACGCCAGGCACCGTGCTAGTATATATATATAGTAAACTTAAGTACGGTTGATTCCTCTAAAGCAATCCTCAATCACATTATTGTAATATAAAAGTTTGTATACAATGAAACAGATGATAGTCCCTATTATCTGCCATATTATGTCTTATTCAATATTTATTGCACACCCTGTTCCCATCAGCAATAAAATTAGTAATATAAAACATATAAATGAATAAGATTGCAGGATTTATTCTATACCTAGATATTGTAATATCTATGATTCCATATTATTTAATAATGTTTCACTGTAATATTGTTTGCAGCAATAATTATGTAAACTTGAGATTTCAGTTTTTTTTGCCCTGGGTTCTATAAAAAGAGTATAAATTTTGAAAAAAGTAAATGAAAACTAAATTGAATACTAACACCTCTCTTAAAACTTTTATGAGCTGCGTTGATGACGTTTACTGTTAGTCTGAAAATATATTTTAAAAGTCTTAGAAAACTTCAACAACAAATCAACACACTGTAATGTAGTGTAACGTTGACAGCTCAGTGGAATGATTTTTAAAGTCAAATAACAGTTACCATTATAATTACTTAATAAGTTGCAATTTATACTTTGTTTGATTTTAGAAACGAAGCTCATGTTGTTCTAACAACCAGTGTTCGATAAATTTCTTTGAGCATGGTCTTCCTTGAAAAAGTGGAACAATTCAGTAATTGTCAAATAAGATTTTGCTTTCAGGTTGCATTTTCTTATTTGACGAATTGGGGCAACATAACTTTTCGTAGACAAATGTGAATAGTCACATTTTTTTCTGGTTATATACTTTTATTTCAGTCGAATCGTTTCAATCTTTTGTGTCGACCATCGCTTCACTGGCCACAATGTATATACTTTTCTGCTTGATATTTGTCGATTGTTTTGCTGGTGGCTCCATAAGTTGATACTAAAAACGCAATATATATATATATATTGTTTATTTGTCTTTATGTTTGTCTTTCTGTTTGTCCTTTGTTTTTCCAAAATAACTTTTAAAAATAATTTTAAACAAGTAAATTAAAAACGAATTTTTAAAACCAATGCTCTTATATGTAATTAAAACACAAATTTTGCAATCAATTTTTTCTTATATTACTCTTTTATTTTATGTTAAAGTCGAAATATCTTAATTATATCGAAATATCGAAATTAATTAAAATTATCTAAATTAATTGACTTATTGTAAAACTAATAATTGAATATTGCATTGTCTTCTATTTTGAGCATGTATGCAAAATTTGAAAAAATCTATCATCAGGAAGTGACTCAAAAATTGATTGCAAGATTTGAAACAGACAGAGAAACAAACAGACAGACAGAGAAACAGAGACGACGAGTTAATAAAAGCATTGGTAATAATAATAAAAATATCATCAAAAAGCATCGAATTTAAATATCTCAAGTATTATCATGAAAATTTCGTACACGCTTGAAAATCGCGGTCAGTGAGTGTGGTTCGTGTTAACTTGGTAAAATAGTCTGCCAGTCGGTTAGCGTTTTGTGGTCAAGAAAACCCTCAAGAAAACCCTCAAGAAACCCCTCGATAAAATCCTCAAGAAAATTAACTAAATTAATTGACTTATTGTAAAACTAATAATTGAATATTGCATTGTCTTCTATCTTGAGCATGTATGCAAAATTTGAAAAAAATCTATCATCAGGAAGTGACTCAAAAATTGATTGCAAGATTTGAAACAGACAGAGAAACAGACAGACAGAGAAACAGAGCCGACGAGTTAATAAAAGCATTGGTAAAAATATTTTAAATAGCCTACTTAGTTACTTATATATATATATATATATTTATATCTACATCTATATATATATAACGTATGCAATCTGTATGCACTGCACTATAGGTTAATACTGAATAGTAAATGCATTCTTTCTTTCACACAAACGCAACACACACGCTAACATTTTAAAAAGCACAGATTCATAATTTGGGAAGCACGGATTTTGAAACGTCCATGAGTGAGGCTATTTTTAGGCCCTGTCAAAATCCACTCAGTCTAATACATAGCTACAAACCATAGACAAATGAAGCTTATAAAAATGTAACAACTAACCTATTTGTTTTATCAGGATTGTAGACAATGAGAGGACCACAAGTTGTTGGTGTCCCACTATCGGTTTCATCGTAACGAACTTTATAATCCTTACGTTTTTGCAAGAAGTATTTATTATGCTTGGTATTAACTGCAACAAATAGAAAACATTATAACCATAATAATTGTAAGAAAATAATGCTAAATAATCTATCAACATAAATAATTTCTTATGTATGTATGTATGTATGTATGTATGTATGTATGTATGTATGTATGCAGTTGAATTTCGCTTGTAGTTTTGCTCGTGGTGGCAGTTTCCCCGAATTCGAATTTAGAATATTTTTGATAGAGGTTCTTAGGTCGATTTTCTCAGATACAAAGATAAGTGTTATTTTTTATCTTACAATTAATGTAATGATTCTTGTTAAAAATAAAACTAACTTTGCTTAAGCACGTTTTGTGAAAGGCGCAGGGGCGATAAGCTTTGTATTATCGCTCAACCTGATATTTCACAAATTAAACTAGTGTATGATACTTCCTATAAAAATTGTTAATTATGCCTCCTAAAGCTAACAAGTATAGGAAAACACGAGTTTTTCAACACAAACATTGATTTCAAATACACTCGATTTAGGAATACAAAAGATGTTCAAATTAAGTTGTTATTGTTTTTTCAATTGAATCATGTATTGTCATCCAATATAAAGCTATGCTGAAAGTTTCAGCTTCCTAGCTAGTCAAAAAGCTGCTTAAATTTCACTTGCAAGATTTGTGTACATAGAAGGCCACACATACACACACACACACAGATTGTAACCTAAATAAAAGTCTAAAAGTTTGTAAAGAAAAGAAATTTGCTTAGAAAACCCAACTCCTGCTGAGATGTGGTATATGCCATGTATCTCATGCAAAGTTAATAAATAAATAAACTAGAAAGTTATGGTGTAAATGGAGGCTTAATTAATTAGATTAAAAATTATTGAACAAATAGAACAAGTAGTGTTAGGGTTAATAATCATACATCTAATAGATTTCTAGTTCCAAGTAGGGTAACTCAAGGCAGTGTCTTAGGACCATTACCTAACATAATTTATGTCAACGATATGTTTGATATAGTTAAGAATAACTCGGCAGAGCTGTTTATGTATGCTGATGACAATAAAATATTTAAAACAATAAAGACCAGTGATGATCGAATGATATTGCAGAGCTGTTTGAAAGCCTTAGGAGATTAGAGCAAAAAATGGGAAATTAAGCTAAATGCTGGTAAATGTGTTGCTGTGAGATATGGATGCCAAGTAGAAGATTGTTGGTTATATAATATAGAAGGAGTGAAACACCATTTTTGTGATAAAATAAAAGATTTATGAGTTATATTTCAGAGTTCACTAATATTTGTAGATCACATTTATGAAGTAATTAATATAAGTTTTTCATTGTTAGGTTTAATTTCACAAAATTTTAAAAATTTTGACAAAAGATTCTTTTATATTAATTTATAAAGCTTTGGTTAGATCCAGATTGTGGAGTATGCAGTCAGTGTGTGATCATTCTAATTCCTTTTTTTAGGACATAATTTCTACTTCTCATTCTAATTCCATTTTCTATTAAAAAATAATTTCTACTTTTAATTATAATTCCATTGTTGTCAAAACCAACCGTTACTATCGGATGCGACTGAACAATGATAGTGATGAAGATGTCAAAGTCATCTAACAACAGATTTTCGGGATCGCCTTCTACGAAGAAGCGAAAAACTTTAGTGAATTCTAAGCCGGAGTCAGAGACAAGGAAGTGGACTAAGAACGATCTACCCGGATTCTGCAGCAGAAGCGTTCGATTCAAGTCAAAGGTTGCGGCCCGTGGATGAAGAATGGACTCCTACCATTTGGTTTGAACAATTCTTTTCAGAGGATGTGATACAGCTGATGGTAAACGGAAGTATTTCCTATGCCAAATTCCGAGGTAATCACCAGTTCACAGTCGAAGGAAATGACATCCGGGCGTCCCTGGCTGTGCTGATGTTATCTGGGTATGTTGCGCTTCCTAGGCGCCGTATGTATTGGGAACAAGCTGAGGATTGTCGTAACCATGTGGCAGCAGTCTTGATGACCCGTGACCGGTTCGATGAGATGAGATATTTTCACCTGGCAGACAACAACCATTTGGACAAAGATGACAAGTTCGCCAAATTGCGGCTGCTTTTTGACATTCTCATCGGTCTTTCTTGAAAATGTTTTGTCACGAGACTCACCTATCGATTGACGAGTCGATGGTACTGTACTTCAGTCACCACGGGTGTAAGCAGTTTATCCGTGGCAAACCAATTAGATTTGGTTACAAGATGTGGTGTCTCAATAGTACCCTAGGTTACCTTGTACAGTTCAAAACCTACCAGGGAAAGGGTTCAGTGATAAACCAGGAACTAGGATTAGGAGGTTCTGCCGTTGTTGACCTAATCAACAGTCTACCTAAAGGACCGATTTACAAGTTGTTTTTCGACAACTTCTTTACGTCGCTTCACCTGCTGGACCACCTGACTGAGCATGGCTTTGGAGCTACTGGAACTCTGAGAGCAAACCGTACTGACACGAATACAATAGAAAAGGAATAAACAATCTCGTAGCGACAAAGGCATGTTAAAAGGAAGTACCATAGAACGAAATTAATTTTTATTTTGGTTTTAATAATTTTTGTTTTTATTTCGTTTTAACAAATTATTTTTTATTTCTATTTCTATTTCGTTTCAAAAAAAAAAATTTTTTATTTCTATTTCTTTTTCGAAAATTTTTTTTTTTATTTCTATTTTGTTCTAACTAACAAATTTTTATTTTTATTTCAATTTCGTTTTGACTTTCTATTCTAGTTTTCATTTCAGTTTTCGTTAACAAGAATTAATAATTATCGTTTTAATTTCTATTACCGTTAACGAAATAATCACTGACATATAGCAACTTGATTTAATCAATCACGTCAAGTTTTATCAGATTGACATTATTATTACTGGGTGCAAACGATGCTATTGCTATTAATGATAGAGATGATAGCATACATTTAAGTCCTATCACTATTCCTATCATAAATGTGCAATGATGTATGTATGTATGTCCCCCGATTAGCATCTGCAGCTCTAAAAGAACTCAAGATGATAGATTTTGAGAAGCTAAACACGATTTGTTAATCTACCTTAAGGTTAAAATGTTTAAATCAAAAGTTATTAGCCGTGAAAGTTTGGCAGTTAACATAAACAAAATACTCCCTTATGACACTCTGCCAGAAACTAGCCTTAGAAATAAACTGAATAAAAATTGTAATAATAATAATCTTCGTTTGAAAATGTTGCCATAAATATTCTTTGTGTGCGGTCGAAGCGGGCGTTAAGTCTAAAATGTTGTTTTTAATATCTTTAATTGTGCATTTTTGTTTAATATGTATCCATTGAAAAATTTTGGTGACTTCTTCAACTGAGCTTCTTCATCGACCGATGACTGCGTTTCATAACCGAAGTAGAACATGTACCGTTCGGCTGAAAAATTATTTTTTTCTTAGGCAGTTTTTTTTGTAGGCGGTTTTTGTTAATCTCAGCCATTCAAAAAGAATGGCCAAAGTCCAAAATCATCTGTGGAGAGAACGCTGGCAATGTTGTTTTTGAGACTCGGGTGGGAATCGAATGCCACAAGAACTTGCCAGTTTCTTTCAACCTGGTTCGCTTTAACTTTGCAAAGAGTTTAGACAAATTTAGAAAACAATTGTTAGATAAAATTAAAGTGCAACTTGAAAACTACGATTGTTTTTTGCATGGGCAACTCTAATTGGAGACAATGTGTCAAGTAAAAAACCACTGGAACCGTGGGACGTGTTGGTCTAGTGGTATAGATACCGGCTTTGAGAGTCGTAGGACCCGGGTCTATGTAAATAGCGTGTTCTTCGAAGTTTCCGATTCCAAAGGAACCTTCGTAAGCGCCTCTTACTTTATCTGGCGCTATATAAATATATATAAATAAATTCATTCATAAACACGCTTCGCGCGCAAGCCGTGCATACAGTGCTAGATTTTTTAAACCACTTTAGCATTTAAATGTCTTTGTCAGTGTCACCGACTCAAATTCAACAACAGAAGACAATAAATCGTTAGGAAGTTTATTAAGATAGCAATAAAAAATATTAGATGTATTAATAATTAATTAAAGTATATTCAAATAATTATATTTAGGTATATATATTATATAAATATATATAATATAATTATATTTAGATATGCCAATTAAAATGTTAAGAAATTGTCTTTAATTCCATGGTCCGTAGTCGGAGATTTAGCATTATTAATTTTGTAAAGTTTGTAAGTCATAAGTTTCATATTTTTCTAATTTTCATTTATCTCTTATTAATTATTTTTAAACTAGATCAATTTTTTATAAATATTTTCAAACCTACCACTAAAATTATAAGATTGCTGCTATTGCCACGGCGGTTTGCCGTGGTTGCAATCGGGAAAATTGCTACTGTACCGACAAAATTAAACTCTAGCCCTACCCCTAACTCTTTAGAAAATATGCACAACTTTAATAATTAATCGAAGAATCAATTGTTTCGGCAAAACCGCCGGAACAACAGCACTTTTACGGTCGCTGATATTGCCCCGGCGATTCGACGGGTTTGCAATCGGTAAAATTGTTACTAACCCTAACCCTACCCATAACCATATCCTAGGTAGTAGCATAAAAATTTCAAAATTTTTAAATTTCATTAATATTTTTAAATAAAGGTACAAATTCTGAGTTTGAAGATACCATATAGTGTAAAAAAAATAAAATTAATAAAGATATAGCGAATCAAAGATCGCATACCGCCGTGGTAATAGTTATAACGCACTTTTACCGCTTATTGCCCCGGCTACAGGCGCCTACTGCCTTGGTAATAGTTATAACAAATTATATATTTATGTTGTTGGTAATTAATATTTCTTAATTTTTTTGTAATATTTTTTTTAATTGATTTGAAAGCCAATCTTTACATAAACTAGTACTTCAATATATATTTTTCTCTGCGTTTTTTCACACTTTAATGCTAGTTTTGCTTTGTCGTGATTGGTCGATGCTGTGAGCTAGCTTCTCCCCAATTGGATAACATTTTCGTAACCAAGGGAACTACTTTTTATGAATAACTAACTCCAGCTCGGCCTGTCAAAGTAAAAGATCACCTTTTAAACCCCATCCAACAACGTATAGCACAACCCCAGTGGACACAATTATTTATTTATTAGCATTGCCAGCCTTTAGGCTAACTTCACATGCATTAATTTCTCAAAGAAGAGCTAAGGTTTATTTTATGCAATTTTCGTTGGAAAATCATCGTTTTTAGCTTAAAACCTTTCTATTCATTGAACTGAAGAAAAGCCGAATACACCATTAGATCCCATTTTTTTAAACCCCATCCAACAATGTATAGCATAGCCTCAGTCCTCAGTGCACGCAAAGTTTTTTAATTTTAATTTAACACGGCCAGCAACATTGCTAACTTCCCACGCATACCACAGTTGGGGTCGCGACCCACTGGTTGAGAACCGCTGGATTAGGAGATTACCCAGAAACTGATTATCCACCAAAAATAAATTATTTTGAACAACTCATATTTCAACTTGAAAAAACTCACTGGGAAATGAACTAAAGCTGCTGCTACGGCTATGACAGCTTCCTTGAAGTTGACATCTTTGATAATGAGGCAGACATTGAAAGAGGACCGGTTTGAATTTGTTCACATTACCCATAACAGTAATCCTGTTTATATTTATATTATATAATATTATAGTACAGTAACCGGAGTAGAGAACGTAGAAAAAACTGGTATAGAAATACTTTTTGTATTGTTGCATGCAGGATGATGTTCTGAATAAGAAAATAAAAATCCCCATCGATCCCACTCGAAGAATTTTTTTTTATCGCACTTTAACCGAATCCACCCGAAAACACAATGTTACAGAAACGGATTCACGCAAGAAAATATTGCTGAAAATTAAAAAATCTAAAGTTTTTAAAATAATAAGCAATGATAAGTGAAGTCTGAACAAAATTGCAAAGTTTTTCTCTATACCACTCTTTTCTACCCTTTTGACGCGTTGCGATCTTCAGTTACCGTACTAATAGAATAGTAGGTATGTCGGTCATGTGTAATCGCGAATTGAAAAATGCGAGTGAGCTAGTGAGCTGCGAAGTGCGAAGGGTAAACCGCGAATTTTATGCGAAAAGATTTGGTGCGAAGCAATGTTAAATTTGCGTAATTTGCGAACTCATTTTCACAATGCGAACAATAATATTGAATTATTTATGACATTATTTGTCGGAGTAGATTAAATAAATAATTAAATTATTAATAAAAAATAATAATTTTACTTACGTTAAAAAAATTCTAATATATTACCTATACCGTTTCGTAGCATTCCCGCCCATGCCGCCCCCCGAAAACTTGCCGAAATTGATTTTGAATTATTATACTGTTTTATATAGCGCTTTTTTTACAAAATAAAAGTCACAAAAGCGCACAACACGCGCGTGCCCGTGTCTTGAGTTGGTTTACAATTTTTTTTTCGATGTAAACTTTCTATTATTTCTCTAATTGTGAGCTCTGGACATCTCCATTGTTGGGGTCAGAGTTGTCCATGGTCCAATTTTGAAGACCCGACCCGCCAGACAATCTGATCACACCCGACCTATTTTTGTTTTTTTATTTTGTGACCCGACCCGACTCGACTGATTTGCCCCAAATGAGGGAGTCTGCTTCCAAGATTTTTTGACCAAAGATCTTTCATTGACCTACAACCAGGGACGTCAAATGAGTTTTCAGTGGACCCCACGCAGTTAAGTTAGTGGACCATCCGGATTTTTAAGAGGCCCTTCTCGGAATTTTCAGTGCGCCCCCGGCACTAAAGTGGGCCCCACATACTTAAGGGGCCCCGGTACTAAAGGTGGGCCCCACGCAGTAAAGTGAGCCCCATCACTAAAGTGGGCCCAACGCACTTAAGTGGGCCCCCGCCCTTAAGTGGTCTCCCGCGCTTAAGTGGGCCCTTAAGTTAGTGGGCCCCTCCTGATTTTTAAATAGCCCTTCCCGGACTTTTCAGTAGGCCCCCGGCACTAAAGTTGGCCCCACGTAGTTAAGGGGGCACTCGGCACTAAAGTGGGTCCCACGCACTTAAAATGGCCCAGCACTGAAGTGAGCCCTACGCACTCAAGGGGCCCCCGGAACTAATGTGGGCTCCACGTACTTAAGTGGGCTTCGGTCTTACGTGAGCCTCTGCACTTAAGTGGGCTCCCGGCACCTAAGTGGGCTCCTACTTACTTAAGTGGCCCTTTCCGGACTTTTCAGTAGGTTTCCCGGCATTAAAGTGGTTCCCGGCACTTAAATGGGCTCCCCGCCCTTGAGTGATCCACCGCACCTAAGTGGCTCCCACCCCCGTTTTCACGTGAGCCACCACATTAAATTGGTCCCCCGCACTTAAGTGGGCCCTGGCACTCAAGTGGGTCCCTCTTAACTTTTAACTGGCCTTTTCCTGATTTTTGACTGGCCCTTCTCTGACTGTTAAGTAGCCTTCCCTGACTTTTATGTAGGCTCCTGAATTTTAAGTGGGCCATTTTCAGACCGTTACTTTCAAAACTCATGGACATCATTTAGGGGGACTGGGCTTCGGATTTTTATATGAACCAATAGTTATTATATATGGGCCCCTGTAGGATATTTTTGGTGTTTTTGTGAGATTTGAGAAGAGAAAAACAGAAGCTTTTGTAATTTTAGGATGCGACCATATGTAGAAAAATGCCGTCCCGGTTATAAAGATGGTTAGCGTTATTCATAGCCTGGCCAAGTAGGTTGTCCATAGAGATTAAAAGAGAGAAGAGATGCTAAAGAAACTAGGAAGCTTGATCGTCCACGTCGAGATGGAGAGGTGTTAAAAAGTTATGAACAGTTCAAAATGGAACGAGATAGGTCACCGATTTTGTATGCATGAATCGATCGCATTTTGTCTAAGTTGAACGCACGATTTACAGAAAATAGTGATATTCTTGCATGCCTAAATTCCTTCAATCCGCAATCTGAGGATTTCCTCTCGGCATTCTGCAGACCGAATAAGAACACTTTTGCGGCCAGTCCCAACCCGGATAAAAAAAATATCAAATTATGATCCACGACAGGATAATTCGATATATATTACATATACTGATATTTGAGTCTTAAAACACCTAGTATAAAGAACGATAAACTATTATCAAATAACGATATTAGAATTACCTTAATTTAAAATGCCAGCTTGTTTAGGTTAAAAAAAGATATGAACTATTAGCCTAGATCCATTTCATAAAAATTCAGTAGATACTTGCATTATTGGGCCCAGAGGCGTGGCTAGGGGGCTGGACATCATGGGAGTGACAGAAAGAGGGTTCAGTGTATTCATATTATACTAACTTTTTCAGAAATAAATGACTATAGCTTCTTTCGTTCATCAATATTAATTACCGTTCACAGCAGATTTTGATAGCTATAGCCTTGTTCGTAGAGACAGTTGGAAATTCTCTTATGATCACTCAGATGTTATGGTATGTGACCTCCCCCGGTCATCAGGTTTTTGGGAGAAAAAATAAAACCAGGGTTTCAAATTTTTTTTTAAAGTGGCTCCAACTACCCCCCTCCCCGGTCATCAGGTATTTTTGGGAAAAAGAAGCAAAAGATGTTATGCAGGGGTGGCGCAGATTTTGTGTTTTGTGCCCAGGCGCAGAGGACCCTGAGTGGGCCCCTAAAACATCTTGCCCCCCCTAAGGTTTTGCTGAAATGACGTCCCTGACTACAACACTGTGAGGATTCCATATATCCACAGATAAATACGCTGCACTAAAACTCTTTATCACGTTGCCTTTCATCCGTGACAGCCTGGAGAAAGGAGGAAAAAGTAATAAAAATAAATAAACTTTCTAAAAACTAGTCTTATGATAAGGGTTACTTGGTTTTTAAAGTAACTGCTACTCAAAAACTGTAAATGCTACAAAAGTAAAATTAGTATTTCTACTCTAAAAATAATAATATACGTGTTTCACCATTTTTTGAAAATTTGGTTTCCAGGACCTCAAATGTGAAGTGGAAAAGGGGTTATTTGATTTTAAAATAACTGCTACTCAAAAACTGTAAGTGCTACAGATGTGAAAATTAGTATTTTGAGATTTGTGCCGGTTAAAAGTAGATGAATTCAGTTTATCACCGGACGGACGGGCCATGCCGTTATTTTAGGGTCAACATACGGCCCTTCTCCAACCTTAAATCAAGGTATGATTGATATTTGTAATATTTTTTTCTAACTTTAATTTTGTTTTTTAAATTATTAATTAAATAAATTATTTAATCTAAAGTGAAATTCTGCAAAATCTGTAAATCAATTAGAACGAAACGCTTTCTTAAAGTTTTTTAGAGAACTTGAAAAATTAGCTTGTTTGTTTTTTTTTCTCGAAAGGGTCACAGTTGACTACTACCTATGAGACAAGTTTGTCAACACAACCAACATCAGCATTAACAACAACAGCACAAACAGCACTAATATCGACAATAACAACACAACCAGGATCAGCATCAACAACGACGACACTATTACCAACAGCAACAACATCATTTTTTAATGAAAGTACGGTTCTAAAACTAGTTTTATGCTTGTTTTAACTCATACATATCTGTCTAAAAAGTATGAGTACCTAAATGATATTTGTAATAATTTTTTAAATTTAATTCTGTTTTTCAAATCTTATCTAAACTAGTTCATTAATTTTATAATAAACTATTTATAAGCCAATTAAATATAGATGGTAGTGTACAAATTTAACGTCAATGTATGAGCAGGTGTATATATGTATTTTTATTTTTATATTCAAGTGGCGTTCCGGAGTGAGTCAGTCATTTGTTGAATTATATCAAGTTGACTACTTTAATGGAAGCTAATAACCTGCACGTCATAATAACAACAGATAGTTATGTCATACGTATAACCACATATATCGAAGCTACGAAATGCTTCAGAATATCCTGTGCCTTTCTGTAAAACTAAAAGATTTCAAACATCGTTCTTGCCATATTCTCTTAAGAACTTTCAATAATTCAATATCACCTTCCTATCTTTGATCTTATATGTTTATATATATATACTAGCGGGGTTACCCGGCGTTGCCCGGGGTTTTTAGAGGTTTTTCTAATGTTTGTCCCTCTCGCTCCCGTTTCCTTCTCCACTTTCCCGTTTTCGTCGCGTTCCTGGTCGCTTTTCCGCTCTCGGTCGTTTTCCAGCTCCCGGTCGCTTTCCCGCTCAGAAGTTTTGTTATCGATTTTCTCTCTTGCTCGCGTTTCCTTCCAAGCTTGCTCTCCCGATTCCAGTCGCTTTCCGCGTTCCCGGTCGCTTTCCGCGTTCCCGGTCGCTTTCCCGTTCCCGGTCGCTTTCCCGTTCCCGGTCGCTTTCCCGTTCCCGGTCGCTTTCCCGTTCCCGGTCGCTTTCCCGTTCCCGGTCGCTTTCCCGTTCCCGGTCGCTTTCCCGTTCCCGGTCGCTTTCCCGTTCCCGGTCGCTTTCCCGTTCCCGGTCGCTTTCCCGTTCCCGCTCACGCTTGCTCTCCCGTTCCCGGTCATGCTTGCTCTCCCATTCCCGGTCACGGTTGCTCTCCCGTTCCCGTCCCCGTTCACGCTCATTTTCTCTTTTCCATTCTTTCATAACTTCTGTTAGCCTATAAAACGTAAAATAGATTTGCTAAGACTATATATATATATGAATGTTTGTGGGTTAGTTTGTCTATTATAGAAACGGGAAAGCGACCCGGAACGGACAGCGAGTGGAAGCGGGAATGCGACACGGAACGGACAGCGAGCGGGAGCGGGAATGCGACCGGCAGCGGGAAAACGACCGAAAACGGGAAAGCGAACATATACATACATTATATACAAAATAACTGGTGATCTCATTATAAATTCATTCAATAATATAATAGAGCAATGAACTGTCATGTTAATAATTAAAATTGTTTATTGTAACAGTTCATTTCATTTTAACATCTCATTCTATAATCTACTATAACTCTCATTGTGTGATTCTCCACTGTTGATCAATGAACTTACAATGATACAGTTCATTGTAAAATAATACTTGATCTGATTTCATTATATTTTATTCTATCAGTTTTTATCTTTATGTTATATTCATCTTTATTTCACACTAACATTTCATATACTATAATTCATATTAAGTGATTTCCCATTGTTCTAATCTAGCTTTTTAGCTACAATACAAATAAAAGTTATATCATAAATAAAAAGGTTGAATCTACAACTATCATAACTACCGCTACTTTGACAGCTTTGACAACACTCCTAGCACCAACTACATCGCCACCGATAACATCAAGTATTTTGTTTATATATTTTGACTAGCAGTGCCCGTAGCGGCTTCGCTCGCATGAAATTAGAGATTTTGAACAGTGCATCCATAGTAGAGATCAATTGTTTAGGTCTCGGCTAGGCCCGTCGACAACTTAGCCCAGCCCGTTTTAAAAACCCGAACTCCTGGCCCGGCACAGCCCGTCTGAATTAGGCCCGGCCCCTTTTTACAGGCCTAGAAGTTCTATATACCTGATGAAAAACTTCGGCCCGTCCCACCTTAACTTCAGGTTTAGCCCGGCCCAAATAAAACCCTAAAATCACTAAAACATCTATATACTTGGTGAAAAATCTCGGCCCGTCCCACCTTGATTTAACGTTTGGCCTGGCCCGTGTGAAGACTCTAAAATAAAGGCTTGACCCGGCCGGTGATAAACTGGACTTAGCTACTTTTAACCGGCACAAAACTTCAAAATACTAATTTTTACATTTGTAGCACTTACAGTTTTTGAGTAGCAGTTATTTTGAAATCAAATAACCCTTATTTCCACCCCACATTTGAGGTCCTGGAAACCAAATTTTTAAAAAATGTTGAAACACTTATATCATTATTTTTTGAGTATATACTAAATACTAATTTTGACATCTGTAGCATTCACAGTTTTTGAGTAGCAGTTACTTTAAAAACCAAAGAAACCTTTTTTCAACCCCACATTTGAGGTCCTGAAAACCAAAAATTTCAAAAAATGGTGAAACACGTATATCATTATTTTTAGAGTAGAAACTAAATACTAATTTTTACTTTTGTAGCATTCACAGTTTTTGAGTAGCAGCAACTTTAAAAACCAAGTAATCCTATTGTCCACCCCACATTTAAGGTCCTATAACCAAATTTGTAAAAAAATGGTGAAACACGTATATCTTTATTTTTAGAATAGAAACTAAATACTAATTTTTACATCTGTGGTATTTACAGTTTTTGAGTAGCAGTTACTTTAAAAAACAAATAACCCTATTTTCCACCCCACATTTGAAGTCCTGGAAACCAAATTTTCAAAAAATGCTAAAACACGTATTTTATTATTTTTGAAGTAGAAACTAAATACTAATTTTTACACCTGTAGCATTCACAGTTTTTGAGTAGCAGCTACTTTAAAAACCAAATATCCCAATTTTCCAACCCACATTTGAGGTCCGAGAAACCAAATTTGTGAAAAATGGTAAAACACGTATATCTTTATTTTTAGAAAAGAAACTAAATAATAATTTTTACATCTGTGGTATTTACTGTTTTTGAGTAGCAGTTACTATAAAAGACAAATAGCCCTATTTTCCACCCAACATTTGAAGTCCTGGAAACCAAATTTTCAAAAAATGCTAAAACACGTATTTCATTATTTTTGGAGTAGAAACTAAATACTAATTTTTACTCCTGTAGCATTAACAGTTTTTGAGTAGAAGCTACTTTAAAAACCAAATAACCCAATTTTCCAACCCACATATGAGGTCCGGGAAACCGAATTTTCAAAAAATGGTAAAACATGTATCTTTTTATTTTTCAAAAAGAATCTATATACCAAATTTCAGAAAAAAGTTTTAGAAAAAATGTTTAGAAAAAAGTTTGTTTTCCAGTTTTTTCCCCTCAGGAGCAAAATTTTCAAAAATCCTTTCTTAGCGGATGTTTACGCTATAAAAGTAATATAAGTTCCAAATTTCACGTTCCTAGGATGAGGCGTTTGAGCTCGGCGTTGATTATCAGTCAGTCATCTGTCAGTCAGTCAGGACATGTTCTTTTATATATATAGATTATTTTGTGACTCACTCTAGGTGAGTGTTTTTATAACCCAAAATAGAAAAACGAAATCATTAAACACTACACCATCAATTGTTACAGAAGCACAATCAACGACAAATAGTGCCATTACTACTCCAAACCAGGTAGACCTCCTAGCCGAATTTTTTTATGTTTGTGGCTGGCTGAACAAATATTTCGGCTGATATCCGGATTAGCCGAATTTACGCGTAAAATTATTATTCGGCTTGAATTTTAAATTATCCGGCTGATGATTCAAATTTGTGGCTGATTATTATTTTAAATTAGGCTAAAATTTAATATAAAATTATTTACTAAAGTTAATAAAGTTCAAAATTTATTACCATTATATAAATTATCAAATTAATAGCAATTGTCATAAAAGTTAATTAAATCATCAAAAATGTCATATGATAAACAAAAGTACATCATAAAAAATAATATGAAAAAAAATTGTACATTGCAAATTTAAAATTGTCATGTATAAAAACAATTTGATTTAATTTATCAGCACTTAAGGCTGATCTGCGGCTGTTCATAACTAATCCACATGTTGAAAACATACTTTCGACTGGTACTGAGCTGGCAGATGTTGTCAAATATACTTCTGCAACTTGAGATAATACAGGAAAATCATCTGCATGGTTTCTCCAAAATGTAAGACAGTCTGTATGTCTGCTATCAACAAATGACAAATACCTAGCAATTTCAACAACATAATCATTAGTAGCATTATCCATATCACTCTTAGAGCTCCTTGCTTTCAATTCATTCAGCATTTCCTGACGCAGTTTCATACGCTTTGTTGCTGGCTCATCTTCATAACTTTCCATCTCAGGAGCGGTTGTATGAGTTATTAGTTGTTTGTCGATGCACCTTTTTATTGCCTGTTCTAAAAGTTCAGTTGCAGTGTTACGTGAAATTAGTGTTTTGGTTTCTGGGTCCAACACTTGTTGTAATTTGATAATGTTTGAATCTGGCAAACGTGAATCAAGTTTGGATAGAACATCTTGTTTGATTGCTCGTATTTTTGGATCCTCATCAGGTTTGCAAGTACATAGCTTTCTTATTTTTGCTTTGGCTAATGGAATGGAGGATGCATTTGGAATAGCACTACTGAACAACTCCGTTAAATCTTTAAAAGGTCGTAAAAACATGCCAGCTCTCTTACACTTTCCCATTCATCTTCGTGTAAACAGAGGTCGACCCTACCAGATCGCTTCAAGGCATTACTAACTTCATGTCGAAGAGAAATGAGGGATTCAATCATTTCAAGTGTAGAATTCCAGCGAGTTGGAGTTGCAGATTTAAGCGATGAATGATGAGCTTGATCTGGCTGGTATGGTTTGTTGTCATCTTCATTTGCTAAATATGTTGTGAACTGTTCATCTTGTTCAAGAAGTCCATTCAGACTTGCCAATTTTCGTTGCATTGATGTGATAATAGCTTTGTCTTCAGATGCTGCAATTTCATCCTCCATTGTTAATGACTTAAAGTGGAGAACTGACACAATATTCTTACACTTCTGCAAAAGCTCAATCATTTCTTCTTGTTTGTTAATACTGTCAACAGTCAGGAGAAGATGAATGACATGAGCAGTGCAGTGAATGAAATGATCAACTTTCAAAATTTTAGATGTTGCTACCATATTAGCAGCTCCATCATGGCAGCTGAACATTATTATATACGTTTATATATATATATTTATACAAATATATATATAGGTTAAGCTGGCGTTCGGAAATTTTATAGCGGATTTTCGGCGTACCGTTTTCGGCTGGCCGCCGGCTAGCCGTAATTTTTTTTCGGCGGATTTACGGCGGCTGTAAAAAGTTCGGCGGCGGCGGCGGCCGGCGCCGGCTAGGAGGTCTAAAACCAGGGTCAATGAGTTTTTAAATAAATTGTGACAAATTTAAAGCTTATTTTAATTTTTCTGAATTTTTCTTACTTTGTATGTTTGTTTAAAATTTTATTTTCCAAGGTCTCTCTTGGCTAGAAAAAGTTATAATTTCAAGTTCTGTTGCTGGAGGAACTTTGATTTTGATAGCCATCGTCGCAATAGTAGTTGTTCTTATTAAAAAATTTAGGTCAGTTTGGCATTTTTCGATTTAAAAATATAAAGTTGTGTATCTAAACAATAGGAAATTATGTTTTTTTAGTGGCCATGATTGGCTATTTCTTGTCTGTTACTGTTTTTTCACAAACTACTATTTTGGATATTTTTTAAATGATTTAATTATGGTCGCTGTATTTTAATTTCCTAGAAAAATTCTGTGAATTGAGATTACTAGTTTTGAGACACTTGAAATTAAAAAAAATATTCGTAGTTGAAACAAACAAACGTTTCTCTTAGGTTTTCACTAACGGGTGGAAAACTACTTTGAAAATTTATAGAAAAACGACATTTCCTAATATTTACATAAACCCTGTTCCTGGACACGATCACACACCCATGGGAAGTTTTCGACAGTCTTACGTGTATGATGAAATACCAGAAAATACGGTTGAACATAATGAACATGCAAATGAGTCTTATCGTATAGCTGGAAAAATAGATGTACGTCAATAACTGATGAACAAGATAAAGGAACGTATACTACTCCGATAATTTATGAACAAGCTGGAGAAACATATACCAATCTCGTAACTAATGAACAGACTGGAGAAACATATACTACTCAAATAGCTGGGGAAACATATGCTACTCCGATAACTTATGAACAAACTGAAAAATTATACGTTACTCCAATAACTGATAAACAAACTGAAACATTTTATGTTACTCCAATAACTGATAAACAAACTGGAGAAACAAACCACAACCCGCATAATGGTGAACAGATTGAAAGCAATAAACATGAAATTTCAGATAATGAAAGTAACAGTTATGGTAACAAAGCTACTGCCAAACTTGTCCAAGTTTTAAAACGCTTACAAAATTCAGACACTAAAATATGTCCGACTCTGACCCATTACCCACGGGATTAACTTTGAAAAAAAATGTGTGTAAACTGATGAAACGATTTTGCTGTGGGTTGCTAAAATATTTTGTTATTGATTGATACACACGCTGTTTTGGTTTTTCAATACTTAATGGTTTATCGTTATATGACATATGGTAACAGTTTATGGGCTTTAAACTATCTTTTTCGTCATACTGGTCGCACACAAATTTGCTATTTGTAATATGTTTTATCTTCTTTCAAGCACATTAACAAAAACTTATCGGTGAACCGGAAAAATTATGGTCAATTTATGTTTAAATACTTCAACGTTTTACTTCACTCTGCTTTTATTATTTTTTCTTTCGAAACCAAAAAAATACACAATTAGTACTTCGTTTATGTTCTTCATATGTTGTGTTTGCTAGGACACATATGAAATTGTTTTCTATGAAATGTGTTGGTCCTCTGGTCTGGTATTATTGCTTCTAAGTCAATTTCATCTCTATTTTGTTTTGCATTTAAAAAACTAACTTAATTATACGTATTCACTAAATGATCACTGTATTAGTTTTTTCACCAATAATTGAGTCTATTATGTATTTGTTTAATTTTTAATTTGTTATGTTTTCTTTTTGCTTATTTTTTTACCAAGATTGAAATGATCGCTTTTATGTAAACAGGGTTGTTAACAGTGTTCAGAAATTGTATTTACAATAGCAATATCAGTACTCAACTGAAAAACGTATTGCAGTTAATATTAAATACAAAAAAATACTAATACTTCAAAAGACATTTTCAAGTGTTAGCACAAAAAATAATATATGAACATTTAAAAAAATTTGATCTAACAAAAAAAAAAAAAACCACAAACATCTTTCATTGTCTACCGGAAATATTAGTCTTCAGAGTCACGCTATTTGTGTAAGTGTCTGCACGATACAGGCCCACTATACATCAGCTTGGATTTTTAACTGACCAGTTCCGTCACTTGTCGTAGACGACTTAAATATTCGTCTTCCGGACATCTCCCATGCCTGTTTCACGTCGAGCTTCACTTGGTGATGCTTTGAAGTTGTTGCCCCCAATACGTGGAATGACTTCCTGATAGCAATTAAGCTTGTCGCATCTGAAACGATTTTTTTTACTTTTCCTACAATTTTTATCAATAGTCAATGACTACAAAGTTTGTTTGATTGTGAAGCCACTTAAAATAATTATTTTTTTTCCTTTTGGACTTTCATTATTAGTATTGTCCAGAGATGTTGCGAGTACATATGGTCCGAGTACGAGTACGAGTACGAGTACCATGGTGTCGAGTACGACTACGAGTACGAGTACCATGATATCAAGTTATCGAGTACGAGTACGAGTACGAGTACTGAGGTCTCGAGTACAAGTACGAGTACGAGTACAAGAAATTTTTAGCGAGTACTTTTCGAGTACTTTTTAAAGTCAACAAAATATTAGTTTATTCTACATCAAAAAACTATTACATTTTAGAAAAGTTAGCGACGACAGTTTAGAGTCCGACATCTTAGCCCTATGGGGTCTTAAAATTATTCCGCCGTGGCTGAACACACGTTCTACTGGTGAAATTGAAGCTGGAATACTTAAGGCACGAAGTGCTGGGTGATACAGTTTGTCAAGGTCACTAGAATGATTCTGCCAAAACGTTAGTACATCATCCACATCACCAGTGATCTTCCTCTCAAGATATCTGGTCAACTGTGCATCGACATCAAGGCAGGTGTCATCTAACGCCGATGAATACTTGTGAAACAACTTTGACTTTTTGGCTGGTGGGGGTGACCCAGATGGCGGCACCAACGTAACAGCAGGTGACTGAGTAATGATGCCAAAGAGAGAATTAGTTGATTCAACAAGGAATTTAACCAGTTCTGAAAAAACACAACCAAATTTAAAAAATGCAAAATTGTGACTGCAAAGTGCAAATATAAACGAATGTGATATGGAATTATTTAGAAATCTTTTTTAACAACAGTGGGTACAAGAAATTCAAATTCTAAATTATGGAAATTTTGATGACTGTTAATGAGTGATTAGAAGAATAATGATACTTAAGCAGAAATAACAAAGAAAACTATTATTAAAAATTGGTACCTAGATATAAAATATATGTTATACTAGAGTATAAACGAAATATAATCCCAAACAACTGTTTAGTAAACAAGCAAACTTTTTTTAGAGAAGGTGTCGCATATGCGAGTACGAGTACGGGTACTTAGTGGAATAACGAGTACGAGTACGAGTACGAGTACTGAGTGGAATAACGAGTACGAGTACGAGTACGAGTACTGAGTGGAATAACGAGTACGAGTACGAGTACGAGTACCAAGGTTCCAAGTACAAGTACGAGTACAATACTATTGTCATCAAATCGTGTTAATTTTATATAGTTGTAGTAGCCTTGGATGTTAAATACTTAGTTTAAAAATGTATAATCTAAATCAACGTACAACTGGTTTGAAGCAATGTTTTATAAAAATAAAAACACTTATTTCAAATTTTTTTATATTTATTTTACATGACATAACTAAAATATTTTAATTGAAAGTATAGAAACAGTTTACAGTTGAAAATTAATTAAGAACAATGAATTTTAAATTACGACAATAAAAACTGTAAATAGCAAAATAGAAACTGATAGCGTTTTATTGCGTAATTTAATATTAAAGATTAAATTGTGGCAAAAGAATGGCAATGGTAAAACATATCTTGTTTAAAAAAACAATAAATTAGCAAAACACAATACCTAATTTATTATAACAATAAAGCAAACAAATTTCTAAAATGTTTGTGTTCCAATATTATTTAGCTTACAGTTAGTCCAATGTAACACAAGGAAGTTTAAAATAATTAAAAGCCAGCAATTCAACCATTGAGTGCATACGCCACTGTACAATTGTGAAAATTGTTTGGGCGCCGTAGACCTGTGGTGAAGATAGTTATGCTATCGCTCTGCAGTCACGAGTTCAAAACTCAGTCGAGGCAAGGCATAGTCCCGTTGAATAAAGAAATTATTCACACTGCTCAGTCAACTCAGCCTTTCATCCTTCATTAGTCTATAAATGAGTACAAGTCGTTAAGATTGGGAGTAATAGGAATCGGCACATCCCGATTAAGGACCCATATGTGGGTGGCAGAAAACTGTGTAGTTCCATGGGCACGAGCCGTTCCCGACGATGCTGTAGTGTATCTAAACAAAGTAGCGCCTTGAGTAATACAACCTGCACAGCTATTACTATTTCTTTCGTCTGAACTACTTGATATAAATCGACGGTGAAACAAACTTCTAAGTAAAAACGATTACTACTTATTTACATTTGTAAAACACATTTTTATAGAATAAATTTGTTTTATTTCATTTCAGTAGCTTGTGAATAGCGGTGGCTATTGTGACGTCAATCTCTGCTTTTATTTATATTTAGAAAAATAGTTTCTTATGAAGCTTGTAATTCAAAAACAGGTTGAAAGAATATATTGTACTAGGATGATTAAAAGTATAATATAGATTCTCGGTTTATAATTACATACATATATTTGATAGCATAATGAAACCCGGTGAATTGAAAAAATCATTAAAATAATTTTTCTATTAAAAATTCTTATCATTTAGATCAATGGATATTTCTAATAATGACGGTGAATGTTTTAACTGCTCTCGAATACTGTGACGATAACCTCAGTATTTGCTTGCACTCAAACGGATACTTTCCTATGATTAGTGTATCCGATGCTCAATTAATATGTCAACAGAACAATTCTATATTATTCGAAATATACAACCAGGAATATCAAAATTTTGTTGAAGCAGCATTTGATCAGTGGGCAGATCTAAAAACAGTTTATTCCTGGTTGAATTTAGGATACAAAAATGATGGTTTTTATTGGTTGACTTCAGGTTTGTGAAATGCAAATTTATGTGAAATTAATACTGCTTAATCCACAATTAGTTATTGTGGTCATACGTTTAGTGAAAAAAATTAAACTTATAAACTAGGCAAAAAAGCGGATTATTTCAACTGGAATGGTGGAAATCCTTCTTTTAATGGTCAGTGTTCCCTCATCAAAAATAATAACTGGATTCCTGCCAGAGACTGTAACATTGAAATATCATTCATCTACTTGAAATGTATGTTTTGACAAAACGATTGCCAAGTTAAACACTATTTTTATTTTCTTATTAAAAAAATAATAATAATGAACGTTACATTTCTGATTTCGAATTAATAAAAACATTTAAAAATAACAAAACATTACCTGACAAAAACAATAACTTTTGTTATTTTAATCAGAATTAAGCACAATTTTTAAAAACGTTTGACGTACCACATACAATAACTCGCTTCAATAACATTATGTAACATAACTTTTTTCAATTTACTTTTAATACACTTTTAAAACGTTTATTTAATTTAATTTGACGATCTTTAACTTGGCGTTAGTCGGATGAATTCTAGGCCACAAAATATAATTACATATAAAAACAATTGTAAAAAAACATTTTTAACTATTGTAGTTAATTGAGTATAATTAATTGTTATTTCAACAAACGTTTCATTTTATAATTAAAATTTACAATTTCATAAAATTTTAAAACAATAGTTTAAAATATTTTTTCAGCATCTAAGTGTGTGACAGAAGATTTTGTTCAAAATCCTTCTTCTTCTTACAGACATCAACCATTTTTTTTTCCTACAAATGTAAATGGCGATGCTTCATTAGAATTTAATATTCCAGGTTTTGTTCCAAGACCGTTAACTAGTATAATACTGGCCGTTAAATCTGGAAACACAATTCAAATTCAATTAAGCCTGTATGCCGTAAAAGTGTTTTACATTTTTCCAAAAGTATTAAATGCCAGCACATTGGTTACTTGTTTTTTATTTTTGCAATAAAATAATAAAGCGTGTTTTAATTAAAATGTTTTGTCACTGACATATAAAGCTACAAGTTAATCTTGATATTTTTGTTGTAAAAAATTGTTTTTTTTAATTGGAGGACTTCAAATGTGAAAATTACATAATGATTATTTACCAAAACAATAACAATTAATCGACTAGAATTAAGTTTACGTTTTTAGACTAGTTACGAAGTTGCTTAGGTTTCTATAAATAGACATATAACAATTAGATAATTTTAATTTTTCAATAATTTGATGAGACAAATTATTTAAAGATATTCTGAAATATTCAAATGAACAGCTTCAGTTATTGCAACCAAAGAATGCGGTAAAAGTATAAAAAATAGCCGTCGTTTTTTTAGACAAACAGGCAAACCCTTTACCGCAATAACACCAGTGTCATTTCAAAAATATCACTTCAGTGAACTGTCAAAAAAACAAATTTTTGGGTTTTTTTTATGTTCAAAGTTATTGACCGGTAGACCATGACATTAGCTAGTTTTCTTTAGTTTGTTTTATTTACTATTATATAAAGAAAATTGAGATTAGTAAAAAACAACACACAACCTAAACATTTAACAGTAATTTTAACTTCTATTTGAACCGAATTCAAACTTAGCGGAAGATGAACTCAAACTTGTCTCAAACCCAAAAGTAATTAAACCGAACTAAACTCAACCCCATTAGAAAACAAACTCAGCAGAGCGGTATAATAGATCAAACTTAAACTTTTCTTTTATTTAATTACATCTTTACATCAAACTGATTTAGTGAAATCATTTTTTATAAGCCTAAAAATAAATCTATATCATTATAACGTTTTTTTTTATAATTTCAGGTTGATTATCTACTTGGTTATAGTCCAATTGAAGCTGATAGTATGATGATTTTTATAAATTCAGATAATATTAACGTTGGTATAGACACATTCATTGTTAAAGCATGCGAAACAAATACTGAATCTACTACTATTACGCTTACAACAAATACAACAACAATCACTATACCCATTGCAACTACAGCTGACACTAGTTCAACCACACCTACTAAATCTACAGCAATTCTTGCAACAAGAAATTATGCTTTAAGTTCAACAATAACATCAATGGCGCCAAAAACAATGAAAACAGATTTCACAACAGTACGAACAACGGCTTCAGTTGATACAATTACATTAACTTCAACCATCTCGTCATCTGTCACAGCAACTATAAGAACGCTAGCCCAAACAACAACCACAACGCTGTCAAACACTGGTACCATTGTTTTTCTCTATTAATTAGTTTGTGGCTTATTAAAGAAATGTTTTTTTTAAATAAATTAATTACCTAATGTGATCCTTTTGTCCACAGCAATGTTTTCATCAACAGTAATAACAACAACTAGATCGACTACGCCAGCAATTTTAACAACTTCACCAAACGTCTGTTACAGTAACAATCCGTGCAGCAATAGCGGAAACTGTACCTACACTGGAAAGGATTATAGCTGTTCGTGCGAGGCAGGTTATATCGGGAAAGACTGTGCTCAAGGTGATTCAGGGGTTTATCATTAAAAAATGTATAATGAACTGTATGCATTGCTTGGTTACCAGTCAAATTATTTACAGCACCAAAAAATTCTTTTAAACGTATTTCTGACATCAAATTAAATAAGTGACAACCTTTTATTTTTTATTCGAAATTTTGAGAACTAATTCAAGTCGTTGTCCTAATTGTTACTAAAAATATAGATTATTTCTTTTATTATAATGTTATTTATAGCTAATCTATTTAAATATTATTATTACTTCTCATAACATGGTAAACTTTTTTAATGATTTTTCAATGTTTTCAGAGGATCTCAAATGTCTATCATCTCCATGTGGTAACCAAGGAAGATGCAAGTACATGTTCAACACTTACTACTGCGAATGCTACCAAGGATACAAGTTGAATGGTGGCAAGAACTGCATCGGTAAGTTCAACTACATTATAATATAGGAATGTTAAATGTCAAGAAGGTTAAAAATTATTTGCCAACTTACAACGTAATGCAAATTTGTAACACACAAGAATGCATGAATGCATTCATTAAAACAGCAAAAGTTAGCTATGTTGATGTTTTCAAAGTAAGTCAATTGCTTTCATATTGAGAAACAATTTCACATATAATAATATGCACAATCAAATTTTTAGGTTTTTGTTAAGTTTACAGGATTTTTTACAAGTTTGAAAACCTTAAAATTAAAAAAAGTAAAGAAAACGCAAATAAATGAAAATTTGATCATCAAAATAAAAATTCAATTATTAGATGTGAACGAATGTGAAAATTCAAATCCTTGTCAGAATGGAGGATCTTGCACGAACATGGATGGAAGTTACAAATGTGAATGCATTGGAGATTATTTCGGTATTAACTGCACGACCAAGAGTAAGCTGAACTTTTATTATTGTGATCAGTAACATTCATAATTTCATTTCTAAGGTTATAAATACAACAATTAAAAACTAATTTAAAAAATTAAAATCATGCTTTTGAGATTGCTGAAAAATTTCATGAGGACATCGTATCTTAAAAATCTTACCCCAGTCAAGAGTAAACAAAAATGTTTTTAGTTTCTATGACGATGAAAGCTTATGTGGACAGGATCAAGTGCTTCTTTAATTTATTTTTTAAAAATAATTTTTGCTTTTAGAATGTTACAATTGTTCAATTAAACTATACTTTTTTGAAGTGAATGAATAGTTATAAAAATTTATAAAAAGAGAGAGCGCTGATATTGAGTCGTAAATAGTTCCACAGAAATTGTTTAAGTTTATTGTTGACCAAGCAGAATTACCTGACGTTGCCCAGGAATTTTAGAGGTTATTCTCTCGTTTTTTTTCTCTCTCACTTTTTCTCTCGCTCTTTCTCACTCTATCCCTCATTTTTACTCTCTTTTTTTCCTTTTTTTCTTTTTCTCTCTATCCCCCCTCTCTCTTTTTTCTCTCTTTTTTTTATTCTTTTTCTTCTCTCTTTTTTTTCTTCTCTCTCCTTTTTCTTCTCTCTTTTTTTCATAGTTAAAACTTAAACTCTTGCATTTATAAAACTGAAATAATTAATCGTTTTTAAACAGATCAAACTTTCTTGTTTTCTTTTGCACCAAACCCAAAAATATCTGATATTATTCCTATGAACCCTTTACTAACGTACGATTTTAGCTTTTTATTATTTTAAGCCTGTGAAATATTTTTTCTGTATCAGGTTTAAAACATTTTTTTCATAGTTAAAACTTAAACTCTTGCATTTATAAAACTGAAATAATTAATCGTTTTTAAATAGATCAAACGGAGGAGCTGAGTTACAGATTAATGGAACAGGAATGAATTCCATCAGTAAACCACTCTTGAATGCAAGTCTCATTGTTACTGAAAATGAGAAAAGAGTATTCAACCGTTTTGGACTAAGTGTAAGACAATATATATAAATACAATTATTTTTATAAACAACACAATGGAGATTTTTGGCTTATATTATTTCTAATAGGCATTTCAATTTTTTGCGGCTAACAGTAACGTTACAAACATCAACGTTTTAATATGTTTTTTGATCAGTTGTGCGTTGCTGAAGGCACAAATGTCCTAAAATGTCCAATGCCAGATCTCAACATTCCAATGAATGCATCGTGGATTAACTCAACAAGTTCAATAAAAGATCTTGCTATTAAGCTTCTGCGTCCCGTTATTTTTTTGGAACGATACGATACGATTTCTGAAATTTGCCTCGAATTAAACGATACGATACGAGACGCTTCGACCAATAACGATACGATATCGATACGATACGATACGATTTCGGGATCTCGACTGAAGCGGAAATTTTGCCTAGAGATAACATAGAATGATGAACTATACGCGACAGACAATATTAATAACTACATTAAAGAAATTCATTGAAAAAAAATATATAAATATTAAAAAATTTCAAAAATTTATAAAAATTTACCAAATTTAATTTTTTTTTACAACTTGAAATAAGTTTCATTTGTTTAGTTTCGGTACATCTATTTGCCTAAATTTAGACTCTAAATAAAATGCTACCGCCGATAGAAAGTATTTATTTACTTTATTTAGTGACGCGGCATGATAATGATGACAAACACGAGAAAGTGCCTCTATGCAAGAATTAAAAATGTGAAAAAACCCAGCGTGTTTATTTATAGGCGATGGCGAATGCGGTTAGCAATAGCAAGAAAGAAGCTGCGAAAGTTTCGAATTCCAGCTGCAGACGATACGGGCTACGGCACTGTCGTGCACACTACAGGTGGCACACACATACTCACACACAACCAAGAATATCATCGAGATTATAAAGATATATCTTAGATGAGCTACTATTACGGTCAATTACGGATATCGAAACACTAAAATAATCATTCCAATTCTATGTAACAAATTTGAAAAAATAAGTTTATCAAACAGACTAAACCAAAACATAAACATAGAATGATCATTACTATTACATTACTCATTATTCTCATTAATAATAATAGTCATCGATGTCAGCGAGTACGATTGCCTTGTAGGGCTTGTAATATCAGTAGTATGCAGAGCTCGACTAGCAGCCTAAGAGGAGCGTGGCTTTTTTGCTGCCGGTTCCCAGACTAAAAATAGTAAATAATGGGGCTACAGGCTGTCTGGAAAACCGAATTTAAAGTGGGGATGATAATAGTTATAAACTTCTGTCAATAGGTAGATTAATTAATCAATGTTGATGAATCAATTGCAAATATTCACAGTTGTGACAATCGTTAATTAAATATGTATGACTTTCGTTATTTATTGGAAAATATTTTAAAAAAATCCCGATATTTTTCGGGATTTTAATCGAGAATGAAATTTTAAGTATCGCCAATTAATATCGATACGAGACTTCTTCCGCAGGCTGTATCGTTTCAATGGTGATACGGGAATCCCGTATCGTTTTGAAATCTCGATTGAATTCGAGATAACGATATCGGGACGCAGATGCTTACTTGCTATTGCTATGTTAATGGACGATGATGACACGTACAGTGTAAATGTAAACAAAAGCCTTCCCATTAAGTTTGATCCAAAATTTGATCCACCGCTAATAACATCTTCCAATGAAGTGCATAAAATAGATCCATCCAAAAACGAGTCATTAAAAATAAATGTAAGTTAATATTTAGTGTGTGATTTCGTGTGTTATTACTAAATTACAATTTCAAATAAAAAATCAACAGTTATATTATTAATGAGAACGGGTGCTAATATAGTGCAATCGGATCAGCTAATTCTCTATGGTTGATGTTTCATATATGTGGATAATTTATTTATATTGTTCAGGGTGAGAAAATGGATATAGGAGTTCGCCCTAATGACTACAGAATAACGATTGGTCAAGAAAACTGCACTGTTATTGCCCTGTTAACCAATCAAGTAGACTGCCTGCCTCCGTCAAAGGAACCAGCAAAGCTGGCAAAGGAAATCACTAAAATTCCTTGTGGAACAGCAAAAGCTATACCTGTTCTTGTGTGTTTGTTTTCAATTATTATTTAAATTAGAAATTATTATAAACTATTATAAACTGTAACACCTGGCCCTTATTAAATGACAACGAAACCAATGCATGGATGTCATGCTGTACAACGCATTTCATTCAATCCTCTATTGACAGGCAAAAGCTTTTTTACAATAGAAACAAACTATATGTTAACTACTAGTATTACTGATAACTTTGTTATTGTTATAATTTAAATTCATTTTAATCCTATTTTGCAAACATTATTATGAACAACTACGACAATTTCTGTTACTAAGAAATGTTCTTCTAACCAATCAGTTATAGCGTTTTCTATTTATGCTACTAAGAAATGTTCTGTTACTAAGAAATGTTCTTCAAACTAATCAATTATAGTGTTTTTGTTATTTAAACATAATCATACGTTTGATCTGATATTAAACTAACATATAATTGTTTTACTAAAATATCAATTGTGAATTTATGACCACCATTGAATATGTTTGATACATGATACAAAATCTAACATTATCTTTGATACTCAGGTTTCCATCTCAAAATCGACACCTCAGTTTGCCTTCTGTGTCGAATATCCCGAGTCTAGCAATATTGGTCTCATAATCGGTGTAAGTGTTGGAGGCACTGCCCTGGTGTGTGGCATTGCAGTCGTTTCAAGCTATTTCATCAGGAAGAAAAAAAATAAAAATAAAGTTGATTCAATTTCTGCAGTTTCTACAGGCTATGTTCACGTAGGTGCCAAAAATATTAATAAGAACAATCTACATTCATCAATGTATCAGACAAACCTGTCGGTTCGTAATAACGTGAACAATTATAGCGTTTCGCTAAGAGCCGAAAAAGGCTACACACCAGCTGAAACTATATTTGCAGACAAAATTATTCAGTTACCTGTGATGAAAAACAAAAAAAATTACTGGAATGTATTTAAGAAAAACAGAGAAAAAGATTTTTTTACAATAATGTTTTGGAAGATTTTAGGAAGCTTGACAGCTGTACAGCAGAAGACAACAGAGAAGACTATTTAAGCCCAGATGAAAACACTCGCCTCAGGATCTCAGCAATCAAACCTCAAAACTAGCGTTGGAACAGTCTTTGGCTGGGTTTACTTCAACCAGCTATTTAGATGAAACTTTCGTCAAGAAGCCGCCTGTACCTGGCAATCCATACGCCTTTGGAGCGATGTCACGAGCCAAACCGTTCGGCAGCTTTGCACAGCCGTCTAAGCGCATAACATTAACTAGACCAATGTTCAGGGATTAAAAAAACTACAAATACAAATTCCAATTAAGTTAAGTGATTATTTTGTTTAAAAAATTACCTTAAAGTTTGCAACCTTAATTAATTATTGATTTTATTGATTAGTTTTATTTTAAAACGGTTTTTTAAATACACTGTTTCAAGTTTTCGGCAATTACTGTCATACCAATTTGTGTAACACTTATAATACGATCTTAAATAAACATTAAAATAGACAAGAAATGAATGAATTAAATTACTAGAAAATTAGATTTTTAAAATGCCTGTGATGCTGGAGTGCTGTGTTATCATTTCATTGCAAACAAAATAATGCAAAAACCTTTGACTTGCTAATAGTTTTGACAATAATCAAACATTTGACAATCATTGTCATTATTAGTCATCGATCTGAACATTTAGCTAAAATAAATAATTTTTAATTCTATGTTTCAGAGCTGAAACACTATTTAAAAAAAATAACTCAAAAAAAAATTTTTTTTCTCAGAAAATGATTTTGCAGTTTGCTATAAAAATAGTAATTATTTAACGTTCTTTAATTGAATTTTGATGTCAATAAATTGACTTCAAGACTTTGTTCACGTATGTCATTTGTATACAGTATGAATACGTCACATTGATTGATTTCTTCATTTGTAATCATACAAATGAAAACCCCTTTAAGAACTTTTATTCTAACAAACCCACTCGTATTTAGTTGACTACTACCAAAAAATTAGTACAAAAACTTAGTTGATCTAATTAAAAAAAAAGTTCCTGCCAAATGCCGTTAAAGATTTTTAAGTTTCTTTCAGCTAAAACAATCGAAACCGGGCTAGTCGTGCATAGAAGTCAAACACTACCACACCCTTAACCGAATAAGTAATTATTGCTGGAACAACTACACCAGTAACGATTAATTTTTGTTGTTTTATATGTTAACATAAAAATCCCAAGTTTTACAAGGAAGAATTAAAATGAGAATGAAAAGAATAATCATGTGTTGACGCCTTCATAACAGCTTGAGATCATTTTAATTTAAAATTCACATAAAACGGCTATGTACTTTACTGTCCTTACTTCTTGAAACAGAATAATGATTTCAAAAAAAATTGTAAGTAACAAAAAAATTTCATTTTTTGGGATTTTATCTATTTTTAGTTTGTTTCTGATGTAATTAGCAACTGCTCTTTAGTACTGTGATTTTGACATTTGTTTGTATTCTCAAGGAAACGATTTTTTAAAGTCTTTCAATAAAGCACAGGATTACTGTAAGCAAAACAGAAGCATCTTATTAGAAAATGTTGTTGAAGCAGCTTTAACTCAGTGGAGAGATTTCAATTCATCCAATTGTTGGCTTAATTTTGGATATAAAAACATTAATTTTTATTAGTTGGATTCAGGTTATTTGAAAAAAAATAATGTTTAAAATTAATAAATTAAACTATAGGCTACAATTAAGCTTATTCCAGATACAGAAGCAAATTATCCTAATTGGAATAGTGGACAACCTATGCCAAGTAAAAATAATGATTGCTACTATATTTCTAACTTCAAGTGGATTCTTTCTGATGACTGCAACAAAACTCATCCGTTTGTTTGCATGAAAAATATGTTTTGAAAACTACTGTTCAAGTATGATCAGTATGAACACGTGTAAATACATGGTCAGCTGTCTTTATACAAAGAATGGTTATTAAATTTTAAGATGTAAGTGAAGATAAAAATAGACAAACTGAAATACTTTAAACTTTCTCTTAAACGTTTAAAATTATAAAAATTATTAAATAAATTTTATTTAAATTAAATAGGTTTTAATAATTTAATGGAATAAACGCAACAATTAAAATTTAAACATAATATAGAACAATTGCATTGATGTTTTTCTAGTTTTATTTATTGCCGAAAAAATTAAATTTTGTTATAATAAGGTAAATTAGTGACAATTTTTTTAATTGCTTTACAAAATTATTAATTTTTTAGCATGCCCATTAGTATCTATAGCAATTATCTGTAAACTTGATTTTTTAGCTTCTACAACAACGAACAAGCCAACAACAGCTACAAGTTAAGTTTAATTTTAAAAAACGCACAAGTTTACAAATAACATACAACTGATCGACGAAAGCAATTTAAAAACCTTTGAATAACACATTTTTGTTATGTCTGCTCTGATTTAGTAAACCGTTATGAAGACTTGTATTTTTATACTTAGTTGCTCATTGAAAGATAAATTTTAATTAGGCAATAGAAACAACTACTATAATGTCACTTTCAACTGGAAAAGAAAACGTAACTATACAGATTAAATGGCGTTGGTGGCAGAGCTGTAAAGCTTTTGCCTGTCGATCAATAGGTCAACAGTTCGAGCCTCACCGGCGTCACCAGCAGCTTAGAGTTGAAAATACTTCACTACAATAATATTTTTAAAAATGATTAACAAGCATCTTTTTTAGTTGAGCCAAGGAGTTGTGTCAAAGCACCACCTATAGATCCATCAGATGCAATAACGACGACAACTACGACCAGGCAGACGGCAACTACAAGTTAAATTTCACACTTTTAAAAGCACAAATGCACATAAAACATAAACATTATTAGAAATTAACATTTTTTCTTTAAAATAAAATTTTATATTCTGTTTTGTCTTTTCTGAACTAATTAACAGTTACAAAAATCCGTTTCTTAGTACTAACTTTAATAATTTGACAGCAATACCAACAACTAGAACGTCTAATTCAACGGATAAAAGGGACATCACTAAATCGAATAATTTAAAAAAAAATTCAAAAGGTAAGAAACGATATTAAAGTGTTATTTTCATCAAAAAGGAATAATTTAAACATGTTTCAGTTTTGTTACATTAGGCTTGCTTACAATTGCTCTTTTAAAATCACATAAATTGTTATAAAACAAGTTTTTAGTTTATGATATTAAGTGTTTACTGTTTTTATTGAGAATTAGAGAAAAATGAAAACAAAGATACAATAATTGCTCATGGTGTTGGCGTTACCTGTCTTATGCTGTTTTCAATAGGTCTTGGAATGTTGATATCATGATTTTGCAAACAGAGCACTAGGTAACAATTTGTATTTTCATTAATTAAACAATAATATACAATAATTCAGATTAATCATTATCAAAGTAAACAACTCAAACAATTACAACAATTAAAAAAAACAAAGTTTTTCAATGTGTTTTGCATTTTTTACTGTAAGACAAAACACTGTATTAAACTACTAAATTGTAATTTTTATTTAAAGAGAAACATTAAGAAACTGTTTGACATTCTGCTGCTGTTTCAAAAAAAAAAAACCAACCAATCAAGCAACTCCTTCAACTGATGTTCGCGAAAGAGTAACATATGAAAACGTTGTCTTAAATGAAACTGAAAACGAAATGCAACTATACAACGTTTTGGAAGAAATTGATAAACAAAAAAATCAATACCAAAAGATTGTTAAAAATTGCAAATACAAAACGGTATTGCTTTGAAACAAATAAAACCATACAGAAATTAGTGCATTTGTGTTTTAAATTATTTTTCTCTTTTAATTTCTGTTGAAAACTCTACTTTAAGTCATTGAATTGTAAGCACGGATTATTTCACATTTTAGGGAAAAAAAACAATCAATCTCATTTTTTCATCTTTGGAAAGACACCTTTGTGAGCGGGTCAGTGTAGAAATAAAAAAACTGCAAATCTTAAGCAGACGCAATCAGTTATTCTTGAGATTTATGTTATACAGAGCATTAGTCATACGTCTTAATCGCCATTCCCGTTAATGATTTTTTAATAAATTTATTTTTAGACAATAAATTAATGCTTACATAAACATCATACCTATTAATTACATTTCGGCAGCTTGCTCGTGCAAATTTCTTATCAAAATCTAAGGTTGATGGTGTTGTGAGGAAAAGTTATGCATTAAATCAAAAGCAAAAAAAATTGTTCAGTGGTATAACGTTGAAATAAAAAGCAAGGTTTTTTGCACTAAACAACTCTGTTTTCGGCTGAATTCCAAATGTACCTAAAATTAATAAAATTAGCTGAAAATTAATGTTTTAGAGTTATATCTTTTCATTAAAATTAATTTAAAATTGAAACTGCTTAAATTAGAAAAAAACAATTTACAATTTAAATCAGTTTTTATAAAAATTATAAATAATAAAATTATTGCATTGAATTTCAATTTTGCATAGTTTGTGTTATTTAGTTGTTGAATTATTACTTGTTTTATCAAATGATTGAAAACTTGAAAAAATTGTTAAAAACACGACAAATAAAACATAAATATATAAGTTTTATAAATTTGAAAAAAATTGTTTAAAAAATGTGCATTAAATGAATTTAGTTTTTCTCAAAAGTTTCGAACCATTGAACAATTTAACCATCTTTAGTAAATTTATAGATCACACATTTTTCTTTTTAATATTAAACATTTTACCGTTTGTTCTTTTATTAGCTGTTGGTGAATAAATTATTTTTAATTTCTTAGTTAGTTTAAATAAATGCGTGTTTTAAGAAAATATTTTTTTCTACGGCATTATGTCAACTTCATGAAAACGACAAAAATCAAATACTCATTTTTTAAAAGAATCTAAGTCGAAGTGGAAAAAAAAGAAAAACCGTTGTGTTATTTAAATAACGGAATATGTTTCTAATCATATTGTTTGAGTTTGATTTTAATTATTTATTTCAGCAGAAATAAGTAAAATATTTGCAAGTACAGTATGAAATTAACATAACTGTGAAAAAGTGAATAAACTGAAACAGTTTCGAGTGTCATAAGCTAGCATATTTTTAAATGATACTTTTGTATAGATATGTGTTATGAATATAAATACAAAATCTCAAACGACTTATGTTTTAGTTATCAACATCTACAATCCTTATTGTTTTGAGGTTTTAACCGTCACCCATCATAACAGCGTTACGCAAAACTTTACCATACGTGCATAATTTAAGACTGTAGCAGACACCTTTGTGAAGAGGTCAGTAAAGATATAAATGAACGCCGTTTGGATGAGCAGCGACAAGGTTTCATTATGTTGTTCAAAAGGCAGCCCTTTTTAAAATCCTTTGTTTCTCAAATCCGACAACACATTAAATACGGAAGGTTCCATTATAATAAAAAATAAACGGTTAAATATTGTTTGAAACAAATTTAAAATGGAGTTCTTTTTTTTAAAATCAGATTTAGTCGCATTTTTTCCATAATTAACAGCACTTTTTTTTAAATGTAGAAAATTATCAGGTTTTTTACCATTTTACAAAAAGCAGTACTAGAAAACATTTGGGATTGTATTGAGTTGGCAGGAAATTTCTACAATATAAACTGTCGGAAAAAAGTATTTAATTTTTCTCTAAGCACTAATACTACATCTTGAACGGTTTTTATTTTGTTTACTGCTGCTAAGACAAATGTTGTTATTTGAATAATTTTTTTACACAAGAACTTAATGCTTACATAAACATGATATCTATTGAGTACATTTTGGCAAGTTGCACGTGCATTCTTCTGATCCAAAATCTAAGGTTGATGGTGTTATGAGGAAAGGTTATGCATTAAGTCGAAAGCAAAAAAAAAAGACTGTTTATTGGCAAAACGTTGAAATACAAAGCAAGTTGTTTGCAGCAAAACTAACTTTGATTCTGGCTTAATTCCAATTGTACAAAAAATTATTGAAATTGGTTGAGAATCAGTGTTTTAGAGTTGAATCATTTCATTAAAATAAATTTTAAAACTTAAACTGTTTAAATTGAAACCAAAACAAATCTACAATTTAAATCAGTTTTTATACAAATAAAAGTCATAAAACTGGTTAAATTTTAGTCGCAACACTTGCGTACAGAGAAACCCATAAAAAAATAAAAATTTAATAAAAGTGTGTTTAAAGGATTGAAAAATAAAGTTAGAAAAAATGTAACCAAACATTTTTAATTTCTATGAACTAGCAAATAAAATACTAATTACATGTTATACTTAGTATCCCATGAGTTTGTTGTTTCTTAAAAATTACTTGATAATATAAATCAATTATTGAAAACTTGCCATGGTTTGAGCTTGAAATGTTTCAATTTTAATGACCAAAATGAAGTGATTAATAAAGTTGATTCAACGCTGAACAGAATTAACTCATTAAATACTAGGCGCAAATTATTTCACATTCTGGGAAAAAATCAGAACCATTTTTTTCAACTTTGGAAAAAACACCTTTGTCAGCAGGTTAGAGTAGAAATAAATAAACTACAAATCTGAAACAGACGAAATCGGTCAGTCGTTTCTAGAAGTAGAAATATTTCAAATTAAGATTAAGAGCTAAGATTTTTAGTTTTGTTGAACCTAAAAAAAAACATTTGAGATAACTTGCCTGAACCAGAAATTTTACAAAACGCTTGCCTGTAATTGGCACTAATGTCGGCATGTATGCGCTTTCGTCTTAACAAATAACTTTCTACTAATTCGTGTCGGAAACATTCAATTCATGTATTCTCATCCAGAAGAAAGCTTTAATAAATGTTTTAGCGCTCTAGGTGGTCGAAAAGTGGGTGAATTTTTGTTTCTAAGATTTGATCACCACAGACAAACAAACAAACAAGATAGACGAGAGAAGTTAAATAAAAACATTAGAAAAAACAAGAATACTGGTAATACGTTGTTCTGTGAATATTTATTAGGACTTGAAGTATTGTTTTATTATTATTTTAGTTTACTAAAATTAACTTCTGTCGCTAGAGCTACACTGTGAATGCCGGTGTCTACTGATAATAAGTAGTTAATACGCTAGGAGAAATAGATTTATGCAAAACCCAATAATTCCAGTCTTAATAAATATTCATAAGCTGGTGTTATACACATCAAAGGACTATTCATCAAAGGACTGTTCATCAAGGACTATTCATCAAGGGACTATTCATAAAAGAACTATTCATCACAGGACTATTCATCAAGAGAACCGTTCATCATAAGGACTGTTCATCTAATGTCTATTCATCCAGCGGACTATTCATCAAAAAAGTTATTAAAATTTTTTAAGATGTTATTTTCAACCAAAATATGTTACCAAAATGTGGAGTAACTTATATCAAATTTACAGTGCTACTGTGCTTGCATCCAAATACTTTATACTTTATAAAAGAACTGACCGGGTAAACGGCGTTGCCCGGGGTTCTCAGAGGTTTTTTGATCGTTTTTCTCTCTCGCTCCCGTTTCTTTCTCGTTTTCTCTCACGCTCCCGGTCGCTCTCTTTTCCCGCTTGTCTCCCGCTCCCGGTCGCCTTCCCGCTCCCGATCGCTATCCGGCTCCCGGTCACAGCACCAGCAAAACTAAATTGGACTGTTGTCGTAAACCGTATATGTACAAATTCTTTTATTGCTATCCGTCAAACATATAAATAGATTATTAACTCATGTCCAAACCGATGAAATAATTTTAAAGAAATTTGGCACGGACGTAGATTTCAAAGAGTAGAAAAAGGCTTTTTTGCTTGCTTTGAATAAATCAAATAAATAATTTTTATTAAATATATAAAATTGATTTGTTTTTATTTGCCCATATTTTGTTTAAAATATATTTTAAAGTTTTAAACAAAAAATGTAAATTTTGTAATTAAAAATAGTTTTGAAAACAAAATGTTTATTTATTGTTATGAAAATAAAAATACTTTTTTTTAAACTAATCGTTATTCGACAAAATTTATTTTATGAAATAAAATTTGACAAGTCTTGTTTTTTTGAGTATTTGTTACAATTAGTTTTTTTTTAGATTTTTTAAACTAGAAACCTCAATAACTGGACATCGATTAAAACTGTACTGTTTTATAATTGAAGTTTTAAGCTGTTTTTGTTCACTTTCAACATAAATTGTAACAGGTCATCTTTAAATAAAAACTATTCAAACTAAAATAATACAGAAAAAATGCCTGTAATTTGTTTTGTAGGATTGGATTCAGGGAATAATTTAAATCTTGAGCCAGATCCTGGTTGGACCAGTTGCGGACAGGTTTGGCATCACAATCTAATTTTTTGAGAGTTGTTTTAGCTAAACTTGATCATCAATTTCTTACAGAAGCCATTTAATAAATAGAATTGAAGATTCGCAGGAATCAATCGAAGAGAAAATGAGGTCTTTGATAAGACAGGCACTTGATCGGGATGGTGGAAAAAAAACTAAACTTGACACTACCTTGTAATGGTTATTTAAATATTTTTTACATCTGTTTTTTTTACATTTTTGGCAATTTAGTTTGTGTAATTTTCAAATATTTTCAATGAAAGTTTTTTTACTCATTGTAGTTTTTTAATAACATAAAAAGGTTCCAACAGGGGTTTCGAGGAAGTTTCACATATGGTATGTGGGGGCCCATGCGTGAAACGTCAGAAAGCCTTCTAAAGTGAGGGTTGTACATATGAGCAGCATGGTGTTTCGAGAAAATTTCATAAAATTTCATAAATGGTGTTTGTGGGGCCCATGCGGGAAAAATCAGAATGCCTCATAAAGCGATGTGGCTCAGACGTGGGGATGATGTGGCTCTAATGTATATTCCGTGCTGTAAACCTCAAAATGCCACATCTGGCATTATTGCGCTCCAATGAACTAACGCCTGTTGGTACTAGCAGTGACTCATACGTATTTTACGCATGCAGCCCCACCTAACTTGCTATCTGGAAAGCCTCTTTTTCATAGTATAATTATAATAGTACGAAACAATTCAGCAAAAAGTACAATATACATATAAGTACCTTTTGAATATAGATTTATATATTTACTAACTTTCTTGATAAAAACCTGCTTAATGTTGACAGACCAACTTTAAAGTTATTTAAAAGCACAGAAATTAAAAAAAAAACAAATCAACGTTAAATTTTGAAAAAAATTCTATATAACATCTTGTTAATTAAATCAAAGATCATAAATATTGAGCAAAAAGCACCAGTGCGTGTAAGGGGTAAATGTTTTGCAAACATATATTAGCCACCAAATTACAAAATTATATAGTTTTAAAAACCTTTGAACTTCAGCAAATCATTAGTCAGTTGCTGATATCTTCTTCAAGAAAAAGTGTATCATTCTGTTTGAATTAACCTGGATAGTCTCACTGAATAATGCTAGTTTTTTTCACTTAGTTCTTTTTTTTCAATATCAGCAACCAATATTTATTAGTTTAATTCTCTTAAACTGATTAAATTAGAATATTAAAAATACACATATTAAAATCAATAATAATTTAAAATTATTTTATTAATTTGTAACACAAAAAAAGATGAACATATTCTTGAAAACATTGCAAAAATACAATTAATTTAAGAATTAGGCAGACACCTTTGTGAAGTGGTCAGTAAAAACATAAATGAATGACGCTCAGGCTGAGCAGCCGCTTGCTTTACGATGAACTGAATTAATAAGCTAACACAATTAATATTGAGACGGTACAAAGTTAGCCGGGTCCACTAGTTTAAAATAAATACATTTGTTCAGCAAACATATTTGTGAATAAGTCAGCGATATGATAAATAAACGCCGTTGTGAGCATTGCTTAGTTCGGAGGAGGAAAGCGACGGAGCGATACCATAGCCTATGAGGATCATCCGAGGCTGGTTAAATTGCTAGCTGCATGGGGAGTCGATTTGCCGGTCCTTGTCCAACTTCTTACACTTATTAGTTGGCGGGCTGGAGTGAGTCGAGCCATTTGCCCACGAAAGCCTTGTGCTTTCGGTGGCCTCCCTGCCTCAAAGCCAACATAAACACGTCACCAAACACTCAAACATACATACCGTCTAAATTGTCTTATTGACAGATACAGACGTTAAACAAACCACACACACGCATTGTTTAGCTTGCAGTTAAATTAACATTCATTTTAAGTGCTTAGTGAAGAATACTAAACTTTTATTATGTTACTTATTCAATAATCCAGAATTATTCAATCATATTTTGTTGTTTATATGCATCGGCGTCGCGATTTAAACCGCAATGATTATTGGTTTTTATAGGTTGCATTGAATGAATTTTAATTTAGGCTGGAATTATTGTGTGATTGGCAAATCTGTGAACCGTCATGTAAAAAACCTCCCATCCAAACAACCACCACCCGAATTTTAAAAATCTTGCGATCCTTTGATTGATTCGTTTTACGATATCCTCTTGACTTGAACCTTTTCTGCTGACAATGAATTTTGTCGAAGTCTAAGCTCTAAGTAATCCTTAATTCTTATCACATTTTCCTTTTTTTTTAGCAAACTTTTAGTAATAAAGATAACAAAAATAATCGAAAAACAAATGTGTGGTTTATTTCAAAGTTCTAAAAAACCAAAAATAGATCTTTGATGAAAAAAACCTTTTTAAAACATTGTAATATTACTGTTTTTACTTGAAAAAAACAATGTGCTGTGATTTCGTCTGGTTATATTGTCTTAAATTTGAAAACAATTAAATCAGTTTTCTATATAGTATTAATTCTTTTTAAAACATATCGTTTTGCATTGAAAAACACATTTTAGTTAGTTAGTTAATTTTCTATATATTATTTTTCATAAAATAATTTTTTTCTACGGCATTAAATCAACTTCATAAAAACGATGAAGACCAAATACATAGTTTTGATAAGAATCTAAGTCGAGAGTCCAAACAAAACGAAAAACAGGTTGTGTTATTCAAATAAAGTGATATGTTCCTAATAATGCTGTTTGAGTTTGGTTTCAATTATTTATTTTAGCATGAATTATTAACAAACTTTCAATTGCAGTTTGAAGTTAACGAAACTGTAAAAAATAAATAACCTGCAACATTTTCGAATGTCCTGAGCTAGTAGTTTTGTAAATGGTATTTTTTTATAGGTGTGTTATTCATATAAATGAAACGTCTCAAATGACTTGTGTTTCAAATATAAATATATACACTGTATAACAATATTTATTGTTTTGATGTTTTAACCGTCACCCATCATAACAGCGTTAAGTAAAACTTCACAATACGTGCATTATTTAAGATTTTAGCAGACACCTTTGTGATGAGGTCAGTGGAAACATAAATGAATGACGCTTGAGCTGAGCAGCGGCTCGCTATTTAACCATGAAGCAAAAATTGCAAGCGTGATATATGTTTTAACAGCCCTTCATGAAATTAATTTGTTTCTCAAATCAGGCAACACATTGAATATCGAAGGTTCCAATGTAATATAAAATAAACTGTTAAGTATGGTCTCCACAAGTACTTTAAATAGAAATCAGATTTATTCGCACTTTTTCCACAATTGCCAGCACATTTTTAGAGAATCATCAATTTTAAATAAAGTACTAGAAAACATTCGGGATTGTATTGAGTTGGCAAAAAGTATTCAATATTTTTTCGAACAATTATAATACAATAATTTTCATTTTGTTCACTGTTGGTAAGACAAATGTTATTAATTGAATACATTTATTTGTAGACAATAAATTATTGCTTACATGAACATCATGTTTATTAAATACATTTTGGAAGCTTGCCGTTTTTCTGATCCTCAATTTAACTAAAATCATTATTTTGACTGATTCATGAAAAGCTTTAAATGCTGATAATTATGTAGATTTGTTAAGTAGGTCAAGACCTAAATTTTCAAAGCGTTTCAGTTTTTCTGTAAGAAAAAGAAGAAAAAGGGGCAAGCCAAATGCCACAATATTTAAACAAATTAACCGAAGAAAAGAAAAAAATAAAAGAGGTAAAGAGGTAAAACAAAAAAAATTGAATGAGCAAGGAACAATTCAGAAAAAAAAACGAGAGAGATAAACAACAATAAAAAAAGTTAAAAAACCTGAGTATTGTTGGCTAAATCTGCTAATTAAATAAATAAAATCTATTATATTAATCATCAGTTTTTTCAACCCTAGCATAGCGTGGAATAGGAACGTTTCAAAAATAATGATGATGATGATGATAATGATGATTGTGTTTATTTTAATTTCTGCTTGGCAGATTACATTAAAAAAAATTTGGCTTGAAGTTACTTTTAATTTTTTGATTTGACCAATCTGACAATATTACCAATCTGACAATTTTACCAATTTGACAATTTTACTTGGACAAACGTTCCACGACGCTCAGAAAAATCTGTACTCTATTGAAAATTACATGGCATCGCAAAGGTTAAATATGGATAGTTTGTCTTTTAGAGAAAAATGGCTTCTATCTGGCAAAAACCATTTCCTTTTAAATCGATTATTTGGATTAAGTTATTTAACACCAAAAATGTTTTTTTTATAAATATTTCTTTTAAATTAAAAATTTAGTTTTTAAAAAGTATCAGTTATTACTTTTTTCGCATAAAAATAATGTTTTTCTAAACAAAATTTCTTTTGGAACGCGTCTGCAAATAAATAAACAACAAAATGCAACTGTATTTAGCGGTTTTATGTTGTTTCAATTGTCCTATGCTTTTAGATTTGCTAATCGCATAATAATGATATATTACTTAGATATTACTTAGGTTAAGCTCTTGTTCTATTTCATATCATATGGATTATAAAAAACCTACAAGAAGTCCAATATTTGTGAGTTTAAAGAATAGTTATAGAACAACTTTATAATGTCAAAGTAGACAAGTTGAAATTTTGTATGTTCCTGAACAGATATATTTTGATCTATGCCTTGAACATTTTAAAACATGTAAAAGTATGATAATAATTATAAGCTATTAAAATTATAATTAACTTTAAATAGTTTAAAACAACTGTTTAGCCAATGTTTTGCAACCGGTAGCAAATATTTAGTTTGTTTCCAAAAAATAAAAAAAATGAAAAAGTTGTGTATGAAATTTTGAGCTGACCCTCTGTAAAAATGTCAGTGATGAAATAAATGAACAAGAGTTGCTCAGTCGTCAGCGTGATCTGAAAATAAGGTAGGCGGCGGAGCGATACCATAGCCTAGAATAATTTAGTTAGATTAGATAGCAAAAGGTTTTTTTTAATCGCTAAAGGGTCTTAACTTATGGCTCCAGCAGCAAGCAAACACGATATATTGTATTCAAAAATCATTTTTGATTTGAATCAAATAATTACTTCATTCCGTTTTTAATAGTTTATAATTTTAATAGCAATTTGATGTGAATGCATGTTAAACAATGGTTTAATTTAGAAAAAGGCCTATTTATTACAATGTCAACTGAATTGTCTTTCTTTGGTGTACCAAAAATAGCAGACATCAGCAACTGCCATTATTTTAGAAGCGGGAATGATGGTTAATATCAATGGTATTTTATCCGATTGATTAGCTGATGCTGTGATCGTTGCGAGAGTGCTTGTTGTTGTAGATAACAGTACTTGTAGTTTCTTGAGAAGGTGAATTATCAGAACGTCCAACACCTTGCTTTATTAGCTGCTCTACATTGATTAATTTTATTATTCTTGTCTTTCTAGAGTGATTTAAATTAATTTTGCATTTAATGAGTAACGATTACGTAATTTATTTTTAAACGGATAAACGTTGGAAATTGAAAAAAAACTCCTATCGGTAATATGCTGACTATTTTGTAACTATAAATAATTATCTTCAGTCATCTCTATAGCAGAACTAATCAGTAATCATAAGATAATAATTAAACTGGGTTCTAGATAAATTAAACGCCGGTTGTAATTGTTTTTAAATCAGTTAAAATAAATTATTTTGAAACTCTAAAACAGATTTAGCGAATATCATATGAGACATCTTTTGATTGATGGCAGCAAAGCTTAAATGCTTTTCCTGAGTTTCTCTCAATGAGGATGGCGCTTGCATAAGAGGAGACTGCGGCGGAGCGATACCATAGCCTATGAGGATCTTCCGAGGCTGGTTAAATTGGTAGCTGCATGGGAGGTCGATTTGCTGGTCTTGTCCAACTTATTGCACTTTATTAGTTGGCGGTGCATATTTATGTGTAGACAAAAATGATAAAACCCCACTAAAATTCCCGAGCAACTAGTAATTAAATATACACCAAATGTTAACAAAATTGGACTATGAGAAATGCTTCCACCCGGACAAACAGAGACACAGAGAAACAAAAGTAAATTAAAAAAAAAACACGATAAAAAAGTATTGTAACTATAATAATTTGTATTATCATTAGTAACACAGAATTAGAAAATCAAACTCGCTTTGAAAAGCTTAACAACCATACGTTTAACTAAATTGTAGTAAGGATAACGAATTTATAGTTCACTAAAATCAACAGTAAACAAGACTATTTAAAACGTAGGTATGGAGGATAACTGTTCCAATGTTTAATAAATAATATAAGTTAACCATGATGATATTGTTTAGTTGTAATCGGCAAATACAAACTGTGAAAAAGCCTTAAAAACAGTCATAAATCAAAACCAAAAAAAGTATTAAAGCGTAATCAAAAGCAAAAACAATTGGTAAAAATTGAAGTTTACCAAGAATACCGATTAGTATTGAAAAAGCAAAAACAAAAAAAAACGTTAGAATTGAGCTATAAATCGTGACAATCCAAAATGAGCGTTTGAAAAAAAATGAAAAACTGCCTTTTTTTATTTTTAAGAAATGATTATATGTTTAAATACAGGTTATCTTTAAAAACAAAAACTCATTAGTGATGAGTTGTAGGAAAAAATCATACGTTAATACTGGTGGAAGAGCGGTAGAGCGTTCGCCTGTCGATCGTTATGTCAGCAGCTCGAGCTTTGCCGGCGTCACCAGCGTAACTCCCTTAAACAAGGAGTTCACTTGCATTCGCTAGGGGTTAGGCGCCTATAAATGGCTGCCTCATATGCATCTGCGTGGCCTTGAAGTCTAAGGATTACCGCCACGTTAAACATTGTCCAAAAAAATTCATATAAATTGAATTAAATTTTTCAAAAACTCCAAAAAAAGTTTAGAGTGCATCATTCTAGACACCTCTTGCTTGATACATAAAAAACAAGCAATGTAAAATATTATTTTTAAAACTACCCAAAACTCACAATGCAGAATTTTAAATAAGCTTATTGATTCAGAAGTGTTTATTAGGTTAGTCAAAGCTTCTCAGGTATCAAAAAACTTGAAATAATAATTAGACATAATCATGCTTGAAAATTTTTAGAGAGATAAATGTAAAAACATTAAAACAAATATAATTGTTAGCGTTAGTTTGTTGATAAAATAAAAATAAACAAATATATTTTTGACAAAACACATTTTTTAGAGTGAACTAAAAACATGAAATAGATCTTTTTTATACGCTTTTCTTTAACTTTATTTTTGGTTGTATGTTTAATTTAATGGTTGGTGTCTTCAAATCAAATTTTAAATAACAAACCTTTTTCAAATTGAGCTGCAACTTGAAATAAAAATAAAGTATTGGTGACAATGCAGTGTTTTACTAAATTACAGTCACAAAACAATAACATTTTCTCTGCGGCATGTGAAGGAGTATATAATGTTTAATTACCGTATTAGATTTTCAGCACTAGTTTTTATCCTTTCAAAATATTCAAAATGACACTTAATTTAAAATAAATTTCCTATCTGAGTGGCTAGTAATGGTTGAGCTGAAAAATAACGTTTCGCAGTTGACGATTAACGATTGCACATGGGCAACTCCATGTTTAAAGTTTCTTAGACTGATTAAAGTCAACAGATTAAAATATAACTGGCTACTAGCGGTGATTTGCTGATTGTTGATACTAAAATTAAATACTTGGAAAAACAAAACACACACTGTCACAGCTATTTATGAAACCTTTTACAGCAAAACTAAGAATTTTACAAGATGTTGCAAATCTCAAAAGCATTCCATTCTAGACTTGCTTCTTGTCGAGGACGTTGATTTAACGACTTGTGTAAAAGTGATCACTGTGTGTTAAATTTCTTTGTTATTACAAATTTATATAAATCAAAAGTCCTTATCATATATGAAAATTAAATATATTATTCAATGAAATCTGATATAAATTGGTCTGCAACAATATTAACTGGTGTATTTAATATGGCAAATTGGCTAGCTGAGAATTTATATAAGAAACGCGCGATAGTCTGGAAATAAGCCCCACAATTAATAATTAAATTATTGTTCACATAATGGATGAGTTAGTAATAAATAAATACGCTGTTGAAAATAAAATTAATGAGTTAAATAAATACAAATCTGCAGGACCATATAATCTTTTTTAAGCGTTGTAGTAGAATATAAACTTATATTTCTAGTTATTTAAATAGTTATACAACAAATCATTGCAAACTCAATTGGTCCTTGATGATTGGAGGTATACTATCATTACCCCAGTTTATGAAATAGGCGATACGAATACTGCAAGTAATTATAGCTGTATTTCCTGTAAACTGTTAGAACTTTTGATTAAAGATGATTTAAAAGTATTTTTTGAGAGAAATGATTTTCTAGATTACAGTCATCTACTATTCAGTATTGAAGTTTGATGTATGTGTGGAGCAGTGTAACAGATAAAATGGATACAATTGAAAGACCGATAACGGTTGTCTGAATCTACGCCGCATTAATAAAAATTTCATATTTTCCAAGACCATTTCTTTTCTGAGGTGTTTTGCTCAAAAATTATGGCTTTAATAAATAAATAAAATTTGAGACAAGATTTAAACAATGAAATGGACTCGGAGAGCCGTTATAGAAACATGAAGTAATGAATAGTAGTAGTATTTTATCAAAATACTAAAAACCTAGAAAATGCGTAGTTATAAACGAAATTCAACAAAATGCTAAACATTATTTTGTCGAATTGTTAAAAACTAATAGGAATTCGTTTTTTGAAAAAGTATTGGCCTTTTTATTCACTTTTTTGAAGGAATAAAACAGTATGTAGTAAGAAATTTATACTGAACCGCTTCTTACAACAATATGAATAAAACAATCACCAACCAAGCAATTATTTTTTTGATGATGGTTCTTAGGAACCCAAAACAATTGCATATTTCTACGTTCAATAAAAGAAAGAAATTTCTTTTAAACAATTCAAAAAACTACTATTTTAAAATGTTGAACATATCTGCCTTGATTATTGGTGTTTAAGTGGTTTTTGATAATCAGGGGGTTTTCCAAATGAAATTTCACAGAGGTTGAGAAAAAGTCAATTTTATTTCAGTTTTGTTTCAATTAAAATAAAACAGTGTTTTTACTGCAATGGTAATTTTTGATTCCAAATCTGCTACAAGCAATTGACATACGATATAAATATAAACAAGTTATAAGGGTTAATAAGTGCGTGTTTTGTGTTTTTCCCAATTCATTTCTCCCGCCTAATGTATAAACATTGTAAGAGAGATAAGTAATAGATTATTTGATTGTGGCAAATAATCAATAAATTTTCGTGGCACTTGGACACTTGTTTTGAGTTAGTCATTATACTTTATTTAAGGTTTTGTTCAATTTTTTTGATAATGTTTTTAGCTTTTAGTGATTCCCATTTAATTGTTCAGCTTAATTTAGAAATAATAGATATCTCAAAAATGCAGACACAGGCTGTTGAAAAAAGCAGTGCATTAGCGAAAAAATAATGGAGAAATAAACAAGTAAAGGAAAAAACGGGTTTTTAACACAAACTTAAATTTTAAATAGACTCGATTTAGAAATACAAAAGATGTTCAAATTATTTTTTTTAATTGAATCCTGTATTGTCATCCAAAAGGAAGCTACGCTAAAAATTTCAGCTTCCTAGCTAGTCAAAAAGCAAGTTAAATTTTACTTGCAAGATTTGCGTACAGAGAAAGCAACACACACAAACATAGATTGTAACCTAAATACAAATGTTAAAACTGCTATTTAAAAAAAGCTAAAGATTATTTTCGTAATAAAACTAAAATGTCGACGGCTCTCTTAGCATGACGGCCATATCAGTTTATTGAGGTTTTTCGAACTTTTATATCCTAGTTTCGGGTTCAGTAACTGCCAGAAGATTCATTTTTCAAGTTTTCTTGAGTTATCGTATGAACTTTCACTTACAAAATGCCTTTGAATTACTGCAATATGTTATTACAGTTAGTTATGAATCAAGTTTTGAATATGATAAACCTTTTGAAGACATTTTGTTTTATGGTGTGTTACAAATTATCAGTCTTTCATCAGATACTTTTTTCCGTTTAAAATATTTGTGCTTATATTTGAGTACACATTTTTGTGTTTATACTTGTGTACATTTTATATACTTGTACTTGTACTTGAGTACACGTTTGTGTATTTATACTTTTGTACAAGCTTGTATACTTGTACAAACCTGTGTACTTGTTGGATGACGTTGAATTCTATTTTATGTTTTTCACTCAAAAGTAATTTTGTAAACAAGTTAAAACGTTTGAACATTTTGTTATCAACATGAACAATTATGAAATTTTATAGAGAAAATGCCAACAAATCTTTGTTTAGTTACGTTATATATATATGTATTTAAAATATTAGTTCATGTTCCAGTTTTCAGAAACAGATATTAGATCAAACCTAACAGATATTAGATCAAAAAAAAGAAGAAAAAAGGGCAAGCCAAATGCCACAATATTTGAACAAATTAAAGGAAGAAACAAAAATAACAGAGGTAAAGAGGTAAAACAAAAAAAAATTGAATGAGCAAGGAACAATTCAGAAAAAAAACGAGAGAGATAAACAACAATAAAAAAAGTTAAAAAACCTGAGTATTGTTGGCTTAATCTGCTAATTAAATTAATAAAATCTATTATATTAATCATCAGTTTTTCCAACCCTAGCATAGCGTGGAATAGGGACGTTTCAAAAATAATGATGATGATAATGATGAATAATTGACTGACAGATAAGCGATACATTGTATCGAGAAATGTCAATGTACGAGTCTTTATCAATTACATGCTTTCAAATGCTAATTTCTATGTGTAGTTGTGATAATATAATTGGCTTGTCTAACGGGTTGTAATTTTTTACTTTCTGTGCTTGCAGATTCCAACTTTCAGGATACGTGATTGTTTGTTTTTAGGAAATCTCAAGCAGTAATACTCGTAAGGTTGAAGAAATACACAATAATTGGATTAATTACAGCAATATCCATTAGGAATTATTTATTGAACTCCAACAAACCAACATTTTTTTCCTAAAAGTTGTATTGGTAAACTCTGGTTCAACATAAATGTTTTATAAATTATTAAAATTAATTGAATGATATTTGATACATGAATACAAATAGTTTTGTTTCATATGTTTCCGCAGCACTTCAAGGAGTTAATTTGTTTCTCAAAACCGATGATACATTTAATACAGAAAATTCCAATGTTACAAAAATTAAAGCTTGAAAACTGTTGTGATTGTATTGAGCTGGCGGGAAATATTTTGCAACATAAATGCCAAGATCAGGCATTTCACACTTTTCTGAACTTTTTTAATATTATATCGTGAATTGCTTTTATTTTGCTTATAGTTGATTTAGTCAAAAACAATTTTTTCGAATAAAAACAATTTTTAAGAATCATTTCGATTAAGTTATCGAGGCTTTGGTGAATTGACTTTTCACTTCCTTTGCGCAAAGCGGCTTTTAACGTCGCTGGTCTGCGTTTTACCTGTTTAAAGCATTTGGAAAAGCTGAAAAAACAATTTGCCTGATTTAACCTGATCGACACTAGCTCTCCACTCTCACCAGTTTAAATAAACTAAGTTCGACTTTTACATATAAATAGATATCTGATTGCTCTATTATTACTCCTTCTGTGACATCCTCATTTAAAAACTAGTATCTATCTGGTACCTAGATCTAAATACAAATATTTATCTGATTACCTTGTTGTTACTAATCCATCTATTATGTATTAGTTAATATTCATATATAGTCATATAGTTTATATTTTGAACACAACTTTTCTGTTTTACTTTTGCCTGGCTCGTCGCCTCACATCAGACGGTTTATTTTGTTTTGTTTTTCTTTAGTTTTTATTGTGTTCTGTCCGAACAGTATTAGTGGCCCTTTGGGTCCCTCTGTTCGTGTACCAATAAATAAAAAAAATAAATAAAATAAAATTGATAAAAAAGGATTTGGTTTTAAATTTTAAATTTTCGTTGTTTCATTTGGATTACTAAATGAGTTAAAGTCATGGAATGTAACAAAAACTATCGGATATGCTTTATGCCCTATCGAAATGCTCCAAGTTTTTTTTGATTAATTGATTAACGTCTGTTTTTGTTTGTGACAATTTAAACAGCCTTAATGATGCAAAACCATGAACACGAATTTTAAAAGAAAATCTTGAAGACACATGTGTGATTGAGTTTAAAAACCTTAAAAAAGTTGCTGATCAAAAATTAATGTTAATTTTTTTATTATATTTCTATTTCTTATCAACTTATTTGCACTTTATCATAATAATCGCAACCATCATTATCATCAGCAGCACCATCTTTATATTAAACATCAGGTTACTATATGATTATTTTAATTGATAATTCTTTTCTAAAGAAACCATGTGCTGGTGAAAGTTCAAAAAATCACGATTTAATTATAGACAGTCTACAGTCTGTAATGACAAATCTCTGTATGAATTGCGTCAGTGTTTTTATTTTATTCGAGTTTTTCTCTTATATAAAAATTACAAAAATTGATTTGGTTTTAAAATTTAAATTCTCGTTGTTTCATTTAACATTTAAATAAGCTACAGTCATAGAAAATAACAAAAATCATCCTGTAATGTTTGGAGTGTGTGTGTGTGTGGTTTGTTTAACGTCCGTATCTGTCATTAAGACAATATAAACGGTATGTATGTTTGAGTGTTTGGTGACGTGTTTATGTTGGCTTTGAGGCAGGGAGACCACCGAAAGCACAAGGCTTTCGTGGGCACATGGCTCAACTCACTCCAGCCCGCCAACTAATGAAGTGCAATAAGTTGGACAAGGACCGGCAAATCGACCTCCCCAGGTAGCTAGCAATTTAACCAGCCTCGGATGATCCTCATGGGCTATGGTATCGCTATGCCGCCTCTCTTCAAGCTGAAATGTTTGGAGACCGAGAGCACAGATTTTAAAGAGAAATCTTGAAGAAAAACAGAAATGTCCATGGATTGGGTCTAATTTTTTGACACATATATGGGTTAAATTAAGTTTAAAAAAATTTAGAAAACAAAAAAAAACAAATTTAAATTACCAAAACAATTTAATTGGTTCAGTGTTTTTATTTTATTTTTCTATTTACTTTTCAAAGTACTGTAATGCTCCATGACCGGAAGCACAGATTTTATAAGAAAATCTTGAGGACTCACTCCAGCCTGCCAACCAATAAGTGCAATAAGTTGGACAAGGACCGGCAAATCGACTTTTCATGCAGCTAGCAATTTAAACCAGCCTCGGATGATCCTCGTAGGCTATGGTATCGCTCCGCCACCCACCCTTCCCAATGTTTGGAGACCGAAAGCACAGATTTTAAAAAGAAATCTTGAGGACAACCAGAGGTGTCCATGGATTGGGTCTAATTTACTGACACATACATGGGTTGAATTAAGTTTTAAAAAAATTGAAAAAACATTTTTTAATTACCAAAACAATTTAATTGGTTCAGTGTCTTTATTTTTTTTATTTATTGTTCAAAGTACTGTAATGTTCAATGACCAAACTCACAGATCTTATAGGAAAATCTTGAGGACAACCAAAGCTGGCCATAGGTTGAGTTTGATTGTGTCAGTGTCTTTATTTTGATTTTTTAATGGATTGTTGAAAGTTATAAAAATATTCAATGCACATTTATGTGTAGAGAAAAATGATAAAAACCCACTAAAATTCCCGAGCAACGCCGGGTAACCCAGCTAGTAATTAAATATAAAACTAATGTTAACAAAATTGGACTATGAGAAATGCTTCCATTTTTGATGACATGCTTTCCACCCGGACAAACAGAGACACAGAGAAACAAGAGCAAATTTAAAAAAATGTGATAAAAAAGTATTGCAACTATAATAATTCGTATTACCTGTAGTACGGAAATAACACCTCTTGCTTGTTGGTCGCAACAGTTTAAATGGTTTTCTTCTGCAATGCTCTGAGGACAGTCTTAAAGCACCTGGTGTGAAGGACTATAATCTATTATAAAAAAAGATGCTCTGAGGTATGCGTCTAAGGTCTGCTAAATTAATCTTTTTCGTTAAAATTAAATTTTACTATTTTGTTCTTTATGATAGGTAAAACGTAAAGTAAAATCCAAAGTTTTTGTTCATCGGAAATCACATTTTGCATTAGTTAATAATAATTGTGAGAAGTGGAAATAATTTATTAATATTTAGACTGGTAGACTTTAAAAAACTTTGATTGAAAATTTAAGCATAAGAACCGTTGAAAAAACAAATAGCGTCATTAGTAACACATAATTAGAACAACAAACTTGCTTTGAAAAGCTTAACAACCATACGTTTAACTAAATTGTAGTAATGATAACGAATTTATATTTCACTAAAATCAACAGTAAACAAGACTATTTAAATCGTAGGTATGGAGCATAACTGTTCCGATGTTTAATAAATAAAATAAGCTAACCATGGTGATATTGTTTATTTGACAGCGGCAAATACAAACTGAGAAAAAGCCTTAAAAAACAGTCACAAATCAAAACCAAACAATGTAATAAAGCATAATCAAAAGCAAAAGCAATTGGTAAAAATTGAAGTTTACCAAGAATACCGATTAGTATTGAAATACCAAAAACAAAAAGACGTTAGAAATGAGCTATAAATCATGACTATCTAAAATGAGCGTTTGAAAAAAAATGAACAACTGCCTTTTGTTATTTTCAAGAAATGATTATATGATTGGAAAAACAAAACAGACACTGTCATTTAAAATTAAGTTTAAACCTTCCTACTGTGTTTTTGCAACACTAAATAAATTAAACAAGTGTTTCAGTTAATTCTAAAAAAATTATAAATGATCAAAAATTTAATGGATTTTAGTAAACTATAAAACTGATACATATTAAAAAATTTAATGGATTTTAAAAAACTTTAAAGCTGATACATAATAACTATGAAAAGTTGTGGCTCTGAAGTTCACTTGACCCTGGCGCCACTTAAAAGATTCTTATCAAATTCTTTTCAAATATTTATTTATTATTATTACGTCGTCAAATAGCAGGGCCAACGACCACTTACACCATTACACCAACATTACCTCCTGACAATGTATCATTACAGTTAGCCATTAACAAATTAGTACTGTGGAGTGAAACGTGGCAACTTCAACTAGCCCCCGAAAAATGTTTCCACTGCCCCATTAGAGGATCTCATTGTAACGCTCCAGTTTCTACATGCTCAATCGGCTTGCAAAAGATATCACCTATTGATACCATCCGCGACCTTGTAGTATTCATTAACAACAAACAAACATCTACGTCACAAATCGACTATATTGTCCCTAGAGCTCTTGAAATAAGGAATTGAAGATATTTTATTATCGACGCATCATAATTAACTATTTAATTAGACATATTCAGCTTGCATCATACAAGACACCTTTTGCTCGACGGCGGCAAAGGTTCAAATGTTTTTCCTCTGCAAATCGCGGCGGCTGCAGTTTACGCAAAAAGTCTAGCTTTTCTATACGATATAAGTATATAGTATATGTTTTAGACAATTTATTGCTAAGCTTAGATAGAATGTTTATTAAACCAAACAAGCTAACAACAAAAGTATGCTGATTGGTTTAAAATTAAACAAGAAAATGAAAATACAAGTTTTTTAACACAAACTTTTATTTAAAATAGATTTGATTTAAAATTACAAAAGATGTTTAAATTAAATTGTTTTTTTAATTGAATCATGTATTTTCATCCAATATAAAGCTATGATGAAAGTTTCAGCTTCCTAGCTAGTCAAAAATCTGGTTAAATTTTACTTGCAAGATTTGCGTATAGAGAAAGACACACACACATACACAAACAAAGATTGTAACCTAAATAAAAGTTTGTAAAAACCATAACCGTAAAAATTCAAAAAATTTTGCTTGCATTTTTTATTAAAACTAAATTACAGGAGAAAAATTAAAAACGTAAAATTGAAATTAAACTTTTGTAATGAGTTTTTTAGATTAACATTAACATTAACATTAGGTCTTGAACTGAGGACCGGCATCTAAAAATGTTTAACAAAATTAACGTTTCCTTTAATAATTCAAAGCAGTTAATTTCAATATGTTTCTTTTTTAAACAATTCTACCTACAATTATTTATTTGACTTATGAGCCAAACGTTAATTAGGAAAGTAGTACTTTTCAATCAACGTTTAAGTCATCTGAGGAACAAATCATCAACTTTTTAAATGACAATTTCTTAACTCAAGTAACAAATCTCAAAAGCATTCCATTCTAGACTTGCTTTTTGTCGTGGACGTTGATTTAAGCACTTGTGTGAAGGTGATCACTGTGTGTTTAATTTCTTTGTTATTACAAATTTATATAAATCAAAAGTCATTATCATATATCAAAATTAAATATATTAATAAAAATAAAATCTGATATTAATTGGTCTGCAACAATATTAACTGGTGTATTTAATATGGTAAATAGGCTAGCTGAGTTCTTTTGAAGTTTTTATATAAGAAACGGTAGTCTGGAAATAAGCCTCACAATTATTAATTAAATTATTGTTTACCTAATGAATAAGTTAGTAATAAATAAATACGCTTTTGAAAATAAAATTATTAAGTTAAATAAATACAAATCTTCAGGACCAAATAATATTTTAGGGTTTTACAGTTTTAATAAAATTTAAACGTTTATTTCTAGTTATTTAAATAAGTATACAACAAATCATTGCAAGCTCAATTTATCCCTGATGAGTGGAAGTGCCTATACTATTTATACCCCAGTTTATGAAATAGGAGATACGAATACTGCAAGTAATTATAGCTGCATCTGCTGTAAACAGTTAGAACCTTTGATTGAAGATGATTTAAAAATATATTTTGATAGAAATGATCTTCTAGATTAAAAAGTGCCAGTTTTACAGTTTTAGTAAAATTTAAACTTTTATTTCTAGTTATTTAAATAAGTATACAACAAATCATTGCAAGTTCAATTTATCCCTGATGAGTGGAATAACTAGGTTTCAAAAAAGTATAGTCATCTACTATTCAGTATTAAAGTTTGATGTATATGCGAAACAATACAACAGATGAAATGGACACAGTGGGAAGACCGATAACGGCTGTCTGAATCTACGCCGCATTAATAAAAATTACATATTTTCCGAGACCATTTCTTTTCTTAGGTGTTTTGCTAAAAAACTATGGCTTTAATAAATAAAATTTGACACAAGATTTAAACAATGAAAAGGACTCGGGGAGCCGTAATAGAAACATGAAGTAATGAATATGTACGTTGACCTTGACATTTAATCGATAAGGTTGCAAGTGTTGTATGAGCAAATTCTAGACGAAAATGATTAGATGATCGTACAAAAATCAGCATGAACAAAAAGTTTGAATATTTTTATATAAATAAACTAATTTGAAATAAATTTTAATTTATAACTGGTTAAAATTTAATTTTTAGTGAATTTGAAATAACATGAAAACAAAGATGTAAGAAAAATATAGTTTAGTAAAGTCGTCTGGTACAAAATGTGTAAAGTAAAAAGACGTCTTGTGTAATTGGAGGCCAATACAATATTGCAATGAGAAATAAAACAGATTCCAAATGCGTAATATAACATTGGATAAGTTTTTGTATTTATAAGAACATTTATAAGTGCACGCGTATTAACTGGTTGTAACTTCATGTTTATGCTTTTTTTAATATTTTTCAAATATCATACTGCAGCGGAAAATGTGTATTATTGTGTCTAAAGTTTTTTTTAGCAGCAGTGCATTTAATTGTGTTGCTTACACAACTTGCCAGTTTAATGAATTATAAAAAATATATATATAATTTGTGTGAATTTGAGCAAGGATTCCCGTTCAAACAACAACAAAACCTTTTTAATTTTCAAAGATCGTTACCTAAAGATTGCTATCTTATTAAATTGAGTTTTTAAAGTTAAATAATTGAATTTTATTTCATTCATTTCAACATTTATAAATTTTACGTGTTTTAAACTTCAAAAAAAAACACCACAAGAAAAGAAGAGATGACGGCTATTAATATTTTGTCCAGAACAGTTTGCGTGAACGGTTCAAAGTTGTTTATAAACTTCTTAATTGCTTTATTAGACAAATAGAAGACGGGTATTAGTTTTAAGAGAGAGTAAATGCTAAGTGAGAGTTCGTTTTAATATGCGTTCGTGGTTAACTCACACTGTTAAAGAAGCTTTTTAATTTTAACTCTTTTTTATTTATGGAGCTATTTATTCTGTTATGATTTATTTTGTAGAAAGGCTATGAGATTAATTTGTAGACATCAGTTAAGCGTCTAAAATAAAGACGCAACTATAAATTTCGTTTTACCGTTTCACGTACCCGCAGGTACGCGTACCACCGGTTGTAAAACCGCTGGTCTACACCACCTTTATAGAGCTCGCGGTCCTTTTTTGCTTCCGCAACAGCTGCTCATCTACTGGTAACGTTTAAAGCTTTCCCAGTGCCTTCAAGCCCTGAGATCGCCATATTCTTCAGTCACTCCATCTGGGTGGCAAAATACTTATACAAATAGGATAACTTTAAAAGATGGTGTTTTTTGATGCTAGTAGGAAACTACCAAGTGAAGTACAAATATTTACGACAAACGTCGTTGACGCGCAATTTAGAGAATTATTTCTGTTATTTTTGGTTCCCTAGGCAACAAGAGGACGTTCAACCAATTTTATTTCTTATAAATTATTAAATTTGATTTTTTTTGACAATGTCTAACGTGGCGTTAATCGTTAGACGACTAGGTCACGAAGAAAGGGTCCTTGCAGAGGCAGCCATTTATAGGCGCCTACCCCTTTAGCAATGGGTGCGTTGTTTAATATATACAGCGCTGCATCCGAGATTTATGGGATGGATGCAAGGATTGATTGGATGTGCGTTATTTTTAACAACGGCTGATGAGTCAGGCGGGTGTAAACAAAATAGATCCAATAAAATTTTTTTGCCGATCTTTCGAATTCCAATTTAATAATTGCTACTGAATGTATAAAACACTTTTTTTATGACTCTGAGTCGGAATATGACAAAGGTTAGCTAGGATATAGCTTAATTTTTATTTGAGACGCTTTATTAGTTTATTGGTGCTGAATTCGAGTTAATGCAGTTAATACAGCTCTGCAGTGTACAGAGATATACATTACAGAATAATCTTGAAGTATTAAAATGTTAGATTAATCTAGATTAATGTTAGATGGACTTTAAAATCATCTTATACAAATATATTTGTAACACTAAGTTTTATTTTGCAGCTGTGATAGAACAATCTAGATTAATGTCTCCTTTAAAATTTGATTTGTATGTGTGTATGATCAATTACAAAAATTGGAATTCAGCCCTCTAAGAAATACTAGATTTAATTATCATTGTTATAAAAGCTTTTGTGTACTTTCAGTGCAATTATTTTGTAGGTGATAAAGTTACAGAGCAACAAGGCCACAGAAGATTTCTTCTTATGTGTGATTTAGATTTTAAATCCCATTTTCAAATGAAGAAGTCAACATTTGAGGTAATTTACAATAGTTGAAAATCCCTTATTTTTAAAACTTGTAGACTAATACTATTTTTTTCTTAAGGGAGGTTTAGAAGGTTGAAGTACCTAGATGTTGCCTGCCCAAGAACTGCTTCCACAATGGTCTTGACAGCTTGTTGCTTACACAACCTTTGCCTGGACTGATGATTTAGTTGATTTCAAGGAGAGCAACACCAATGATGATCACTCATTTACCCGAAAAAAAGGATTTAATAACTCAACAACTTTTTAATTAAATTTGTTTATTTTGATTTAAATAAATTTGTTCCATCAATTTTAAATCTCTTTGTTAACGTCTATAAGTCCAAAGAATTTTTCATCCATCTCTTGTTTTTTCTGTTGAGTTCTTGAATTTTCTCAGGAACCAAGTCTAAGAAAACAGTAAAACTACCTTTAAATCTATAACAATTTTTAAGAAAATTATAGCAATATCATACCAACTGCTAGGAGCCAAACAGTTTGTGATGGAGGGCCGACAATGCTGATCATGCTCCCACTTTTGTCTATCACAGCTGCAAAACAAAACTTAGTGCTACAAATAGTTAATAGTTAAAAGATGATTTTAAGGTCCATAGTCATCCAGGCTAAGCCATCTTTGTCTATTAAAGTTGCAAAACTTTCTACTTTATTATACAGAACATAATGATTAAGCCAATAGTCATTCAGGGTTCAATCCCATATAATCCCCTCACCAACTCATTGGACTGCCTTCTTGCATAACTTCAGATGAATAAACATTATCTGCTATTTAATTGATACATACATTAAATATAATTTGCTGCAACTCAAAACATCGGTTTTGTCCAGTAGTAATGCAGACATATGTGACTCTCAATAAACTGTACAATTCATTTTGTGGGAGGATGCTTCCATGATTACAGGGGACCATTAAATAAAGTGTTCAAGTACAACATCATCACATACAAATTCTGTTTAGAGTCAGTCTAGACTCTAGACCTTACCATGATCATACGAATCTTGAAACAAAAAATCATTTCAATTAAAATATGAGGATTCACAATTAAACAGGTTTAGTATTGATTCATGACATGATTAGCTTTTAAACTATAAAACAATAAAATATATCACAAGATTGAAAATAAAGGATGGGTGGTGGTTGAAATTTATTATACAGCCAATTATTAGAACATATGAGTGGTAAGCACAGTTTATTTTGATAAGAGTAAAAAATTATCAAGGTTGGTTCAACCATTGTGAAGGAAGATGCACATCTTATTCTTATGTTAATTTTAGATTTTAGAAGCATCAATGTAAAATTGTAAAGGTGAACCTTTGAAATGAGCAATTTTTTGAGCCCATCAAAAGCCAAATAAAACTTGACTTTAAAGCTAAAACACTACACTTTATTGATTGCTTTGTGAAAAAACTAAGCAACGAAATTTTAAACTATCTCAGACAAAGGCCTAACATTGCCTAACAACCTATAGGTAAATCATATCACGACGTTTTACTAAAATAAAATCAAAATACTAACTTTCAGCAATAACCTCTCCGCTTCCACAATATTAGAAAATCTAAGTTTTAAATTCAAATTAAAACCATCCTTTCGAACTAAAAAAGTCTCGTCTGCAGTGGTATGGAGGTGGCCATCTTACTTCTTATCAAACAATCCGCCCTCGAGCAGGATTCATCGAATGCATATCCGATGACTAAGGGATGTAATTAACATCGCGCGACACTTCAACCCCGGATATAATGAACAACGTTTTTTCGCTACTCGGATATATCCGATTAGCATATCCGATAAACTTAACAACGCACCCAATGCGAGTGAACTCCTTGCTTAAGGGAGTTAGGCTGGTGACGTCAGTGAGGCTCAAACTGCCGACCTAACGATCGACAGGCGAACGCCGTTCGCCTGTCGATCGTTAGGCCGAACGCTCTCCCGCTCTGCCACCAGCACCTCATTATGATTTATTAACTCGATGATTCTTCCATAATTATTCAATAACTTAAAATGCTGTTATCTTTCTGGTATATATCTTTCTGACCACCCTTTCCAAGTGTTTTCTAAACCATGGTTGTCCAGGGCCATTATATTATTTTGATGACAATACGAGGGCCACAACTTAAAAAAAATATTTTATTCAAACATCTAATTAAAAACAACTAATTCAATTTCAATACTTTCAAAAAAAATGTATTTAATGGAAAACCTGGTATTGTTTATTTTTACACAAATAATCAATGTCAGCTTTTATAGTAATGATGAAATCCGAAGTTTATCAGTGAGGTGTTCATCTTTCAACCTATGTTTCTGCTCTAATTTAACATGTTTCATTCTTGAAAAAAAATTGTACACAGTTGTAAGTGCTTCCAAAAAGGAAAAATACTTCAAGGTGTGTCTGCACAAATGTGGATAAACTTCAATGTTCATTTATTTTTTATAAAATTCTAACAATTCAAAATTTTTCTTAAGCAATTCCAGTTTATCAACACGAATTTGGCCCTTGAATTTATCATAAGTTGCTGCATGTTCTGTAGTATAGTGTCTGTTAACATTATACATTTTTCACGCGGCAATTTTTTCTAAACAAATGAGACACTCAATTGAATTATTTTGCTCAATTACAAAATATTTATTTGTCAAAAATGGATTAAATATACGACCTCCGTGTCCAATTTCAGTTTCAAATCTACGTTTTTTATAAGCACTTGCGGAAGCCATATTTAAAATTAAATAATTAAGGTTCAAACGTTATCTTTTTTTTAATTGATACAACAATGTATTTAAAACTACGAGACCACAGCAATGTAGTTTGACCTTCACTCATTTTGAATTCTATCTTTCAAATTCCAGCATTTTTGGTGAAGTGTTTTATTAACACCCACCAGTAATGTCACAAAGCTGAGATTTCCAAATAAAAACAATTTTAAATTCTGATGGAAACTACTGCGCAAATACTGAACTTTCAATCAACGCAATCTAATCATAACATATTTGATTTTATTTTTTGGCTACTGTCTTCTGGGTGTAGTGTAAGATAGCGCAAATGCGCTCTTCACCTTAATAGTGCTTGCGGTACTTTTTAGCGTCCGCGTCAGCTGCACATCTTAGGTAGATGGCGCGCTTAACAGCACATTACCTATTCCTACGTCGATGCAGAATTTAACAAAATGAAGCGTTGTTAGCTGGTGGTGTTTCTCAATTATAGCTAGTGAGCTGTGGAAGAAACTAAATATTTTTAAATATTGTTAGAAACAGCTTGCATTTGTGTTTTGAATTATTTAGTAAAATTTTATTAACCGTTTTATGCCTTTCAAAAATGTCAAGCGTTTTGAGTTATAAAATTCTGAATGTGACTAAAAGAAATAACGACCTCTGGTGATGATAACATAATAAGATTTATGTATTTTTTTCTGTGGATGATTCTGATATCGAGAGTGATAGTTGTGTTGACCGTAGTTCAAATTGTCAAAACTTGAAGTTCAGACAACGTGACATCTATTACAAGTTTTTAATTTGAAGGAACGCTTATAATTTTTACTCTCCATTATTTGTTAACAGAAAAATAACATTATCAGAAGAAACAGTTTGCACAATTCGATTTTTGTACATGTGTGTTCTATTTGTTACGGTTTATTAGTAGTTTTTCAAATGCTTAAAGCAAAATTTATGTTGTATAATATCTGTAATTTTACTTCTGGTAGAATGTACAAACCATTACCGTTTATTAGTGGTTAAAAAAATACTTTCGGAGCCTGTCTAAGCCACATTATGAAGGCTCTAAAATTTAATAGAAGAACGGAAAAACAACTGTGAGCAAAAAGAGCGAGCAAGAGAAGGAAAGAAAGCTGGAGCGGGAAAGCGGAAGAGTGTAAAAAAGTCAGGAAAAGTGACCGGGAGTGGGAAAGCGACTTTGAAGGGGAAAGCAGCCGGGAGCGGGAGAGCAAGCGGTGAAAGAAATGGTTGTAATATGCTAAACAGTTTTTTAACCTTCGGAGGCTCTTGCTAATGTAATCACACTTGGGATCTTTGGGGTCCATATGCGATGTTATACGTGATTTAGCCTTGACCACAAAAACATACAAACAAACTGAAAAAAAAATTTGTTTTTTTTTCAAATTAATAATTAGTTTGTAAATCGGCCGCGAAATTTCTTTTGAAATAATGTTTTTATTGATAGTAAGTTTATAAAATATTGGAACATTAACCACAGTTTTTCAAATACCTAATAGGTAAAGTATGTGAAGATTGAAAGTATAAGAATTAAGCACATACATAAAAACATCACAGGATACTCAAACATACATTCCGTCTAAATTATCTCAGACAGATACAGATGTTAATCAATCAGATAAAAAAAAGTAAAATTAAACGGTATTTTGAGTTGATAAAGGGTTTGTATGTTAACTCTTCATTAGAACACTACTGATGCCATCTAGTTCGGACAGTGTAGCATTTCAAAAAAATTGGAAATTAGCTGGTTTGCATTTCGTTATTTAAATAAGTTCATGCAACTTACCACCGATTAAATAATGTTTAAATGAGTTTTTTTCAAATTGGATTTTGGAAGCATGCTAAAACAAGTGGCTTAAATTAGAATAACAAAATCAAAATTATTTATTCAAATGTATTTAGAATGTTTAAAACATTAAATTAAAAAAAAACCCTGGAAGATGAGATTGAGCCCATTTAATAGAAATTTTCTGTTTATACTAACAATAAACCAAAATGACTGCAATCGTTAAACTGCTAATTATTGGTAATTTTAAAAAACAAAAACTCACACGATGCAAAACAATAATCTGACAAAATGAAACTATCAATTTTAGCAGCTTAAAAATAACGTTTAGTATTGATTCAACAATGCTTTACTTGGGTTTTTGTAACAGTAAACACATATTTTTTGTTTTATTTAAAGAAAAAGATACTAGTTATCAAATCAACACTGATTCTCAAATAAATTAACACTTTGTGTATGAAAACAACAATCTAAATTTGATTAAACAGTCTGTATTATAATTGTTCAATAAAATTATAATTGTGTAATTAATTATGCCAGATTTCATTTAGGCTTCTTAATGAACCAGATAATTGTTAAGCGAATTAAAACACAAAAAATTTGCATTTAAAAAGTAGCAATACAAATTCTTGCTAGATTTATTTTTTTTTGATTAATTAGTTTTGTAGATACAAATGATTTACTCGATTCTAAATAATAACGCGACGACACGGAATTATCAGCTTTAACTTGAAACTGACAATTCTAGACACAATCAAACGCAGGTACATTTTGTCGGCAAATCAGATGAGAAATTATTTCAAAACTCTAAAACATATTCAGTTTATATTAATTTGGACACCTCTTGTTTGACGGCAGCAAAAGCTTAAATATTTTTAATTTGCGTTATCCGTCGTGCTGCATTATTGCCTAACAAATAATGTTATATGATGGTTATGGATGAGATGAATAAAGTTTTTTTTTTAAATACAGATTGTTGTGTACAATACAGAACACACGTCTGCTTGAAAAAGTTGTTTAGTAAAACGCTGGGCGAAAAACGATAGAGTCGCCATTTGCTATAGATGACACTAATCCTATTTTCTAGTATTACTTATTAAACCAAAGTTTTTAGCTGCTTATTTTTTAATATACTAAACAGTTTGTTTAAAAAACAAAAATCAACATAACAAATTACTAGAAAAAATATTTGAAATCCTGCGATGTTAAACGTGATTGTGTCTTGCCAACAAAACAAAGAAACCAGTAAACTGGGAAGACTTTGGCTTTTTTTTTAAAGATTTTAAAATTTGTTATTTGGCAAATAATAATTTAAAATCTTATCCACAGTTTCCTAAATACTTATATGTAAAGTGCGTGAGGATTGAACGTATAAGAAACTTTTGAATCAATATAGAATTGTAAAATAACAAACAATGATTGCTAACCACGTAAAACAACAAAGTGACGACAAGGAAATGTACAATTTAACAATTTAAAGCTAACGTTTGTAAATGAATCAGCAATGTTATTCTGTGGTTTTGTTACGTTAAGTTGTTTCTTTAAGGAAAATTTCACCAGTGATAAAAAAACGCAACGTTTTATAAAAATCAAACCCTGATACGATTATTCATTCATTCATTCATTCATTCATTCATTAATTCATTCGTTCGTTCGTTCGTTCGTTCGTTCGTTCGTTCGTTCGTTCGTTCGTTCGTTCGTTCGTTCATTCATTCATTCATTCATTCATTCAAAAAATGCCGCTAAAATCATTTAATAATCCAACATTTTGTTGGCACATGCAGCAAATTGCAATCAACATATTTTACTTGAATAACTGAACCATATTGTGCAGATTAAACTACATTTTTCTAATGTAGTTTAAATGTATCACTATTTATGATTTATGACGCACAACACTGATGTATTATTACTTGATGGATGCAAACATAATAATGTTTTCAAATTACAACGAATATATAAGTCACACAGATACATTGATGAATTTTGAAGAATTTCAATGACAGCAGCATGAAAAAAGTTACGTGCATCATTATCATTAAATTGTTTTACTTCTTCATTTTTACAAAATTTCAATTATTTTTTGTATAAGATTGACTTTATTTTGTTTTAATGTTTCACATTTTTAATGTTTAATTATATATGCATGATGCTATTTTAACGTTTAATAATTGAATTCGAATAAACAATTTTTGATGTTATTTATATCTCTTTATAGTAACTATTTCAGTGTAAACGTTGTAATTGCAAAGATTAAAAGACGTTAAATGTTTATTATTGTATAATAACTTCTAGAATCATTTTAAAAACCACTTTTACGTTTGGCAATGTCGTAACAATATCAATCATTGTACATTTCAAGTGTTACAAGATGAACATTTGAATTACCGCACCAAGAAACTGGAAAGTATTCTATCATAATTAGAAATGTTAAATAGTTCCAATACAAAAGTATAAATAAAATGATAACAAAATCATAATTTGAATTTGAGCCCAAATAAAACTAGAATTATTTAATTAGGCATTTTTTTAGTACATTTTTTCAGTTGTTTGAACCGATAAAATGCAAAATAAACCAGTTTACAAGTAGTTCTCAAAGAAACAATTTTGCAGTTTAAGATATTGATTGACCACCGCTCATTAATTTCCTCATATCTCAGTAATTTAAGTTTTCGAATATCAATTGCAAAAGGTGTCTTGCAAATAAAGCAAATTAAAAATAAACGCATATTGTTGTTTACTTCTGTTGTTAGAAAGTTTTTTGTTTATTGTTTATTAACTCCTGCATTCCAGTTTAAAATTAATTTTACTTGATCGTCGTCTGATGTTTTTTTTTTATATTTCAGGTCTTTCGTAAAAACTATTTGTTTTCTTTTTTGGAAAACTAATTCAAGGTTCTGAAAATGTATAAAAAAAAGAAATGAGGATAAATAGGTTCATAAATGACTTATAACAAGGAACATTTAAAAAATAATTGTATACATTTCTAGGGAACATGCCTCAATAAAAAAAAATAATATTAATGCTAATGTCATCTATCACGTTGTTTACATAATTTGTAAACTTGAACCAACATAATACTGCTGTCCTTCAAAATTTGTATCTTACTTATATTAAAACCTACGGGTATTATCTGCCAAGATTTCTACAAATTTATTCTGCAGTTTCCTAATATGAAAAATCTTAGGTCAATTTATGTAACTTTTATCCATTTTGCCTGAGGTCTAAAAATAGTAAAATAGAACTACATAAAAATGAACTTTAACTTCAAATGCACTAAAAAAAGAAATATTTTTTGTGTTTTACAATTGTATTTTATTAATAGTAAAACAATATATAGAAATTTTATACGTTTATTTTATATCAGTCAATCAATCAACTCCACTTTATATAGCGCTTTTTTCGACTAGGCGTTCAAAAGGGTTCGGCTACAATTTGACTGAAAAGGAAAGTTTTTAGTCGTTGGCAAATTAATGAGAGATACAGACATAGTGAGAAAAGATATAGCAACAAAATGCAAACTTTGAAATGAAAAATTGTCTGAATATTCATTAAAACAAAACGAATCAAAAACACAAAAGTAATGATAAAAACATAGAATGGTTTTGAACGGGTACTAATTATTGTACAACATACTATTTTAGTTATAACGTTATGAGTGTGAGATCTTGTAGACCGTTGTAAATTAAACCAATAGACTAGCGCCATGAAAACGTTAAATGGTTAATTGTCGTTTGGTATTTTTATTATATTTCTAACAGTTACAAATCAGTTCCAACAGAAAACAAATAAAGTTCGTTCATGTACAGAAGCGATAGGTCTAATTCCTTTGTATTCATCTATTGATAACGTTGAAATGTTTTAATAAAATATTTGCATTATCAGTTTTACTTTTTCATTACATTATAAAGTTATTGAAAACTATTTTTTTCAAAAAGCCTGTTTCAATTTATTTTTTTTTAAAGAAATAAAAAAGTAGCATGTCAGAGAGGACAATACATCTGATTAGAAATTTTCTTTCAGATTTGTCTGTAATTTTATCTTTATTTTCAAGTCACAACTGTTAAAAAAGCTGTAATTATTTTACTATTCAGTAAAATTTTAGCTTTTACAGTTTTATCCAACCAGAAAAAAACATGATTGTAATTTCTAGAGAACAATACATTTCACAGTTGATGAAAATCCTAGCAACTGAAATTAATTTGTTCTTTTATTTATATCCTGTAATCAAATTTGAAAATAAAACTTAGGTTTTTTTTCAATGACATTCCTTACACGAATAAATGTTGTTTGTGAACGAACTGGTGAACACCGCAACGCCGTTGGTCTCAAAGCAAAGTTAATTAAACAGAAAAGTGACACAAGCGAGAGGTGTTTTGAACTGATGAATAATTGCGTTTATGAAAACAATTACAACAATCTTTAGGCTCAATGAACTTTGAAGTTTATTCATGCTATCAAAATTAAAACAAAAACAATTAAAATTTGGGTAACCTCAATAAAATGCGAAAATTCAACATAAAATGCTCGGGTTCTTTAAACAACGCCAAAAATAAGTTTGTAATTTTGACAAACTGATATTATATAAATGGTTTTAAGGCAATTGTAGTGGTTCTACAAAATCAACTTTTTTTTGAATTCAATGCTCCGCCGCACTAGTAGAAGTCGGGGTTTTTGTTATGGCAGAGGTAGTTGCTGTAGCTATATCAACTGGCTGCATAAATATTCTATTAAGGTTCAGAAAATTAACTCACTTGTTAGGTTGAAGACGCTTCTGACACAAAAATAAATGTTTCTTTCCAAACAAATCACGGAATTCATGTTTGTATTTTATCATTTTTTATACGTTAGCCAATAAAAACACGAATGCTTTATAGCTTTAATTTATACTTTTCACTGGTTGAAACTATGCTATCTAAATACAAACTAATATTTAAACTAAATAACGTACAAAAAACGGCAAAACTGTTATATTTCTAGCATCTGGATCCCTAGCTTGCGTTTCGTAATAATGAGTTAATTTAAGCATACGGGTGATATAAGCTGAAAGTATTTTATTTATAAACTCTACGAAATTGCTTAAAAATATGTAACTAAACATTTTTTTTCTATAATTAATTTTTGTTTATGAATTAAGAAAATATTCTCTTTGAAAACTAAACGTTTATTCAATTTTAACAAAATTGTTTTTAAAAAAATAAATAAATGGCATGAAATGAAATAAACGGCAAAAACAAATTAATTATTTAACAAAGTATAATTCTCATACACAGATCATTATAGCTGTTGTTGTTGGATCTCGTAAAAAAAATTCATACATGACAACCCAATTGCTCCATATTAAAACATTCGTGGTCAATCTAAGGAGCTGTTTTAAAAGAGATTCTAAATCTTGTAGTTTTAAATGAAAATAAATTATTTAAAATAGGAAAAGTAGTAGAAGTGAAATTATCTATAAAATCATTGACATCATTGAAGATGTGTTATTGGTGAAAAGTCCCAACGTATGGTTCATTCAAGCAAGCAAACACTGTGAAGTTAATCTAAAGGATTAAAAACCGTGGATACGATTGTGCTTGTATCTTGAAAAACACCTCTTGCTTGATGGCAGCTAAAGCTTAAATATTTCTATTCTGCGTCAACCGTTGTGCTGCAGTTCTTTTTGAAAAATTGCGTAGACAAGAATCTTAAACTTTTTGAAAAAAAAATTGATTTTTCAAACAGCCAAATGTACTCTATTTTAAATTTCGATTCCTATGTCTACTATTGAAACAAACCCATCTGAAACTATTTATCAAGCGACAGCTTCTGATTTTTTGAGTCATTTTTTGATTATGATGAGCAAGCCCATTTAAAAAAAAATTAACACGTATATGTGAAGTATGTGAGGATAAAAATGTTAAGATAAGTTCAGAAAGAATTTTTACTGAGAATTTTTAACTTGAAGAATTATAAATTGTTTTTTTTTTAAATTAAAAAAATACTGCTGATTAATTTTCCACAACAAAATTATTGATTTAAAAACCCGTTAACTTTTGTAATTTTTTTAAAATATTTAATTTCAGTCTAATCAATCTGAAAAAATGATAAAATGGGAAGTTCATGTCGACAATAAACCCAATAACGTTTCAGCTTGATTAGATAACGGAAGTTTTCTTTTTTTTTAGTAATCAATGTCTTTTAACTTATGGCTTTAGCAAGAAAGCAAACACAGATATAAAATATTCAACTATCATATTTGTTTTGTATAAAATAATTACTTCATTCCGTTTTTATTAGTTTATAATTTTAATAGCAATTTGTTGTGAATGCATGTTAAACAATGGTTTTATTTAGAAAGAAGCCTATTTATTTTAATGTCAAATGAATTGAATTTATTTGGTGTACAAAAAATAGCAGACATCAACAACTGCCATTATTTTAGAAGTGGAAATGATGGTTAATATCAAGAGTATTCCATCCGATTGATTAGCTGATGCTGTGATCGTTGCGAGAGTGTTTGTTATTGTAGATAACAGTACTTGTAGTTTCTTGAGAAGGTGAATTATCAGAACTTCCGACACCTTGCTTTATTACCTGCTCTACATTGATTAATTTTATTATTCTTGTCTTTATAGTTATCACACCAGGTAAGCAAAACCAGACACAGCTACAATAGAGCGCAACTTTAGCGCCGTGGAATGTAGAAGTTGAAGGTAGTTAAAAAAGAGAGTTGTTTATGGATGAAATTGTTGATTTCTTTGATCAACTCCACCTGTAACACGTTGTCTAAATCTGTTTAAACAGTAAATTAATTCAAAACTCTAAGGCAGCTTTTATATCATTTTGAGACACTTCTTGTTTGATAGCAACAAAAGTTTAAATGGTTTTCCTTTGCGTCACTCGGAGGTAGGAGGAAAGCGGTGGAGCGATACCATAGCCTATGAGGATCATCCGAGGCTGGTTAAATTGTTAGCTGCTTGGGAAGTCGATTTGCCGGTCCTTGTCCAACTTCTTACACTTATTAGTTGGCGGGCTGGAGTGAGTCGAGCCATGTGCCCACAAAAGCCTTGTGCTTTCGGTGGCCTCCCTGTCTCAAAGCCAACATAAACACGTCACCAAACACTCAAACATACATACCGTCTAAAATGTCTTATTGACAGATACAGACGTTAAACAAACCACACACACACACTCTATTAATTTGTATTGTAATTTATGTAAAATAATAATGCTGTTGTATTTTGTTAATAAATTACTATGATTAAACAATTTAATAAAAGTTTTAGACTTCTTAATTTTGTTTTAAGTAATGAAAATATATTTATATTTTAACACATTATATTATTTTCTAAAAAAAATTAAATTTCAACTAAATATTAAACTTATTTATATTGCACCGACGGATCCAGGGGGTGGGGGATGCATCCCCTCGTCCCCACCAGATTACTAAAAAACATTTTATATGCTAAAAAATGAACCTCTCGCTAGTTTACTGTAAAACGAGAGTGCATGCCGGCATGGGAATTCCATTACTACATATATAGCCGAAAGGAGCTCCAATGCCATGAAGATATTAAAAAGCTCATTGCTAGTGGCGCAACTAAGCGGGCTTTTGCTCCTTTTTCTCTCATTAATATATATTATTAAAGATTCAAAAAAAACTTCAAACTGAAGATAGTCAAACAATTTTTTTACCTGCAGCGGGCTTTTTTTACCCAAACTTCAGCACCTCCAGCATTTCTTTCTCGTTGCTCCCCTGAACAGAACCACAGATGAGCGTTTAACTGGCCTAACATTATTGTATATCTATAAAGCATTGCCTTTAGAAACAGATAATGTTATTTATAAATTAGCAGCCAGCAAAAATAGGCGTCCTAATTTTGCACTGTAGATTTTTTATTCTAGAAATTTGACCTTTGTTTTGAATTGTGTCTTTTTTTGTCTTTGTGCAAACTGTTTGTTTCGTAACTTGTAAAAAATTTGTTATTTCAAGTTTTGGTTAGATCATCCTCCCACCAGAAATTCCTATACCCGTCGCTATTATATTGATATATTTTTATCAATGATTTATTTATCGATCACCTACATCTCGACCTGACAAAATAAAAAAAATATTTTAAAATAGAAAAAGACACATATATGTATTTCATTATCTTTCTATAAACCACAAAACTATTCCAAAAATCCCGTATACGATTGGCGACATCGTAACACTTGGTGTCAGAAGTGGAATTTAAAGGCATCAGATGTGCTCTTGATGAGTGAGCTAAGAGATGAACTGGAAAAATTGAGTTTAAGTGATAAGGGTAAGAAAGACAAACTTAGGGAACCTCCTCAGCGTTTCATGAAGGGTTTGGGTGACAACGAGATTTATGGACAAGCTTGTGAAGATTGCTTGCTGTGGTCAGCAATCAAGTGAGAAAGCAATTGAAACAAACGATTTGGCGTGGTTTTTGAATCCAAACTACGGAATATAAAAGCTTTATTATAATATCTTTCAATAAACTAATTTAACAACTTCGTATAGGATTGACAATAACGTAATAATAAAATTCGTCAAAACATTCTATTAAATGTTTTTAGAAGTATTTCTTTTCATTTTTAAGTCATCCAAATTTACCGTGTTTACTTGTTTGCTCAAGGAATGCGTTAGTAATTTTGTGAGGCTTGAACAAAATATTTCCTATCAACCATTAAAACAAACTTTCAGTGTATTAAATTGTATTTTCAGATTGATTGTAAGATCGAAAATATTATGAATTAAAGTTTTAAAACAACTGAACAGTGAAAATTTTGTTTTTAACTAATCTTTTTTGTTTTTTAATTCGGCCGCTTATGGTTTAGCAAATCAGAATGATAAGTCTATAAATATGTTAAAAATTGACCACACATTTTTGAATACTTCATATGTTAAGTATGTGGATATGGAAATCATAAAACACTTTCAAATAAATATTGAAAAAAGTCTTCAATAAATTTGTAACATGATATCATGCATTTTTCAAATATATAACTACACAAAGTACATCTTCAGTAATCATTTTTCAGTTAAATCATTTTAACATCCTATAATAACATAATACTTTAATCTATAAAATAAACTAGATCAAAGTTAATAATCTTTTCCATTATAAACAACCACAGCCGTTAATACGCTTTCAGAATGATTATTTTTAGTTCTTGAATTATTATTTGAAAGAGATGTTTTTATAATTGTATAAAGTATTTTTATGTTTCACATGTTCTGTTTTGATATTTTTTTGTTTTTATCAGTATTTATCATTTCTAAAAAAAAGATTTTTTATCATTTTTTATTTGTTTTTTTTATATTATTTTTTGTTTATTGTTTGTATTCATTTTTCAAAGTTGTACACAGCGGCTCGCTGCGTTTAAATCAATCAAACAAACTTGTATAGCGCATTTCCATTAAGGTAAATGCGCTTTCAAACTACTTTGCTAAATGAAAAACGTAAGTGTTTTAAAACAATAAACAAATAATACATCTCATAGCAATGTCGTAGTTTTGAAAAAAAAAACAAAATTTTGAAGTAAACAATGTGAAACCCGGTGATAAAAATAATTTTAGACAAAACTCTTTGACAAGCACAAATAAAAAATTATAAAAATTTTTTTTTTTTAAAACAACGCTTATACACAAACAAACTAAAAACCCAGAATTAATATTTAAGTTTACGTAATAAAACTTTTTGAACTAAACCTTTTTGTTTCTAAGTAAAAGAATTGTCTTCCTGATAGTAGATATTAAATAAATATTTAATATCTTAATATTAGGATATTTACAGTGCGCAATTTAGAAGTTAAAATTAGAACAAGTAAATTAAAAACGAATTTTTAAAACCAATGCTCTTATATGTAATTAAAACACAAATTTTGCAATCAATTTTTTCTTATATTACTCTTTTATTTTATGTTAAAGTCGAAATATCTTAATTATATCGAAATATCGAAATTAATTAAAATTATCTAAATTAATTGACTTATTGTAAAACTAATAATTGAATATTGCATTGTCTTCTATTTTGAGCATGTATGCAAAATTTGAAAACATTTATCATCAGGAAGTGACTCAAAAATTGATTGCAAGATTTGAAACAGACAGAGAAACAAACAAACAGACAGAGAAACAGAGACGACGAGCATTGGTAATAATAATAAAAATATCATCAAAAAGCATCGAATTTAAATATCTCAACTATTTTCATGAAAATTTTGTACACGCTTGAGAATCGCGGTCAGTGAGTGTGGTTCGTGTTAACTTGGTAAAATAGTCTGCCAGTCGGTTAGCGTTTTGTGGTCAAGAAAACCCTCAAGAAAACCCTCAAGAAAACCTTCAAGAAAACCCTCAAGAAACCCCTCGATAAAATCCTCAAGAAAATTAACTAAATTAATTGACTTATTGTAAAACTAATAATTGAATATTGCATTGTCTTCTATCTTGAGCATGTATGCAAAATTTGAAAAAAATCTATCATCAGGAAGTGACTCAAAAATTGATTGCAAGATTTGAAACAGACAGAGAAACAGACAGACAGAGAAACAGAGCCGACGAGTTAATAAAAGCATTGGTAAAAAACACATTGTGTCAATTCACAGCGTTAAAAACAAGAAAGTGTTGAGCTATATTACGGTAAAACAATCACCTACAATCTTATTGGACAGTTCTTGAGGGGGCCCAACTCCAACTCTTAAATAAAGCCGCTAGATTTTTGTATCGTTTTCAAGAATTTGCTTTTGTGCACAACTTGACAGAAAAAAATTTTACACACGTGAAGAATAACGTTATAGTCAAAGATAAAAAACTACCGCATGATAACAAGAGGTGTGTGAGTGTGTGTGTGTGTGTGTGTGTGTGTGTGTGTGTGTGTGTGTGGTTTTTTTAACGTCTGTATATGTCAATAAGACAAGTTAGTTGTTGGTGACGGGTTTATGTTGGCTTTAAGGCAAGGAAGCCATCGAAAGCAGAAGGATTTCGTGGTCACACGGCTCGACCCACTCCAGCCCGCCAACTAATGAAGTGCAATAAGTTGGACAAGGACCGGCAAATCGACCTCCCATGCAGCTAGCAATTTATACCAGCCTCGGATGATCCTCATAGGCTATGGTATAGCTCCGCCGCTCTGCCTCCTCATTATTCAGGATGTACAAATTCTAAGAACTGTTTTATTCAAAATACTTTTTACTTTATAAAATCAATTACATAAATTAAATTATAACAATTTAACGTTATTTTAATACTGAATTGGGTTCATTAAACACACAAAAAACAGTAAAAATGAATTAAAAACAAACATTTACAGTGTGAAAAATTGAAGAGCTTTAAGAAAAAGATTTCTCCGCTTCTTTCTCGACTGCTAAAATAAAAAAATTAAAATAAACAACACAAATTAAAATATTTTTTTTGAAAAAAAAGAAACAAGATTCTGTTGTTGAGCAGATGAGTCTTGTCTTTTTTTTTAACAAAAAATATGTTTTCAAAGATCTTATTGAAACTGAAAAAGTGGAAGATTTTTGAGAACCTAAACATTTTATGGAAAACAATCTAGTAGTTGTGTGAACAAGTTCTGGTCAATTATTTTTTATTGTTCGTAAATTAGAGTTATGGATGTTAAAAGATTATGTAAAGCAATTCTCAAATAAGCTTGGTAATAGAATGTACATGAACATGCCTATCTGTAACATTTGTATTTGATAAATGTTCAATACAATGTTTTTACTAAATATGGAATGCGTTGACGTTTTAGGAGGTAAGTATCCCAGTTGTATGTTCGTTAATTATGACTCCAAGGAATTTGCAGGAAAGACTACGATTTATTAATGAACCATTGATCAAAATGGAAGAATATGAACACATTTATTTGTTTCTGGTATGGAATGTAATTTAATAGCAAAACAACACAGTATTGCTTAAATTAAGTTTATTTTTTAACTTCGGTCATTGAAATACAAAACCTTTTTTTTTCACATTTGCTTCAATTGTTAACAGTTTGCGTTTAATTTGATTTATAAAAATTGGTAATTAACATTACATTTACTTAAAAAACAACTTTAGATTTGACCATATAAATTAAAAATAAACGCGCAGATCATTCTTGGAGACGTTTAAATTCCAAAAAATACATAAAAATGTTTTTAAATTAACAAAACAATAACAATTACCAAAAATGAAGAAAAGCTGAAAACAAATAAACAAAAATTAGTAAAAAAAACTGCAAATAAATTATAGAAAAAAAAATTTCTTTGTTTGGTTTGTTGACTGAACTACCTAAGAGTACAAAAAATGATGAATGTAAATTCTGTGGTTAGATAGTGAACAGAAGAGAAAACAATCTAAACAGTTTAAAAAAACCGCCGCGCAGCGACAGGTTGGAAAAGAAATATTTAAGTTAATAAATATATCTAAATGAAGGTGTCTCTTGGTAGATAAATAGAGGTTGTGCAATTTTAATATTTGTGTTGTTTATACTATGATATACACGATACGTTTTAAAGAAATTGCTATAAAATGTTTTTTGAATATTCTTATTTCGTTTGTTTGTTTGTTCATCTGTTCATTCATTTATTTGTTTTGTTTATTCATTTGTTTTGTTTATTCATTTGTTTTGTTTATTCATTTTTTTTATTCATTTGTTTTGTTTATTCATTTGTTTTGTTTATTTATTTGTTTTGTTTATTCATTTGTTTTGTTTATTCATTTGTTTATTTACTCATTTATTCATATATTTGTTCGTTCGTTCAGTGTTTATTGCTTGAGCGAACTCCTCGCTGAACTACACAATCAAAACGCAGCTGTCTGATTTGCCCCAAAACTGAATATTTACGATTTTTGAAAGCGTTTAGTTGAAAGTGTTTAATTTATACTTGTAATTTCGTAGCTGAATAAACTAAAATAACAAGTAAAGATAAAAAATAAATTAAAAAAAAAGTTTTTATTTGCCTCTTTATCTGAGTCAACGAACTAAAATTTTTTAATCTAAATCAACCGTTACGCTCAAATTTGTTAACTAATTTGGACCTCTGGCTACTTATGAATAAACATTCGTGCAGTTTAATTATTTTGGACCTTTAGCGACTTATACATAAACAACTTATTACAGTCACTAGATGGCATAAATTAATGTGATTTGATTAAGTTTAATTGATTTAAGGCCTAATTCATGTCGGAGACATTCAATTCCTATAATAGTCATCCAGAATAAAGCTTTCCTGATAGTTTTAGAGTTCTAGGTGGTCGAAAAGTGGGTGAATTTTTTTTTCTAGGATTAGATCACCACAGTCAAACAAACCAACCAACCACCTGCAGAAAAGTTGTGTGTATGTGTTCTTGTTTTATTCGTTTTCTGTGTTAATTGACTTTACGTTGCGTTGTTATATTATTATTATTATTATTATATCTATTACTATTATTATTATTATTATTGTTATTATTATTATTATTATTATTATTATTATTATTATTATTATTATTATTATTATTATTATTATTATTATTATTGTTATTATTATTATTATTATTATTATTATTATTATTATTATTATTATTATTATTATTATTATTATTATTATTATTATTATTATTATTATTATTATTATTATTATTATTATTATTATTATTATTAATATTATTATTATTATTATTATTATTATTATTATTATTATTGTTATTGTTATTGTTATTATTATTAGTATTATTATTATTATTATTATTATTATTATTATTATTGTTATTGTTATTGTTATTGTTATTGTTATTGTTATTGTTATTGTTATTGTTATTGTTATTGTTATTGTTATTGTTATTGTTATTGTTATTGTTATTGTTATTGTTATGGTTGTTGTTATTGTTATTGTTATTGTTATTATTATTATTATTATTATTATTATTATTATTATTATTATTATTATTATTATTATTATTATTATTATTATTATTATTATTATTATTATTATTATTATTATTATTATTATTATTATTATTATTACTATAACTGTGGTTATTGTTTTCATGTTTTATAAACACACTATCAACAAAGACTATTCAGCAAAGATGTTTAGTCGCTAAGTAACAAAATTATAAATGATTTTAAAACAAGTAAAGATCAAAAATAATTTTTTTAAAAACAATGCTTTTATTTGCCTCTTTATCTGAGTCAACAAACTAAAATTTTTGAATCTAAAACAACCGTTACGCTCAATCTTGTTAATTATTTTGGACCTCTGGCGACTTATAAATAAACATCCGTACTGTTTAATTATTTTGGAACTCTGGCGATTTATACATAAACAACTTATTACAATTGCTAGATAGCAAGAATTAATTTGATTTGATTAATTTTAATTAATTCATGGCCTAACTCATGTCGGAAACATTCACTTCATGTATTGTCAAGCAGAATAAAGTTTTCCTGAAAGTTTAAGAGCTCTAGGTGGTCGAAAAGTGGGTGAAGTTTTGTTTCTAAGATTTGATCATCCCCGACGAACTAACAAACAAACAGAGAGACGAGTGAAATTAAATAAAATCATTAAAAAACAATGTTTTTCCAGTTCAATTGTTTGTTTGTTTTTAGCAAGGCTTAACCACGTATAATATCGCACAACTTCAAATTGTTTCCTGTTAGTTTGTTACGGTGAGTTTCGCATTTTACACAAACTTTTTAGCGTATTACAACAAATACGACTAATTATTAGACTTAGTCTCATCTATATTGAATGACAACTCTACCGTTTTTTACCCCGTGATTTACAAAAGAAAGCTAATAAGGGGAATTGGAACACCGCAGCACGACGGGTGACGCAGAGGAAAAACATTTAAGCTTTTGCTGCCATCAAGCAAGAAGTGTCTCAAATGATATAAACTAAAACTGTTTTTGAATTTTGAAATAAGTTAATTAAACTGATTTAAACACAAAATGTACACGCTGTGGATTCATCTAAAAACCCGGCATAATTTTTGCTTTGATCATGGAGTAGTTTTGTTACAGAGATAACTGAAAAACTCGTTTTTGTAGTTATAAATTTACAGTGAAAAAGTTCTGATTTTAACTCAAATTAATTGTCAACTGAGAGTTGATAAAATAGACAGTTCCATTTTGTCACATTATAAAGAGACCTTCAATAAAAGTATTAGATCTTTATAAATGCATAAATGCAGTTTGGGGTACTTTAAAAAATTATACTAATGACTGCTAAAAAAATGTAAACTGTTTTTATACACAACATGTTACAGGTTGAGTTGATCAAAGAAGTCAAACGATTATTCATACATCATTGTCTCTTTAAACTACCTTTAACCTTATTTCTCGGCCTTAAAAATGTGTTCTATTGGAGTTATGTTTGGTTTTTGCTTACCTGTTGTGATTGCTATGCAGACAAGATTAATTAACCTGGGCAATGTAGAACAGATAATAAAGAAAGTTGGTCGGAAGTTCTGATGCTTCATCTTCTCAAGAAACTACAAGTAGTGGTACCTACAACCACAAACACTCTCGCAACGGCCACAGCATCGGTTGGAATACTTTTAATATTGACCATCATTCCCGCTTCTAAAATAATGGCAGTTGTTGTTTTGAATCAAAGAAATTCACATCAATTTATATCACAATTATAAACCATTAAAAACAAAATTAAGTAATTAAGTAATTCAAATCAAAAATTATTTTTGAATTCTTTACATCTGTGTTTGCTTGCTTGCTGGATCCATATCTTAACCCTTGGAGGCTTTCGCTAATGTAATCACACTTGGAATCTTTGGAGTCCATATGAACCCCAGTATTTTCGTTGGTGTTTTTTTAAAATTCGACGATTAAAAAAATAAACCTTTCGTTATCTAATCAGTCTAAAAAGTTATTGGTCATCAAGAAATTAACATTAGATCAAATTTTCAGGTTGATTAGACTAAATGTAAATTTATAAAAAAATTAAAAAATTGATTTTTTTTAAATCAACATTATTGAGAAATAAATCCTCAGTTTCTAGTTGAATATAAAAAAGCATATTAGCATAGACAATAAATAGTTTGACGAAAATATCACAAATAATTATTTAACTAAGTTTTGTCCACTTTATTCGAAAATTTGATAGAATGCATTGTTAATCAGTTCAGAGGTATGTTTAAATTTGTAAGGCTCCAGCTCATTGGAAAGTTAGTTTAAAATCGATTGCAAAATTTGACAACAGACAGATAGATAGATAGACAGATAGACAGATAGACAGATAGACAGATAGACAGATAGACAGACATATAGACCGATAGACAGAAAGACAGACAAACAGACAGACAGACAGACAGATAGACAGATAGACAGATAAACAGACAGACAGACAAACAGACAGAGAGACAGACAGAGAAATAAAGTTAAGTAAAAGTGTGTAAAAAAAACATAAATCAATTAAAACCATTTATGTTTTGATGATTTCCGGATTTTTCAGTCATTTGGTATTAATTTTTAAATAACAAATGTTGAAAAAGCTGCAAAAATATGGCAAGGTCAGAGAGACCTACTATACTTTTTAAAGAGACCTAGTCTGACGTCAGATGGGTTCCACTTTAAAGTACAGTTGACTATATCTCATTAGAAACATGTTTTTTTCTTTTTGAAGATTTCTACAAGCTGGTGGCAGAACGGTAGAGCGCTCGCCTGTCGATCATTAGGTAGAGGCGCTGGTGGCAGAACGGCAGAGCGCTCGCCTGTCGATCATTAGGTCGGCAGTTCAAGCCTCACCGGCGTCACCAGCGTAACTCCCTTAAGCAAGGACTTCACTCGCATTGCTAAAAGGGGTAGGCGCCTATAAATGGCTGCCTCTGCAAAGAACTCTTCAGTGGCCTTAAAGTCCTTTAGGATTTACGCCACTCTAAATATTGTCAAACATTATTATTACAAAATTATTTAAAGCTGGCTTATTCAGCTAGCTAGCCTAGCAGACATTTTATTTATGTTTTACCTGAAATAAAACAGATGAGAAATTTTACGTCAACTCATGTAAATTTATAAATGTTGACTGAGGTTTAAGAAGAGTAAAATAAAACTACATAAAAATGGCACTTAAATTTTGAATGCTCTGCAAAAGGAGTATTTTTGTGACATACAATTATGCTGCATCAAAAATAAACTTTTGTCTTGTCTTGTAAGTTGAGAAATTTCAGCTTAATTTTTTCAATGTTTATTTGTGTTTGTTTACAATTAATTGTATGTGTTTTTTTTTGTTATTCTTATTTTTTTTGTGTAAATATGTGTTGTTTTTTCTGAAAAAACACTTTTATTTTAGAGTGCACTGAATTAATTGAATAGATTATTTTTTATATTTTATTTAACTTTATTTGTTTGTTGTATGTTTATTGATTTGAATTTTGAAATCAACTTGTAGATCACAACCCTTTATCCGATTGAGCTGAAACTTGGAATATAAATGTATTATTGATGACAATACAATATTTTATTAAATTCAAGTCACAACAATATAAATTGTTTGTCTATGCGGCATATAACCGAGTAAATAATGTTTAATTAATGTTTAAGAAGTTCAGCACAAAATTTAATCTTTTCGAAATATTCAAAACGATGCATATTTTTAAATAAATTTTCTAAATGAGTTGCATTTATTGGTTTAGTTAAAATAATTACGTATTTGCAGACTGGATATGGGCAACTCCATGTTTAAACTTTCTTAGACACATAAACGTTAAAAGCTTAAAACATAATTTGCTGCTAGTTGTAACTTACTGATTATTGGTACAAATGTATTACATACTTAGAAAAGCAATGTTTTGACACATTATACTTATAAGTTGTGACAAAAAAACTTTCATCTAAAAATAAGTTTGAATGTTCCTACTGTGTTCTTGTAACACTAAATGAGAGTTTTAGTTAACTCTAAAAAAACTCATCAATGATCAAAAAGTTATTGGATTTTAGAAAAAAAAAACAGATACATATTATTACTTTTAAATCAATTGAAATAAATTAGTTAGAGAATTAAAGATATTTTATTATCTACGCCTCAAAATTAGCTATGTATTGAGTCATATTCAGCTTGCACCATACGAGACACCTTTTGCTCTAAGGCGGCAAAAGTTTAAATATTTTTCCCTCTGCGAGCAGCGGCGGGCTTCGGTTTTTCGAATAAAGGAGTGAGGGTTGTTCTTTAAAATGTTCAACAAAAATTAACGATTCCTCTATTCATTAAAACAGTCAACTTTAAAATTTTTCTTTTAGTCATATATGCTGTAATATTCTAACAGTTGTTCTCAAACTTATTTCGTGAACCACCTGCGTTGAAAATCAATTTATTTCTAGCGCCCCCACCACTTTTTAATTTCACGTGTAAAACTTTAAATAAAAGTTATCCGTTTAAGAAAATTAAAACAATATTATAATATATACCTGTTTTGTTTGTCTGCATAAACTCATTTTAACTGAAAATGTTTTTGGAAAAAAACAATAAGACAAAATTGTATTTAAAAAAAAATCTAAATCTAAATTAAAACAGACAATTGTCTTTTAAAGTGTATATTATCCAAAACCTACATAATGAACACAGATGAGTTCAATACTGGTTTTTTATAAAACAATGAGTGATGGGCAGAATAAAAAAAAACAAAATTCAATAAAGAATAAAATTATTTGTTATTTTAAGTTTAAAAATCAAGTATCGTTTTTTTTAATAAACTTAAAACTCTTGTTTTTTTCCTCACACAAAAAGATTAATTTTTACAATGTTTTTAAAATTTCAATTCCTTTTACTCAATAATTCGTTCAAATTTTGTTTAAGTATTCTGAAGATTTTACAAAATGTAAAACTCGCAGGAACAAATAAACTTACCAAATTTCAAACTAATTATATAACGGAAAGTTAGTTTTTGTGAGTAAGAGAGTAATATAAAGGATTTGAAAACTACATTTAAACTTTATATATGTTTGTATTATGCAAAACACCTTTGGTAAAATTATTAACGCTTTCAAAATTTTGTTTTAATAAGAAGATAAAATGTTTAGCTTTAATGATTTTTCGTATCTTTTTTTTTCACTGCCTTAGTAGTGAAAGAGTGGCAGTAGCCTAGTTTCTATAACATTAAATAAAGTCTATTATCGAAAGGGGTAGAAGTTTTTTCCTCTTCAAAAAATTGTCAACAACTGAGAAAAATAGATTTGTGTTCATCTGAAATGAAAAAGCTAAACAAATTTGAATTTCTAAACTGCATCCAGATATGTCCGTAGGTCTATTTTGAGCAACCGAACCCAACAATCTAAAAATCCAATCCAGCCTACCACAAGATGGAAATTCCTGACCAAACCAAGCCTAACAACAAGAAGTCTGAAAACACGTATGTTAGCGTGTAAAAATTTTAAAACAAAACAAGAGTGGCTTAAAATACCTGCACGGATTGCCCATCTAATACATTAATTGATTTCACTTCTTCTGCACATAGGCTCGATGTTATGTCAGTTATTGTGTGTCCCATAGAAAAAAAGTTACGCTCAGACTGAGCTGAACTTGCAGAGATGCAAAATAAACGACGTGGTTTATTATATGACCTTGGCAGTTGCATTGTATATTGCTCAGTCATTTTTGCCCGAGTGCACTACAAGAGCAGATTTGACTCCAGATATTGACATTCCATCTCGAAAGCTGGCAAACGGATCTATGCTGCTTTTTTTGGTTGCACTTTTTTCAAATCGAATGACGTTTAAAAATAAGACACTCAAACTTAACAACATAAAAACAACATAAAAAGAAAATAAAACAAAAAGGAAATAATCAACAGACATTGATTTTTTTTTAATTTTCAAAAGACGACGTTTAAAGTAAGATAATTAATTCGTATAAAAGTTATTTTGTTTTCAAATTTTGAATTCTGTAACATTAGGAAATTCACGTAAACTAGAACTTCAACAAAAAGGTTTTTCCAAACTCTTAAAGAAAATTCAATAAACTAGAAGTTCAGAAGATTTTTTTCCAAACTCCAGAACACTGGAGAAACATAAGTGCAATTTCAAATATCAATCCTGTTTTTGATTCTCAACCAAAATCAACAAAAAAATTTATATATCAATTTTCACATATTTGTGTTATTCAATTTAGTATAAATTACTCAATATAATCAAATATATTCTGAAGTTCATGTTAATTCAATATTTTATATTTCAAGAGACTGTTTTCTATTTTTTTCTTTTCTTGTCTACAAAGTCTCTAATTTCAACACTTGTTACCATAGCTCTAACAATTTTGTTGAATATTACAAGTCGAATGTACCGCAAGAGGAAAATATTTAAACCTGTCCAGCTATCAAACAGAAGGTGTTTGTGATGATTCTAGCTTTGGATTTTCAAATTATTATTTTTGTTAAAAATACAAACTTATTTCAATAAGATTTGTTATCGGTTCTACTTAATTACTAGCGGTTGAACAATTTGATGACAAGTTATTATTATGTAACTTATTTATATAAATATTTTATTTAATTGAAATCTACGTAAACATAGTATAACTGATTTAAAAATATTATTTGATTTTTTGAGCTGACAGTGAAACTAAAATTAAAATCTCTATATCATTGAAACATTAAGATTTTCATATTATCTTTATTCAAGGTGTATCTTCTTTAAAATTAATTAGCAAAATTAAATAACTATTTGGGAAACAATTCAGCGTAGGCTGCAAATTTAATAAAACAACTTCTATCTTCCATGTAGTGCAAGCAATTCAACAGCTACAAGTTTTGTAGCAATATCAGATTTATAAAACCTTTTTTCACAATTGTTTTTATTGTATAAGACAACATAAATAAACGAGAAGAAAACAGTCCGCCTAGGGTACTGGTTCCCATTCGTAGCGCATTCTAACTGCACACTGAACGACACATTACTTAAGCTTTCGTTGTCCCTATACTCAGTGGTGTTTTGTTATTTTCATACTACTGCATTTAAATAAATGCAATTATTAAACATTTAAAATGTTTTTTCACTTAACATATTTTAGAAATACCCGAATACAAATTTTCATCTTACAAAATATACAACATAATTTTGAATTTTTATTATTATTCAACAAATTATTATCGTCCAATAAATTGTTATTTTTGTACAATACAGTTTTGCCATTATCCAATAAATGTGTATTATCAATCAATAAATTATTTTTATTATTGTCTGATAAATTCTTATTATTTTCCCATAAATATTCATTTTTAGTATTTTCCAATAATCTTAAAAATCATTCCAAAAAATCCGTATACGTTGGTTTCAAAGGTTTATTTGAATACAATTGTATAAGAAAAAGCTCAGTGATACTTTGTAATCCGGAGGATTTCTTGTGAAAAAATATATTAGAAAACAAGTGAACTTTGTTTTTCAACAAAATTATTTTTTCTGACAACTTTTTAAATATTATAATAGCTATGAAAGTGAGAAATATTCTTTTCAACTTTTCAAATGTTTGATATAGTAAGTGTGTGAAGATTTAAAATACGAAAAAACTTTTGATTTATTTTTTGCTATAAATTTCAGCTCTCTAGTATATCGGGAAGTGAGTAAAAAAATCCAAACTTAACAAATAGAACATTCGTTGACGACATTAAGTGAAAATATTTAAAAGTTTTCGTTTTTTAGCATTATTAAAAGTAATGAATTATACATCAACTTTTCTGGTCTGTTTATCTCCGCGACTATGTTTTTAATCAGATTTTTAAATGTTGCGTTCATATTAAATTTTGATGATAATATTTTTTTTGACTATAAATAAAATCATAATCAGGTTTAAAATACACCTCTAACTCTGTAATGCACTGAATATCTTTTTTTTTGTGTTAAGCAAACAAACTAGCAAACACGGCGAAATTAATTTATAGGATTTATAAACTGTTGGATACCAAATCGTTATTGGTTTGGTTTGCTGAAGTTATTTTGTTCAGATTATTTTTGATACAAACAAGATTTGATTAAATAAGGTGTGTTTATCGATTCTTCTTAATGACTAGCAATTGGACAATCTGATGACAAGTCATTATTATGTCGTTTTGCTGCAGATTGCAATCGGCTGACAAACATACATACATACATGCATACATTATTGCATTAACATTTTGTAAAACGACAGCTTGAAATCACTTTTAAAGAAAAACATTTATCTTCCAGCTGCTTGTTAACAAGAGGTGTTTTTTTGTGTATATGCAAATATTTAATTAATGTTTTTGTATCGAAAACAATTTTGTTTTAATTTAGTTATCAAATTATAATTACAGAAGATTTGAGAAAACACCTAAATGTACATGTACTTATTTATATTTGTTTTGTATTAAGAAATGTTGTTTTAATTTACTTATCAAAAAATAATAATATAAATTTTGCAAAAACTTCCACTATTACAATTTAACAAGTCAGCAAAAAAAATCCAAATAAGAAACGGCACAAATACAATTTAAACCAAAAAAATAAACTGGTACTTTTTCCATTTTTTTAGTCCAACCAACTAGACAAACTTATTAAATATGTCTATGTTTATATCCTTAAAAACAGGTTTTTATTTTTTGTTTAAATATTCCAGTTATTAATGTAAGTAATAGTCATTTTTGTAATAAAAACACATAATATAACATAAAAAAATATTTATAAACACTACTATCATCAACAATGCATTAACTTTATACTGATCACAGCTATACATTTTCATAACGTATGGCGACTCCTAGAAGAAGTTAAATAAATGTATTGGCGACCACTCACCAGAGAGTTAACATAAAAACATTTTAACTTCCAGCCTCCCGTTAACAAGAGGTGTCTTGTTTAATGCGAACATTTAATGAAGGACAAATGTTAAGTTGTCGTCGTATATTTCTGCGCACACAACTTAAGCATTCGTCGTGTTTTACACAAAAGTGTTTTTGGTCAAAGAGTAATTTTAGAAGAGAAATCAGTTTAAAAAAAAAAACAGTTTAACATAATTACATCATACTTTTTTTGATTTAATATTTTTAAACATGCATTTATATAATGTTTTTAAAAGTAGATAGAAAATGTAATCAGAAGAGCGTGGTTCCTTTACTATTTACAAAAACGACACAAAACTATTTCCCACAATGGCGACGACAATGTTTAGGGACGCACGCAACATGTCAAAATGGCTGAGTAATAGCGCCGGAAAAATGTCATTAGCAGGTGCCCATACCGAGCGAGCTAAGTTGTACAAGTAAGACGTAGCACAGGTAGATGTTTTTTTAGTGAGATACAATACAAACATTCTAGTGGTTTGAGCAATTGAATTATCTAAATTTTATTACCTTAAATTTTGTTTGTTTTGTTTATTTAAAAATAATATTCAATAAAGATACAGTTAAACTTGTTACAAATAATTGTTACTTTTCAATATCGATTATATTGTTTAAACTTTTATTTAAAAAAACAAACACAGCTTTAAAACAGTTAGCCTGAACAAGAAATATTTTTGACAATAAAGTTTTAACTTCTACGCTCAAGCTCTAGGTTTAATTCCGACACAACGAAACATTTCCAAGACCATAATTCAATCTTACGGTTCAAATCAACAGAGCCTTTAATCCACCTAGATTTGTGAAATGAGTGCCAGAGTTTGTTTGATGGAGTAAAAATGCATGTTGTGCGTTTTTAAGTTTTTTTATACTCTTTCAAGTTGCTGATATATAAAAATGTCCACAAGATGACAAACACACTAGGTATGAAAACTTGTTAATAAAGAGAGATCATGTTTTTAAGCAATATTGTTGTATTCATTAGTTAAATTTTGTTTTATAAAATTTATTTTACTCGTCAAACTATAACAACAATATTACTGTGAAGATTGCATTAGTTCCAAATTAATTGTTGAAACCTAAGACATCGTAAGAATACAAAATTGCAGTTCATAAAAAAATTAAAATTGTTATTTTTTTATCAGCTTTTATTAAATTTCACTGGTCCGGATGTTCATCGGTTAATAAAAAATTTATTTGACCGCTTACCAGAGCTTTGAAATAAAAACATTTAAATTCCAGCCGTCCGTTAACAAGAGGTGTCGTGTTTAATGCAAGCATTTTATTGGTTTAATTGTTGTTTTGTTTCATCTATTACTTTGTATTCTTCATAAAATTTTAACATAAAATCGCATAGATTATATACATTATTTGCATATATGCAAAAATTTAACGCAGACGTTTTATTCTAATTTTTTTGTATTTCAGCTATCATTCATTAACAATTGGCCAACATTAAATTTCACAATGGACCGGAAGTACACAAAAAACGCTTCGCATTAGGATTGCTGTAAGCTTTGTTTAATGAATAACAAGTAATTACTTTACATGAGTAGCTGTACGTTTGTTTTTAGATTTGCAACTCAACAGATATCAAACACGTTTTTCACTATCGTAATTTTATTTTTACTCACATATAACAATTTTCCGTTTTTTTAGAAAGAATGTTTTATTACTAAGAAGGGTCCGGACATTTTTTTCAGTTTTATGATATACATGTGAGCCCATCCTTTTGCATCATAAGACATCATATCCAGACATGCATCTAAAATAAGACTTATAACCAAGTCTGCCCTCATAATGTGAAGATAAACATGGAGGAGGAAGTAGACTGTTTAGTAGATGGCTACTGTTTGAGAGAATGTTGTGGAAGAGATGCTGGCCCGTTTTCTAACAAATCTCTTCAGATCTAGACAGGTCAGGCGGACATAAACCGCAGTGAATATACTGCGGCACAAGAATGCGTTGAGACGCTTATCTGTTGATTATTGGTCAAATTCGAAAAGACAGCGTAGGTGCGGTTTTATATTGTTTTATAATTATGTAGCTTAGATTTAGCTGTTTGAGCTTCTCCAATAAATTCCCTAATTTAAATATATATAGGGATATAAATCTGTAAGCGAGCCCACAAATACACACTGGGAGTTTAGAGGGCCAGCAACGATACCATAGCTCATGCGGTTAATGGTTAATCCGACGCTGGTAGAATTGCTAGCTGAATGGGAGGTCAATATTCCGGCCCTGTCCAACCTATTGCACAAGAGTGGTTGGCAGGCTGAGGAAGCCTTGTGATTTCGGCGACTTCTCTGCTTTGAACCCAACCAGTGAGGCAAAAACAAAGTTTTTTTAAACACACTTTTATATTTTTACTACATAAACCACAAAAATATTAGCATAGACAATAAATAGTTCGACGAAAATATCACAAATAACTATTCAATTAAATTTTGTCCAATCAATCCGAAAATTTGCAACTCAGCAAATATCAAACACGTTTTTCACTATCGTAAAGCGTACATTCACAACCACGTTTATATGAGTGAATAAAATGCTTATGTATGTTTTAAAGGATACACATGATTTGTTTGCTGAAAACTCGTGCTTGCTGTACGTCCAACATCACTTGGCGACAGAAATCTGGAATACAGGGGTCCCAAAACAAAAATTATCTTCCGGTAGCAATAAAACTCGATGCATCAAAAAACAGAGATATTTATTTCAACATGTTCAGGAGCTTTGGTTTATAAAAGTTCAGTTTTTTCAAAACGAAATCATTTCTATTTACGCAGTTTAATTTTTTTTTCAAACAGCGTTTTTTATCCTATTAACGTTTTGTCAAAACACATTTATTCTGAAACTAAAGTAACGTGTTTTGCCACCAGTTCAAAAACACAAACATTCCATCACGCTTTCCACATTGTTGTGGTAAAACATTGAAATAAAGAACAACATTTATTTTTGGTTATTCACTATTTATTTATTTGTCAAATTTTCTACGTATTTACTTCATTGCCGGCTTTGATTGTTTTATTGTTTGCTTTAATGTTTCCAAACTTTGAAAATAAAAGTTAATTTACTTCTCGTTAGCCCATCAAATTGAATTTTTATGACAAAACATTTTATTAAAATTTGAAAGTTAAAAAAATATTTATAAATAATACTTAACTATGCTGTGAAATAAAAACAAACCAAATAAAACTAAACAATAAATAGAAAATTTAAATTCATAAAATAGGTTCTTAGAAAAATGTGTAGTTTTTAAAAGCCGGTGAAACTTTTGAGATAAGAAATTTGTGAAAAAAACATGTTTTACGGTTTTGTTTTTCCAATATAAAATAATCGCTAACCAACCACGCATCGTTGGTTAGTTTTCTTAAACATGAAAGCGAAGTTCGTCAGATGTGTTTAATGACCTGGCCAACTGAATAATTGTATCCGGCTACTTGAATTCTTAATCAATGATTTATAAACAAGTTGCTCAAAGCTCTTTTTTTCTCTTATTTTCATATTTTGGTTTTTACCAGTCTAATTTTTTAATAATCATCCTGCTTTAATATGCTTACTTGTTTTTCAGTTCTACAAGTGACTGTTGCATTAGAAAATAATCTATGACAATTTTGAAAAATACGGTGTTCAAATTTAGTGCAAATTAAAAAAAAACTACCTAAATGAACTATGCAATATAACGTTTTCAACTTGAATTTAAATATTATTGCAGGTATATTAATGTAATAATTCAAGTATTGCTTACTAAAGTTTAATTAGTTTGTTTTTACTTCTTTTGTCTATTTTAGCACCTTTAATCTAAAACTTAAAATTATTAAACACTGAACATAAACAACAAAGTGATTACAGTATAATAAAAAAAAACAGTTTTTAAATCTGCGGTTTAAATATTTCTATTGATTTTGAAATTTCTTATATTTTCAATCCTCTCCTATTAAAATATCAAGTATATGAAAAACTGTGATCAATGATGTTCAATGAAATATATTTTTTATCATAAAAATGAATTTCAATACAACTAAAGCTGCCGAATTACAAAATTTGAAAAACTTGTGAAAAACAAACATTCCAACGATTCAGTTGTTGTTCCACAAGCATTTTTGTGAACATTTTTGTTATGCAAAATAAAGCTCTTAGTCGGTATAATTAATAAAGTCACTCGTTCCCGCTCACTTTTTCGTTCCCGCTTGTTTGTCTTGAACACCTAGTCTTACACGTGTTAGTTAATTTTCTTTTAATTAAAAATATTAATACCTTTTAACATTACAAAATTATATTAATAAAAATAAAAAGCACCAACTTTGTCATAACGTGGTTTACCTGCATCACGTTACTTGGCACGTCCATCTAACCGTCTTTCCCTGTATTGTTTAGTTCAAGTCCTAGTCAGTCTTACATAATTAAATTATTATGGCGACCGGAGTTTTTGAAATAAATAGAAACTCGATTATGCACCGCAAGCGTTGGTACAGTGTGTGTGTGTGTGGTTTAATTAACGTCTGTGTCTGTCAGTAAGGCAATTTAGACGGTATGTATGTGTGAGTGTTTGGTGACGTGTTTATGTTGGTTTTAAGGCAGGGAGACCACCGAAAGCACAATGCTTTCGTGGGCACATGGCTCAACTCACTCCAGCCCGCCAACTACTGAGGTGCAATAAGTTGGACAAGGACCGGCAAATCGACCTCCCCAGCTGCTAGCAATTTAAACCAGCCTCGGATTATCCTCATAGGCTATGGTATCGCTTTGCCGCCTGCCTTCATGCCGCGTTGGTACATTGTGTGTGTGTGTGTGTGTGTGTGTGTGTGTGTGGTTTGTTTAGCGTCTGTATCTGTCAGTTGGACAATTTAGACGGTATGTATGTTTGAGTGTTTGGTGACGTGTTTATGTCAATCATTTCTAAAATTTAACTTGAAGAAATACGTTTTCGCTAATGCACTGTTTTGTTTAACTGTTTGTGTCTAAGTTTTTGAGAATTCAATTATTTATAAATCATGGTGAACAATTAAATAAGAAGTACTAATGGCTAAAAGCATTCTCAAAAGAAATTTAACAAAACCCAGCATTGCTTTAATGAATAACTTAAGACAAGCGTCCAGGTGCCACGATATATATGCCATATAAGTTGCCAGAACTAATCAATTATTACTTATCTTTCTTTAAGACGTTGTTCATTTATTTGGCAGAAGAAATCATCAAGAAAAAACAAAAAACTTATTGACCCTTATAACTTATCTGTTTCTATCGTATGTCATGTACCTGAAGTCAATTTTTGCTTAAAAATTACCATTATATTACAAATATTTTGTTATATCTTAATTGCAACAAATTGTTTTTAAAAAAAAATAAATAGCTTTATAAAAACATTTACGAAATTTCATATGGGGAACTTTTCTAAATATTAAAAACCATGTTTACAGCGTGATAATAAACACTTTTTTTATTTTTTTGTTAAAGTAGAAAAATGCAATTGTTTTGGGTTTCTAAAAAACTTCATCAAGGAGATAGATGATTGTTCGGTTGATGCTTAAAGTAATAATTCTTGGAATGTTTGATTCATCCCGTTGTAAGAAGCTCTTTGGTATAGAATTTCTCACCATTTATTGTTTCATTCTTTCAAAAAAATTGAATAAAAAGCCAATATATTTTCAAACGACGGTATATTCTTAATTTGTAGTAATTTAATAAAATACTACTAAATCACCTAAATTTAAAATTGTGTATATATTTTATATTTTATTTGCAAAATGGTGTCAGCATTTCATACTTTAATTTTAATCCAATTCACAATAAGTTTGATTGAAAGAAGCAGTGAAAAAACGAGATATTTTAAGAAATGCTCTCTCCTTGGTAATAGTACCAAACTGTTGAGTTGTACTATGCCGCCTACAAATGTCTCAATCATGTCATCGAAACTTGCTTGTGCTAAACAGTGCATTTCAATAAGCACTGGACAGAATATAACTTTTGACAACCAACTACCATCTTCTTTGTATACTATCAGGAGAGGCATTGTTAAATATCAGAACTTTAATTTTACACTTCAACAATTTCATGACATGTATCCAGTTGTCGGAGATATTCAAGATTGTCTCGGATTTAATTATCAGTCATCAACTGGATTGTGTCAGCTGTTTGATAACTACTGTCCATTGAAAAATTTAATTTCAAATATCAACAACACAGTGGGAATTTATTACGGGGTGAGATATTATTCAATGATAAATAGTTTTTTAATATTTAAATGTTTAAAACGTTATTGACATTTGATTTTTCGGTTTTTTCCATTTTTAAGGTTGTTTCCAAAATGAATTCAACGTGTTATTATGGAAGTGAGGATTATTATTATGTTTTTCAAACACAAATAAAAAATAGTTTGAAAAACGTGTTTCAGACTAAAGAAAGCTATGCAATTTTTTCCGGACTTATAATATAAGAATATGACACTAAAATAGAATTTAAAAAAAACTTTTCAATTTTAAAATTTTAGAAATTGAAAACTGTAAAGATATTCCTGGTAATGATCCAGAAGATAGCGGCTTATATTGGATGATGTTTGATAATGAAACATATCCTGTGTATTGTGTGGTTTCAAGAAGCGGAACTAAATTTATAGTTATGGTTTAGATTATTACAGAATTAATTTATTTTTCTAGTTATCAACTTTTTAACACAGGTTATTCAACGTCGAACTGATGGATCAGTGGATTTCTATAGAGAATGGCTGGATTATAAACAGGGATTTGGAAATTTAGATAAAGAATTCTGGCTTGGTGAGTAGCTAATTCTTATATTAAGGTAGCTGGTTTTACAAAAGTAGTTACAATTTAGACCTAAAATATTAGTTTAAAAACTGTGATAAATAATTTGAAAACTATTAACATTATAAAATATTTTAATAAATGATAGAATATTAATTTTTCAACTTTTTCTGAAAAATATGGTTTGACCCATTAACGGTTACAGTTGCAAAAACGCAACGTCATTTTTAATATTTTCGTATAGTAGTGACCATTAATGGGTTAATTAGAAATAACTTTGACAAATTCGTGGCTCCAAAAAATGTAATTGTTTTATAATACATTTATAATAAATATTTTGATTAAATATCATTCTGCTTCATCAAAATTATGTAAATTTTGAGTGACTGAAAATAATCTAACTTGAATTTAATTATTTATCATCATGTTTATTTTGTAATGAATTTATTAATTGCTAACTAGTAAAAAAATGTTTGACCACAAAATAAAACTGATAGCTAAATTTAATCTAAATAACAATTTTAGGCAATTCTAAACTTAGCCGTTTAACTAGCACAAATAATTACAAACTGAGAATTGAATTGGAAGCATTTGATGGAAATAGTTCTTACGCTGAATATCTTAATTTCAAGATTGGCCCTTTATCATCTAATTACATGCTAACAATAACTGGATATTCTGGATCAGCAGGTAACTAAAATTTTTTATTCGAGTATTAAATGAATAATACCAACAGAATGGAAAAAATTGTAAGAACTAAAAATCAATTTTTTTTAATTTAAAAACAACAGTTTTCTAGTCTTCTCTTTAAAAAACTAAAAGTTTTGAAAAAACAATTAAAAATTTGTTCTAACTTATTATATATTTGTATAGATAAATGATCATAATTAATTATACATGTTAAAATTTTATTTTGGTAAATAATTATGCAATTAATGGTTTTCTTTAATTAATTTTTTTTGTTTAGTGGACAAAAATAAATTTTCATTTGTTATTAAACTGAAACTGTTGAACTCAATTAAACAATTTTGTTCAGGTGATTCATTGTCTGGTCATAGTGGAAACTATTTTTCTACTTTGGACAAAAATAACAACAGAACATTGTGTTCAATCCCATGCGCCATTTCATTCAAAGGAGCCTGGTGGTACGGTTGTTGCCATTCTTCAAATTTGAATGGTGTGTACTATAACTACCCCATTGTTCCGTACGCTCAAGGTCTAATCTGGTATACATTCCGTGGCATCTATGAATCGATGAAAGCATGCACGATGATGATTGCCATTAATTAACATTGTTGGCCCATGAGATGTTTCTATTATTTGAAATATTTGCAACCATTTTCATTGCTTTGACATAGTTTGTAATGGTAATTTCTTATTTTTCAAGTCCAGTTATATTTGGACTAAAAGTAGACATGGGCTGGGTTGAACCATGGGTTGGAATGGGCTGGGCTGAATTGGGTTTGGTTTGGTCTAAGTTTTTGACCCATGCGTAAGTTGTGTTGGCTTGAGTTGAAGAAAAAGATAAACACAATTTATTGGAAAATAATTACTGTGGCTTAGATTAGTTAGATAGCTTAGCTTCTCAAGTGTGTTGTGTTGAGTTTGGGTAAAAAAATGGTGCGTTGATTTTTGCACCATATCATATGACAGTAAATTTTAGCTATTTTTATATTGTTCTAAATCAACATCAATTTTTTCCTCTAATTGTTCATTTAGTTAGTTCATATAGCCAGTTAGCTTCATTGTTTGTTTTAAAACTAGTCTATGTAACATTATTTTATTGCATTTGATTAAAATATAATGTGATTACAAAAACACTTGTTGACAAACCTGTTTTTAAATACCATAATTTTTATTGTTAGTAAATATTTAACTAGCTAATTTATTAAAAAAAAACTAATAAATTTAACAAGTAACACAACTTACAATTTGACTTTTTATCAAAAACAATTAATAATCTTATTTGACAATTTGACGTTTTGTTTTCAATGGAACAACAAAACGTAAGATTTCCAATGATTTATAATTTCAGCTGACTGCAAGTTGTTGAATATAACCTATACAATAAACAGAAGATTTATTAAATATTGAACGTCTGTTAAACGTCAATGTACACTCTGTTCAATGTTAACTTACAAATGTACAATTGATTAAAAGTCAAAGTATAAACATTCATTCGGTTGAACGTAAACGTACAATGGTACAATCGAGTGAACGTTAACGTTTATCGTCAATGTCCAATTCTTTTCAACTTTCATATACAATTCTGTTAAACTTTAATGTAAAATAAGATTAATTTTAATATGCAATTATGTTTAACGTTTGAGTACAGGCTGTTTAAAATTAACGTACATTAAACTTTAATGTACATTCTGTAATATACAAGCAATTTCGTTAAGCTGTTAGGTAGTAGGTGGTTGGCATGAATAACTCAAAACATCAAGGGCGGACACAGAATTCTGGGATCATAGGGAGCACCATGTATTTGCACAAAGAAAGTATGCGTTGTAAATTTTTACTTTACCAGCAATTGTTTCTGAAGAGTAGATGTGGTTTTGAGGAACCAGTTTCCTTGGTGTCTTTTGGAAGAAGCACTAAATGTTTGAAAAAGTACCTACATATATTCCCCACTTATCAGATATTGTTGAAGACAAAAGTGCATGCTGCTTTAGAACATTTTTGAAAAAAGTTTCTGTGACTTCTAGGAACGCACTTGTTAGACTTTGTCTCTATGCGCCAAAAAGCCTAGAACAAGGAGTATGAACCCCTAATTACAAAAAAGCCTCGGATTACTCTGTTTAATTGTATATATTTCTGAAGACAACGCATTATGTGACTTTCCGGCTTATTCGCAATTTAATATGGCAATAGAAAAACTGAATAAGACTATATCATGATATCAACGTGTTTGATATATAAACAAAACTGTTTTAATTGAAAGGCGGGACGGGTGTACGAACGCCACGGGCTCCCCACTTAAATTCGCCACTAGACAAAAATTTTGATAAATTAAAAATCAACTTAAAAACATCATAAAAAGTGGTTGCTAATGGTTGTGTAAACAAAAAAATTGATGATGTTTACAGTATAAATAAAATAAAAACCTTGTAAAAATAGTTTTTGCCTGTTTTTCGCAGTTATTAAATGTTTTAATTTTAGAAATATATTGAGAATAATTGAGTTTAGAACAGATAATTTTTAAATTACGGATAAATACAAATTAATAAAATTAATATTGAAAAAGCAGCTAATATTTTGGAAAAAAATATAAACTAAGTTTCAGAAATCAACATACTTGGTATTTTAATAAAAATGCTGTTAACATTCAACGTTTTAATTTTCATGCAATTTGCAATGTGTTTGAATGAAACAAATAAAAAAGTAAGATACTACACAAATTGTCACCTTTATGGTAATAACGACAAAACTTTGAGTTGTACTTTGCCACCTGTTAAAGAGGCTAAAATGTCATCAAATGGTGAATGTGCAAATTACTGCACTCATATAAGCACTGTGCAAGAAAACGTTTTTGACAATCAATTACCATCAATTTCGAACATTTTTAATTTTACTGACAATGGAACAGTTGCTAATTTTGGACAATTTTCTTTTCCGTTCAATCTCTACCGCGGAGTTTCAACGGTTACTGGAGATGTAAAAATGTGTCTTGGATTCAATTATCAGACATCCACTGAATTGTGTCAACTGTTTGATCAATACTGTCTTTTGAAAAACTTGATCATACCAATTAGCAATGAAGCAGGATTATATTACGAGGTGATAATAATATTTGTTTGTTAGTAATATAACTAGCGGGGTAAACGGCACTGCCCGGGGTTTTTAGAGGTTTTTCTATCATTTTTTTATTTTTATTTTTTTGAAATGACAAAAATGAATAAAATCAGTTAAAATTTGAAAATATTTTTTTAAATAAGCAAAAGAAAACAAGACTGTAATATTTGTGTATATTTTTAAGGTTAAAGTTCAACCATCGTCAACTTGTTATTTTGGAGGTAAAATATTTTTTTTAAATGTATTAATACAACTTTAATCACAATAAAAAATTACCTATTTGATTATAATTCTAATGTATCAGTATTTAATTGTTATATGGAATTTTTTTATTTTTTTCTTAGTTGTTTAAATTAAAGATTGCAATGATACAGAAGGGAGTGGTATATATCTTTTGAATAGAGATAATATAACTAGTCCTGTATACTGTGAAAGATCAACAAGTGGAACTAAATATATGGTAATTTAGAATAGTACAGTCTTGCCTGTTTAGATAAATAGTAAAAAATTGATTTTAATTTGTGTTTAAACCCAGGTAATTCAACGTCGTGTTGATAAATCAGTGAATTTCAACAGAGGATGGGTGGATTATGAAAATGGATTTGGAAATTTAGAGAAAAACCTTTGGCTAGGTAAGTAACTGTTATTTTTCAACTTGTTTGCTTAGCAAACAACAAATAAAAATTTCAAAAACGACAGCCATTTTTTAGGTAATTCAAAGCTATAAGTTTTGTAAAAAAAACAGTAATGTAGTGCACAACAATATGATTTTAAAACAATTAAAAACTTTTTTTCAAATGTTTTTTTAATATTTGCTAATAAATTAAAACACGCAATAATTCTAGCTATGTAAAAATTTGTGTAATTGAAACACTTCATATAAATAATGATAAGAAACTTGAGATAAAATTTTTTTTAGATATTTTATTATTTCAAACTATAAATTAAAATTAACAGCTAAATCCAACGTGAAAACTATTTTCAGGCAATTTTTTGCTTTACAATTTGACCAGCAGACAAAACTATAAGCTTAGAGTTGAATTGGAAGCATTTGATGGAAGCAGTGTGTATGCTGAATATCTCAATTTCAAGATCGGTTCTCCATCATCAAAATACAGGTTGGCAATATCTGGATATTCTGGAACTGCAGGTAATTAAAGTTTGAGTTTGTTATAATTGGTTTTGAAGTTATAATTAAATTTTTATTTTATTACAATTTAGGGGTTAATTGTACGTTTAATTTATTACAAGTTTCAACATAATTACTATCATTAGAAAACAAACACCAACTATGCAAAAATGAAACATAAAAACATAATCATTAACAAATCGGATTTGTTGATGTTTTTTTCGAAAAACTATGAAATAAATATTTTAGAAGGTTTGCAGAGAAATGTAATTATTATAAAATAGAATTTTAAAACAAATGCTTTCCAAGTTATAAACTAAAATTTTATTTGATTTCTCCAGGTGTTTTATTAAGATATAAATTAATACTCAGCATTTCATGCCAATCTTTTTTTTTAGGCGACTCAATGATTGGCCATAATGGATCCAAATTCACAACGATGGACAACGATAACGATATCAGTAATAACAATAACTGCGCAGTTCAATATGGAGGCGCGTGGTGGTTCTTTGACTGTCATTCATCGAATTTAAATGGTGTTTATTTTGATTCGGCAAGCGTTCCATTTGCACAAGGTTTAATTTGGAATAATTTTCGTGGTTATTATAAATCGTTGAAAACTTGTAAAATGCTTATCGCTATCAATTAGGATACAAACAACAATGTCAGCAATTTTCAATTAACAACATCATCAACATGATACAGCACTTGTTCAAACCTTTTGCACTATATACCAAAACTGATGGTAGAATCAAATTCAGTTTTTTGATAGTTTTTTTGAGAGCACGTAATTGTAAAACGTTTGAATGTTCAATTCATCTTCAATGACAGACTGTGTTTTATTGTGACATGTTTGCTGTCAAATAGAAGATATGTGTAACAAAAAAACTAAAAAAAGTATGAGTTTTGAATTTTAAACTTACTGCACTGATTTTAACTATTTATGGATTTTAAAATCATCTTGCACATCTTGCTTAGTAGTAGTTAAAGTAAAAAAATCTTCGTTTTTCTATCCAAAAGACTAATTTTGACTAATGCATTAAAAATTTAGTTTTTTCTTCTATATATTTATAAATGCTTATGATTCAAAATCAGATAAGTCAGTTTCACAATTTAAGTTTTAAAACTTAATAAATCATATTTCCTAGAAATATTTCTTGGCGGTTCCGTTCATTGTTGTCAACATTACGCTTAAGGCTATATGAAAAATAAATTTAAAGTATCTTTTTAAATAGTCAATTTTATAATTCACTTTACTAATATTACCGATATTTTCAATTCATTATTATTTGCGTTAAACAGTAGCTGAGAAACGTAGAAACAAATATTTGTTTCGTGTACCTACAAAACAAATAATAACAACTTATAAACATAAAAAATCGCATAGAGTTTTGGCTCATAAAATGGGCACGGGCCAATTTCTCGCCGGGGCAGGACGAGCCAGGCCGTGAAAAATCAGCCGGTGCAGTACTCTACTATGGATGAACGGTTCAGGTTCTCTAATTTTAAGCCAGCAAAGCCGCGCTGGGTACTGATAGTATCTCAATATTTAAAATTAGTTATCCAGTGTTATTGAGTTAATTGAGTAAGTGCTTTAATATTTTTAAGTAAAAATTTAATAAACAAATCTAATAAATTATTATTAATTTTTGTCGTGAACAACTTTGCTCTTCAGTTTTTTTTTCATATCACCAGGTGTTTGTTTCGTTTGACATTTGACAATTTGACGTTCTATCAAAAACAACTTTTAATTTTATTTGACAATTTGACGTTTTGTTTGCGATAAATCAGCAAAACGTGAGATTTCGAATGATTTCAACTGCCATGAGTTGTTCAAAACAACCTGTATAATGAACAAAAGCTTTATTAAACATTGACCGTCAATGTATAGTATGTTGAACGTCAATGTACAAATGTTCATTCGGATGAACGTCAATGTTTGAGTACAGTCTGTTTAAAATCCACGTACATTCAACGTTAATGTACAATCTTTAATGTACATGCAGTTACGTTAAGCTGTTAGGTAGTAGATGGTTTCCATGAATAAATTCAAACAACAGAGGTGAATACAGAATTCTGAGATCATGGGGTGTATCACGCATTTGCAGAAAGGAAGTATGCGTTGTAAATCTTCACTTTACCAGCGCTTGTTTTAGAAGCATAGCTAGTAGGTAGAGGAACACCAACATTTTGAAAAAGTAACTACGGCTACCCCAGTTATCAGTTATTGTTAAAGACAAAAGTACAAGATGTTTCGGAATATTTTTCAAAAAATAAACTGCGACTCCACTTCCTATTATCAGTTATTTTTAAAGGAAACGTTTACAGATGGGAATTTCTAGCAACGCATCTATTCCCAGGCACCAGAAACCTTAGCATACAAAGTATGAACCACTAAGTAGACAAACATCTAATTACTCTATGCTCACATGTCAAGTGTATCTAAAAAAATACATTATAAGACCTTCCCGCTTATTCAAACAATTTTTTATGGCAATAACAAATTGCATACAACTATATCAAGATATCTACGTACTGTATATATAAATAAAACAGTTTTTAAAAAAAGGTTGGCGCGGGGTATGCACGCCATGGTCGCCCCACTTAAATCCGCCACTGAACAAGTTATTTGATGAGATTAAAATCAACTTAAAAACATCATAAAAATGTTGGTTGCTAGTGGTTGTGTAAACAAACAAACGGATGACGTTTTGAATATAAATAAAATGAAAACTTTGTTAAAAAACTGTTTTGCATGTTTTTTACAGTTTTTCAATGTCTTATTTTAATAAAAACAATCTTGAATTCAAAACAAACATTTACTGAAAACTACCAGTAAATTAAATTAAAAAAATTGATATTTATAAAACAATTGATATTTTGGAAAAAAATTATAAACTAAGTCTTAAAAATCAACATACTTGGTAACATTGACACATTTGAATAAAAATGTTAACATTTTACTTTGCAATTTTTTTGCAATTTGCAATGTGTTTAAACGAAAAAAATGTAAAAATAAGATATTACTCCAAATGTCTTTTATATGCTGAAAGCAACAGAACCTTGAGTTGTACTTTGCCACCGGTTGAAGAAACTAAAATGCCAACAATACTTGAATGTGCTAAACGATGCTCTTACATTAGCACAGGCCAGGAAATAGTTTTTGACAGCCAATTACCATCATTTTTGAATATTTTTAATTTTACTGACAATGGAACAGTTGCTAATTTTGGACAATTTTCTTTCCCGTTCAAACTCTTTCGCGGAGTGTCAACGGTTACTGGAGATGTTCAAGGTTGTCTTGGATTATATTATCAGGCATCCACTGGATTGTGCAAGCTGTTTGATCAATACTGTTTTTTGGAAAACTTGGTCATGCCAATTAGCAATGAAGCAGGATTCTATTACGAGGTTATAATAAAACTTGTTTTTTTTGGTAAAATATACTATAATGAAATTTATTTAATTATAAGTAACAATTAACTTTTTTTTTATATGTTGTACTTTTATTTTTAAGATGACAAAAACTAGTGATAAAGGTTAAACTTTCAAACTGTTTTTATTAAACAAAATAAAATGAATCTAGAAATATTTTTTGCTTTCTTTAAGGCTGGTGTTCATCCAACGTCAACCTGTTTTTTTGGAGGTAAATTTTGTAGTTTTCATAAATGTAATTAGGGGAAAGTGGGGTATTATGGGGTACTTAACAAAAAAATATAATTTAAACCATATTATAGTGGCAGAAATTTAATTTTTTTTTCTCTGAATACCAAGCAGACATATTACTATGAGTTAATGAAACATTTAAGCAAATATGATTTCATTTTTTGGAAAATAATTGAATAAAGTGTAGCATTCAAGAACCCCATATTACCCACTAGAGGTGGGGTAATATGGGGTACTTGAATGTTAGGTATGTTCCAGCTTTCATTAAACCTAAATATAACAAGGACAACAAAAGTAATTGTTATAAAACAATATTGTATTAATAAAACAATAACATAAGTAATAAAAACATTTTAAAAATATTAAATGAGGGTCACTGCAGATGTTGACTCTGGGCTCCGTATTGTAAGTTTTGTATAATCTGAAAAGATAATAAAGCAGTATAAAGTAATGACATAATAAAATAAAGGTAACAGATCAATGATGAAATGCGTGTAAAAAGTGAAGAAATCATGAATATGGTAATATGTGGTGTACCCCATATTACCCCAGCCCAGATACCCCATATTACCCAACAGCATACCACGAATAAAATCTGTAAAATTTTGGAAAATCAACATTGTAGCGGCTGATAATTAAAAACACTGTTAAAGTATATCCCAAAAAAATAGAAATTCACAATTGTTAGAAAATATCTTACTTTTTCTCTCTTTTATGCGTAGAGAAACACAGTTGATGGAACTTAACAGAAAACGTTAAAAAATGATTTCTAATCTATTACGTAAACAAAATTGCTTAATCGGCTATGCGGCAGAGTTACATAACCAATACGACCATAGATCGCTAATTAAATATTCTTATAACGCTGTTCTTATAATAAAAAGGTGGGTACCCCATATTACCCGAGGCCCCATATTACCCCACTTTCCCCTATATAGTTGTAGGAATAAAGTTTTTAAAAAATTACCAAATAACGTTTTTTAGTATTTATTTCATTTTGTTATTTAATTGATAAAAAAACATGTTATTATTGATTTTTTAGTTGTTAAAATTAAAGATTGCAATGATACAGAAAATAGTGGCATATATCTTTTGAATAGAGATAATATAACTAGTCCTGTATACTGTGAAATATCAACAAGTGGAGCTAAATATATGGTAATTTAGAATAGTACAGTCTTGCTTGTTTAGATAAATAGCAAAACATTGATTTAAATTTGTGTTTAAACCCAGGTAATTCAACGTCGAATGGATGGATCAGTGAATTTCAACAGAGGATGGATGGATTATGAAAATGGATTTGGAAATTTAGAAACAAATTTTTGGCTAGGTATGTAACTGATATTTGTTGAATCTGGTTGCATAGAAAATCACAAATATAGATTTCAAAAACAATACAACTAAACAATTGAAATATCAGTCAGCGACAGTTTTTTTTATAAAATTCAAAATTAGGGATTGTATAAAACAAATTCAAGTTGTGTTCATCATTATTAGGTTAAAAAAAAATAAAAAACAGTTTTCAAATTATCATGTCAATTTTTGCTAATAAATTAAATCAAACAAATATTGTAGCCATGTAATCATCTGTGAAATTGAAACAAGACCAGAGATGAAAATGGTTTTTAAACTATAAATTAGCATTGAGAATTAATATCAACGTGAAAAATCATTTCAGGCAATTCTTTTCTTTATGGTTTGACCAGCAGACAAAACTATAAGCTGAGAGTTGAATTGGAAGCATTTGATGGAAGCAGCGTGTGGGCTGAATATCTCAATATCAACATTGGTCCTTCATCTTCAATGTACATGTTGACAATATCTGGATATTCTGGAACTGCCGGTAATTAAAACTTAGTTTTCTTTTATATTTCTTTTTAAAATTATTATTAGATTTTTAATTTATTATAATTAAGCGGTTAATTGTACGTTTAGTTTATTACAAATTTTAACATAATTACGAGCAAACACCGACTGCGTAGAAGGGGAACATATTAAAACATAAACAACTAGGAATCGGATTTGTTAATGTTTTTTGAAAAGTTATGAAACAAATAATTTAGAAGATTTTTTGAGAAATATAATTGTTATTATGAAGTGTATTCAAATTGTGTTATTTCGTTTTAAAACAAATGCTCTCCAAACCATAAACAACAATTTAATTAAAATTTTCAGGTGTTTCAGTTTGAATTATCACATAATTTTTTTTTAATCTTTGTTTAGGCGACTCAATGACTCACCATAGTGGATCCAAATTCACTACCCTTGACAGCGATAACGATATCGATACCGGTAACTGCGCAGTGCAATATGGGGGCGCGTGGTGGTTCAAAAGCTGTCATTTATCGAACTTAAATGGTGTTTATTTTAATTCTTCAAGAAATATATATGCAGAGGGTTTAATTTGGAATAGTTTTCGTAGTTATTTGGAATCGTTGAAAACTTGTAAAATGATGCTTATCGCAAGCAATTAGATTGCAAGCTACAAGTCAACAATTTTTCAATTAATACTATCAACTTTGTGTTGTTTCAAATCATCTTCTTAAGGTTGACACGTATGGTTTATTAAACTAGTTTTTTTAAGATGCGCACAAAATAATAGTTTTTTAGCATTTTTAACGTGTTTATTGTTGTACATTGGATTATTAATTATCTACATTTTGAGCACAAAAATAGTTTAGAAATAAACAAAACACCTAATTAATGTTGTGATAAAAACAACTGTTAAAAACTCCGTGATACTGATGTTATTTGTCGAAACAATTATTTTAAAAAATTGTTTAAAAATTTGTATTTTTTTTTGTTTCTGGTTTAATTGACAAGGTCTTTTTAAGTTAACTATTGTTAAGTGATGAACATGAACATGTTTCAGCTTAAAATCTATTATGATTTCAATTTTCAGGCAGAGTGTTTAGTAGCTTTTGAAATATTAAATTATTTTTCATCAGCTGGTTCAATAGCGAAAGAGCCATATTTCATTTATCTTTTTAGTAGTAAGTTTCAGAATGCTTATTAGCAGTTTTAGAGTCAATGTTATTTTACAAATAATCATTGTACAATTGTATATTCATTATTTTTTCACCTTCAGTTTGTATTGTTTTAAGCTGGTCACCTATAATGTGAATAACTAGTTTTTTAAGCTACCCACAAAACTATTGATGCTGTAATTGCTTTGTGCATAATTGTTTCTTTACTTCGAGAAATACAAACTCAAGTGGACAAACGCTATTTTTCTAAATGCACCGACGTTATTGGCCTACCTTGCTTTTTTCGATCTCCTGATATCTCATTTACAAGTTGTTCTCTAATGAGTTGTGCTTTCAAGTGTTTGCAGAATCGTCAAGTAAACTGCTTGAGATTTCAGTACTACAAAAATAAAAAATGTTGTCATTTGTACCAATATTGGGATTCTTTGTCAACAGCAAAAATAACTGATCCAGATTGTGCAGCTTATTGTCAAAGAGGTAAGATTGATTAATTCTATGGCAAACACTTTATCAGTTTAAAAATAGCTACCGTAATACCACCCATATAACGCGTACCTAAGTAAGCCTAAAGAAGTTGTGAAAAAAAAAAGTTTGGTTTTCTTAATAAACAAAATTAAATTTCTAAAATGTATTTAAAAATAATTATAGAAATAACCTTTGACTATTTTCGTTTTCTGATTTTATATAGCCACGTGTTTTTCATGACCTTTCCAGGCACGCCAAAATACGCGTTTTAGGTGTAACAGAAAAAACAAAAGGAAAAAATGATCGACAAAATACTTCTGGATGAAACCCAATCACCTCCGCATTTGGAAAAAAAATTACAACTTTTAAATACAGACATAACAGAACAAGAATTAACACAAGCATTAAACAACAGCATTTAAAAAAAAAAACACAGCCCCAGGTTACGACAAAGTCAATTATGAAATCCTATGGCAACTCTCTCCGACAAATAGACAACACCTACTCTCTATGCTCCAAGTTTCCTGGACTACTGGAAAACTCCCTGTTTCTTGGAAACACTCCCTCATCATTCCAATCCACAAAAGCGGCAAGCCCAAAGAAGATCCCAACTCATATCGGCCAATCTCTCTTACGTCGGCTACCTGCAAAATTATGGAGCAGATACTTAAAAAGCGCCTCACATTTTTTCTTGATGTCCACAACCTTCTCAAAACCAAACAGTCTGGCTTTCGACGATCCCGATCATGCATTGACCACGTAGTTAGACTCCAACACGACACTGCTACAGGATTTAAAAGAAAACTTGCCACCTTAGCAGTTTTTATTGACCTTGAAAAAGCGTTTGATCTAGTATGGAGTAAAGGCGTCATCCATACCCTCCATCAATATGGACTTAGAGGAAGGATATTAAAATGGTTAGATGATTTTTTGAAGCAAAGAACTTTTCAAGTGAGGGTTGGGAGCGAACTCTCCGACACTCACCTACAAGAAAACGGAACTCCACAAGGAAGCGTACTCGGTCCTACTCTTTTCACCATTCTCCTAAACAATCTACCCACACCACCAAAAAACATAAAGATTTCTTTATATGCAGATGATTGCGCATTTTAGATTACCGGCAACAATATCAAGGAAATCTACACTCACATGCAAAACTACTTAAAAAAAGTAACAGTTGCACTCACCGATCTGGGCTTCAAAATATCTAAATCAAAAACTGTCAGTCTCCTTTTTTCTCGAAACCCAGACCAAAAAAAAGAAGACACAAAACACCACTTAAAAATCTTTGAAGTAAACATCACCAAAGTTCAGGAATACAAGTTTTTAGGCGTTATCTTTGACACAGCAGCCACATGGGGACCACACATTGCATATGCCATAGCGAGAACAAAAAAAAGACTAAACCTCATGAGAGCAATTACAGGACTTTCGTGGGGTAGCCATAAAAGAACTCTTCTCACTTTTTACAAGGCAGCCATTCGCTCTATACTAGAATACGGTGGCGAAGCCTTCAACCAAGCCAATGAATCTCTCAAAAAGAAACTCCAGACAATACAGAACAGCGCTTTGAGAATTTCATGTGGAGCAGGTGGGAAAACTAACTGCAATGCACTGCTCGTAGAATGTGGGGAAATTCCCATCTCATTACGTTTTAGACAACGTACAGCCATCTACGCAGCAAAAACCAAAATCACCCCATATCATCCAAGCAGAATCATATACTTTCCAGACCCAAATAAGAGAAGTACATGGATCAAGTCAAATCTGAGTAAAAGAAAGCCACACACAGCACCGTTGGTAATGAAAAACTACCTTAACGACCAAAGAATCCAAAATCTCCAAGAAAACCCTTCGCCTAACTTCGACACACCACCGTGGAAACTATTTTTACCAAACCTTGACATCACTCTACTCGGAATCCAAAAAGAAGACCCTAGCGCTCTTCAGACGTCTTTAGAAAAAATACATAACTACAATAACATTATAAAAATCTACACCGATGCCTCAAAAATAAAAGAAAAAACAGGAATTGGAATCTTCATTCCTAGTAAAAACTACGAGCTGAGTCAACGTAAAACCGACAACATCTCCATTTTTACTGCTGAACTTACAGCCATTCAAAAAGCCCTCCAATGGTCCGTACAGCAAGAACCAGGCGACAATATAGCCATTTTTACCGCCTCACTCAGCTCCGTCCAGGCTATATCTAATTACGACAGCTCCAGCATCAAACCAATCATATAAGACATACTACAACATATCACCACTCTCAAAACCAACGGAGTCTCATGCACAATAATATGGATACCCAGCCACATTGGTATCCGTGGAAACGAAACTGCAGACAAACTTGCTAAAATAGCAACCGATCATCCCACCATACAAATTACTGTTCCACACACCATTGATGATATTCGTAATATCATAAAAACAAAAACATTTGAAGAATGGAAAGCAATTTGGCGAAACTTGTATCAGAGCAGCCATCACAGAGAACTAAATCCTCAGCCGTCCTTCCACTCACAATTCCAAGACATGAATAGAAAAAAAGAAGTCATCATTTCCAGGCTCCGACTCAACTGCACTCTCCTAAACTCCAACCTCAAAGTCTATGGGAAACACAGCACAGGTTTCTGTGACACATGCCAGGAACCGGAGACCGTCAAGCACTTCCTTACAAGCTGCAGAACAAGGGCACCTTTCCATCAGGAAATAAAAAGATATTGAAACAAGTAGACGTTGACATCGGAACCATCCTAAACAACCCAAAATGCCAAGACCTCATCTTCAACTGGATCACACAAAATGAACCAGATTTAATTTGACTTTAACTCTGGAAAACACTCTTTCGATATTATTAATCCATATGGACCTGTGTGTAAATATTTCTATGTCTTGATAAATTTGAATATTTATGTAAATATTTATTTATTATTTTTATTTATTTATTATTTATTTATTTATTTTTATTTTATTTCATTTTTTTTACTTCAACTTCTTGCTCCACATTTCACCCACTACCATTACCAATTTTCTACTATCTAATTTAACTGTGAATAACACTTCATGTCCAATATTATTATTCTTATGTATTATTTATTTATTTTTTTTATTATTCTTATTTTTTTTTACTTATTTTTTTCTCTTTTATTTCATGACTTTTTTTTCCATGTTTTCATATGTTGTAATTGTTTTCTCTATTTTCTGTTTATATTATTTATCCTACTATTATTTTACTTTTACTTATTTATTTTCATTTGAATATTTTTTTTTTGGTTTTTGTGTGGTCCTAAACGATGAAAAAGTGACAAGGACTTAAATAAACAACAACAACAGGTCTGCGTGAGGGGGGAAAGGGAGGCGGCGGAGCGATATCATAGCCTATGAGGATCATCCGAGGCTTGTTTAAATTGCTAGCTGCTGGGGAGGTCGATTTGCCGGTCCTTGTCCAACTTATTGCACCTCAGGAGTTGGCGGACTAGAGTGAGTCGAGCCCTGTGGCCACGAAGGCCTTGTGTTTTCGTTGGCTTCACTTCCTCAAAGCCAGCATAAACACGTCACCAAACAATCAAACATGCATACCGTTTAAATTGTCTTATTGACAGATACAGACGTTAAACAAACCACACACACACACACACACACAGTCTGCGTGAGCGGTTCAAAGTTGTTTAATTTTTTCTTAATTGCTTTATTAGACAAATAAAAGACGGGTATTATTTTAAGAGAGAGTAAATGCTAAGTAAGAGTTCGTTTTAATATGCGTTCGTGGTTAACTCAAACTGTTAAAGAAGCTCTTTAAATTTTAACTATTTTTTATTTATGAAGCTGTTTATTCTGTTATGATTTATTTTGTAGAATGGCTATGAGATTAATTTGTAGACATCAGTTAAGCGTCTAAAATAAAGAGCAACTATAAATAAGTTTTACCGTTTCACGTACCCGCAGGTACGCGTACCACCGGTTGTAAAACCGCTGGTCCACACTCCACACCACCTTTATAGAGCTCGCGGTCCTTTTTGGCTTCCGCAACAGCTGCTCATCTACTGGTATCGTTTAAAGCTTTCCCAGTGTTTTCAAGCCCTGAGATTGCCTTAGTCTTCAGTCACTCCAGCTGGGCGGCAAAATACTTATACAAATAGGATAACTTCAAAAGATGGTGTTTTTTAATGCTAGTAGGAAACTACCAAGTGAAGTACAAATAATTACGATAAACGCCGTTGACGCGCAATTTAGAGAATTATTTCTGTTAATATGGTTCCCTAGGCAACAAGAAGATGTTCAACCAATTTTATTTCTTATAAATTATTAAATTTGATTTTTTTTACAATGTCTAACGTGGCGTTAATCGTTAGACGACTAGGTCACGAAGAAAGGGTACTTGCAAAGGCAGCCATTTATAGGCACCTACCCCTTTAGCAATGCGAGTGAACTCCTTGCTTAAGGGAGTTAGGCTGGTGACGTCAGTGAGGTTTGAACTGCCGACCTAACGATCGACAGGCGAACGCTCTCCCGCTCTGCCACCAGCACCTCATTATGGTTTATTAACTCAATGATTCTTCTATATTTATTCAATAACTTAAAATGCTGTTATCTTTCTGGTATATATCTTTTTGACCACCTTTTCCAAGTGTTTTCTAAACCATGGTTGTCCATGCAGCCAGGGCCATTATATTATTTTGATGACAATACGAGGGCCACAACTTAAAAAAAATATATTATTCAAACCTCTAATTAAAAACAACTAATTCAATATCAATACTGTCAAAAAAATGTATTTAATGGAAAACTTGGTATTGTTTATTTTTACACAAATAATCAATGTCAGCATTTATAGTGGATGATGAAATCCGAAGTTTATCAGTGAGGTGTTCATCTTTCAACCTATGTTTCTGCTCTGATTTAACATGTTTCATTCTTGAAAAAAAAATTTAACACTAGTAAGTCCTTCCAAAAAGGAAAATACTTCATGGCGTGTCTGCACAAATGTGGATAAACTTCAATGTTCATTTATTTTTTTATAAAATTCTAACAATTCAAAATTTTTCTTAAGCAATTCTAGTTTATCAACACGAATTTGGCCCTTGAATTTATCATAAGTTGATGCATGTTTTGTAGTATAGTGTCTGTTAACATTATACATTTTTCACGCGGCAATTTTTTCTTAAAAAATGAGACACTTAATTAAATTATTTTGCTCAATTACAAAATATTCATTTGTCAAAAATGGATTAAATATACGACCTCCGTGTCCAATTTCAGTTTCAAATCTAATTCTTTTATAAGCACTTCCGGAAGCCATATTTAAAATAAAATAATTAAGGTTCAAACGTTATGTTTTTCTTAATTGATACAACAATGTATTTAAAACTACGAGACCACAACAATGCAGTTTCACCTTCACTCATTTTGAATTCTATCTTTCAAATTCAAGCATTTTTGGTGAAGTGTTTTATTAACACCCACCAGTAATGTCACAAAGCTGAGATTTCCAAATAAAAACAATTTTAAATTCTGATGGAAACTACTGCGCGAATACTGAACTTTTAATCAACGCAATCTAATTATAACATTTTCGATTTTATTTTATGGCTACTGTATTTACCTTAATAGTGCTTGCGGTACCTTTTAGCGTCCGCGTCAGCCGCACATTTTAGGAAGATGGCGCTCTCATCGGCACATTACTTATTCAGACGTCGATGCGGAATTTAACAAAATGAAGCATTGTTAGCTGGTGGTGTTTATCAATTATAGCTAGTGAGCTGTGGAAGAAACTAAATTTTTTTAAAATTTGTTAAAAACAGCTTGCATTTGTGTTTTGAATTATTTAGTAAAATTGTATTAACCGTTTTATGCATTTCAAAAATGTTAAGCGTTTTGAGTTATAAAATTGTAAATGTAGCTAAAAGAGATAACGACCTCTGGTGATGATAACATAATAAGATTTATGAATTTCTTTCTGTGGATGATTCTGAAATCGGGAGTGACGATGATAGTTTTACTGACCGTAGTTCAAATTGTCAAAATTTGGAGTTCAGACAACGTAATATTGTTTACAAGTTTTTAACTTGAAAGAATGCTTACAATTTTTAGTCTTTATTATTTTTTAACAGAAAAATAACATTATCATTAGAAACAGTCTGCGTAATTCAATGTTTGTAAACAAACAGCATAGCGGCAATAATTTAGAATTGAAGTTATTATTTTTTTTTGTTCTTAATACAATTTATTATAATTTAAATTACAATTACTACGAGAGACCATCGTGATATTGTTCCCATCGGAATAAATTAGTCTTTCAAAGCAATAACTTCTTGCGTCTATTTAAAACCTATTTTTTACTAGAAGTTCAATGGTCTTCTCATAATTATTTGCATAGCTTTTATTATATAATATATTTTATATAATATATATATTATATAATATCTTATATAATAATATAAGATATTATTATATCTTCTCATAATTATTTGCATAGCTCTTATTAACTCATTCTGCATAGTGTTGAAGTATTGAAAAAACTCATTTTGCACCGCTTTATGTCTTACTGATTCCGTGCTGTTGTTTCGTAATTTGTGAAAAATTTGTTCTAGTTGGAAAATGTTCATTTGAGAAATAATTTGAAAAAATAAATAAGAGTCAAAATGTCTGGGCAATAACATATCTACAATTGTCTATTTGTTGTCAAGAAATAACGACGGAAGTTGCAAATACAAAACAATCGGAAGGTGGATCGTATTGAAACGTGAATGAAAGCCGCATAAACTTTCATGGGCAATTTACCAGCCACTTCGAAAATGCAAGAACCGTTTATGAAAACAAACAAAACTATTACGGCACTTTTTATGAAATTACTTATACGCTGAGTTCTAGAAATAATTAATGAGTTTTTCATATCAACAATTATTTTGAAACTATTAAAAACAACTAACTATTGTTGTTTTCGCTGTTCTACATGACTTTTACCTTGTGATTATAGTAGTATTTGAAACGATAGTTGTAGTTTAATGTTTTGCAGATAAAACTGTTTTTCTAAAATATTTGAGCTTTGTATTTTCAGGTTAAATGAAATTATACATTTGAAAAACTTAATTATGTATCAAAAATGCTTATTTTGTTTTGCTCAAGCTTCTATGTGGCTGTTTACGACGACAATGTTGTTGCGAAAGAGCGTTATTTTGCCAAAAACACCAGAACCACAACCGTGTGTCACAGATACTCCAACGTTTATGCTTCAAAGTTCTTCACTTCAAAGATGTGTAGTTGATTGTTTGAAAAATCGTCATATGAACTGTTTAAGAATTCAATACTACATAAATACTGGAGTGTGCCATTGGTTTGAAAACTGGGACCTGTTGGCAACAGAAAGGACTTCAAATACAAACTGCATGGCTTATATCAAACGTGGTATCAATTTATTAACTTTCTTTTTTTTTGAGTTTAGTTGAGTTCCGAATTTGGTTGTTTTTTTAATTTTTCTATGTTAAATTAACCAAAAAATTGTAAAACAGAGCACAACAAAGCACTTTATTTTCAAATGGGTTTTTGGAGCAATTTTGATACTTTTTAGTTTAAACTTGTTCCATTTTTATTTTAAGTGTTATTAAAAATATATTGTGTTCAAAATGTTTTATTAGATATATGCCCACCATCTTTTGTATTCATGGGCACTGCTGGAGCTTGTTACAAACTGGAGTACGGAAAATGGAACTGGTATGATGCCAGACTGCATTGTAATGCCATTCAACCGGGAAGATCATTTCCAGCTGTACTTAACAGTTCAGCTAAGCAGAATAGTTCAACTTCATATCTAACTACACTAATGAGTAATATTAGCTGTTACATTTTAAAATACAAAATTTAAACTAATTAAGTGTTATATTTAAACAGATTTTTCAACTTGAAAATAATAACGAATTTATTATATCTAATGATGAATTTTGTAGGTAAGAGTCCGGAATCATCATGTTTTTTCTGTTGTCTTCGTTTATCGTCAGATTTGGCTCGGTGCTCAAAGAATGGATCCTCTCAAGCTGGGAACTATTTTTGTTTGGAAACCCTCTGTCAACAATACTTTCAACATAGAACTACATTTATTAACAACTATCTCTCATCTGCCAAAGGTTAAGTTTTGTTTTAACATAACATCGATTTAGTATCATTTCACTGTTGTGATTTTTAAAATATTAAAGTTTTAATTCAAAAAGGTATTTTAGAGTTTTATAAAAATTGAGTTTTTCACTTGAAACAGATTGTTTGGTAACAGGACGTTTCGCCCCCTGGACGATTCGCACCCTGGACGATTCGCCCCCTCCCTAGACGATTCGCCCCCTGGTCGATTCGCACTCTGGACGGTTCGCCCCCTGGTCGATTCGCACTCTGGACGGTTCGCCCTCTGGTCGATTCGCCCACTGGACGATTCGCCCCCTGGTCGATTCGCACTCTGGACGATTTGCCCCCTGGACCATTCGCCCTCTGGTTGACTGTCTATTGCCTGTCTATTAGATTTAAATAATTTTTTTATTATTTCTACCACGTTTTTCTTGACCTATATATATATATATATTTATATATATATATATATATATATATATATATATATATATATATATATATATATATATATATATATATATATATATATATATATATATATATATATATATATATATATATATATATATATATATATATATATATATATATATATATATATATATATATATATATATATATATATATATATATATATATATATATATATATGTACGTATATATATATATATATATATATATATATATATATATATATATATATATATTCAAAAAAGCGTTCTATCCTATTTAAAAATGGCAGATGGTTAGTTTGAGTAAACGGTTCCTCACGTTTTAAGTTTTAACAAAATATGGCTTGTTTGTTATACGAATGTCCATAATTAATGCATGACTCCATCAAGACATTTCTCACATAGCCCAGAGAAAAATTATTTTCTTCTTTTGGTTAACAAAAATGTGCAATTTTAAAGAGTTTTGTTTATTTATATTTGTATATACGTTATTTTAAAGTTTCAAAAATAAATTATGGAACATATTTGCATTAAATTTTTTTTGTGTATTTTGTTTGAATGATTAATTATTTTAAACTATAGAAATTACGATGAGGTGGACTGATGAGAAAGTGCTTAAATTGATCAGTCTTTTCAAAGAAAATCGGAATCCTCATGACATAATAATACGTTCATTATATTATAAGCCAGTAAAAAAGCGGCTTGCAGTTAAAACAATTGCATAAAGCCTCGGAAGTGCGGCTAGTGTGCTACGAAGTATTTTATGCTAATTATAAATGGTAAATTAGACTACCTGCCGCTGTTTTGTTTCATTATAATACGTTTGAAGTTTTGGACTTTTGTTCACGTAACCGCCACCTTTTGGATGGCACACGCGCTTAAATAGTCGTGCCAGGCGTGGTAAGTTCGATTTGTACCAACTGGCGCCGCTACTCTTCAACGAAGCGGAATATGTTGCCCTGCAAGTCTACCTGATATCCGAGAAAAGACTTTGCAGGTACCAAAGGACGACCTATACCAGACTGCAGGAAAAATTATCCGACGTGTGGGAGAAGTATGCGGAACATGAAATAACCACTTCTAAACTTCTGCGTGCATGTGCGCACATATATGGGCCAGGCGGAGAATGATCAATAAAATTTACAACAAAAATGCAGTGTCTATCATTAGTTAATCTGCTTTCAAACATCATTATATATTTATTATAAAGTGAGATAACGATTCGTGGCTTAGTCATTACTAACGCTACGTTAAACAATGTCAAACCTCTTAAAATTGAGTTCCAGTTAAAAGATTTGTAAATTAAAAAAAAACATTTAAACCATAGGCGTAGGGTTCGGGAAGGGGTCATCAAAAAATCGCAAAAGAAATTGAAATTAACATTTTGAAAAAGAACATTAATAGCACTTTTGAAGAAGTACCTTCTTAACTTTCGTTCCCTGTATGAGAACTACCTCCATAGAAAAAATAACAAAAAAATAATATTTAAGCAAGTTAAGAAAACGTGATAAAAATAATAAAAAAAATTATATTTAACTCTAATAAACCGTCAACCACGCAGGGAGCGAATTGTCCAGAATGCGAATCGACCAAGGGGCGAACCGTCCAGGGTGCGAATCGACCATGGGGCGAACCGTCCAGAGTGCGAATCGACCAGGGGGCGAACCGTCCAGAGTGCGAATCGACCAGAGGGCGAACCGTCCAGGGTGCGAATCGACCAGGGGGCGAACCGTCCAGAGTGCGAATCGACCAGGGGGCGAACCGTCCAGGGGGCGAACCGTCCGTCTGGAAACCGATTGTTTGTGTAATAACATATACACACGCTGGCTTTGGTTAGGAGCTCAAAGAATTAATCCAAATGATTTCCGTTCATATTTTGTTTGGAAGCCATTTCCCGAATTCATTTTACCTCTGGGTTCCTATTTGAACTGGTATGCTGGCGAACCAAATAATAATTTGCGAATCGAAAGCTTTTCTGAATTGAAAAAATCCATAACATAGACATTTATTGCTATATTGATTTAATCACATTCGGCAGTGAAATAATTGAATGAATAATTAAAAAATACTTTAGACAGTTTACAAACTTAAAAAATATGGCTACTTATAGTTAATGATATGAAAGTTTTACAACATAATTTTGTATAAAATATTAATAAAGAATTGCAATTTTGCAGCGGAAATTTGCCTTTTTTGTATTTTAATATACTTTTTAGTTTGTTCAATAAAAATTTTAGAAAATTTAGATTAAATGTAAAGATATTTAATTTTTGAAAATAATAAGTATTATATTATTTTTTCAGATTATTTAAAACGTAGACGCGACAATGGAAAGATATTTGAATATTGCCCTCTTGATAGATTTGATGCTTCCACCTGCTCATTTATTCGTAAAAGAACGACCATTCACTAAAAGCAGCGACCTTCCGTGGCCATGTATTTCTCAACCTCCTGCAATTTCAATTGAAACAAGCTTACCTAAAGAGTGTGCTTTAAGCTGTTTGAACAGTAAACAAATAAATTGTTTGAGATTCCAACATTACAGAAATTCAGGAACGTGTCATCTGTTTCAATATTGGGATCCTTTGGACAGCCAGAGGTATCTTATTATAGACGCCTATTACCATTTTCGCAGACGCTGGTGTCACCGGCTGGATTCAAACCTTCACTTTCAGGTTTACAGGCAAATGCCATACCGATATACCACCAACTTCTCGTATCTTTCATGATTTAAAGACTTCAGCAAGATTTAGATTCCAGCCATCAAGTAACATCTCTAAACAATTCAAAATACGTTCTCTTATTTAAAAAATAGTTTGTAATTTTTGCTTGCAACTAATTAGTATGCACCAAACAGTTGATAATTTCAGAGTTACAAACAAACTATTTTAAAACTAAAAACTGTTTTTGTTACCAAATTGTATTTTTATTTGTGGTCATTTAACTAAAATTAACTGTTTTCTGAAACTTTATTTAAAAGATTTTCAAGCTCCTCTAAAATTTTCAAGTTTTTCTAAAATCCTTCGAGTTCCTCTGAAATCTGTTGATCTTATCTAAATTGTTTCGAGTTCGTCTAAAGTTTTTCAGGTTCCTCTAAATTCTTTAAAGTTGGACTTAATTCTTTCAAATACGTTTATGAAAATTCTCAAAAAGTTCAATGCCAAATTAAAACGTTCACAAGCAAGCACTATAAAAACATATCTGAAAACGAGTTTCCAATAAATTTTAATGTATATGTTAAGATTGGAGTTAGACCTCAAAACTCACGCAATTTCTATGTCAGTCTATTGTCAATTGCAGTAGCATTTTCTATTCAACAGCTTTTCAAAGACGATGTTCGATCCAAGCAAACAATTTCGCCGACCATTTTTTTGTCATGTCTATAAACTGTTAAAGAAAACTGAAAACAATAAGACACAACATAAGAGAAAGTTAGTAAATGTTTTTTTTCTAAATGTTACGTTTCTAAAAGTTACGACTTGATAAAATTCTATTTACAGCAAGTTATGTACTTGTCTGGAGGTTTTTCTGTTAAAAGTATTGTAACAAGAATTTTGTAAAATAAAGATTCTTATTTAGAAAAAAGCCAACTGGTTGTCAGTTAATTTCAGATTAATGATTTATAGTTGTTTTAACAAGTTTTCTATTTCACTAATTTAGTTAAAAATAATTGTTTACTTGCACCACAAATGTTTGTGTTGCAATCTGATTCACACAAAGAAAAATTTAGTCGTTTTGAATACTAACGTGTTTTTTATACCGACCATTTAATTGTAAAATAACTCAATTGTAATAAATTATAAACTTTTTAATTTAATGTCTATTAGTCTTAAAAATGGTTTAATTTGAATGTGTTTGAATTGTTTAGCTTAAATTTATAATTTGCAAAAAATGAAATCAGTTATAATTTACAACTTCGAAAATAATACATTTTTCAGTTAATTTTAAACAAAACAAACCACATAAATTAAAATTAATAAAACTTTTTTTAGTATAAATACTTTACAGAGAACAATGAAAACAGTTGTAAATAAAACTTTCTTGCTTGTTTTGGCGTTTTCCCAAGCTTATCCATTAACAAACGAACGATCATTCACCAAAGGCAGCGACCATCCATCTCCTTCAATCTCATTTAAAAGTTTCTCACTCATAAAATGCGCTCATAGCTGTTTGAACAGTAATCAGATAAACTGTTTAAGATTTCAATATTACATAAAATCTAAAATGTGTCATTTATTTCAATAATGGGATCCTTTGGACAACGCAAAAGTTCCTGATTCAAGTTGTTCAGCTTTTTATAAAACTGGTTTGTTTTCTAGATTTTTATAAAAACAAACATTTAGCATTGTAATGAACGGGATAAAACATATCGCATTTCAGATTTGTGCCCACATAATTTTTTATACATGTCTGAAGCAAGATCTTGTTACAAATTGGAGTATGGAAATTGGCAATAGCTGAATGCAAGAAGGCATTGCAATGATATTCAACCCGAAAGAACATTTCCTGCTGTCATTGATACTGAAGAAAAAAATAATGCCATTTGTTATTATATGTTAGCAATCTCAAGTTAGCCTAATACATTTTTATACGTTTTAAGAGGTAATGAATGAATGAAACAACATCTGAAACTTAGTTTTCTTGCAGAAAATCAACCGGAAGTCCAATGTTTACTTAATTCTAGCTGTATTAAATCAAGTTGCATTTCGTTAAGAGCTCAAATATCTAATGTGGTTAACATTAGCACAATATTTGTTTGGAAACCATTTCCAGAAGTCATATTCATATTCAAACTGGCTCCAGGGTCAACCAAATAGAAGGGCATGCATAGCATATTTGTATAACACGTCCAAATGGGATGATGCTATGTGCACATTTGTGTAGTGCGCTCTTTGCGAATCAACACCCTTGTTTAACTGAAAGCAATTCTCTTTATTTTACTTTAGTTACTTCTTTAGAAGTACTTTACCTTTTTTTTTACTTTCTTTAGTTACTCTCTTTAGTTACTTCCTTCATATTCATCTAAAAATATAAATAATTTATAGAACTTCAATTGAATAAAACAGCGGTCAATGCATAGCCATTTGTAACAAATCTATTACTTGTAGCTAAAACGTATAATAGTAACTATTAAGTTACATTTATTTTTGTAAACAAATTGATTCTTAGAAAATGTAAACATTCATTTTCTATTTTTTACAAGCAACTTTATAATAAATTAAATTATAATTGTCATTTTTAGATTCTTTTTACAAATGTTTTAAATAAAAAATAAAGTTATAACAATAGTAATATTTAGTGTATTTGGAGTAAAAATATCACAAATCTATTATGTATAAATACTGTTTTTTTATAAATAAACATATAAAGCCAAAGATTACAATAATAGTAATAGAAGAAAATGTTTGACTATTTGTTTTGTAAAAACATGCATAAAGTTAAAATGGACTACCTCATGATTTTCTTTAAAAAACCCCTTCTATTTTTTAACTTATTTAGATTTGCAAATGTAGTTTTTGTGGTTGTTTTGATGTTTATGCACGTACATCCACCATTAAAAAAAATGATTGTTCAGAAAATGCAGTGACCACTCCATGAAATGCTCAGCTTAAACAATGCACTGCTAATGGAAACAATTTGTAACACATCCAGTGTCTTGCAATAAAAGTTACACGTGGTTTTCTAAGCATATATTTGGATTGTTTTATTAAATAAAGTTTTTGTTTTAACTTACCTTGCTTGCTTGCATGTGGTTGAATCTAATAAGTAAAAATTAACAAACTTTTCGTCACCCAATCAAGCTGAAACATAAAATGAAGACGTTCATATAAAAAAATATTTTTGCTGTTTCCCAGAAGCTCTAATGTGTAGCTACAACGCTGTTACACTTGCAATGTAACTAGATCTTAAATATCTTAGAAATTTCACACGACATGTTCCTATCTTAGTTGGAATCAATATAACTTGGACTGAAGAAGCACGCCATTTTTGCCTCACTACAGAAGAAGAAGAAGTTTGACTATCATCGTATAACAATTGTTTTCCATCAAGTTCCCAGAGATGTTTTGTGCGACTAACGCCAACGGATTAAAAACATTTATTTCTTTTACGAAAGTGATGTTTTTGTTCAACAGGCAAAGATCAAGAGAAAACTGCACTAACTCGAGTCATCGACAAATAAATGTCTTGTTACTCTTTGTAACAAATTAACATAAACGGGAATAAGACAAATTAAACCATGTAATAAGATTAAATATTTATTTATTAAATTGTTCTGCTGTTTTTTTACAAAAAAAAGTTGTAGGTTTGTAGAGAACCAAAAAAATACAGAAAAAATAGCATTGCAAACAAAGAACATAACTGTGCTAACGTTTCGAAAACAAAAAACACGGTCAAAATGGATTCTGAAAGCTGTTGTTTTTGTATTTCCTTGATTATTTTATTCTCAGCTGAAATGGTACAAATCGAGGCTAACTTGAAGATCCGCAACTTCATCAAAAGTGCCTATAAACCGTGGCCTTGCACATCTCAGTTGCCCGAATATTCAAGTAGCAGTCGTTCTCTTCAAGCATGTGCTGTAAAATGTTTCAACAATCATCAACTTAACTGCCTAAGATTTCAGTACTATCAAAAACCAAAAACATGCGATATGTTTGAAAAGGTGGATTTTGTTTCAATTTCTGTGGTCTTTGACCCAAGTTGCGTTTCTTACTCTAAAAAGAGCTAGTAATAACAAGTTTTTGAAAATTAATTAATAAGGTATTTATACGTTAAAGTTTGATGCAGCGTCAGTTTTTCATGAAGTCTATGAAAGCAATACCAACTTTGGCACAGCTTCTTCTGGATTTGAACAATCGACAGAAACAACGCGTGTAAACAGACTAATCAACTCGTTACCTGTCCACAAATTCAATGTTCAGTTTTTAATTTACACTTATTTTATAATTATTTTTTAGATTTATGCCCTCCTGCATTTGTCTACATGGCTACAGCTAAATCTTGTTACAAGCTGGAATACGGCAATTGGAACTGGAATGATGCCAGGACACACTGCAATGACATTCAACCAGGAAAATCATTTCTTACTGTCATTAACAGCACTGCGAAAACCACCTCAACCAATGTGTACCTTACATACTTTTCGACACTTATAATTAGTAAGACAATTAAAATCAATTTGTCAATATTTACTGTGGCGATTTAAAGTCTTTTTGGTAACTACTAAACAATTATTTAGTTTAATAAGGTCTAAAATTAAAAACTAAACATTTTTTTCTTTCCTTAATCGGGCCACCTAAGAACTGGGATTGACTTGAAACATGATGTTTCTCTGTATAATGTTGACTTCAAGACAGGAATTAACTGCAAATACCTATATCATCCACAAACAATAATTTTTTGTTAATGCTCATCAATAAGTATTTACCGCTAAATGGTTAAATACACATTATAATTAATGTTTTAACTAAACGCACATTTTAATTTAATGAATAATTTCTTTCTGTTTATTAAGATCCAGAAGCAAACTGTCTAGTTGTATATGATTCATACATTCAAACATGGCTTGGTGGACAACGATTTGATCCGAACAACTTAAGCACAGGTTTTGTTTGGAAACCATTTGTTGGGGTTACCTATTCATTTGTTCCTTACACCAACTGGCATGGCACAGAACCTGACGCTTGGGGTGGCTCCATCCGAATGGAAGCATGTTTGACCTACTGCATTACCATGCGTTGGGGAGACTGTGACTGTCGCATTCTGAAGTGCGCTCTTTGCGAATGTGCCCCCATGATAGATTAGAATTTATAACAATTTATGTCAGTCAGGAAAAAAAATAATAGATTTTTATTTTTTGCCTCATTTCACTTATTGATTGAAAACAATGATATTTGAAATTTTGTTTTAGGAAAACCCGTTGTTTGTTTAAAAGAAATGAAAACTAACAAAATAAAGTTTTTTTCATTAATTTGAGAAATTTAATTTAGCAACACAATTTATTTCGTATTGTATATGACACAGTCAAATCTTATATTAGACTGCGTAGTCGGTTATTAATGTGTTAACGCGTTATAAACATTCTGAAAATGTATTGTTTTTTTTTTCTATTTTTTATCTAAAACTTTCAAAATTGTTCTGTAATTTGTACTGCAGTTAGATTTGATTAATCAAACCAATCCTCAATTTTTTGCGTGTTTACTTTTTTCCAGCTGTGTTATTTGCTTACGGGAGATCTTTTCAAGCTTTGTTCGTTCTATTCCAGATTGACCTGTCTTGATCTGAAGTCTGGAAGTTCTTTGTTTTGTAACGATTTTTTAAAACTCCAATTGTATCGTATATAGAGCATGCCAATAATAAACATTTAGACTACTACTACTAACAATGAAAAAAGCTAGCATCTCGTACAAAACACCATTAACAATAACAATGTTTTTCCTTTTGGAGTTTCTTTGCAAAACCATACAACTAAATTATCACGTAAATTATTTGTCAATAATAAACTTTATAAAACAAGTTTTATATTGTATTTTCATTTAGTCACATGCAAAGTTTTAATAGTGAAAAACATACACACAAATTGAGCTCAAAAAAATCTCAAATCTACATTCTCACTAGTTGAACAGTGTCCATGAAAATAACCAATCGTCAAGACGACAAGGTATAAACAGTATCTTTTTAAATGAGTATAGTAATAAAGGTTTCCAGCAATCCAGTTGGGTCCTGGTTAAGTGCTAGAAAAATACTAAATGCCGTGGAAGTTTAGGATTAAATTCAATTTGAAAGATGCTTTGAAATAGAAAGATAGTTTTGTTTGTTGTGTAAAGCAATTTGACTTTTTTTAATTAATATAAAATATATTGCATAGTTGAACAAATTTATACACTTGAAAAAAAAACTGTTTTTATTAACATATACACATAAATCTTAGTACAAGTAAACATGATAGTTTGGTACATATACAAAGTTACAAGACTACTAATTATTTTGATTATGGTCCATTCAAACGTAGAAGCTACAACGAAAGGGCGCTACTTCGTTAAGTCGACAAACGAATCATGGCCGTGCATCTCTCAAACACCGAATATCTCAGTAGAAAGCCCTTCACTCAGGCGATGTGCAAACGTGTGTTTCAATAATCGTATCATCAATTGTTTGGGATTTCAGTATTACCATGTGCCATTTGTTCCAAAGTTGGGATCCTTTAAGCGCTGGAAGGATCTCAGATAAGAACATCTCAGCTTACTATAAACGTGGTTAGAATGTCATGTTGTTATCTTAACAAAATACGTCTTATTATAAATAACAGCAAATGCATTAGGTTTTTTTTATAATATTTTGAATTTCAGATATATGCCCAGCCACGTTCTTTCACATGGAATTGGTCGGATGCTAGGAAGCACTGCAACGACATTCAACCTAAAAGATCGTTTCTTATCGTCATCGATACGAAAGCAAAAACTGAAGCATTTAACAGATATCTCAAAACACTGATGTGTATAAATACATTTTTTATTACAATAAGGTTTTGTTCCAATTTGATGCTTACTATTTTGTTTTTTATTAAAATACTTCGTGATAAACTGCAGTTTGTAAACTTCTATAATTATTCTAGTTAAATTTAAAATATAATTAGCTATTTGCTTGTAATTTTTTAGCCTCAGATAACTTATAATGTTTGTTTGTAATTTTTGGCAGCCAGTAGTTCATTAGTTAGCTTATTATTCAATGTAGAATTTTGAAAATATTCCTGCAGTAGCAAACTTTATATTTCCAAATGATTACTCTGATTTAATAAAAATCAGCGATTATAATAATAAAAAAATATCAATACAATATTGATTCTATACATCGTATGTTAATCTGTTTTTCATTCTTGAAATCAATAATACAATTTTTGGTGAAAACGCTTAATTGCAGGAAACTATAATTTGTATCTCCTTACAAACAAAAGAAGTTACAAATTGAGAATTGAATTAGAATCATTTGATGGAAGCAAGGTTTATGCTGAATATCTCAGCTTCAATGTTGGTTCTCCAATTTTGAAATACATGTTACAAATATCTGGATATTCAGGAACTGCAGGTGCATTTTTATAAAATAAAATTCTACAACAAGTTTGAATTCAAACAAATTCTGATTGATTGATGTATATTTCAGAATATTCTCAAAATATACTAGAACTAAGATACAATTAAAATTTAACTTATGACTCCTAAACATAAAACATTTCACAGGTGATTCCATGGCACTCCACAACGGAATGATGTTCAGCACATTCGATAACGATAATGATAACTATTACCAAGGAAATTGTGCTGTCGTACGCTATGGAGCATGGTGGTACAATGTCTGCTACAGGGCTAATCTCAACGGATACTACTACCAGACTTCAAGTTGTCCTTGGTCAATGGGCATTCAGTGGTATACGTTCAGAGATTTTAGTGAATCCATGAAGGCATGTAGCATGCTTCTTGCAAGAAATTGAGTCCAAAGAGATTCAGCATAAAGAGAACTATTATTAATAGTTATGTAAATGAACTAATAATTTTTTTTCTTATCCTAACATTTGTTGAAATAATAACAGTTTTATAATAAAAATAAGTTAAACTTATACTGTATGTAAAAAATACTTTGCTTTTTATTTACAAATTTTGCAGTGTTTAAAAACCTGGTTTTAAAGACTATAAACAACAACTATTATTTTTTTACTTTCGACTTTCCATCACTGTACGGCAAACCGATATATTATTCAACAAACAGAACAGCAATTTTTTCAGAATAAAATGAAACCGACATGTTCATATGCGACCATCAGCGTTTCATAGAATCGGATGACAAAAAACTTCAATCTATGACGTTCAGGTGTTAGAGGATTTTTGTTTATGAAAAAAATCAATGAAACATTTGATGCCATGTTTTATCGACTATTTAAAACGAAAGCGTTTTTTATCTGTTGAAATGTTTTTATTTCCAATATTTATTAGTTTTTTTTACTAGTTTTCATTATTAAAACAACTTTTTTTGTTCATAAAACAATTACAATAACTATTTAAAAATTTAAAGAACAAATGATAATTTTATAAAATTTAAAACGTTTTTTCAAAGAAATAGTGACTCTTATGGATGTATGGATGATAACCCAACATATAAACGTTCAAACAGTTTTATTTAACCATCAGTTTACAAAACACTGTAAAATGACAAATATTGTAATAGTCTCCATAGTTTTTTTTCTATAAAAGACAGCTATAAAAATGTTGTAAAATGTAATTATCCGGTTAAAAATTAAATAATATGCAAACAAATTGTAATTTGTTTACATAAAGACAAACATTTTCAATTAAATATTACTGATCATTTGTTGTTATTTACCACAATAAATATATTATTAATATGAATAATAATATTAAAAAAATGTTTGAAAATAGGCAAACTAAAGTGATGACATCAACTTAGTGCTTACAAACAGTAGTTTTAAAGTAATCATTTTAAAACACTAACACCTACAAGATTGTTTCAAAAAGGCGGCTCTAGAAGCGGTCATTTTAAATGGTGACAACAAAATAGAAATTTCGTGAAGCCCAAACATTTTGCTTTGATGAAAAAACTTGAAATATCTTTGTTCTCAATTTTCCATTAAATTTTCTTTGAATACGTTTCAAATATAAAATTGATTTCCTGGTGTTACTATACAGCAATGCCGTTGATATTGTCAGTGAACATAAATGTTGTGAAGTTGCGACAGAAGAACTTGGTGAATTGTGAACGCAATGCTTACTGATTTTTTTCTTCTCAAAAAATTTTTTAAGTTATTGTTAATAAAAGTTGAGGAAAATAAAAATTGATTAAAAACAAACAAAACGATTGAAAAAATGTTTTTTTTGAAAATAAAAAAAAATTAAATTAAACAAAACAAGCTTTTATTATTTTTTCCATATGTTTCAAGATTTAGCAAAAAAAATATGAAATAAAACTAAATTGATTTTATTTAAAATTTGAAAAAATTCAAATTGATGTTTATAAAAAATGATTATTTTACTGAAATGTCGTCTGAATAAAAAGCAGCATTTTTAAACTGCAAATATTTTCTAAGTGTTTTTGAGCAAATTGAATGTACACGATAACTAACAGAAAATGAAAAATTATAATATTGTTTTGTTTTGTTTGCAATCTATCATGTGCAATTCTGAATTATCAAACACAAGATATTTTACTAAATGTTCCCTAAATAATGATAGCAATAAAACGTTTAGTTGCAATTTACTGCCAGTAAGTGAGACAGAAGAATCGTCGAAAATCGGATGTGCCAAACAATGCGCCTCTATTGGCAGTGGACAAGAAGTCAGTTTTGACAACCAGCTGACATCAACATTGTATACTTTGAACAACACTGATCAAGGAACAGTTGCTATTTCTGGAAATATTTCAGTTTTACTCAAACGTCCTCTTGTTGGAGAAGTTCAAGTTTGTCTGGGATTCAATTATCTGGAATAAAATGGAGCATGTCAGTTGTTTGATCAACCATGTTCGGTACAAAACTTGAATTTGGCTACAAACAGACAAACACAGGGAGTGTATCATGCGGTAAAGAAATTTATGCAAATAATAAATCATTTGAATCATCTAATAGTTTGTTAATTTAAGATTGATTAAAAAATGAATAAGAGAATTTAAAAAAAATAGATTATATGTTATTTATTGAAGCCGAAATAATATAAAAATTCTATGTTATTTTGATAACAGTCTGTTTTTATTTCTAAAGATCGGATCTACTTTGGACTCAATTTGCAACTTTGGAGGTAGACTAATCGATGAAAACTACTAAAAAATCAGATTTTATTTTGTTTCTTTATTATGCTTATATAGCCAATTTAAAAAATATAATTTTACTATATTGCAAATGATCGACAATTGAAGATTGCAATGACCTACCAAGCGGTGCTGCCAAAGATAGCGGTGTCTACATGATGAAGTTGGAAAACCAAGTTCTCCCAGTTTACTGTCAAATCTCATCAAGCAATGCTAAATACACGGTCTTGGCTGTAATTCGATATAACATTTTCTTAACTAGAGTTACGAATAATCTTTTCTAAATCAGGTAATTCAACGTCGACTGGATGGATCAGTTGATTTTAACAGAGGATGGTTGGATTATGGAAATGGATTTGGTGATATAAATAAAGAATTTTGGCTGGGTATGTTTGTTTGTTTGTTTTATTTTTCTTTATTTATAAATATAAAAAGCGTTTTTTGGCATCTTAGTCGTTTGAATAGGCTCTTCAAATGCCGATTATTATTATTATTATTATTATTTAAGTTTTTTATTCAGACTTTAAATATACGTTTTATAACTCAAATCTATTTCAAAACGAACTTCAATTTTCAAACAATTTTTTACCTGCTAAAAACATCCACCAGGAGATTCTATGGCATTTCACAACGGCATGATGTTCTCCACGTTTGATAACGATAATGATAAGACCCAAAGCAACTGTGCTGCCGTATATTCTGGAGCTTGGTGGTACAAATCTTGTTACCAGGCATCTCTAAACGGACAATACTCCCATACCCCAAATACTTTTTTTTCCAGGGGAATACAGTGGTACACGTTAAGAGGATATTATGAGTCAATGAAAACATGCAGCATGCTTCTTGCAAGAAATTGATTGCAAAAATCTCAGAAACATTAAAATGTGTTTTTATCAATTATCTAGAAAGACTATCGGTTTTTGGAAATTGTTGAAACTAATTGTTGAAGTTTATAGAAATAACATCGTCATTTATTGTTTAAAAACAACAAACTGTTTAAAAAGTTAGTTTAGTAACTAAATGTAATTTATAACTTTTGAACGCGGATTCACTCTTTCTATAAAAATAGCATTTTTATTGCCTTTAATTTTTATCAAATAGTAATTGTTATATTATTAAATAGACAAAATTAGAATTAGAAATGTTTAAAACATTTATGATGTAACTTTTAGTTTGTTTTTTGATGAATAAAAAAGATATAATTACTAATTACCCATTTTGACTAATTTTTTAAATTTTTGAACATCACACATTTTTTGGTTTTCTTTACATAAACAAAGAAACAAACACAATAAATATTATGTTAAACTTTATTTATGTTTCTGTTAAGAAGCGTGTGCAGAATAATTGATTTAAATTGTAAACTTTTATTATTTTCGCAAAACAAAACTTAATAGAAATCAACCTAAAAACATTTCGAGAAATTCGATTTATTTTGATAAAATAAAACAATTCATAGAATGTGAAATAAAATTTTACTATAACAATTGCCATCTAATAAAGGTTTTGATTTTATAACTTAAATAACAATCGCTAGGTGTTTATTTGATAAATAAAACAAATTGATTTTTAACTTGTAACTAACTTACATATATGACGTTCGGCAATTGAAGCTTTACAAAATAATTCAACCCGGTCGTTTATTACCAGCGGCAGCATAATGATTCTTAAGAATACGGCTCCTGATTGGTCGCTCTTACAAGATAGTGTCCAAATGTTTTTTTTAAACGATAACGTAGACATGAACAATCATTTGAAAACATTGACACTAAAAAGATTGTTTCAGTGTCAGTACAAAATAGTGGTAAAAAACGGACGTTTTAAAATAGAAGCGCCAGCACATTTTTATTGTTAAAAAAACTATAAAATGGTTTTGGAATATTAAGTAAATTTATTTTGAATAATGTTCAAATGTGAACTTGATTTCCTGTTGTAGATGCTATAAAAGAACAACATTAATTTATTCTTACGCATTGCAGAACTTTGACAAAAGAAAGCACTTGATGTACTTAAAACATAAAACTCTCAAAACTATTTTGTTTTCAAAAAGACATTTAATTGAAAAAAATGATAGTTTTTGTTCATAAAATTGAAAAAATTAAAATTCAATATGCAAGCAAATAAAAAAAGTTTAATATTATTATTTTAATAGGAAAAAGTAACAAAAATTAAAGCAAATATGTCCATGAAGTGTATTTTCTATATGCTGAAATTTTTAGTACAAACGTGAAGTAAAGTTGAATTATTTTGAATGTTTTAAAATCGTTATTATTTGAAGAGAAAAATATTTAAATGAACTATTTCACTTAAATTTTACTTCAATAAAAAGCTGTATTTCAAAACTGCAAGCATTTACTGAGTTTTGTTTGGACAGTTTGAAAATTCGACCACTAATAAAGAATGAAAGTAGCTGCTGTTATTTTACATTTCTTGCAATCAATCATGTGCAAGTCTGAGTTAGTGAGCACAAGATATTTTACTAAATGTTCTCTAAACAAGGAAAGCAATGAAACGTTGAGTTGCAACTTGCTGCCAATAAGTGAAACGGAAAATCTGTCAAAAATTGGATGTGCCAAGCAATGTGCTTCTATAGGTAGTGGTCAAGAAGTAATTTTTGACAACCAGCTAACACTTCCCATGTATGTTCTGAACAACACTGATCAAGGAACATTTGCTACTTTTGGAGATTTTTCAGTTTTACTCAAACGTCCCCCTGGTGAACGTCCTCTTGTTGGAGAAGTTCAGGTTTGTCTGGGATTCAATTATCTGGAATCAAGTGGAGCATGTCAGTTGTTTGATCAACCGTGTCCAGTACAAAATCTGAGTTTGGTTACTGACAGAACAGAACAGGGAGCGTATCACGCGGTAACCAATTTTAAACAAACAAAATGAGTTTAATTGATGAATAAGTATAACAGTTTTTAAATTTTAAATTGATTAGCAAAAATATGCTTGCAGTTTTTTTTCAATAATTGTTTTTATTTAATAAAACAAAATGATTTAACCATAACATTTAATAATTGTTAACAAACTAAAACTGCTTTTTAATTAACTTTCTGTCTTTATTTTCTAAGATGGTCCCTACATTAAATTCAATCTGCTGCTTTGGAGGTAAAATAATCTATAAATACTTATAATTAATTTAGATTTTATTTAACATTATGGTTTTTAATAAATCTATATTAACGCCTGTATAATTTATCATTGGCAACGTATTTATATATAATTTTAACATATTGTAAGTCATCGACAAAAAAATTGAAGATTGCAATGACCTACCAAGCAATGATCCCGAAGATAGCGGTGTCTACATGATGAAATTAGAAAACCAAACATTCCCTGTGAACTGTCAAATCGTATCAAGCCTTATTAAATATACGGTGTGACTTCAATCTCTAATTTAGTTAACTAATCTACAATTAACTAAATAAAAGATTAATTAAAAGCTATTCAATTAGGTGATCCAACGTCGAGTTGATGGATCAGTGGATTTCTACAGAGGTTGGGTGGATTATGAAAATGGATTCGGTGATGTAAAAAAAGAATTTTGGATTGGTATGTTTGTTATTTTGACTTTAGCTTTTTCATTTTTGTTTACATAAATTCTTATACTATCTCTAAAAATTAACGCGCAGTAGCAAACTCTTTAATTCTAATAGAATATATTTTCTCCGACAACAATAGTAATTATTATGATGATAACAACAATAATTTATTTATTTGAGTTTGTGTTCAGTTTGACATTTTTAATAAAATATTTAACTGCAGGAAATTATAATTTATATTATCTGACAAACAAAAGAAGCTACAAATTAAGAATTGAATTAGAAGCATTTGATGGAAGTAAAGTTTATGCTGAATATCTCAATTTCACTGTTGGCTCTCCAGCTTCAAAGTATACGTTAGAAATATCTGGATATTCTGGAACTGCAGGTTAGCGTTTGATTGCATATTTGTTTACAATTTTGAATTCAAAATAAACTTGAATTACTAGTTGTAAATTTCAAATATTTTCTTAAAACAAACTTTAATCAGTTATCAATAATTATTCACCAGGAGATTCCATGGCAATTCACAACAGCATGATGTTTTCCACATTTGATAACAATAATGATAAGTACCAAATCAACTGTGCTGTCCAACACAATGGGGCCTGGTGGTACAATCATTGTTACCAGGCAGCTCTAAACGGACAATACTCCCATACCCCAAATACTTCTTTTTCCAGGGGAATACAGTGGTACACGTTTAGAGGATATTATGATTCAATGAAAACATGCAGCATGCTTCTTGCAAGAAATTGATTGTAAATGATTTCAAAGACATTTATTTTACGAAAAATAATTTGATTACTTATTTAAAGAGACTAGCAGTTTTTGAATAACGTTGAAATCACTACAACATTAATCTCAAATTAAAGGTTTACCAAAAAAACAAAAAATTTGACAAATCAATTTGCTATTTTGTTTGGTGGTAAAAATTGGACAAACAATAACAAAAAACGAGTTATCAATTTATTTTATATTGTGACACTTTTGTTTTGAAACTGGAAAATTTATTACTTTTCTGATTTGCTGGCTGTTGAAGTGACATTTTAAATTGTGCTTAATTATAATTTCTTTTAATTATTTTTGGTTTCTATTTTAACTTGGCTTTTATAATTTATAAATAAAAATTGATGCGTTAAACTAATAAAAACCGTTCGAACAAACTAAAACGTTTATTTAAAGTGGCTCTATAATTTAGTTAAAGCTTCTAAGCCTATAAATTATAAAACGTTAAGTTAGAATAATTTGGATAAAAAAAAACTCTAGCTTGGATGATACCGTTGACCAAAGGATATATCAAATCCTGGACCCGATGACTCTGAAATCTCAGTCACCAAGTGTCGGGCACCAAAAGGCTGGTTTAGGAGATCTTTCGTGACGACGATCCTATTCCCTGGCATCCCCAATTTGCGCTGATTAGCTGATAAAAACACTCAAACATGAGCGGCACAAACTTGAAGTTTATTTAATTTAAAAAGTTGAAAAATAATAAAAAAAAAACCCTCAACAATCTAACATTTATCATAATATTAACTGATAAAACTAAAACGCTGCTTCGGAAAATTTCAAATTCTGAAATCGGAGAAAATATTCACTGAAGACATTGGATATGTCTCAAAAATGTTTATTGTTATTTGCACAGGCTTTAAGGCTGCTCTTTACGATAATAGTGCTTGCATTGAAGGCAAGTACAAAACATCGTTATTTTGCCCAAAACACCCTAGAATCACAACCCTGTAAAACAGAATCTCCAAAGTTTATGCTTCAAAGTTCTTCACTTCAAAGATGCGCCGTTGATTGCTTCAACAATCGTCAAATAAACTGTTTGAGATTTCAATACTACAAAATATTAAAATTTGCCACATGTTTGAAAACTGGGATTTTTTAGCTACAGCAAGAAATTTGAATACCACATGTGTTGCTTACATCAAACGTGGTATGAATTTAGTACTTTTTGAAATAATTTGTGCTACGTCTAGTATGTAAAACAAAATTTTTCTTATTTATGTCCTTTTTCATTTGTATTCATGAGCAGTACTGAATTTTGTTACAAATTGGAGGACGGAGAATGGAACTGGTATGATGCCAGACTGCATTGTAATGCCATTTAACCAGGAAAATCATTCCCAGTTTTCATTAACAGTTCAGCTAAACAAATGAATTTTTGATTGTATCTCAGCACTCTCATGAGTAAGTTAATTCAACATACATACATACATACATACATACATACATACATACATACATACATACATACATACATACATACATACATACATACATACATACATACATACATACATACATACATACATACATACATACATACATACATACATACATACATAAATACATACATACATACATACATACATACATACATACATACATACATACATACATACATACATACATACATACATACATACATACATACATACATACATACATACATACATACATACATACATACAAACATACATACATACATACATACATACATACATACATACATACATACATACATACATACATACATACATACATACATACATACATACATACATACATACATACATACATACATACATACATACATACATACATACATACATACATACATACATACATACATACATACATACATACATACATACATACATACATACATACATACATACATACATACATACATACATACATACATACATACATACATATATTCATACATACATACATACATACATACATACATACATACATACATACATACATACATACATACATACATACATACATACATACATACATACATACATACATACATACATACATACATACATACATACATACATACATACATACATACATACATACATACATACATACATACATACATACATACATAAGAACATAGAAAACTGTGTATGTTGATTCGAAATACGATTATCATGCACAGTTGCGTCGTACCATCTGCATCTGAAAATACAATACTACACATGCAATGAAATGCTAATTATTTTTTAAATTACCATACTGATGCAGGAAACACAAAATAGGTTATTAGCATTAGAAATGTTTCAAAAAATTCGAAAAATTAAGTCAGAAAATTTTATATTCATAAACTGTAATAGATTTGTTTTTTGAATAATTTTCATGGCAACAAACAACAAACAATATAACTGTATATTATTAGAAAACAGGTAACTATATATATATATATATATATATATATATATATATATATATATATATATATATATATATATATATATATATATATATATATATATATATATATATATATATATATATATATATATATATATATATATATATATATATATATATATATATATATATATATATATATATATATATATATATATATATATATATATATATATATATATATATATATAGATATATATATATATATATATATATATATATATATATATATATATATATATATATATATATATATATATATATATATATATATATATATATATATATATATATATATATATATATATATATATATATATATATATATATATATATATATATATATATATATATATATATATATATATATATATATATATATATATATATATTATAAGCAATTTAGCACAGTTTGTCTGTAAAATATATCCTCATATCTAATTATTTTGAAGATGAATTTTGTTTCAACGCAAGTTACTTGTTATTTGAAATAATTATATTTTCAATTAATTTGTTTTGGCACTCGTTAACATTTGTTATACAATTTTAAATAAACATTTCAGTCTTAAAATCAAAACTAGATTTTTTTTAATTTTATAAAAACTAAACAAAAAACAATGGTAATTTTAATAAAATCTAAAGTAATAGTTTTTGTTTTGTTGATTGTTAAAGTAACTGGAATTATTGTGGAAAGTAACTTTAACTTTACCAGCAATAAAAAATGGCCATGTTTCTCTCAAAATTCACTAATTTCATCCCCGTGTCGATCTGTTTTGTATTGTTCTGTACAATGCATTTTAAAACTACAAACAAGTTGCTTGAATTTCCAGTATGACCAAACTGAAAAACTCTGTTATTTGTTCAATAAATGGAATAATATTTATTTCTCATACATTTACAAAGAAAATTGCTTGAGTTACCAAAACAAAGGTAATTAAAATTTTAAAAATTGTTATTATTTTGCACATCTATTATTTCAACTTTTTTTAGAATTATGTTGTTTGCATTTTTATCTTTCAGCTATAGATACCAATAATATTTGCCCAGATCCTTTTGTTTACGTCCAAGCGTCAATGTCGTGGTTTTGTTATAAATTGGAATACGGGAACTACATCTGGTCAGATGCCAGACAGATTTGCAATGATCTCCAACCAGAAAAATCTTTTTTGGCAGTTATTGATAATAAGGATAAAACTCTCGCTACAAATATTTATTTATCTTTATTTCAATGTTAGTATTAATTATGGAAATAGTTATCGTCTTTTTAATGTGAATATTAATTATAGAATATGGAAAAAAACAACATTAGAAATATTTGAAACAATAACATTAGTTCACAAAGTTTGAAATGTTCACTGATTTGTTTAGCGCATATTTTTGTTTTAAATTAAATAAATAAATTGAAAGGATTGAGAAGTTTGTTTTTTTTAATTCATAGCTAACATTTTATCGAGTTAATTTTTGTATTGCTCACTAGAAGCTGATCAGTACAAACAATTCATTCAACTTCTGTGTTTAGCATAATAAAAACAAATTCAATTATCTTTAGCAACCCCTTTGAGCAACTGTTTACTGGATTACCATTATTCACGACGAATTTGGCTTGGTGCACAAAAAGCGGACCCGAATGATCTGAAATCAAAATTTTTCTGGAAACCGTTTCCAAACATCAGCTTCAGCCTGGGCTCGTATACCAATTGGTTTCCTGGCCAGCCAGATGGAAGAGCTGAATATCAAGAAGCTTGTGTGACCTACAAATGGAAGAGCTTTCAGTGGAACGATGCCGACTGCAATGACACAAAGTGCGCTCTCTGTGAATTCAATTTAAATTCAAATTGAAGTTCATTTTAAGTTTACAATAAAATCTGTTTCTTTGCGTTTGCTAACGTGTTTCAGTTGCTAAAACTAGTTTGTAGATAAATTTTATAAAATAAAATTTTTATTGAATAAAACTTTTATTGAATACAATTTTTATTGAATACAATTTTTATTGAATACAATTTTTATTGAATACAATTTTTATTGAATACAATTTTTATTGAATACAATTTTTATTGAATACAATTTTTATTGAATACAATTTTTATTGAATACAATTTTTATTGAATACCATTTTTATTGAATACAATTTTTATTGAATACAATTTTTATTGAATACAATTTTTATTGAATACAATTTTTATTGAATACAATTTTTATTGAATACAATTTTTATTGAATACAATTTTTATTGAATACAATTTTTATTGAATACAATTTTTATTGAATACAATTTTTATTGAATACAATTTTTATTGAATACAATTTTTATTGAATACAATTTTTATTGAATACAATTTTTATTGAATACAATTTTTATTGAATACAATTTTTATTGAAACTGTTTTTCTGTTTATCATTTTCACTAAAAACTACACAATTTAAATTAAAAAGAGCCCAAAAATCTGTTTGTTGGTACTTTTTCAGATCTTATCATATTTTGAGCACACGTGTGTTTTTTGCATTTACTAGTAATTCAACATTTCCTACGAAACTGAAAACATTTTACAAAAACAATCTTTCTACGATGTAAACAGCCAATTGAATTAAAATTTTTTAACAATGCACCCAATGAGTGGAACGCAAAATAGCTTCAAAATGTGATTGAACAAAACAACGCTTTTCCAGCTTATAAGGTTTTTTTCATAAGGCCGCCCATTACGTATGTTTGATTTCAACCATGCAATACATCTTGACGTGTAATAATTTATTGAAAGCTGCTTTGTTCAACTTTTGTATTTAAAAAAAAATATATACAAATAAATAATGCTTGTAAACAAGTTTAAACACGTTTTTAGATGACATTTTTCATATCCTCTCAACGCGCAAGGTTCTTATTGTTGCACGTCATTTACATGGCTAGTTTTATACATTAAGTTTCACACAACTGTAACATCATGTTCTTGAAAAGTTGAATCTTCAACAAATAATTTTATAACACTGATATTAACAAATATATCAATACAGATTATATACCTGGAAAAAGTTTAATAAGTTTGTATTAAACCTTATGTTAAGCAATTTTTAATGTGTAACAATTACAATTGATGAGGTTTATTTGAAAAACTCTATACAAATTATATGTAATGGAATCTTATATAGTATAGTCATGTTTTCAAAGTTTTTAATTTGATTTTCAAGATACAGAAGGGTTCTCATTGAATTTGAAAAAGAAGAATAGAGATAATGTTTGCAAAGTTTGTCATAGTGTTGGCTACAACAATTATGAACGCAAATGCAACTGTAGAAACAGAAATGTTTATAAGAAGCAGTGTCAGTTCATTTCCTTGCATCTCTGATTCTCCTGCAATTTCGATTCAAAGTTGTTCTTTTCAGATGTGTACTGCTAGATGTTCGAGTAATCATCAAATAAACTGTTTGAGATTTCAATATTACAGAAACACAAAAACCTGTCATATGTTTGAGTTTTGGAATTTTTGGTCGGTATCAAGAATACAAGATCTAAACTGTTTGGCTTTTCTTAGAAAAGGTGATTTATTAAAACTTACTTTACCAACTTTTGAATTATTTTCTGTTAAATTCACTGTTTTCAGATACATGCCCACAAAATTTTGTTTACATTGCTGAAGTAGGATCTTGTTACAAATTAGAATATGGAAACTGGAATTGGTCGGATGCTAGAAAACACTGCAAAGATATTCAACCAGGTAGATCATTTCTTGCTGTCACTGACAGTCAAACAAAAATAAAAGCTGTTAACGACTATCTTTCATCTGTCAAAGGTTATGTTTTGTTTCGTCACAACATCGATTTGGTATCATTTCACTGTTGTGATATTTAAATTATTAAAGTCTTATTGAAAAACCTTTGTTGATTTTTTTTAAAATGCAGTTTCACCACTTGAAGCAGATTGTTTGTGTATTAACGTAAACACACGTTGCTTTTGGTTAGGAGCTCAAAGAATTAATCCAAGTGACTGCAGTTCAGTTTTTGTTTGGAAGCCATTTCCCGAAGTCATTTTACGTAATGGTACCAATTTGAACTGGTATACTGGCGAACCAAATAATTATTTGAATAATGGAGAGGCATGCATGACATATGCATATAATACATTTCAGTGGAATGATCTTAACTGCAATTTTTTAAAGTGCGCTCTTTGCGAATCTATATTTCTTCTGAATTGAACAAATCTATGACATCAACATTTCTTTCTGTAATGTTTCAATCAATTTTAGTTGTAAAATAATGTAATGACTAATTAAAAATATTCTTGAGAGTTTAAAAAATTTGAAGCAAATTGTTACTCAGACTTTAGGTATAATTTGTTGCTTAAAATTTGAATATGAGTATGTATAATGATAAATTATGAGCTACGTGAATTATTCAAAAATTATGATTAAATTATACTTGTTGTCCTTAAGTAAATCTGTGTGCAGAAATAATAAATTGTTAAAATAGTGTTATTTTTTTCAAGTTATTTAGAACATTCTTAACAACCATCTTTGTGAAAAATTTTTAAATTTTTTTTATAGCTGGTCTGTTTATTTTAATACCAAATGAACTGTTTTTAATTTTTCAAATTTGTTTAAAACATCGAGTCAATTCAAACATTTAGAATTTAATTCTAATTAACATTATTTAAAAATGAAATTAATTGTTTTAAAATAACTATGTAAATAATTCAGAACGACTGAAGAATAATTTATAACTTTCAATAATTTTGTATGCTCAATTAAGTTTTTTTATTGTACTACCAATATTGTTATTTTTTACTGAAACTGTGATTAATAATAGTTTTTTTCTACTGGCACTGTCAATAATTATTGTTTTCTTACTGGCACTGTCAATAATTGGTGTTATTCTTCTACTGGCACTGTCAATAACAGTTGTTTTTTTCTGAACGCACTGTCAATACAAATTGATTTGTTTATTGGTGCTGTCAATGATCTTTGTTTTAGAAAATATAAAAAACAGAGAAAAACATAAAAAAAACATAGTTTAATAAGATCTTGCTTTAAAGTTTTGTTTCATGAACAAATTAACGTGTGTGGCATAATAGGAGCTGTCTGGATGGGCTGAAGTGTGCTGCATAACTAATTTCGCTAAAAACTTAGTAAATAAAATTGTTTTTAAAATTACTACAAAGTAATTGAAAAAACAAACTTAATTTAAAAAAAAGTTTTTTTTAAATTTCTCAATTAAAGCAGAAACAAGTGTCTACAATTTTAGCTAGTATGACAATGTGCAATGTTTACCTACATATTATACAAAATTATATCAAATCTTTTTTATAAAATGTAAGCAGCAAAAAAGCGAATTGCGATTTATTAACAAGAAAGCCAAATAGTGAATCGCCAAGTGTCGTTATAACATGAATGTTTGTAGAACAATGCATTTTTAGTCCATTAAATATTGAAACAATGTTTTTGATTTATTTTACGAGCATGTGTTCCAAAGTTGTTTCATTGTGTTTGATTAGAACTTGCCGTTTTTATTTCTTGTTTTGAAGAAATCAAAAAACAAAAAACATTTGCATGCAAGCCCAAGCATGTCATTATTTAAAAATGTTATGCTTATTCAAATGCAGAATTTAATTGGTTGCATCGGTAATAACGTGCAGCTTATATGTATATAAATTATTAATTCTGAACCGAATACAATCATACTACTGATAATTATCATAATTAGTAAAAATTACCTGGTGAAAAAATGATTGATTTAAAACAAACCTGTGTGGTAGAAAAGAATAAAAGAGGGGGCCAAACCCGGCGAGGTGGGGCCAGAAACAGCGGGAAAAGGAAATATTCGATCTTAAATCCATAAACACCATTAGAAAACAAATACCGGATGCTAAAAAGTTCTTAATTTTCCTCAAAAGTAGTCAATTTTAGTCAAAGTAGTCAAAGTGCGCTCTTTGTGAACTCAATTAGGATTAAAACTGAAGTTTTTCTTAATCAATACTATAATTCGATTCTTCACGTTTGCTGATGCGTTTTAGTTACTGAAACTAGTTTTAGATAAGATTTAGTAAATAAAACTTCCATTGAAATTTTTTTTTGTTTATCTTGTTTACCCAAATTTACACAGTTTAGATTAAAAAGAGCACAACAAACTGTTTGTTAGTTATTTTTTAGATTCTACCACTTTGTGAGCGCAGGTGTTTTTTTTTGCATTTACCAGTGCTTTACCACTTCCAAGTTATCAATCTACCGCGCACCATGGCGTCAACGACAATCCCAAAGCAAATATTGTTGCACAAAAAGTTTTGTAGCAAGTCAAAACTTTGCTATTCTTAAGTAGATCTAGTGAATACAAAACAAACAGCATAGCGGCAATAATAAAAGGTAATTAAAAAAATTAGTTTTGGAAATTTAATCAGAAACAAAGTTTTAAATTTTTCTTAAACGTTTTTCACAATCCGCAAAAAACTAAAATATTCATCCCAAAAGTGTTATAATAAATAGCTGCGTATAAACAAAATATTAAATTTTTTAGTTTTGATGTTTTATTAGTTGAGTTGTCTACTCACTTTTTATCGTGCCGTAAAAAATTATTTTTTTCAATAATTTATTGTTGTAATTTCACGCAGTTTTATAAATGAAATCACAGCAGAGCATGCAGCAGCTATCTTTTAACTAATAATTGAATGTAGGCCTTACCACCAATAAGAATCTGCATGTAAAGAAGAAAAAGACTTTCAAACTATTAACGTGTTTCTGCTTGTTTGCAAGTGATTTTTGTGCATTTTTTTAATAAAAGCTGAAAAGGAGAATTTTCATTAAAATTAAAATAACATTAATCACTTGACGGCGTAAAACAAACCACACTCAATAGAATTCAATTGGTTGAAACTTGAAAATCAATGTTTTGTACATTCGCTCCTGTTGCAACACGTTGTACTACACTATGTTTTGCTCAAGTTGCATAGTAAAAAAGTTTAGCTAAAACTAGAATAAAAGTGACTAATTTATTTAAACTCAATTTGAAACGTTTAAAATTGGTCTAAAGAGGAAAACTGTTAAACAGTGGTCTTAAAATTTCAAGTCAACTTGTAAATAGCGCTAAAACATTTGTTTGACATTTTAAATAGTTTTTAATGTATGCCAAGTTATAGTTTCTTGATACTCTTTTGATTTCAATTTAATATCGATAATATACAATTTCGTGCTACTCAGCTGAAAATTTTATAAAAAACAATCTTTTGACGGTGAAAACAACAAGTTGAATTGAATTTTATTAACAATGAAACCAACGAATGGAAAGCAAAATAGCCTCAAAAATTTGAATGAACAAAACAACGCGTTTCCAGCCTATAGACATAGATGACAGTTATTAATTAGGTTGCTCATCTTGTGTGTTTGATCTAAACTAAGCGATGAATCTTGTCGTTTAATAGTTCATTGAAAGCTACCTTATTCAATTTTTTCATTTTCAAAAAAATTTACAAATAAAAATTGTTGGTAAACAAGTATAAACACGTTTTTAGCTTAAATTTGTGTATTCACTTTCCACGCAAAGTTTTATTTGTTGCGAAATCAATGACACTTATTGAACAAAAACTCAAACTAGCACATGGCTGGTTCTATACATTAGGCTGCATGGAACGATAGAATCATGTTCATACAAAGTTAAATCTTAAACAAATCTATATTTAAAAAATGAACGTTTGTGAGTCTGTTTGTCTGTCTGTCCTTTATAGAAATCTGAACCGCTGGAACAATCTTGATGAAATTTGGCAAGGAAGTAGTTCTCATAAAGGAGATATAATTAAAAAAAAAACTTAGACTTCCAACTCTGATCCCCCAGCTCAGGGGGGCCAAAATACCTTCCGGGCCAAAAGTGCCTATACATGATCATTGCATAAGTTTTTCAAAGCACTGTTTACAATTGTGTAACAGGCATTATTTGCGTGTTACTTCAAATTATTAAAAATAGATGGAAGACAAATTTACGAATGGGAGAGCGAGTGGGAATGGGAATAGGAGATCTAGTAGGAGGAGGAACAGGAGAGCAAGCGGGAGCGAGAAAAAGAAAAAAAGCGAGATAACGAAGAAATCTCAACTAGTATTATTATAATACTGGAAACTTAACAAGTTGGATAATAGAAAACACTGCAGCGATACTCAACATTATAGATCATCTCCTACTGTCATTACCAGTCAACGAAATATAAGTTGTTAAGCAAATGTCCAAATCATCTTGTCTTTCTGTTGAATTTGTTTATGGCCAAATTTTGCATGGTGATCAAAGAATGGATCCATTCAATTTAAGAACAAGTTTTGATTGTAAAACATTTGTCAACATTACATTCAACATTGGATTTTACCTCAATTGGTACGGCACTGAACCAGATGCTTATCAAGGGTACACTCGCATGGAAGCATGCATGGTATTCGTTCAAGAAACATTCCAGTGTGGCAACGCTGATTGTTCTGTAATGAAATGTGTGTTGTGCAAATCTGTTCTTCTGGTAAGAGTTAAATAAGTCTAAAAAATCAAACAAAAAAGTGTTCCCACTTGAAGATTACCTAAACATAAAGACCATTTTAAATTTCAAAACTTGTTAATTTTATTTTGGTTGTAACTAAGCTTTCAACTATGCAACTTTTGCAAAACATAGTTTTGTATAATTTATTTTAGTTGAAGCAAATGAGCGAAAAAAAGAATAAATGACAAAAAATCTTTAATGTACACAGCCATGTGTTTTCAGTTCCAACCAACTTATTTCATTGAATCCCGAAGTGTGTTTTGTTCTACATCGTCCAATAAAAAATCTTTTCTTATTATTCACTGAAACTGTGTCGATTGTTCAGCAACAATATCGGCAAGCATAAAACATTTGCAAACAAAAATAAATAGGTTGAATTCTAAAACGTTTTTTATTAGTTTTTTACCTGCTAAATGCTAATACTGACATGGCCCTACATTAAACAATTTTGCTTGCAAGCAGGTGGCATGTTTTGCAGTGATTTAATTTATAAAACAGACTGCAAGGAACTTCCAGATCAAAGTTGAGAAAGCTAAGTACACATCATCAAGAATAAACTAAAATCTTGAACAGATTTCAAGGTTAGTAATCAATGTATGTATGTATGTATGTATGTATGTATGTATGTATGTATGTATGTATGTATGTATGTATGTATGTATGTATGTATGTATGTATGTATGTATGTATGTATGTATGTATTTATGTATGTATGTATGTATGTATATATATATTTATGTATGTTTGTAGGTATGTATGAGCGCTGGTGGTATAGCTGTAAGGCATTTGCCTGTGGACCTGAGAGTCGGTGGTTTGAATCCCGCTAAGAAAATGATTACAAGGACTCTACGATAAGGTTGTTACAGCGATAAAAACATACTCATATAGATTTGTGATGCAATTGTGGCGAAGTTTAATTTGTAAAATTATTTTCATGCATTCTTTTTCAATTATCTTGAATTAATGTATTTATCAAACGATAAGAATCCAACAACAATGTTTCCCTTACTGACTACATATCAATCATATAACTGAGGCCAGTCGGTCAACAATTTAGGGATGGAGCATAGGTATTATTTTATAACGAAAAATAAAATTTCTACTTCTCATTTTATTTCCATTTTAAATTTCTACTTCTCATTTTATTTCCATTTTAAATTTCTACTTCTCATGTTATTTTTATTTTAAATTTCTACTTCTCAATCTAATTCTATTTTAAATCGCAAAATAATTACTACTTCCCATTCCAATTCCATTTTTTTAAAGAAATAATTACTACTTCCCATTCTAATTGCATTTTTTCACGTAAAAAGTTCATCGGGCACAAAAGCTTAATACAGGAAAAAGTTCCTCGTCCGCCCTTATAAAATTTGTGTATGAGAGAGAGAGAAAGAGAGAGAAAGAGAGAGAGAGAGAGAGAGAGAGAGAGAGAGAGAGAGAGAGAGAGAGAGAGATCGCGTCGTTTGTGTCAGCTATAATTGAAAATTGTATTGTTCATTATTATAACTATAAATATGAAGATTAAACAGAAAATAAATTTTGAAAAAATACGGGGTATTTGTAGTAATCATCTTTATTAAAGATTTTATAACATGCTGAACTGCACACTGATTTGCGTCGCAAATTTTTGTTCTAAATTCAAAAAATCAAGAAGTTTCTTTTTCATTCATTTTATTGAGTTATTATTTTTGTTATTATAACAAACATTTATCAGTACAAACCATTCATTTAACTTCTAAATTTAGCTCAATAAAAAACAAATTTAATTATTTTTATCAACCCCTTTGAGCAGCTGTTTACTGGATTACCAGCATTCACGAAATATTTGGCTTGGCGCACAAAGAGCAGACCCGTATGATCTGACATCAGATTTTTTCTGGAAACCGTTTCCAAACATCAGTTTCAGCCTGGGCTCGTATACCAATTGGTTTCCAGGCCAGCCCGATGGAACGCCTGAATATCAAGAAGCTTGTGTGACCTACAAGTGGAAGAGCTTTCAGTGGAACGATGTCGGTTGCAATATCTCGAAGTGCGCTCTTTGTGAATTCAATTTAGATTAAAATTAACGATTTTTAGTTTGTATGGTTTTTTATTTGTGTTTGAGTTGCTGAAACATTATCCCGCTTTGTTCTTGGTTAGAAGATGACAAAAGTTATTCGAGTTTCTTCGATTCCGTTTTCGTTTGGAAGCCATTTCGCAAAGTCATTTTAGCTCTGGGTTCCAATTTGAACTTGTACGATGGGCTGGCGTGCCAAATAATTTACAAAACGAATTATTTTATTGCATTTCAATTGAATAATCTCAACTGTTTTATATTAAAATGCGTTCTTTGCAAATCAAAAGCTCTTCTGAATTGAACCGATTCATAACATTAACATTTATTGTTGTAAATGTGAAATAATTTTAAAAAAATATGTTTTTAAAGTTAATTAAATTAAAAACTACTCCGATTTTGGATTTAACTCGTTGCTTTAAATTTAAATTTGAATATGTATTACGATAAATTATAAACTACTTGAATTAATTAAATATGATGATTAAGTTATGCTTGTTGTCTTTATGTCAATCTGTGTGCACAAATCATAAACTGATAAAACAGTGTTAATCTTTCAAGCTGTTTGAAATTTTTTTAACCAACATCTTTTGTGTTTTTCATAGCTGTTCTAATTATTTTTATATAAAACGAATAATGTTTTTTTTAATTTAAATCTGTTGACAGCGTTGATTAAATTCAAACATTAAGGATTTATTTCTATTGGACATTGTTTTTATCAATTAAATGGTTTTCAAATTAACTAATTAAATATTTCTAGTACGACTCACTAATAAAAACAATAACTTTTTTTCTATGCATAAGTTCATAACTAAACTTAAGCAAAACACAAATTTTAAACTTTTGTAACTGTTTTGCTTTTTACAATATAAAAACATACAACTAAAAAAATAAAAAAAAGAACATCTTGTACAAAAACTACTTTTAAGCAATAAACTTATTGTTTTTTTTATTTCAAGCATAATTTTTTGAAACATTAAATTAGCTTTTTATGACTTAATTACAAAAAAGTTACCTTTGAAAAAAATGTTATAATGTTATTGTGTCAGTTTTTGCTCTTTGTAATTGGATTTAATTTAACATATGACACAACAAAATCTTGAAATTGTTAAATCAGTTTAAAGTTCAAATTTTATTTGCAGCAAACCTACCAAAAGCCCGATGTTTATAATGAATCTGGTTAGGAGCTTAGTTATCTTAGGAAGTAAACATGAGCTCAATAGTCCTCTGGAAACCATTTTCAGGAATCCCTATACCAATGGGCTCAAATTCAAATTGGTCTCCCGTTTCTTCAGGAGAAACGGGCATGACATACTTGGAACACATCTGAGTGGACTGGTTCCCAGTGTAAAGTTCAATTTTAATGTTACATTTAAATGCCTGAATCCGTTTGGGATTTTGTGCTAGGTGTCAGTTCATACATTTAGTTTATTCACAAATCACTTAAAACTGATTGGATGACTGAACAATTTTTTTTATTCTTTATTTAAAACAATCTCCTCTTCATAGAGCATTGTTTAATCTAACTTGTTGCAATTAGTGGCCATGACAACGAGCTACAAACACATCCATATTTAATATAGTAATTGAAAAACTCAGACTTTCAGCTATCGCCGCTCGACTTCGAGAAACTGTCAATCTTTGTCTGTGAAGATTTTCTTATTTGATAGTGAATGAGTTAGTTTGATAAAATAGTTGGCAAATAATTTGGTTTTTATTCAATACAATATTTAATAGAAATTAATAATTTCATCATAAAAAACAGTGAATATTTTGAATCATCTACAGCAGAAAAAATTGACAAAAGTTAACTTTTTAGGAAAAAAAGTTTTTAACTTGTGATTTATTGTTGCAATTTGATTTTAATTGGAATTTTAATTAAAGATTTCTTCTGCTTTGATCTGAAAAGTCGTGTCACCAATAACCAAGATGAGCAGAAATGTTCTATCAGTTTTCGTTATCCTGTTTATAACGGTCAGTGGAGATCTTTTGCAGAGGAACTTTATTCAAGTCACCAAAAACCAATGGCCATGTTATTCTCAAAATCCTAAAATTTCAATCCCGTGCCGATCAGTTCCGAATTGTGCAGTAAAATGTCTTTTAAATAGTCGAATAAACTGCCTGAATTTTCAATTTCATCAAACACGCAAACTTTGCTATTTGTTCGATATATGGATTAACGATGTTACCATGTATTATCCGGTATCAAATGATTGTTTGAGTTATCAAAGGAGAAGTAATAATTTCTAAATGTGTTATGTTTTTTATTATTGTTTATTATTAATAAACACGTTATTAACATGATGTAGATATTGAAAGTATATGTCCACCTCCATTTGTTTATGTTCCTCTGTCATCTTCTGGATATTGCTATAAACTCGAGTATGGAAATTAGAACTGGACTGATGCCAGAAAGATATGTAACAATATTCAGCCTGGAAGATCTTTTCTAACAGTTATTGATAGTCCTGAGAAAACTATTGCTACCAACATTTATTTGATGGCATTTCAAGGTTCAAACATCAACTGTTTTGTTTTAACGACGCTTCAAAACAAATTAAGTAGATTGTTCGTTTAAGACATATTTCAAATATCATAAATCCAACATTTATTCTAACGAAAAGATCATTAATTCCTGGGATGGCGTTATACAAATATCAGTTCAACCTATGTTAATATTTACTTTTGTATATTTTTAGGTATTTTTAACTCTTAGATGATTAGTTAGAAATATCAGTTTCTATAATTTCAGAAACCACTCCTCAATCTTACTGTTTGAAAGATTTCCATTCTTCAAGAAACGTTTGGTTAGGAGCTCAAAGAGTAGACCCAACAAATTTGACATCTGTATTTCAATGGAAGCCGTTTCCAAATGTGACTCACATCATTGGTCCTTATCAGAACTGGAAAACTGGTCAACCGGATGGATCTCCTGACTGGAATGAAGCATGCATGACCTACATTGTTGGAGAGTATCTGTGGAACGATGCTGATTGCGCTGACTTGAAATGCGCTCTCTGCGAAGCTTTTCCCGGGTTATTTTGAAACAATTGAAAACATAATTGTTTGTAAAAGTAAATGTCTTGAATCTGTTTATTGTTTTCAGTAGTGACCAATTAATATCTAAAAAAACAACAACTTTAAGTCGTTTGTTAATTTGAAAGTGTTTTTATTTGCTTTTAATTCATACTTCTCTAAATAGTTTTTAAGCATTCTGTTTACATTATGTCACACACGAAGACAAGACAACGGCTGTTTAATGACGTGCAAATTAAAAAAAAATCAGAAGCAAACTCATTTTTATGAAGGATGCGATTATTAAATGTAATAAAAACTCCCATCTCAAGAGATTTTTTCATACGATTATGAAGTCCTGCCTTCATGAAACAAAAAAAACCGCTCCACGTACTACAATAGTGGGCAACACTTTGCAGTGACATCTTTTTTTTCTCATTATCCTTCAAATCCATTGCCGTTTGTTGTTGTTGTTTCATGCTTGCAAGAGAAGTCATTATTCATATAAATTCAAACAAAAGAAATATTTTAAAATGTATAGAAGCTACGAGTTGATAACTTTTCTGAAAGAAAGAAAGCTTACGCATAAATATCGTAGACATCTATGGTTATACGCTACCTATGTAACAAAATTTTCAACAATTTTGCGGGCACATTTCAACTTGAGACCGCCATTTATAGGGTGCCTACCCAGAACTCTAAGAACGCTAGCGACGCCGGCAGAATTCGAACCGCTGACATTCAGCTCTACAGGCAAATGCCTAATCGCTCTTCCCCCAAGATCCCATATTTAGTAAACGATAACAGATCACGTGGAGCAGATTTGATGATTGATGTACTACATTGTTTATTGTTTCTTTTTTGATTTATAACAATACCCTACCCATAGAACCCTACATGGCCGAAGTAATTGCAATTAGTCCCCCATGACAACGAACTGCAAACATAATCGCTTCCAATATAGCAACTAACAACTCTGATTCGTAGCCGTTACGCGCAGACCGACACAGGAAAGTTTTAAAACTTGTGTTCGTTTGTGTGTGTATGTGTATGTGTGTTGGTGTGCGTGGACTCGCAGACACGTAAGTTCTAAATTTTGTAATTGTAATCGTTTGGTATTTTTTTGAATTTGCTATGCTGAGTTTATTCTAATTTGGAAATCTGTATTGATTTGTATTGAAATTTTAAACAAAGATACCAGAGCAAAGTGTCATATGTTTTATCATGAAAGCAATACGTGTAAGTAAAAGTAGATATTTGTGTTAAAAAAACTGTTTATGCAATCGTAATTTTCCAAAGTTATATTTACTTTAATATGACTACGATGTTTTCAATTGACTTTTACATTACAGTTTACCGTTTTAATTTGAGGTTACAGTCATTTTTTGAACCACCAGTATGGATAAGGATTTTATGCCAGTGTTGTTTCTCGTGTTGTTTCTAACAGTTCATGGAAGGTTTTTGCAAAGAAACTTTATCCAAATTACCAGGCAGTGTTATTCTCAGAGTTACGAAATTTCAATTTCGTCTCGATCCGCTCTGGATTGTGCTAATACAAATTTTAATATTGTTTCTTGAGGAACTAGATCCTGCTCTAAACTAACTCATTATAGGCTGCTCGTTAACTTCTAACAAAATATACCTACATCAGTAATCTAAGAAACCATCGAGTGGTTTGGATGCAATGTGAATTACTCGTTCTTCTGAAACTGAAAGCCACTGGAAGATAATTAGTAGCACTTAATCAAAAATGTGTTTTATGTTTCAAATTATGTTGGAACAAGTTAGAAAATAAATTTAAAAAATTATTGCGTAAATAAACAACGTTAATAAACGATTTCTTTTCAAAATACATCAAACATTACCAAAAGAACTTAATGTACAAGCGAATGTTTCATTTGCAAAAGAAGCAGCTGTAAAGTGGCAAACCATTATCTGTATTGTGTTGATATGATGTTTTTGTATGTGTCCATTCTCACTTTGCTTAAGGGTTGTGATTTGTTTTGTGTTTTTTATTATTTCTGGTAATCCGAAAACACTGCGCGAAGAACATTAGGCTCGAGGTGAATTACGATATTAACGAATCTTAAGCACATCACAGCCTGGATCTGAATTTGAAGTGATTTCAGTGCTTCACAAAACTTGATATAGCAAGATATTGAATGCTGGATACCGGAATCAGGTAACTATAATACAGTTTAGCTTGTGATTTGCGTTTGGTTGAAAACAAATTGAAAAACAAACGCAACTCTATAATTGTTCATAATTGTTCATTCAAAAAAAAAACAATTCACAACGCAAACACAGTTCACTCTCAGCCATTGTCATTCATATAAGTAATATTTGAAAAAAAAAACTAATACATAATGATTTAAAAAAAAATAATACAAGTTGATCTGCTCTTTTGGCAACAAATGATTTTTTGTCTGTTATAACATCACCTACTGAACTAAAAAGTGGTTTGCTTGAAGCACTTCTTGGCGAAAATGGCAAGCAGTGCTATAAACTGTTTAATACGTTCTATACGAACTTCCAAGGGCGATTAGGTAAGGCAACAACGATAACACTAGCAGGCTTAAATGAACAAAAACACGTCTGTTAATATGACACTACCGTTTGCAGATTTTTAATATAAAAAATGTGTAACTCTTTTAATAAATGTTTATTTTTAATTTGTTACAGTAGGTGCTGGATAGATAATATCGGATTTAGACCAGATAGCTTATATTTGATTAAATCTGTTTTAACAAAAATTGTATCTGTTTTAAGGATAACAGGATTGATTATTTTTTTAAAATTTGTAACTGTAAATTACCCGATAGAGAATACGGGATTTCGACCAGATAGTTTATATCCAGTGAATACCGGATGCAAACGAATACCCGGTACATTTCTATTAATTATAATTAAGTGCTTCAAAATCTTTTTGTACCAGATGCAATAAAGAACATCGCAGCACTTACGATTAACAGAATTGATCGCGTATGGTATTTCTCATCGTCGGTATGGGTAGAGGGTATCTATAGAAAATAGAAAGCATTTCTTTTGAAAAAATGATAACAAATTTCTATGGTGACATGTTTTGATTTATTTTTTCTCTTTTTTCTTTAGGTGCTGCGATGCACGTAGTTTGGATCGGATCTAAAGCTATATCTATACGCTGCTGTTGCATTAACAAGAAGATTTTTTAGAGACAACGAAAAACTAAAAAAGTTTCCATTTCAGGAAAACATGCAAGTATAATGTATTTTGTATCAGCTAGATGTTACTCAAAGCAAACGGCAGTTTGAAGTGAGTTTATATTTCCAAATAAAAATATAAAAAATCTTAAAACAGAAGTTATCTTAAAAAAAACAAAATAAAAATAAGATAATTATAAAACGTAAAAATCAAGTCCTACAATAATATTATAAATAAGTTATTACTACTTGTTTACGTCTGTGTGCATTAGTTAACTTTTTTGTTATTTCAGGTCTGAAGAAAATATTTTAAAGTTAAACAAGTATATTTGTTCATTGGAAAGAAATCAATTTTGATTTACAAATTGTAGTTATAACTACTCGTACTTAATTTTTTTGTTTAAAATTTTACACCATCTTATAAAAATGGCAAAACAATAAAAATGGCATTTTGGTATATTTCTGCTTTATTAGTTTTTCTGATTCTATACGTTACACAAAAAATAAACGCGTCAACAAAAGATCGTTATTTTGCTAAAATCACCGATGAACGCTTACCCTGTGTCACAAAATCTCCAAAATTTATGTTTCAAAGTCTTACACTTCAAAGATGTGCCATTGATTGTTTCAACAATCGTCAGATGAACTGCCTGAGATTTCAATACTACAAAACTACCAAATTGTGCCACTTGTATGAAAACTGGGATCCATTGAATATAGCAAAGATTTCGGATACCGACTGTGGGGCGTATGTTAAACGGGGTAATATTTCATTTCTTATAAAATGATATAAATCCAAATATTGTTAAATAATTTTTTTCAATGAACAAATTAAATGATATAAATCTAAATATTCTTAAATAACTTTTCAATAAACAAATTACAAAATCTTTTTTTTCTATCCAAAAATTTCAGCGCACTCAAAATGCTTGGCTATTTTTTATTTTACAAATTAATAAATAATTAAGATTTAAAAATAGATTTTCTTTTAATTTTAAATTGTAAACTTCTAAAACTTACATTTTGCGAATGAAAGTTGTATTTTTTTATATTTCTTGACATTCCGTAATGTGTGTATACTCTCAATTACCTTTTTAAATAGCCTTTGTTTTTTTTTGTTTTGACCGTGAGAAAAAGCAGTTGAGAGGCCATTATTTTTTCGTAAGTAGAATTTCTTGAACTAACTGCCTCCAGAATAACTTTGTAGAACAAATCTATTGCGAAAACCTGAACTTTCTTCTGCGTCTAGTCAAGTTTTTAAAAATGGGCCTAAAACAGTATGTAAACATTTCAAATTAAAAGATCTATAAAGAGTAAGTGTTTTTTTTTTATATAAATACAATATATCTTGAAAAACGGTTGCAGCACAGTTGTATTATGTCTATACCAACACATAGCCTAACAATTATGAATAAAAGTTTAACCTTATTTTTTTTATTTGTTGTTTTAGAAATCAAAATTAAACTCTCAATAACACAAAAACAATTAACTTTAAAATGAACTTTTGTAGATAGAATTTTAATTTTTTTTAATTGAGATCACCAACAAATTATTTTGTTTTTTTTCAGATATATGCCCACCATCTTTTGTATTCATGGGCACTGCTGGATCTTGTTACAAACTGGAGTACGGAAAATGGAACTGGTATGATGCCAGACTGCATTGTAATGCCATTCAACCGGGAAGATCATTCCCAGCTGTATTTAGCAGTTCAGCTAAGCAGAGTAGCTCAGAATTATACCTGACAACAATCACGAGTTAGTTATTTTTGGTTAAAATTGCATTTGTTTTGTGACAAAAAACAAATCTTTGGAGGATGTTAAGACCAAGATTTTTAAATAAAACTAAAATTGTGTGCAAACTCTTAGATGTTGAACAAGCTTAAAAACATAAAAAAACAAATATGGGCTTATAGAAACTGTAAATATTATAAATTAATGAAACACGTTAATAAGAAAAAATAATAAAAAAAAATAATAACATGTTTTTATGATTGTTAATTATAATCTACTTTATGCTCAATTTTAGGCAGAAATCCAGAATCATCTTGCTTTTCTCTTGTCTACGTTTATAGACAGATCTGGCTTGGAGCTCAAAGAAGTGATCCGCTAAACCTGGGATCTAGTTTTGTTTGGAAACCATTTGTCAACATTACATTCAACATCGGCCCTTACAAAAATTGGTATGGCACTGAACCAGATGCTAATGAAGGGTACACTCGCATGGAAGCTTGCATGGCTTTCGTTCAACAAACCTTTAAGTGGGGCGACGCCGACTGTTCTGTAATAAAATGCGTTTTGTGTGAATCCGTTCCCATGATGGATTAATTAGGATACTGTAGTGTTAGTGAAAATAAAATAAAAAGTTGATTGAGCATTAACTGAACAAAATGTGTGTGACAAATTAGTGTTCAAAAATAAAAATGTGTGTAACAAATGAGTGTTCAAATTTAACAATTTAATTTGTTGTCACAAAATTAGTTTGCAGTCAGCACAGTATAGTATTTATTTACAGTATACCACAGTGATTTTGTTTCACCTTAAAACAAAAAAAGATACACACTCGATGTTATGTTTCAATACAAAAACCGAACCGCCAAGTGCAGATCCGTTTGTTGTTTTGTGTTCACTAATGTTTTTCCACTTAAGACGGGAATATTATTTTGTGTCGATCCGGTATTGTCAAGGACTAATGCACTAACGTATTGTTGAACCAGTATGCATAAAAAGACCACCATAATGCATAAATGTGTCGTCTGAATTAAAATTCATTAGGCTAGATAAGAGTTTTTAGGCCCACAGCGTTTAGGCTTGATTTGAAATAGTATGATGCTGTGAATTAAATAAAAAATTGCACTGGACATTTCGAATATTTTTCATCAAAATTATTCCGCCCACTTCCCATACTACCCAAAACCCACAGAAGCTAAACTGAATGTAGTTTTCTATACGATCTATAGCTATAAGGAATGTAATAATGTTATTGCATGGAATGTAAATGCTTTTTACCGTAATAATAATAATAATAATAATAATAATAATAATAATAATAATAATAATAATAATAATAATAATAATAATAATAATAATAATAATAATAATAATAATAGTAATAATAATAATAATAATAATAATAATAATAATAATAATAATAATAATAATAATAATAATAATAATAATAATAATAATAATAATAATAATAATAATAATAATAATAATAATAATAATAATAACATGGATGATTTTTATAGCGCAGTACAATGAAATAGTCATCACAAGAGCGCTGTACAAAACGTCAAAAACCTCGGATAATCACAAAAAATAAATAAATATATAAAAATAAAATAAAATAATAAAAAAAACATTGATTATTTTTTCCCTGTGTTTAAAGCATTTCTATATTTCATCGTATTGTTTCCAATTTAAGACCTTTTATATATTATTAATTACTATAACGGCTTATAGTTTTTTAATTTTCAAATTCAACAAAAATTGAAACGTTTATAAATCAGATTTGTATTTTTTCATTGCTATTGCCTTTTCATAAAAAATAAAAATATTCATTAAAGAATTGCAACCGTCGCAACACTCGCAGTTTTGTTAGAAAAATTTGAATTATCCACCTGTATCTCGGTCTTGCTAATAGCGAGCCAGTCCCAAGCCTGGATAAAGGAAGAAAGACAGTTAAAAAGATCAAATACGTTCTACTGCAGGAAGTATTAAGATATTTTCTATTTTTTTCAGTCTTAAAACACATGGCAAAAAGACTATGAACTATTTTGTATAAAAATATTTATCCGTCACTGGAGTTATTGTTTTTATGTCATTGTCATTCTAATGTGCCTTCTGAATATTTTTTTTCAACCTTAAAAACTTTGTAAACATTTTATAAAAATTATAGTAAAATAAACGCTTTAAAAGTTTCTTTGATAACAGTCTTCAAATTAAAATCATTTTAATCCTATTTTTTGCAAGAATAACAGACCGCAAAATCTGTTGTTGTAGGAAAATATTAGTTTTTCATATTTCGCTAGTAAAAGAACATTAAGAACTGTGATGTACATAAATCAAAACAATGAATTGCTTTGTTTTCTTGCAGACGTTTTTTGAGAAACAAACAGAAAGATAATATTTAGTTTTAATGATAGACGACACGGAGGCGTCTCGTTAAGTAATGTTTCTATCGTGTGCAAAATTTTATAACTCAGCGAACAAATATTACCAAATTGCTGCTCATTGTTTTCATTCAGATTTTATTGACTGTTTGTAGACTGGCCCTTCAGTCAACTTGTAATGGACTGTTTAGGACTTGTTTTCCCAGACGGTGATAGTAGAACTTCTAAACCTAGATTTAATTATGTATTAGTTGTGGACGTTGTGGTTGATCTTTTCTCAAGTTGGCCAATGGCATTTTTTTACATTTATTGACTGCTCAATCCGTTTGTGATTGTTTTTTGCAGATTTTTATGAACTTTTCCATCCCACGTATTATTAGCTTTAATTGAGATGATCTTACTATTAAAAACTTCATCTAAAAAATCATTCTCAGCTTTGACGTAATTGATAAAAAGTTGTTTTGTGTTGACTTTGCTCTAGAAAAAACAAAATGCAGAAAGAAAGAAAAAAATAAAAAAATAAATAAAAAAAGGAAAAAGAGAACAAACAAAAAGTTTTATTTTAATTTTTTTGTTTGGTTTTACTGAATAAAAAAAATCAAGATATCTTACAATAGTTTGATTTTTTTTGCAGATGGCAATTTTTTACAACAGCCTTCATCTATCTATATAAGTAAACATTTAACTGTTCGTTTGTTTGAGTACAACGATCTCCGAAACTACTGGACCAATTGTTTTAAAATAATTTTGACAAAACATAGTTTTCATTAAAAAATGAATTTATATATTTAAACAATAAACCATTTTTATGACCAAAACACTTTCCAGGCCAAAAGTGCCTATGTACGAACATCAAAGGTTATTTCATAACAAAATTCAAATTTAGTTTATGTAACAAAGTTTGAAAGTTTCAAGGAACTTTTAACAAATATATTTTACGGTTTATGGACCGAAAAGGTTAAAAAGAAGAAGAAGAAAGAAAAAGAACACGAACGGGATAACGAGTGGGAGCGGAAAAGCGAGCAGGACTAGGAAAGCGAGTGGGATAAAATACTCGAATAGCTATTAATATTTTGTATTTTACATAGCAAACCAGTTCATCGCGCATTATCATAACATAATTTATTAATACACGCTAAGTCATTAAACATGAGTGCAATATAGTTAATTAAATAAAATTTTTCTTTAAAGAAAAAAATCAGGAAAGAACATAAATTATGAAAATGAGAAAATAAGAGAAAGAAAAAAATTGACAAGGAGAAAAAAAGAGAAAGAAAGAATTAAAAAAATAGAATGAGAGAGAGACAGAGAAAGAAAGAGAGAGAGAGAGAGAGAGAGAGAGAGAGAGAGAGAAAGAGAAAAAAAGGTGTGCTGAGCTGAAATTAAGCCATAACAGCGTCTTTAAAGCTCGTCATTTATGTCTAACAACGGTGATTGTTTTAGTTTATAGAAATAATTATTTCTTTTCAAGTCGCTATCTCCGGCTATCGATGTGCATAATGATAACATATGTTATTTTTTTGCTACTAATCACACGCCGGAAGAACGGACATTTGCATAATATTTATTCTTTTCCGTCGCTTTTGTGTCAGCATTTTCTGATTTATTGAATTTCAGTTATTTTTTCAATAAATATTCATCTTTGTATTTGAAGCTTGCGCGTTTGTTTTATATTTTTAATGATAGCCCAACTGTATTTAAAGTGAAAGAAAGAAACAAAAAACGTTTGTTTGAAAACCATTTGCATACATTTTAAACATCAGAAACATCGGTCCATATACCAAGTTAATACGGTGGTGAACCAGATGACAATGGCGGTACAATGTCGTGGAAACCTGCGTGTCTTTCGTTCAAGAAACATTCCAGTGGGTCGGCGCTGATTGCTTGGTAGCAAAATGCATCCGTTTTGTGTGTATCAGTTCTCATTGTCGATTAGGCTGCTTGGTTAAGTGTAGTGTATAACAACTTTGATTTGTCTGACAGATCAATGAAACAATTGTCATAATTATTTCGATTAAAACCAATATAAACCAATCGTCACTATTACTGCCATCCTCTCTATCATTATTGTCATAGACATCGTATTATTTTGTACACAAATAATTATCTGGACAAACTCGTATCCTATTATATCGTACTATCTAATATATACTTCTGAATGTAACGTAAACGCCCAAAAATGTTGTTTTATAATTTCTATTGCAGTTTTATAATAAAAACAATTAACTAAGATTATTTTGCCACATTTTTGTTTCCTGATATTGACAAAACAGAAATTATATTATCTCTATCTAGACTGTTTTTTTAAGTTACTATTTCATTAAGGGAACACACGTCTGAAAAATGTATTTTGATGTTCACCCTTGCGAAATTTCTTTGATGATAGTCTTTAAGAAGTTGTGATTGTTTTAAATCTGTTTTTTAAGTGACAAAGCTCAAAATTGGTTGTGATAGGAATATTTTTTCAACTTTTCTAATGAGAAGGCAGAACACTACTATGTTGTACTGTAATCTACTGTTATGTACTGGGATGTACTGTACATGCAAACGTATGATTCCTTTGTCTTCTTGCAGCTTACTTTGAAAATCAGACAAGACAAAAAAATTGGTACTTATGATAGAAGACACGGAAACATTTTGCTGTGATGATTTTATCGTGTGCAAAACTCCATAACTCCACGGACAAATTCTTTTCAATAAAATCTGATAAATGTACGGTTTATTGTTTTTAATCCTGATTTTCATAGAACGTTCTTCTAACAACAAAACTGCATTGCAGACGTTTCCTGACAATGAGCTTTTACAGCGTCTTCCGACCTCATCATGGAATTTTAACAGAAGTGAACAAATTAATTTTTAGAGAAGATTGTTTTCATTCAAGTTGTCGTTCCTGGGCTATAATTAATATTAATGAGTTTTTGTTCTTTTACATTTTGTAATGACGTTCATATATGGACAACTAACTAGAAAAAAAATTATCACAATTAAACAACAAACGTGTATCAAGAGGTGAGCAAATAAATAAAGTTTTTACCACGAAAGAATTGTTTTGAGAATACAACAACAAATTGTTTGCAGTTTACAATGGAACAGAACAGTTTCAAAAGACATAACTACATAGTATCTGCATTTTTTATTTTAACAGTAATATACAAAGTTGAGCAAATGCTCTAATCCTAAAATTGGCTGATTTCAATATCAACAAAGTTTTACTGTATTTTAAGAAGTTGTTACATAGCAGCTTGAAATTATAATTGTTAGATTGATAGAGAACACATACAATTTTCATCCATTAACGATGTTTCAAAAAAACAGTTTTAGATTAGCACTGCACCTAGTCTGTTAATATTAATTACAATGATACTGCAAAAAGGAAACAGTGATATTTTAGTTATGAAAATCATTTTAGTTCTAGTTTTAGTTAGTTTTGACTAAAGTCATTTTTATTTTATTTAGTTTTAGTTTTCCTAAATGCAATTATTTTAGTTTTTATATAGTTTTGGTGCAATCATTCTAGTTTAGTTTAGTTATTATTAGTGTATTCTGACACGATTGAAATTTTTGCTCATATATTTTTATTTCAATATAATAATTATTAACTGTCCATGTCAACAAGTCGATCTTGGTCTACTTTTAACCAATCACGCATATTCAACAATTTTTCCATCCTGTTGCGTCTGCCAGCTGTGTCAAAATCCCACAAAACTGAGAAAAGTCGCTCCACAAAAGCTTGCGAAACTGGTGCCGATATCAGAAATAGCGCAATCAGAGGACTGAAGTTTTTAACTGTTGATTCTGGTACCAGAACTCAATTGAGGAGAGGCTGTAATTAAATAAGAATGAGCTGACTTTTTTAATATATTGAGTGAGATGATTTTTTAGCAGTACAACATTCACATCAACAACCAATTAATTGCCTTGTTGACTCTCCAGCCAGTTTTGCTGAAAGCAGGGGAAAATCTTTCATCGTTGAGTGGACTGTCGACAATTGCGGTTGACTTGATGGCTGCTTACGTGGATAGGGTTGGAATTTAATCTATACGCATAAAATGTTTCAACTGAAAACAAATTACATAAATAAGTTAAAATCAAGTATTTCTAAAAAAGTTATCATGCTAGCTACATTATCGAAAGTACTTATATTATCAACTATATTACTGTATAACCTTTTAGTAAAGTATACTATAGTAGCAAATTAAAACTAACCATCAATTAGAATCTTCTTGCTTGCATTGACACTCAATCTGAATTTGTTCCAACTCAATCATGTCATTAAAAATTTCTTTGTGGTGATGTTGAAAAGGTTTTTAAGATTAGTCGGATTCTTAGTTGCAACAAAGGCGTCGCAATTTGAACCATTCTCTAAAGCCACGAGACATCGACTTTTGTTTTCTGTTTCCTCAAATTTAAAAAAGTTGACACACTGCTGCCTGCTTGCGACCAGAAAACTGTTTAACTAAACTTGCCAAATTAATATCGGTTGCAAAAACAACACACCAACGTCTGTCAAATACCGTTATAACTATTACTAAGGCAGTAGGCGTCGTTAGCCGGGGCAATAAGCGGTAAAATTGCAACTGAGCCGGCGGTTTTGCCAAAACAATTGATTCATCGATCAATTGACAAAGATCTACATATATTCTAAAGGGTTAGGGGTAGGGATAGGGTTACGGGTAGGGTTAGGGTTAAGGTTAGGGTCATGGTTTAATTTTAGGTAGACTTACGGCGACTGCCGGCTCAGTAGCAATTTTACCGATTATTTCCAAGGCTAACCGCCGGGGCAATGGCAGCGACCGTCAAATACGGAGAATAATTTCAGGCCGATATTCAGAAACCAAAGAAATGAAATTAATTTTGTTTATGTTTCTTAATACATCGATGTGTATGATCATTAAAAATTTTAATTACAAACTTTTGTCAAATAACGAAAAAGTAACTAAATATTTGAGTTTATTTATTTTAGTTTTAGTTAGTTCTAGGACAAACCATTATAGTTTTAGTTTAGTTTTAGTTGTGAAATTCAATTTTCGTTCTGTTATAGTTTTAGTTAACTATGGTCGATCTTGTTCGTATTAGTTTTAGTTTTCGTTACTAAAATATCACTGCCTGCCAAAGGTTAACGTTGTGGTAAAACTACACAAGTAGCAACTAAGCACAAGCAAATATGATCTTAGTGACGTTTTGTATTTAGCATGTAGTGGTTGCTATTAGTTTTGTAAACAAACAGTTTTTTGAATTTATAGCTACAAAGCATACAGTTTTGAGCGTTTTTTTGCAGATTTGAAAACTTATAATATTTTCTGAATGCGTTGTACTTGTGCAGTCTGATTCAACGCAACATTTTGTCAATATAATCAACAATTTACAACATTAGTTGAAGAAAAACCCATCGAAATTGTTTACAAAAGAAAAACAAAACAATTTTTGCAATAGAAAGATTTAGAAGAAATACACCGTTTGAATTAAAATGCTGTCAACATACTTTGCTTCAATTTTGACGCACGTTGCAATTTGTTTGACAGAACAAAATAACAAAGGAATGTATTACACAAAATGTTTAGCGTATGGTGACACCAGCAAATCGTTGAGTTGTACTTTGCCATCTTTTATATCAGATCGCAGATCATCTAAACTGAATTGTGCTAATTTCTGTTCTTCCATTAGCACTGGACAAAATTTAGTTTTCGACAACCAACTACAATCTTCAAATGATTTTATTTACGCTGAAAATTGTACTACTGGTAATTTTGGTCTATTCAAGTTTCCGTTGGATCGTTTTCACAAAGGGATTACGGCCACCGGAGATTTACAAGTGTGTCTTGGATTCAATTATCAAACATCCAGTGGATTGTGTCAGCTGTTCGATCAATTTTGTCCGATGACGGACTTGATCTCGCTAACCAGCAACACACTTGGAACTTACTATGGGGTGATTAATTGTGGTTTTTTTTTCAAAATAGGATTATTTGTTATTGAAAACTAAAAAAACTCTTTTTATACATGTATTAGTTTTGCTTATATGTGTATCAATAATTTAACTGTATAAAAAGACAGCGCATATTTGTAACAACATTTTTTTGCAGTTCAAACTGTTTATGTTTTTTAAAGGTAGTTCCCGGTATCAATTTGACGCGTTTCTTTGGGGGTGAGTTAACACGTTTAATATGAAAACTGTTTTTGATAATAAAGATAATTTAACAGAAATAACGTTTAATAAAAATAATTAATTTCACGAACACCAATATTTAGAACACTTGTTAAAAAACTCATAGTTTATGAAAATTATTAAAAAAGTTTTTAAACTAAGAACTAAACATGATGATTTTAATTTTTTGTTATTGTAGACGTACAGGATTGTAACGGCCTTCCTAGTAATGATCCAAAAGACAGTGGGATATATCTGTTGAAAAATGATTATATCAAGACATATCCTGTTTACTGTGAAATATCAACAAGTGGAACTAAATATCTGGTTAATTATCTAGTTTTTAATAAATTTTTTCAAGTTTTGATTACAGATTTGTTTTTTAATTTAGGTTATTCAACGTCGAGTGAGTGGATCTGTAAAATTCAACAGAACCTGGGTAGATTATGAAAACGGATTTGGAAATTTGGATAAGGATTTCTGGTTAGGTGTGTTGTGTATTCTCTTTAATACTCAGTGGGCTTGTAAGTGAACATTTGATATTAGTCTTGCAAACACTGAAATTATTTTTTACACTAATAGATTGAAAGCAATTGTTTTCGTGCATTAGAACTGCTTGTTGATCGACCCCATTTTCAGGAAGTATACAACTTTCTGGGTTTAATTTAAAAAACTTTTCATTTCAAAAAAATCACATCACAGTTTTTTTCAAGACATTTTCTATTGCATTCTTATGTTTTAAAACACCTGAAAAATTTTCCAAATTTGACATGGTAAAGGCGTTTTAGAGCACTTCGATAAAATGGGTTTTACTTTTTTAAGTTTTTCTATAGTTAAGAAGCAATAAACAAGTTTTTGTTCGCTCTAATATAATCACTAGTTTTAAAAATTAGTGTTGTATTATTTAAAATCTAGTTGTAACTTTTTTATAATGCTAAATAAAAATATATTCAGGTAATTATTTACTGTATCGTTTAACAAGCATGAAAAAATACAAACTGAGAGTTGAATTGGAAGCATTTGATGGAGTTCGTGTATATGCTGAATATCTCAATTTTACTGTTGGCCCTCCAAGTTCAAACTATTTGTTGACAATATCTGGATATTCTGGAAATGCAGGTTTTATGAACGTAATTTTTATTTTTGTAAGTTTAAAAGGTTTGATATGAAAAAAAACGCTTAAAAAATATGAAAAATTTGCAATAAACTAATTCTATGCTAACGGTCCCTGCCATTAAAATACTTAATTAATAACAGACATTTTTTTAAGAGTCGAGCCAAAAGAATTGCTTTTTTTGTGAATGTAAATTTTCTATATTCTACTTCTGTTTCGAAGATATCTGGAATATTAGATTTTGCATGCACACAGTAACAATGAGATTCATATTCTTTTATACGTTTAGCTCTATTACTTGAAAAAACTGTTTTTTTTTCAACGTTGGTTTGAGCAACAACACTGAAAATCATTAAACAAAACATACGGTTTTGAATATTTTTGAAAAACAAACTAAATTATATTAAGAATCAATTACAAACGTAAAAACGTTGAAATGTACAGTTAATGAAAGAAAGTTATAAATCAAGCAAATTATTAATTATAGTTGTGAAGTTTGATTTGTTTTTTATTTGAAAATTTTGTTTTCATCTTTTTAGTTTTAATATTTTTTTAATTGTAATTGCAAATATTTTATTCATGCACACATCCGCAGGAAATTCGATGGCAATGCACAATGGAAAGAAGTTTTCTACTTTTGACAATTACGATCGCACCTGTTACAACTGTGCAGCTTCCAGAGGAGGAGCTTGGTGGTATGCTTGTTGTCAGGACTCTAACTTGAATGGGATTTACTACACCTACTCAAATGTACCGTTTGCTCAAGGATTGAATTGGTATCACTTCCGCAGAGACTACGAATCTATGAAAAGCTGCAAAATGCTCATCACATTAAATTGATTTTTTGCTGGCAGTACAATACAAAACCTGCAATCGATTGAAGTGTTGTTTTACATTTATTTTTATATTGAAATCTTTAATTTATTTTATCTCAGCGTAGAAATTTGCAAATCTAACAAAATGAAATAATCAATTTTATACATGCACAAACACTTGTAAATATTTTCACATTGTGCGCTATTGTATCATATTATAGAGTATGTTTAGATGCTGTGCAATTGAGTAGAATTAAGTAGCTTTTTTAAAATTTGATAACAATTATTACGAATAACACTGTTGAAATAACAGCATTTATTTAAACTACACAAACGTTTGGATTGTTAATGAATTGTTTTTTGACGCACCATCTTATTCATTTCTGGTTGCTGTGAAAACTTTTGCTTTCTTGTATTGATATAGATTTGAAATTGTATGTTTTTAATATATTTTCAAAATGTATCTTTTTCATACAGTTTTAAATTTTAAATTTTCATCTTTTCAAATTAACGTTTTAGTATATTTCATTAACTCAATTATATATTGTTTTGACACCAAGTACGATATATACAAATAAATTCTTCTTACAAACAAGTTTATAACACTTTAAATTTTTTGGGGTTTTCCATTGTTGTTGCACTGAAAATACAAAACTTGAATTAACTTTAAAACAACACTCGCAATAAAAACATCGTTATTTATTGACAGGTATACATACAGCTGCAATAAATCATGAAAATCTGGTGTTTCAATTGGGTTTTCTAAATGGTTTGATAAACGTTAACGTGTATTTTGTTACATCAATGTGACTTTGCACTTCCTAAGAAACACCAATGTAACTTTGAACATCTTATGAAAATCCAGTGTAACTTTGCAGTTTCTATGAAACGCCAAAGTAACTTTGAACATCAAATAAAACACCAATGTAACTTTTAGCATCTTGTAAGACTTCTATTATTACAGTGTAGCTTTAAACTGTTTTTATTACAGAGCTTAAAATAACTTGCAATTTTGTTTGTTATTTTGAATCGATGAAAGCCAGCATTTTAAATTGCTGATTTCTTGACAAATACATTTTTTTCTTTAAATTTTATTATTTTATAAGCCCTCTTAGGTTTTTAGTGTCAGTTTAGTTATTATTTTTTATCATATAAATAATGAATCTGCTATTGGCATTATAAACATGTTTGACAGATTAAATTTCTTAATTATGCTTACAAACACATAGTTTGTTATTGTTATTATTTTATACATTAATTTTTCCCAACATATTTAACTGGTTCAGTGCAGTTTTATGTTCTAAATATTTATCTACTAATACAGTAGTGTTTTTCTATTTTATATTTTGCTCAAGTAGTTTGTTTTCTATTATTAGTAGAAACATTGTTAAAAGATTCAAACTAAAAAAATTAAATGATTTTGAATAAATTTAAAAACACTGCAATTCACTGTTTAAAAAACAAATTTTTGTTCTGCTAATTAAATTGTATAATATCAATTAAAATCTTAAATTGGATTGCAGTTTATAAGTGAATGCATATTTGAAATATAGTAAAATGTTTTTAAATTTGAAACATCAGGCTTAATAATATCGAACAAACAGTTATAACCTCAACAATCGTGGTGGTTTCAAACGCAATGTAATAAGAGTATCTTTTTGAAGGCAAAAATTTTTCATTTAGTTGTTTGATGAATGTAAACTTAGTACTAGCTGGTTTACCCGACTTAGCTCGGGTTTTTTAAGGTTCTTATTGTTAATGCTGTTTTTTCTTTCTAATAACATTTTATTCGTTTTGTATTGACCGCTATTTTGTCTCGTAAAAATTATAGTTCTAAGATCGAACACATATTGTCCCATCGCCTATAAATTATAATTTCAACATTAACAAACTCAAACTTAAACATTAATAGTAAACGACTAGACATTGCAGTCAAAATGGGAATCCCAGACTCTTGAATTAAATTCCACGTTTGTTGAGTCCTAGGAATGCGAGGGCTAAAAACCATTTTTAAAGTTTGTAATATTTCCGGCGGTTGTCCAAGTCAAAGCAATTCAATTCTTCTCCATTAAATTTCAATGACTTCTCGATGTTTAGCAAGGTTGTAGCGAAATAGAAAGTGATTGTGATAGCGTGAATGCTGTGCACGCAGTAGTTGTCGAAGTTGGTCTTTTCTTTTCATTTCATTTTGACAATCTTTAACGTGGCGTTAATCGGGTGACTTCTAGTTTATTTTAATTTACCAGCTGAGTGTTTGTAGCAAAATAGTATTAAAGCTGGGAAAACATTTTCTGCTTTAAATAATACTGAAAAAAATTAAGCGATTTAAATTTATTTATTTGACGTCTCAGGTTCATTTGACATATTTGTTTTCAGTTTTAACATAGTTAATTAAAACAGCATATTTTGTATTCATATCTTGTTGTGCTCTTAATTTTTTTTCCAGACCATAGTAAGGAAATAATTCAAATTGCTAGCGAAATGAAACAAAACGGTATTGTTCATTATGTGTTTATTAACTGCACCATTTTATTGTGCCTTCAGTTTAGCACTTTCATTAAATCTGACTCTTTTTACAAGGTATTGTTTAGTTAAAGTATTTGATATGTTGTACATTTTATTGAAGCAAGTTTAAAAACAAATCCAGTTTTTTATCACTAAATAACACGGAATTAAATTGAAATCTAATAATTTTTTTTGAGTCGATCTAAAAATAGAGAACTTCACGTAGCCATTATTAACTTAGTTTTTAAAGGATATGCTTCAAATTCACAAAGAGCAAAAACTTCAGAACCAAAATATGACACATCTACTCGATGTTCTATAACAATGTATCTTCCTGAAGGAACCTCAAGATTGGAAGGAATTACGTATTCAGTTGCCGATTGTAAGCTTGAGATTTGAGTACAGATTGGATATACTGTCATCTTCTGAACAGCTGCGGACCACGATTTATTAGTCAATCTGACTGTCATCTCCGAATAGGTGTTAACTGTAAAAATGAAATAAAATAAATAGTGTTGTCAAATGACATTTTCATAAAAATATTCAACACGATAAACGTAAAATTAGACAAAGAACTTCCATCGATAACAATAAACAGCATTTTTGAAATGATTACTTACTTGGGTCGGTGGTCACATTTCTTGTAAAGAATCGAATGTTATCCAACTTGGCAGGTTGTCCTAAGTCAATCATCCACCAGCCTGTTCCCACTCCCTGGGCACATCGTCCGTTCACGCTAGTGTCTCCATCAACCAGGTACCAAGACTCAGCGACATAAACGTCAAGCAGCCCCTTATTATTGATACATCTCCTACGATTGTAAGCCAAGTTTGTGCTTTCTAGAATAACAAAAACAAACAGATTTGAGTTTTTATGATTTAAGATTTTTTATTTGTTTTTAAAACTGTCTTAAATTGTTTTTTTGTGTACATTAAAAACGTTATTGAATTATAATAATACAAATGTGAATTTGTTTTATTAATATAGGATATGAGCAAAAGATTCCAACAACTAAATAGAATGGTAGTCTATAATTTTTTAAAACTTCAAAATACCTGTGTAAGATTCAACAGTTTCGTTTGACACTTAACCAAATAAATAATTTATAATTATATAGAGTGTTTACATAACTTTATTACCAAAGAAGTATTAACAAATCGCTTGTCACCTCATAGAATTCACAGCACAGCCTCGGCAGCATTCTGTACGAAAAGGAACTGAAAAACTGGCAAGAATCGTTTTTTGAGTAAAAATTAAAACCAACACAGCCACTCGTATTTTGGCACAAATAAGAACATTTAATTTGTGACGGAACTCCAATTGCTGAGGATTTGCTTGATGCGCTCATAGAAAAATCAGGTAGAGAATAAGCACACATTATCTGGTTCAGACAGTGGCGATAGCCAACAAATTCCTTTTGTTCAAAACGATCAAGAATAATTAGTAGTATAATAAGTAGTTTAACAAAAACCACAATTTTTAATAATCAGTTATTAATTTTAGTTAAATTAGTTTGCAGTCAGCACAGTATAGTAATAACTTAGATACAGTATACCACTAGAATTTTATTTTACATTTAAGACAAGAAAAAAATATACATATTCAATGCTACTTTTCAATACAGAAATCAAATGCAAAGTGCAGATCCGTTTGATGTTTTGTGTTCAATAATGTTTTTCCACATAAGACGGAAATATTATTTTGTGTCGATCCGGTATTGTCAAAGACTACTAATGCACTAACGTATTGTTAAACCAATATGCATAAAAAGCCAGTATAATGCATAAAATCATTAGGCCAGATGAGAGTTTTCAGGCCACTGCGTTCAAGTTTAATTTGAAATAACGTTATGGTGTAAATTAGAAAAACTGTAGTGAAAATTTTTATCTTTTTTTTCAAACTTATTTCACCCAGTGTACAGACCAAAAACCGGATTCGGGTTTCAAAATTGAAAACTTTTAGGTTTGGGTCGGGTTTGGGTTGCTTATAGTAGCTGTTATTTGACATCTTGCAAACGCATCGACGCCCAAACAGGAAAAGTGTTGCTTGCCATTGTCTTTGCTTGTATCAAATTCGACAAGTACTTTAATAGTTAAAAGATTATTGTCACACAGATCATAGTCCGCAAGAATCAATTTTCAGAAAATTCATTCACTATACAACTCCCCGTTTAAATCAATTATTGTTGAAATTGCTGCGTTACAGACTCATTGTTAAGTAAGTATATTCCTTGGAAAGATTTACACATTTTGCATACCTTCTCCAGGGCTCCTCGGGTTGATGATTGACACTGATCATGAGAATGAAGTAAAATTAGAAGTACATTCTTTGATAAATTCTTTCAGTTTCACTCCAAAGAGACTAAAGTTTGTAGACCCGATATTACCGAAGCTCTGACTATAAAAAACTTATTTTGACTGACTATGAAACATTGAAAGATTCAATGGTAAGCTTTTTTTTTCAAAACACCGTTTTAAAATAAGTAAAAGTAATTTATTTCTAACTAATCAGAAATTGGATTAACAATTGATTACAATATTATAAATAATCCAACAACAAACAGCCGATAACAAACGTCAGACATCAGATATCAGACAAGAAAAATCTATTTATCAGAAAAATGCAATTAGTTGATAGCATGTAATATAAATATTAATCAATAAATTCAAACTTTGATTTTCACAATAATGTATTGGTTTATTATTAATAAGAAAACATTATCTCAATGTTGGTTGAATTTTAAAAATATCAGTTGAAAACTTTTTGTTGATTTCAGCGGAAAGATGACATGCAATTTTACAAATTAAACTTGTTTCTATTATTTATAGAAAACATTGAAAAACAATATATTTTTAAAAGAATATAATTGTTGTAGCTTCAACCAGTTGAAAAACTACATCTATAACAAAATATCAGTTCATTTTAGAAAAGATTCACAGAGAGCACACTTAAGATCCGAGCAACTGACATCATGCCATTGTAAATAACTCCCAAAGTATGTCAAGCAAGATTCCATATGGACTGTGCCTTCATAGGCATCTGGCTGGCCAGGCTGCCAGTTAGTGTATGGGTCCATGCTGAAACTGACGTTCATAAAAGGTTTCCACACAAATGTTGTATTAAGATTGTTTGGATCTATTCTTTGACCTCCCAGCCATATAAAAAAAGATTGTTCTACTGTGTGAAAGCACTTAATTTCCTCTTTGCTTGCTGAAACATTTCAAAAAAAATTGTTTATATAAAATGTAAAACGGAAGTTTGCATAATAGTTTTAAATTAAAACTAACTATGTTTGTTCATTTATGTTTTAACCATTTATTTAAAATGAATTAATAACACTTTAAAACAAATGTTTATTTGATCCAAGATTACGCACAGGCGATAACATATGTTATGACCTAACACTTGACAAGACCTTATTTGAAGTGGTTGGTTTTAATGATGGAGTAAACAAGAGTTCAAATTAAAGCACGCGGAGAGTTTTGGTTTTTCGCATTTGTTAGTTTTGCAAGCATTAAAAATTCTTAATTGCACGATATCATAATTAGTTAAAATTTTAAACGTTTATTTATACAAATCAAAGTTATACAAAACCAACTTTATATAACATTTGCAAGACTGGTGAATTAGCTTGCGTTTATTGATAGACAACTGTTTGTATTAAAAAAAGTATCTACTTACAGTTGATTAGTGAAAGATATCTAAGTATTGCATTTGTTTTTTCTTCAGTGTCAATGACAGCGGGAAATGTATTTCCAGGTTGAATATCATTACAGTGTAGCCTAGCATCATACCAATTCCAACTTCCATAGTCCAATTTGTAACATGATCCTGCTACAGCCATATATACAAAATTTAATGGGCACAAATCTGAAATACGTTAATTAATTTGTTCAAAACATATTTGACAGTTTTTTTTATAAATAATTTTGCAAACTAACCAGTTTTATCAAATGCTGAACAACCCAAATCATTAACTCTTATGCTGTCCAACGGATCCCAATATTGAAATAAGTGACACATTCTTGTATTTCTGTAATATTGATATCTCACACATATAATCTGATCACAGTTCAAACATCTCAAAGCACACTTTTTGAGTGAGATTTTATCAATCGAAATTGCAGGAGATTGAAAAATACATGGCCATGGGAGATCAGTATTTTTACTAAACATTCGGCCTTCTGTTGATGCTTCTACGAGAATCAACGTCAGAACAAGCACGAGAAATAATTGCTCAACTCTTTCCATTTTTATGACAAGATTTTATCTGACCTAAATTTATTGTAGTAAAAAATTAGTTTTTAAAAACAATTTGCAAAACTTATAAACTTATTTATTTTTTAATCATACAAATGACATATCATTCATGACACGTTGTAGCTATATAATCATGAACATTTTATTATTAGTCAATCATTTTAACGTTTCTATATGCAAATTGTCAAGCTTATAACAAAATCGCGTTTTGTGCAAGTTAAATATTATTTATAAGTTATTTTAAAGAAAAATATTTAAGAAACAATTTGAATTTGAAAAAATGCATCGCAAACCAAACAACTAATAATTAGTTACCTAAATTTAAAGTTTCAACTTTTTCAAAAATAAGACAAATATTTTTTTAAGTTTAGAAATGGTTTGATTTACAAAAATACTGCAAGATAAGCAGCTAGCTTGACGCATACAGCTACTTTAAATTGTTTTGCTTGGCAACTCGGAAACTACTGCAGCTAACGAAAATTCAAATCTCAAGACAATAGCATGCCTGCGTTCACATCTTGTACTTTTTCAGTTTTTTTTAAATTATATAGAGATCTAAATGAAACAAATCAGTTTTCATATTGATCGTCACTTTATCTATCAGTTCTATGAATGTTACTGTCCAAAACGCGTTTTTACCTGTGCTAAATAATGCTACGCCATTAGTCATTAGTAAGCACAAATGATTAAAAGCTTCATCAAAAGAAACCAAACCTCATATAATTGTGATGGGCTACTTAAGCAGGGGCGTTATTTCAACAAGATCTTTGGAGGGATTTTTAAACTCAGATTCTAAAATTTTATTTTTTTCCAAAATAAAAAATAGTTAATAACCTTATACTTTTTTTCAACTTCAAAATGATTCAGAAACTAGTGCTGCATAAAAACCGTGCATTGTGAAATAATATCAAATAACTCTAAATACACAGTTAATTATCAAAATTTTTGTTTATAATTATAAAACAAAGAAACTTTAGCAAGACCTTAAATAGTATTACTGCCTAACTCAAGATAAGTGTACTTATCTATCAAACATTTTTATGCATTACTTCTTGAAAAACACAAAGTACTTTAAAGTTTTTATTTATGTCTGAGTGTCTTTTTATTGAACAAATTAGATTTATATCGAATCTGACACATTTGTTTTGAACAGTGTTAGACATTTTTAAAAATTTGCGTAGTCCTAATTGGTTAGGAATTAGGTATATTAGTGAAAACAATTTTTTAAACTTTATTTCATTTATTAATTATATTTATTTTTTATTTATTAATTATATTTATTTTTTTATTTATTAATTATATTTCTAATTTTAAACAGTTTTATTGTTATTTAATGAACAGTATTTAAATTATAATTCTATTTCTGTCAGAGAATATAACTCAACAGAATGTCAGAAACTATATACATATCATTCAAATAATTATCAACTACATAATTATGAATACTCAGAAAATAAATTTAACGTATTTCAGAGAAGGTGAATCTCAATTTTTCCATTAGTATATTAGTGCTACTTTTGCTTCGATCGTTAACAGAAAATTCAAAGAATGCCTCACTTAATTCGTAAAGAACTGATTAAAATGATTGTTTCGTTGATATTGAATGCACTCATATCGTCTTGTAAGAAGTCATTTGGCTTGAAAGGTTTAATATTAGTTTCATTGTTTGAAAATGTCTGAAAATCAATAGATGAATATATATCTTGTTAGAAAAGCAATTGTTATTTTATAAGCGTTTTATATTTTGTATAATGTTTGTTGTTTTCAGTAAAATACAATAAATGAATATTTTAAGAATTTTCATAAAACTAGCTAGTTTGGAAAAACAAAATTAAACAACAATGCTGTCTAACTATTTTATTTCTTTTGCAATTCAAGTTTCAATAAGTTTGATTGAAAGTGAGAAAACCAGACATTTTACAAAATGTTCTCTGCTTAGCAAAAGTACAAAAGAATTGAGTTGTACTATGCTGCCTAGGAGTGTCTCAATCGTGCCAGTTGATTTCTATAGAGGATGGGAGGATTATAAATATGGGTTCGGAAATTTAGGAAAGGATTTTTGGCTAGGTACGTAGTCTGGTTGTAACAATTAACAGTTTATCAAATAATCAGTTTAAAGTTAAAATATGAATTTCTAACGTGAAAACATTAATATTAAATATCTACAAACATTAATTTTATGTAAATTATGTTATAATAAATTGTATTATTTTATTAGCAATAAAACCAAATACTACAATTTATTAATTTCTTTTAATTCAGTTAAATTATAATGTATCAAACACAATTTTAATTAACTCATTTTGAGTTACGTATTGTTCAGTCACAACATTTTTTAAAACAACACATTTAGGAAATGATGTTCTCTCTCAATTGACAAAGACAAAAAATTATGAGTTGAAAGTTGAATTAGAAACATATGATGGAAGAAGTGCATACGCTGAGTACACCAATTTTACTGCTGGACCCCCATCTTCAATGTACATGTTGACGATATCTGGATATTCTGGAACTGCTGGTAATTTTAAGTTTTTTTTTAATTTCTTTAACCGGAAACAAAACAAAGAACAAATAGTAATTTAAAATCAAAATGTTTTTTATTCAGTTTAACTTTTTACCAATGCTTTTATTAACTCGTCGTCTCTGTTTCTCTGTCTGTCTGTTTGTTTCTCTGTCTGTTTCAAATCTTGCAATAAATTTTTGAGTCACTTCCTGATGATAGATTTTTTTCAAATTTTGCATACATGCTCAAAATAGAAGACAATGCAATATTCAATTATTAGTTTTACAATAAGTCAATTAATTTAGTTAATTTTAATTAATTTCGATATTTCGATATAATTAAGATATTTCGACTTTAATATAAAATAAAAGAGTAATATAAGAAAAAATTGATAGCAAAGTTTGTGTTTTAATTACATAGAAGAGCATTGGTTTTAAAAATTCGTTTTTAATTTACTTGTTAAAAGTAGTTTTAAAAAAATCGTTGGAACGTAAAAAGTTTAAAAAAAATAAAAAACCAACATTAGAAACTCACTTAACTTTTAAATTCTTTAAAAAAATAATTATAAATTGAAATTATTTTGAAATTTTTTATTTTTTAATTCAATTATCAATTTAAGTGTCAAATTTTACATGTAAGGTCATCAACATTTAAATTAGTTACCAATTTTCATAAAATAAATTCATTTAGGAGATTCAATGTCCTTCCAAAATGGACAAAACTTTTCAACTTGGGACAAAATTAACAACTTCTATACCCATGACGGAGTGAATTTAATCAATTGCGCTTCCATATATCAGGGGGCTTGGTGGTACAGCCGTTGCCATGAATCAAATTTGAATGGTGTCTACTATGACTCTCCTAACGTTGCATACGCCCAAGGTCTGATCTGGAAATCAATTGGTGATTACGATCACTCCATGAAATCATGCAAGATGATGATCATTAGTTATTGACGTTATTCATTAATTAAGGTGCGTTTATTCATAGAATGGTTTCGTTATCTAGCATTTGTCAAGGGTTTTATTTTTTTTACTAACGTCATTAGTTAGGTATTAAGTGATTTTATAAACATTCATATTTTTTGCCTTTTTAAGTCTAGTTTTGTTTACACTATTTTATCAATTTTAGCACCATATTGGATTACTGTTTATTCATTAAACATTTTCATGTGGCTATAATTTTATATATAATAACCGAAAAACATTTTTTTAATAAAATGTCATTATTGTTCATGTTGATCAAACAAGCTTTTCAAACGATTTAATTTTTTTTTACAAAACTACTTTTGAGTTAAATTAATGTATAAACAGAAATGATTAACTGCTGACTGCTGACCACCGTGTGCGCAGCGTTATGCAGTATTGCTAACAGACATACATACATACATAAAGACAGACATTGAAAATTATGTATGTTGACTAGTCCTGCTTGATACATTTGTTGGAAAATGTATGAAGCCCAACGTATCAACGATCCCAAACTTGGCTATTTTATCATTAGTGCAACCTGAAAAAATTGTACCCACACATTAATTGAAGTTGGTAACAAACTTTGAAACGGGACTTTATCTTAGTTTTGTCAGCAAAATTTGTAAAAAAATAATTAACAAAAACTTAGCTATCCAACGTCAGCATATACATTGTGTTGATTGTCAGTATATACATTGTGTTAAATGTCATTGCACATTGTGTTAAACGTGAGTTATACATTGTGTTAAACGTCAGTTATACATTGTGTTTAACGTCAATGTACATTGTGTTCAACGTCAATGTACATTGTGTTAAACGTCAGTTTACACATTGTGTTCAACGCCAATGTTTTTTTTTTTAAGCTTGCTTCCATAAAACCTTAAATCAAGAGTTTGATTTTGTTTATATTAATATTTGGTAGCTATTGGTTATGTACACAAATAGTTTGTTGATACTGTAACTATAGTATATGTTATGTAAACAAACAGTTTGTTGATGTTGTAACTATAGTATAGGTACTTAACAAAGTTCTGTAAAAAAACTGTTTCTTTGTTTTTGAAAGAAAATTATATTTTTCTGAACATTTATTCCTTAAACTTTACATTGAATCAGATTCTATTTCTGAAATAAAATAAAACTATTACAGATTTAAACGTTTGAGAGAAAAAAAACAAAATTGTTTGTTTTCAATGCTAATGATTTAACATGAAAAAATTTACTGAAATTTACAAGATAATAATAATAAGAATAATATTGTAATTTTTAGCGCGCCATATGCCAATTTTTTGTTGAATGATAACACTAAATTTTACTCGAAAAATGTTTTTAGCGTTTTATACTTCAGTTTTTATTCAAATTGCAATTGTTTCAAGTGAAGACAGTAGAAAAACAAGATATTTAAAAAAATGTTCTCTGCTTGGTAAAAGCACCAAAGCGTTGAGCTGTACTATGCCGCCTACGAATGTCTCAATCGTGTCATCAAAATCTATTTGTGCTAATCTATGCGCTTCAATTAGCACTGGACAGAATCTGACTTTCGACAACCAGCTACCATCTTCTTTATATACTATCAATGGAAGCATTGTTAAATATGCGAATTTTTCTTTCACGCCTTACTACTTCCATGATATGTATCCAATTGTTGGAGATATTCAAGTGTGTTTGGGATTCAATTATCAATCATCAACTGGATTGTGTCAGCTGTTTAATAACTACTGTCCATTAAAAAAATTAATTTCTAATATTAACAACACAGTGGGAATTTACTACGGGGTGAGATATTATTTATTGATAAACATAAACAATTGTTTTAATGTTTAAAAGTAATTAACATTTGATTTTCAATAACCACAGTTTCGGGTTTTTTAAATAGCATTTTTATCTTTGTTGAAGGTTGTTCCTAAAATGAATTCCACGTGTTATTTTGGAAGTTAGTTTTTTACAACACAATAAAAATAAACTGAAAAACGTTTTTAAACTGAAAAAATTTTAATTGCGGACTATAATGTAATTAATAAAAGCGTTCTCCGTTTTTAACCATCAGAAATTGAAGATTGTAAAGATATTCCAGGTAATGACCCAGAAGATAGCGGCTTATATTGGATGGAGTTTGAAAATGAAACGTATCCTGTGTATTGTGTGGTTTCATCAAATGGAACTAAATATATGGTTAGAGTTATTACAGAATTAATTTAAGTTTTCCACGTTTTAATTTTTTCACACAGGTTATTCAACGTCGAATGGATGGATCAGTCAATTTCTATAGAGGATGGGTGGAGTATGAACAGGGATTTGGAAATTTAAATACAGAATTCTGGTTGGGTATGTAGCTGATTTTTGTTTTAAAATTAGTCGTATAACAGAATAAAATTGGTTCCATTTTTTTTAAGATTTCATTAAAACATTTTAATAAATAACATCAAAATATATGGTGTAATATGGTTCGGCACTATCCGATTTCAGTGACACGTGCGGGTGGCAGGTAGCACTGTGTGATCCCATATGCACAATCAGTTCCCGACGCTGCTGTGGTATTATCAATACGAAGTAGCGCCCTAATGTTCAATACATTTACATTTACATGACATAAAAACCAAATAAATTGTTAATTGTGTTCAATTGTTTTTGAAAGAAAATTGGTAAATATGACAAATTTTGATTGAAACTGCATACTTATTAAAATCATTAAAACAAACGCAAACATTTAAAAAAAATTGTAACAGTGTTGATGCAGTAAATGTGTTTGATAAAATTCAGTGGTTTTAAAATAAATGAATGTGAGTGCTTAGATTAAATTAAATGATGCTCCAATGAAATAATGTAAGCTTCAATTGACTAGACATAACGTAGTATAGCAATCAATACATGTAACTTGATGTTAAAAAGGTAGTTTTGACTTTGAATTAAATATGATAATTAAATTTATTTTTAACATAAATTTTAGGAAATTTCAAGCTATATTCTTTGACCAACAAGACGAACTACAAACTAAGAGTTGAATTGGAAACATTTGATAGAAGCAGTGCATATGCTGAATATTTCAATTTCAAGATTGGTTCTCCATCTTCTAATTACACGTTGACAGTTTCTGGATATTCTGGAACAGCAGGTAATTGATAATTTTCTATTTGTGTTTTAAAAAAAAACATTAGCAAAATACAAAAATCATTTTAAAAACAAAAAACAATTTTTATAAATTTTTAATAAATTATTTAATAGGTACAGTTTTGAACAAACATACCGTTTGCATAACTAAACTATTTCAATTATATCTAAAAAGAGTTTTCTTTATTCATTTTATTTGTTCACTAAAAATTAAATTTGTTATATGAACGTAAACTAAAAATGCTGAAAACGGCAAAATTTGGTAATATTATTTTGTTCAGGAGATTCAATGACAGGCCATAATAAAAAATACTTTTCTACGTGGGACAGAAATAACAATTTAGTTTATCCTGGTTCCAACGGTACATTGTGTTCCAAAAAATGCGCCATTTCATACCAAGCAGCGTGGTGGTTCGTCTGTTGCCTTTTTTCAGATTTGAACGGTGTGTACTATAACCAATCTAGTGTTTCGTTCGCTCAAGGTCTAATCTGGAATCAATTTCGTGGTTCTTCTGAATCAATGAAATCATGCAAGATGATGATTGCCAGTAATTAACCTTTTTGATTCATGACAAGTTTTCATTATTTAAATTGTTTTTCTTTTTCAAATACAATCATGTTCTGAGCAGAGGTGGATATGGGTAAGGTTGAGCCAGGGGCTAGAATGGTCCAGGTTTTTGACCCATACGTGGGTTGTGTCAAAATAATATTAGTAAAAAATGGTAGATAACAAATTTAACTGTGGGTTGGATTGAGTTGAATAGTTTAATTTTACAGGTAGCCCAGGATGAACCGAGTTGAAAAAGTGGTGGGTTGGGTTGAGTTGCGTCGCCAATAAAAAACACCAAGTCCACCTCTGGTTCAAACTAGTTGACAAGTTTAGCACCATATCTAATAACTATTAACGTTTTTATAAGTTTCAGCACCGTATCACGTTACTGTAATTTGTCAGACATTTTTATACTGTTTAAAAACAAAATTAATTAGTTCATGTACACTTTATTTTTAATTTTTAATATTTGAAAATAAAATACAATTTGATAAACATCTATTCATATGTTTTATTCCATTCAGTAAAATATTACATTTTGTGTTTTTACAAACTGCAACTCAAACTTACAATAACTAGTTTTTCAATGTACGAACAAACATTGTTATTCATTTTTAGCACGTTTCTACTCTACAATGTATTAGAAATCTATTTTAAAAAATTTTTCTAGCTTAGCTGGATTCACGCGGTAAATATTTTAATAATGTGTTTGTTACTGTTTAGTCTAGTGTTTTTTACGTTTTAGAATAGATGGTGATATATTTTTTCATTTTGTGAATTTTATTTAACATTTGACGTTGAAAACAAAACTTTCTTGTTTTTTATAACCATGAAATACTAAACTAAATTAAATTTTAAAATACATTAAGTTTTGGTGTTTGTTAAACCTAATCCAGTTTGGTTTTTTGACATTATGATATTAATGGTATTCAATTAAAGGAAACTTCGGAAGAAAGAGATTTAGTTGTAATCGTTTGTTCTAATGGCAAACCATTTTTCCAATGTGCTTAGCCGCCAGCAAAAGCAATCGAGTACGTGCAGAAGACGCAAAAATAATTCAAAACAAGAATTTCACCTAAAATGTTTTAACATGTTGTAGTTACACCTCGCTTTATAAACTAATAGGTTTTATGTTTTATGAATTCTGGTACACTTGCACAACAAAACGTGATATTCCCAGTTGTTGTACCTGTTGGTTCAAACCGGAAAGTAGTTTTTCTAACGTAGAAAAGTTGCTTTTATAAACGTCAAAACACGATTTTATTAACACTCAACGTGCAATCTGTTGAACGTCAATACATGTCCTGTACAAAGTCAATATAAATCCTGTTGAATGTCAACGTACAATATGTTAAACGTCGATGTACATTATGTTAAACGTCACTCTACATTCTATTAAACGTCGCTGTACATTCTCTTAAACGTCACTGTACATTTTGTTATACGTCACCATGGGCAACCGCAGGAATTTTTGCAAGCTTCTTATTATTTTTTTTACCTCTTCTCTCATATTCTTTTTCCCGTTTTTTTCTTCCCAAAATTGTTTGGGAGTCATGGGCCTCAAGAATACTTTTGAAATCTTTTGTTTAAAATTTGGTATATAGAGTACAATTTTTAGTTAACTTTATTTTGTTTTACATCATAATAAATATTCCAAAATGTTTTTAAAACACTCTGAAAATTTCAAAAATGCTTTAGTTGAAGAGGTTTATATTTTATACACATTCAAACTGTCATTGTTGGATAGAAATGTGTGTACCTTTAAGGCTTTTTAGAATAAAGTAGAAACAATTGTATGAAAATGAGAGAAGACAATCAAACAATAGTCATTTATCAGTAAAAACCACACTGTTTCTTGGAGTTCTTTTTACACAACAGCACCAGCACGGCCAACAGCTATACATGAGCTTATTAATTATTACAATTTGAAAAAAATATTATATTTAGAATAAACCATTTAACCAGTGGTGGATCAGTGATTCTAAATAATTTTCATGCATCATAGTGTTAGAGAAATTTGGATAAAGTAAAACGTGTACCATCGGATGGATGCTTCCACAAAGATAATGATGATCTCGACATGACGAGGGAAAGAAAAGTCACAGTTGTTAAAATGAGTTATAAATGTTTTAATTATAAATTGTTTGTTCATTTATGTCTAAAAATAAATTATCAATCAATCCAGGGTATAAATGCCCCCCGTGTCCCCCCTGTGGGCACCCATGTATGGCACTGTACATTCTGTTAAAGGTCATGGTGCAGCTTATGTTCATCAGAATAGACGTCAAACGTTATTGTTTTGTGATGAAGGAAAAATGTGTCTGTGCAAAATAAAAAAAAACAAAAATTATTAAAACTTTGATGCATTAACGTCATAAAAAATAGAAATAGAAAACAAAATCTGCGGTTTTTTACAAACTTCTCAAATTAGCACTGCAGATTTTATTGCAATGATTTTATAAATTTAAAACTAACTTTATTAAACTTCTTCACACCACCCCGAGTAAAATTACAACAAGCCTTTTTTGCATGCCTTTTTCGTGTTTTCAGTAAATATAAAAATGGCAGCGAATTCAAACGCTGGCAAATACATTCAAAATGTCAAATTATCGTATTTCTGTCATATGACTGATGGTTAAAACAAAAAAGCACTTTCTGTTTGTTTATGTGTGGCTTTCTCTGTACGTAAATCTTGAAAGTAAAATTTAAGCAGTTTTATGACTAGCTAGGAAGCTGAAACTTCCAGCATAGTTTTATATTGAATAAAAATACATACTTCAATTTAATTTCTATATATGTTAATAAACTAAACAGATAAAAATGTGGTTTACAATAAATTGAATAATAATTGAAGTTAAACTAAATTAATTCAGAAACAGGGCGAAAAAACATAAATAAATGCTACGGATGATTCATCATGCGGAAAAATAATCGCGTAGCATTTATTTATGTTTTTTCGCCCTGTTTCTGGATTAATTTAGTTTAACTTCAATTATTATTCAATTCATTGTAAATTCAAAATATTTTAATAATAAATTTAGTCGTATTTACTCAAAATCCGAAAAAACTAATTTGAATATCTTTCGTATTTCTAAATCATGTGTATTTGAAATTAAAGTTTGTGTTGAAAACTCGTTTTTTCCTTTACTTGTTTATTTTTACTTAAATAATTTTATTTGCCAGTACCTTTACTTTTTACTTAAGTACTATTAAAAAGTAACGACCCCAGCCTTGGCTATTTCATCATCAGTGCAACATTTTTTTAAACGTCATCTATACATTGTGTTAAACGTCATCTATACATTGTGTTAAACGTCAGTTATACATTGTCCTCAGCGTCAATATTTTTTTTTGAAGCTTGCTTCCATAAAACCATAAATCAAGAGTTTGATTTTGTTTATATTAATATTTGGTAGCTATTGGTTATGTAAACAAACAAATTGTTGATACTGTAACTACAGAATTTGTTATGTAAACAAACGGTTTGTTGATGTTGTAACTATAGTATAGGTACTTAACAAAGTTCTGTAGAAAAACTGTTTCTTTGTTTTTGAAAGAAAATTATATTTTTCTGAACATTTATTCCTTAAACTTTACATTGAATCAGATTCTATTTCTGAAATAAAATAAAACTATTACAGATTTAAACGTTTTAATTGAATACAAAAAGATTTACAGAATTTTACGGGATAATATTAATAACGTAACTTTTAACGCGCCATATGTCAAATGTTTGTAAATAGTATACATAAAATTGATTTGCAGGCACGGAAAGTTGAATTACAAACATAGAACTAAATATATTATAACAATAACTTTTACTAAAAAATGTTTTTAGTGTTTTATACCTCAATTTTCATCCAAATTGTATTACTTTCCAGTCAAGACAGTAAAAAAACAAGATATTTTAAAAAATGTTCTCTTCTCGGTAAAAGCACCAAAGCGTTGAGTTGTACTATGCCTCCTACGAATGTCTCAATCGTGTCATCAAAATCTATTTGTGCGAATCTATGCGCATCAATTAGCACTGGACAGAATATAACTTTAGAAAACCAACTACCATCTTCTTTATATACTTATGAACAAAACTTTGTTAGCTACAATAATTTCACTTTTACACCAAAACAATTCCATGATATGTATCCAGTTGTTGGAAATATTCAAGTTTGTCTGGGATTTAATTATCAATCATCAACTGGATTGTGTCAACTGTTTAATAGCTACTGTCCAATGAAAAATTTGATTTCGAATACTGACAACACAATGGGAATTTATTATGGAGTTAGTGATTGTTTAGATAATATAATTGCTAAAACATTAATAAATTTTGATTCTTAAAATTTTGATATATTAAAATTTACTCTCAAATTGAAACTGTAAATTTTTTAAAGGTTGTTTCAAAGATGAATTCAATGTGTTATTTTGGAAGTAGGAATTATTATTTTTTTACAAAAGAGTAGAAATAAAATTGACTAACACAATTTGTGATTGGCAAACCTAAACAGTTAATTTAGTTGAACTACATTTTTGAAAATTTTGTTTTACTATTTGAAATCTTTATTTAAAAACTACAGAAATTGAAGATTGTAAAGATATTCCTGGTAATGATCCAGAAGACAGTGGCTTATATTGGATGGAGTTTGATAATGAAACATATCCTGTTTATTGTGTAGTTTCATCAATCGGAACTAAATATATGGTTGCTGATCTTGTATATAACAGAATCAATTCATGTTTCTTTTTTATTTAATTTTCAACTTTACAGGTAATTCAACGTCGAATGGATGGATCAGTAAATTTCTACAAGGGATGGGTAGATTATGAAAGTGGATTTGGTAATTTAGATGAAGAATTCTGGTTAGGTACGGAGCTATTTTGTGTTCAGACCAAATTTAAAAAAATTTAAATCCGTGGAAATGATTAACTAAAAATCAAGTAAAAAAATAGTTGATTGAATTGTTAAATAATAATTCGGTTTTAATTTGTTAAAAAAATGTTTATTTGAAATTACGTCAACAAATTGAAGTGATTTTGTAGAGTTATTAAATCTAATCCCAAAAATATTTTTTTTTATTGTTTTATAACATAAATGCAATTGAATATAAACAAATTTGTAGAATGTTTTCATATTAAATCACAAACTGAACTATTATAAGTATGAACATTTGAAAAACTGGAAAAAATTTAAAAATTGTTTATTACGATCAATACGAGTAATTGCATCTTGTATTGACTTTGTGAATTGTTAACTGGTTAAAAACATTTTTCTCATAATAATTTAGAACTTAGACAAACATCCTTTGAATTTTTATTTGAAACCAACTTTAATCTAAATTATAATTTCAGGCAATTTCAAACTTTACCGTTTGACTAACACAAAGAATTACAAACTGAGAATTGAACTGGAAACATTTGATGGAAAGAGCTCCTATGCTGAATATCTCAATTTTAAAATTAGTCCTCCATTTTCAAACTACACGTTGACACTAACTGGATACTCTGGAACAGCAGGTATTTAAAAAAATTTAGAGCAGCACTTTGTGAAATACACAACAACAGCGGCGGGAACAGCTGGTGCATATAGAATCACACAGTGATACCTGCCACCCTTACGTGCATTCGAAGTCGAAATGTATCGAACCCTATTACTCCTAGTAGTTAAACTTGTTATTAAATAAAAAAAATACGAACGAAAAGATATGTAAAAAAACAATATTCAAACTTCTGTAAATTTATTTGATTTACAAAAAAAACGTTTTTTTTAATTGTTATTGGTGGCTGATAAAAGTCTGAAATATTAAAACAAGAAACGTTGTTTTAATTCTTTCCACTGCTTATCATTTGGATGAACTGGTAATCTATATCTATAAAAAAACTTTAAACAAAAAATTTGAAAACACAAAACAATTTTATCAAAAAATGAGGTTTTTAAGAGTGACCAGGTGTTTTTAAGTTAAAAATAGTTAATTAATAATTGAGATAAATGGATCTGAAATAATGCACCGCACTAAAAAAATAATTAATGGATTATAAATTAGTAAAATATTATTTTTTAATAAATAAACTGACAACATTACTATGTATATTTAATATAAAAATTACTTAAAAATAAATTTTAAATAGTTTTTTTTATTTCAAATGCAGTTAATAAAAAACTCTTATTTTAAATTATAAAGAAATTGTTAAATTTTAAAAAAAAATAATTTTTTAGGAAATTCAATGTCAATCCACAATGGAAAATATTTCTCTACTCTGGATAAAAATAATAACTTAGGTTATAATGCCTCCAACGGTAAATTGTGTACAAGTCGATGTGCTATTTCATGCAAAGGAGCATGGTGGTACGCATGTTGCATGTCTTCAAACTTAAATGGTGTGTACAATAACTACCCCAGTGTTCCATACGGCACGGGCTTAATCTGGATTACATTTCGTAGTTTCAATGAATCAATGAAAGCATGCAAAATGATGATCGCCAGAAAATGATGTTTTTAATTTATGAAAAATAATTCATTATTTGAATTAGTTTACAATATGTTTAATCAACATTTCAATTTTCTGGCTATGTTATTTTTCATGTATCAAGTCAAGTTCTGCTTACTCTATTTTATTGTTTATGTCACAATATCATTTTACCACTAACGTTTTTGAAAATTTTGGCAAACTGTCTACATAAACAATTACGTTGTTATGTTAATTGATGCAATTTATAGAGAGTGTCAAATTAAGCACGGGTCAGTGTGACGCGCCATGAAAATAGATGTCTTCAGAAAATTCATCTTATTCAGTTGATCCTAAAAAAACAATAACTCATTGAAGCAAATTAGGTTTAAAAACTAATACTTAAAACCTGATCAACAATTAACTGTATTAATTGATTGTAGTTAAAAAAATAAGTATTTAAAAAATGTACTTTATAGATAAAGGTTATCAGGGAACATTGAAAAATGAATATTCTGGTAGTTATTTAACTTAAGATATGGCTGGCGCTTCTGATAGACTGTGGTGCTTTAGATTATTTCAAAATAAAATTTGTCAACGTTTTTTTGAAATAGCAGTATTTTCTTTTTTTTATTTTTTTAATCTCATAATGGAACTTGAAGAAATACGTTTTAGCTAATGAATTTCTTTGTTTAACTGTTTGTATCCAAATTCTTGATAATTCAATTTTCTATAAATTATGATGTGCAACTAAATAGAAAGTACTAAAAGCTAATAGCAGTATCAAACAAGATCGAACAAATCCTCAATTAATTTATAATAACTAATTCAAAGTAAGTGTCCAAGTGCCACGAAAATCATAGATTTTTAGCCACAGCCAAATCACTTATTACTTATTTCTAATACATTGTTCATTTATTAGGCGGAAGAAATGTTTCAGAAAAAAAAACAAAACGCGTACTTATTAAACCCTACTATAGAATGTCTTACTGCAACTACAGTTTCATTGTTTTACAAAAGTGAATAAAAGCAACGCATTTTTGGTTTTTCGTAATTTGGCAAAATATTACTTATCATTTTAAAATTTAAAAAAACAAAATTAAAAACTACGCTGAAAATTGCATATATTATTTATACTTGACTGGCAAAATGGTGTCAGCGTTTTATACATTAATTTTAATCCAATTTACAACAAGTATCATTCTAACCAGCAGTAGTAAGACGAGATATTTTAAAAAATGTTCTCTGCTTGGTAAAAGCAGCAAAGCATTGAGTTGTACTATGCCGCCTACGAATGTCTCAATCGTGTCATCAAAATCTGCATGTGCAAATCTATGTGCCTCAATTAGCACTGGACAAAATATAATTTTCGACAACCAATTACCATCTTCTTTATATACTATCCAGCAAAACGTCGTTAGCTACAAAAAGTTCAACTTTACATCATACAAATTTCATGATATGTATCCAGTTGTAGGAGATATTCAAGTTTGTCTGGGATTTAATTATCAATCATCACCTGGATTGTGTCAGCTGTTTGATAACTATTGTCCATTGAAATATTTAATTTCAAATATCAACAACACAGTGGGAATTTATTACGGGGTAAGATATTATTCAGCGATAAACTATATTTAATATTTAAATGTTTAAAAAAATCATTTTTATTCATTTTTCAATAACCACAATTTCAGAGTTTTTTAAATCATAATTTTATTTTCTGAAGGTTGTTTGCAAAATAACTTCAACGTGTTATTTTGGAAGTGAGAATTGTTATGTATTCACACCACATTTAAAAATAAGTTTAAAACCGTTTTTAAAACTGAAAAAAATATCTATTTCTGTTTTTTTTTAATTTGCGGACTATAATGTGAAACAATAATTTAATAGAAATTGAAGATTGTAAAGATATTCCTAGTAGTGATCCAGAAGACAGTGGCTTATATTGGATGGAGTTTGAAAACGAAACGTATCCTGTGTATTGTGCGGTTTTTTCAAGCGGAACTAAATATATGGTTAATGTTTAGAATTATTACAGAATCAATTTACGTTTCATTAGTTTTAAGTTTGTTCATCTCAGGTAATTCAACGTCGAATGGATGGATCCGTGGATTTTAACAGAAAATGGGACGATTATAAACATGGATTTGGAAATTTAGATAAAGAGTTCTGGCTGGGTTAATTTTTTTGTCACCTTAGAAATTTAAGAAAACAAAATTATTTGAAAATTTTTGATTGAAAATTTAGTGGAAGAATTTTAATAATTAGCTATATATGTGATATATTTCAAAATTAGTGATAGTATAGAATCTATACTATCAATAATTTTTAAATTCCATATTATGCTTATAGCTGATTATTAAAATGATATTCTACTCAATAGAATCTTCTTTTTTTAAGTTTTTGTAAAAAAATTGTTTAATAAGAAAAACTGTGAAAAAACTTGTTTGTGAACTGTACAATTATAAACATGCTACCAGCAAACCCAACAATAAAACAAGTATTATATTTATGTAATATATGATTAATATTTTGATTGTTTAACGAAATGTAACTATTGTTAATACAGTGAATAAAATATGCGTTTGCTAACGTGTATTGGTTTAAAACAAATTTGTAATAAGTGTTCAGATTGATAGGGTAGAGAGACCAAAGAGTGCGCATTACAAAAACTTTTATTTATTAAAAAATCATTTTGTTAGTTATGATTTGTCTCACTGACCGGCGGCAGTTGTGTAAAAAAGAAAAATGTTTTAAACGCACTGCGTAGTCTTTGGTAGCGCGTACTCTTTTGTGTCTCTACCCTAGAACATTTTGTCTTATCAAAGTTCTGTAAACTTTTAGTGATTAGAAAAAACGTAGAACGATCAATAAATGTAATTTTATGGAAGCTGTTTTTCATCTGGTTAAATGTGTAGTGAATCTATTAAATGATAAGCATGTTTAACCTAAACCCCAATTTCAGGCAACTACAAACTTTATCGTTTGACCAGCAGACAAAACTATAAGCTGAGAGTTGAATTAGAAGCATTTAATGGAAACAGTGTGTATGCTGAATATCTCAATTTTAAGATTGGTCCTCCAGCTTCTAATTACACGTTGATGATAACTGGATATTCTGGAACGGCAGGTAACTAAAACATTTTGATTGAGCAATAAATAATAAGACATTAGCAAAATACAAAAGTCAATTTAAAAACAAAAAAAAATGAATTTTTATAAACTTAATAGATTTCTTTAAACATTGTTTTAGTCCTTACTGTTTGCAGCTAAAAAAATAAATAATGTGAAAACACAGTTGAAAATTTGTCATAATTATTTAATAAATACACTTTTAAACTGTTTTAATTAGGGTAAAAGCGCCAAAGAGTGCGCAGTACGTTTATTATACTTTTATATTTCTTGAAATGCTAACACAACATCCACCTGTGAATGAGACAGGTAATAACAAAAAGTTGATTTTTTAATAATTAAAAGTTTTTATAATGCGCACTCCTTGGTGTTTCTATCTAGCAATTACAATCAAATTTATTTCATAATATCGAAGTTGTAATTTGAAATTAGATTAAAATTAGTGACTTTTATAAAAAAAAATTTTTGTTCAGGAGATTCGATGTCGAGCCACAATAGAAAGTATTTTTCTACTTTTGACAGAAATAACAATTTAGTTTATAATAATACTGGCGGTACATTGTGTCAAACTAATTGCGCTCTTTCATATCATGGAGCTTGGTGGTACAGCTGTTGCCATTTTTCAAACTTAAATGGCTTTTACTATAACTCTCCCAGTGTTCCAGAGGCTCAAGGTCTTATCTGGAACACGTTTCGTGGTTACTTTAAGTCAATGAAAGCTTGCAGAATGATGATCGCCAGCAATTAACGTTTTTATTCACGAGAGGTTTCTATTGATTAAAATAATTGCAAATAAATTTTTACTAATTCAATTTTATTTATTTGACATTTTGCAATGCTTTTTTCCATTTTGTCAAACCTAGATTTGTTTAGACTAGTTTGTCATTGTAAGCACTATATGAATTAATTATTTTTAACGTTTTTAAATGCTAAACTAATTTTTTAGCTGTTTTTATATTAGATTAACACCATTAGTTTTTTAGGTTTGTTTTAGTTTATTTCTTAATTAGTCAGTTTAGCTAGCAAACTCCAATGTTTGTTTTTAAGACTGAAACATAAAATAATAAACATTTCTTCATTGCATTTGTTCAAAATTTATTGTGATTGAAAAATAGTTTGGTGACAAATCTGTTATGAGATATTGTAATTTGAAGTGTTTGTAAGTTTTTTCAAAGCCTTAAGTTATTTTAAAAAATAACTAATACATTCAATAATTAACAAAAAGTATAGTATAGTAAAAAGCATCTAGCCTGTACGCAAGTACAATTACACAAGCTGGCTACAGAGGCTAGTACAGTGTTTCTTAAACTTTTTCTATATGCGGCACACTAAAACGGAACCAATTTTTTAGCGGCACATTTAATGTTAATTACGAAATGAACGAAAGAAAAATAAACTGACTGAATTATTCAAATGTATTCAAGCTAACAGCTGCTAGCTACAGACAAATTTTGTAACAACGGTGAAACTTCAATATATAAAACTGACCGATTGTTACTTACGTAATCTTCTCAAAGCGTGGATCGAGATTTGAAAAGCAGACACGCATTTTATCATCCTCCATCTGCAGTCGTTCTCTTTTTCTACAATGCTTTTATCTACTCGTCGTCTCTGTTTGTCTTTCTGTTTCTCTGTCTGTTTCAAATCTTGCAATCAATTTTTGAGTCACTTCCTGATGATAGATTTTTTTTCAAATTTTGCATATATGCTCAAAATAGAAGACAATGCAATATTCAATTATTAGTTTTAAAATAAGTCAATTAATTTAGTTAATTTTAATTAATTTCATTTTTATATGGGAAGAAAAAAATATAATAATTATAATTATTATAAATTATAAATTATTATAAATAATATAAATTATAAATTATTATAAATTATTATAAAATTATAAATAATTATAATTAAATAATTATAATTATAAGAAAAAATTGATTGCAAAATTTGTGTTTTAATTACATATAAAAGCATTGGGTTTTAAAAATTCGTTTTTAATTTACTTGTTTTGATTAAATTTCTGTCAGAACCAAAACTAAATTTAGCAATTTTATTTTTTAAAGCTAAAATTCAATATACTTTAATAAATTTAATAATCAATGAAGCATTTTTAAGTCGATTGTATTCCTGCGCAAGCAGATGCCTTTGCTTTTAATTAAATTGCCAGAGCCAATGACGCTTTAAGGCTGTTAACCGATTTACCGCAAAAAGCTTAATTTGGCAGTTGTTTCTTTACGCATGCAAAGTCTGCCTAATATTTATTACTACTATTACTGTTATTTTTATCGTGTCACGGATGTGATGTGTGCGATCATTTTGTGGCGGTGGTGGCTAAGAGGTAAAGCGTTCGCCTTCCGCCTTGTAGGTCGCAGTTCGAATCTCACTGGCGTCACCATCGTAGCTCCCTTAAGCAAGTAGTTTACACGCATTGCTCAGGTTGAGTGTCTTGCGGGGTTAAATAACTCCTTCCACCAACCTTTAAAAAAAAAATATTCAGTGCACCATCTAGGCAATGAACCTGGAATCTGGATCAAGTTGAATGCTGCAATCACTAAGAAAATTTAAAAAACACGGCTGCCGCAATAGAACCAGATGAGCTCAGTTTTTGATGAGTTGAGTTGAGTATTAATTGCATTAGGGCACACCATGATTGAATCTCTTTTGTTCAGGCACACATATATATATATATATATATATATATATATATATATATATATATATATATATATATATATATATATATATATATATATATATATATATATATATATATATATATATATATATATATATATATATATATATATATATATATATATATATATATATATATATATATATATATATATATATATATATATATATGTGTGTGTGTGTGTGTGTGTGTGTGTGTATGTGTGTGTGTGTGTGTGTGTGTGTGTGTGTGTGTGTGTGTGTGTGTGTGTGTTTGTGTGTGTGTGTGTGTGTGTGTGTGTGTGTGTGTGTGTTAAATTTAAGCAACTCTACTAGTCCATTTTAATTGTAACAGAAATTCAGATTTTAAATAATTATTAAATCGTAGCCAAAATTATATGTTAAAACATATAAATTTAAATTAGAAAAAACGTTTCGTTCTCAACCCATTTTGGACCCCCCTTTCACCAGACCTGTATAACAAGATGCATAATCCAAATTATGTAATATTTTATTGGCTGAACCAAAGGTGATTAATAAATGGGATTTGAAGATAACTTTTTTCGTATTGACTCCAGTAAAGGCAAATTAAAAAAAAATACATTTTAAATTGTAAATTAAACCTAATAACAAAAACCAATTTAAACAACAATTTCATGCAATTTTAAACCTAATCGTGTGAGAAACAAAACTATTAAAAGCTGAGAGTAATTCATATAATGAATATCATTATTAGCCAACATAGCGTTGTCGGCTTTCAGCACGTGTTTGAAACAGAGGAGAGCGCGAGCTCGTATTTTATTTCATTTCATATCATATCATATTGGAGCATTTTAGGAAACTATTTTTAAGAATACACCTTGGCTGGAAGCTGGCTGGTTAGGAAAATAAAATCACCTTAGAAAGTTCGAGCGTTATGTTATACATACGTTTATGCCAAAACCTAACTCTGGCAATTAGCTTAATTGCTTTAAAAAGAGTAAAAATTAAAAATAAAAGATAAATAAACTTTAATAACAAATTTTTCTAAGTTTTTTAAATACATATTATCCGTAATATCAAATTTAACAAATCTATAATTTTACCAAAATTAACTAAGTTCCTGCAATTAATCACGAAAACCTTTGTATTTTTTTAATATATCTTAGAATCGTAAAGCAATCAAAATGAAAACAAAAAACATGTGAGCAGTTAGAGAATGAAACGTAATCACAAGTCAAAATTTCATGGCCAAATTGTCTCAGTAGATTTACCCGGTTCCAAATAGGTACATTGTCTCAGTACATTTACCCGGTTTTGCTCGGGTTTTTAAAGGTTCTAATTTTGTTTTCTTTGATAAGATTTATTTAGTTTTGTAATGACCGGTATTTTGTCTTCAACATCAAATGCATTTTGCTCCATCACATATGATTTATAGTTCAAACATTAACAAAGTCAAGCTTGAACATCATTTGTAACCGAATATGCATTGCAACAGAATTAGGAATCCTTACCTTTTAAATTAAATTGGATATTTGTTGCTCATTTGCGTTATATATATATACGTGAACATTTGATGGCTGAAATAATTTTTTGTTTACTTATGAAAAAATACATAGCATAACTTGTTGTTATTAATCGCCATGACGACATGCTACAAACATTACCAACTTGAATATAACAGTTGAACATTCAAATTTTTGGACTTTGACGCCATCTGATACAGCTGAACGGTTAGATTATGTGTTATTAACTGTATTTTTGTTATTAATAAACAGCTTATGCAATAATACATTTGCAAATATTTTATTATTCTAATAATGCTTACATTTCAAATTAATTTTATTTCAATTGATTTTTAATTAGCAATTCCCCGTTTTGAGCTGGACACATCATGGACAACCATCATGGACAAAATTGTGTGGCAATTTTTCTTACGTTGTTCTCAATAGCTAATGGAGGTTTTTTGCAAGGCACTTTCATTCAAATTATTCAAGAGCAATGGCCATGTTACTCGCAAAACCGTGATATTTCAATCCCTTGACAATCTGCTCTGAACTGTGCTATGAATTGTCTTTTAAGTAGTCATTTAAGCTGCTTGAATTTTCAATTTCATCCAAAACTCCAACTTTGCTATTTATTCAATATATGGATTAGCGATGACACCATAACTTATCCAATGTCTAAGGATTGTTTGAGTTACAAAAGAAAAGGTAAAAATAATCAATTTGAAAATGTTGTGTATTGTTTAATGTTTTTGTTTAATTAAACTAATATTTACATTGCTTTAGATATTAAAAGTAAATGTCCACCATCGTTTGTCTATATCCCCGTATTATCATCTGGATATTGCTATAAGCTCGTGTATGGAGAATGGAACTGGACTGATGCAAGAAAGATTTGTAACGATATTCAGCCTGGAAGATCTTTCATAACAGTTATTGATGATCCTGAGAAAACTATTGCTACCAACATTTATTTGATGGCATTTCAAGGTTAAGTTTAACTTCTCTAACTGCTTGTTTTAAAGACGTCTCAAATCAATTTTAGTAAATTATTTGTTGAGATGAATCTCAACTATTAATACATCTAACATTTATTATACACTTAACATTTAATCTTTCAAAGAGAAAGTTGTTTTTGGGTTGGCGTAATAAATTTATCATTTTAACTTTATTATTATTCATTTGTTTAGATTTGTATAAGCATTTTACATGTTTAAATAATTAGTTAGGAACATTAATTTTTTTTATTTCAGAAACTACTCCTCAATCCTACTGTTTAAGCGATTTCCATTTTTCAAGAAAAGTTTGGCTTGGATCTCAAAGAATCGAACCAACGGATTTCACATCTGGATTTTCATGGAAACCGTTTCCAAATGTGACTTTCAGCATTGGTCCTTATCAGAACTGGTGCCCTGGTCAACCGGATGGACTTCGTGACTGGAATGAAGCTTGCATGACCTACATTGTTGGAACTTATAAGTGGCAGGATGCCGATTGTGCTGACTTGAAATGCGCTCTCTGTGAAACTCTTCCTGAGTCTTTTTAAAGACAATTACATTGTTGAATGCTTATAGTTGTAAACTTGCTTGCAATTTTTATTAGGTGTTGTTGTTTTAGCAGCAAACAGTTATTTATTAGTTGTGAAATATAAAACAAATTGATTTTGAAACATCCTACGAGTAAAAGACTCGCAAAAGCGATTGTTTATTTATTTTTTGTAAAACCTAATTTGTAGAATTATTGAACAATAAAAATTCATCCGGTTAACGTTTCAAAACTAAATTACTATTTTTTGTTTGAAACAAAAACAATGTAGTTTTGAAGATTTTCTCTAAAAAAACGCTCAATATAAGTTATGTAAAGCATATAATTTATTCTCAATTAAAAAGCTGAAAACGTTATTAATTTTTTCAGCAAAAAGTATAATTATTTTTTTCTCTAAATATAAAACCAGCATAAAACAAAACGAAGTATTTTCCATGGCATTGTTTGAAAAAGTGTAATAAATTTTAGTTTCAATCATTTTTCGGAAAAGCAAAACAAAACGGTTTTTGAATAATTAAAAAAACATTGTGCTTTCTATGAATCATCAAATGAATAGGAGCCAGTTTGTGAGTCTCTTTTGTTTCTTTAGGCGTTTCACTGTGATTACTCAGTTTTATTTCGTTTTTTATTGTCCATGTAGCACATTATTTAAATATTGTAGCGCTGCTATCGAAGATAGTTTTGCTAGTGCTTTTGCAGTTTTTGTTTTATAGTATGTACATCAAAACTGCTACTTAATTAACCTTAACAAATTGTGTCTAAATACATTGCTTCATTTTTGTAATAATAATAACTGTAAATACAATTAGATTAATAACTATTTAAAAGAATAACTAGCATATTTTGAAAACAAACTAGACATTTTTGCACGTGATTCTAAATTTGCTAAACAAAATTTTGAATTTTTTTTATTTAAAAAAATTATTATCTAAACTTGAATGTGTTTTTGATGCGAGTATACAAATAGTACTATCTTCTATAATTACTTTAAAACAGAGCTTAATAAATTTAGTTTCAACGTCATTATTCGCATTTCAACCTGATACAGCACATGTTTAAAATAGTAGTTTTTTGGGAGCACAAAATTGTAAAACGTTTAAATGTTTAATTCACCTTCAATGACAAACTGTGTTTTATTGCTGTCAAATTAAAACTATGTGTAACAAAAAAGTGAATAAAATTTCTTAATTTTGAATTTCGAACTTATTGCATTAATTTTAAATGTTTGTGGATTTTAAAATCAACTCGCATTTGGCGTTTAGTTGAAATTCATGTAAACAAAAATACTAACATTTTTGTTTTTGTAGCAAAAAAACTTTAGCGCATTTTCGAATATTGCATTAAAAAATTTAGTTTTTTTCAAGAAATTTATAAATGCTTATGATTCAAAACCAGATAAATCAGTTTTGCAATTCAGTTTTACAAATTTTTAAATCGTATTTTTTAAAAATAATTATTGGCGCTTTCGTACATTGTGGTTAACATTAGGCTCAAGGCATATATGCAAATTAAATCTAAACTTTTTTTTTAAATAGTCATTGTCGATTTTCTTATTTTAATTATATCAGTTTTATAATTCACTTTACTAATATTACCGATAATTCAAATTCATTATTATTTGCGTTAATTAATAGCTGAGAAACTTAACCAAGTATTTGTTTTGTACATACGAAACAAATAATAATAGCTTAGAAAAATACAAAATCGCCTCCGGAATAACTTTTTTGGCACAAATCTAATGTAGAAAACCCGTACTCTCTACGTTGTCTAGTTTTTGAGTTTATTTTATTCACCAGCCATCCAATTTGTTTTTTTTTAAGCTGATCTTTCAGAAACAAGTTTCTAAAAATGCGCTAACAATGAGAACGTTATAAATAGAAACAAAATCTGTTATCACATTTTGTAGTTAAATTTGGTTATTCCAGTTTTATATTTATTAAAACATTTTAATGATTTACAAGATCAGGGAAACAATGCACACAGTGCATAGTTGCACAGACTAGCATCAAATTGAAAATGTAATAACTCTACTTTTTAAAATCTGAATATTTAAAATTACTGAATTAATAGATTAAAAGATATATTATATTTGAGTTGAAATTTATTAAACAAACATAATTAATTATTATTAAGTTTTGTGGTAAACAACTATTGATCTTTAATTTTGTGTTTGTTTGATATTTGACAATTTGACTTTCTATCGAAAAAATGTTTAATTTTTTTGACGATTTGACGTTTGTTTTCAATAGAACAAGAAAACGTAAGATTTCTAATGATTAATGATTTCAACTGACTTCTAGTTGTTGAAGATAACCTATATAATAAACAGAAGATTTATTAAATATTGAACGTCTGTTAAACGTCAGTGTACACTCTGTTCAATGTTAACTTACAAATGTACAATCGATTAAAAGTCAAAGTATATACATTCATTCGGTTGAACGTTAACGTACAAATGTACAATCGAGGGAACGTTAACGTTTATTGTCAATGTCTTATTTTAATGTACAATTCTTTTTAACTTTAATGTAAAATAAGATTAATTTTAATGTACAATTATGTTTATCGTTTGAGCACAGGCTGTTTAAAATCAAGGTACATTAAACTTTAATGTACATTCTGTAATATACAAGCAATTTTGTTAAGCTGTTAGGTAGTAGGTGGTTGCCATGAATAACTCAAAACATCAAGGGTGGACACAGAATTCTGGGATCATAGGGGGCACCATGCATTTGCACAAAGAAAGTATGGGTTGTAAATCTTTACTTTACCAGCAATTGTTTCCGAAGAGTAGATGTGGTTTTGAGGAACCAGTCTTCTTGGTGTCTTTTGGAAGGATCACTCTAAATGTTTGAAAAAATACCTACAAGTATCCCCCACTTTTCAGATATTGTTGAAGACAAAAGTGCATGCTGCTTTAGAACATTTTTGAAAAAAGTTCCTGTGACTTCTAGGAACGCACTTGTTAGACTTTGTGTCCATGCGCCAAAAAGCCTAGAACAAGAGTATGAACCCCTAATTACAAAAAAAAACCTCGGATTACTTTGTTTAATTTTATATATTTCTGAAGACAACGCATTATGTGACCTTCCGGCTTATTCACAATATTATATAGCAATAGAAAAACTGAATAAGACTATATCAATATATCAATGTGTTTTGTATATAAATAAAACTGTTTTAATTGAAAGTCGGGGACGGGTGTACGAGCGCCACGGGCTCCCCACTGAAATTCGCCACTGGACATAAATTTTGATAAAATAAAAATCAACTTCAAAACATCATAAAAAAATTGGTTGCTAGATTGCTAGTGGTTGTCTAAACAAACACATTGATGATGTTTACAGTATAAATAAGATAAAAACCTTGTAAAAAATAGTTTTTGTCTGTTTTTCAAAGTTATTCTATGTTTTATTTTTAGAAATTTATTGAGAAAAATTGAGTTTAAAACAGACATTTTTTTAAATTACGGATAAATACAAATTAAGAAAATTAATATTAAAAAAGCAGCTAATATTTTGGAAAGAAATATAAACTAAGTTTTAGAAATCAACATACTTGATATTTTAATAAAAATGTTGTTAACATTCTACGTTTCAATTTTCATGCAATTTGCAATGTGTTTGAATGAAACAAATAAAAAAGTAAGATATTACACAAATTGTCACCTTCATGGTAACAACGACAAATTTTTGAGTTGTACTTTGCCACCTGTTGAAGAGGCTAAAATGTCATCAAAAGGTGAATGTGCAAATTACTGCACTCATATAAGCACTGTGCAAGAAAACGTTTTTTCGAACATTTTTAATTTGACTGACAATGGAACAGTTGCTAATTTTGGACAATTTTCTTTTCCGTTCAAACTCTATCGCGGAGTTTCAACGGTTACTGGAGATGTTCAAGGTTGTCGTGGATTCAATTATCAGGCATCCACTGGATTGTGTCAGCTGTTTGACCAATACTGTCTTGTGAAGAACTTGATCATAGCAATTAGCAAGGAAGCAGGATTATATTACGAGGTAATAATATTATTTGTTTGTTAGTAATATAACTAGCGGGGTACACGGCAATGCCCGGGGTTTTTAGAGGGTTTTCTATCATTTTATTTTTTATTTTTTTGAAATGACGAAGATGAATAAAAATAGTTAAAATTTAAAAATATTTTTTTTAAATAAGCAAAAGAAAACAAGACTGTAATATTTGTGTATGTTTTTAAGGTTAAAGTCCATCCATCGTCAACTTGTTTTTTTGGAGGTAAAATATTTATTTTAAAATGTATGAATACAATTTTAATCACAATCTAAAATCACCTATTTGATTATAATTCTAATATATCAGTATTTAATTGTTATAATGAATTTTTTTTTAGTTGTTAAAATTAAAGATTGCAATGATACAGAAGGGAGTGGTATATATCTTTTGAATAGAAATAATATAACGAGTCCAGTATACTGTGAAAAATCAACAAGTGGAGCTAAATATATGGTAATTTAGAATAGTACAGTCTTGCTTGTTTAGATAAATTGTAAAAAAATGATTTTAATTTGTGTTTAAACCCAGGTTATTCAACGTCGTATTGATAAATCAGTGAATTTCAACAGAGAATGGGTCGATTATGAAAATGGATTTGGAAATTTAGAGAATAACCTTTGGCTAGGTAAGTAATTGATATTTTTCAATTTGGTTGCTTAGCAAACAACAAATAAAAATTTTAAAAACAACGACAGCCATTTTTTAGGTTTTTCAAAGTTGGGAGTTTTTCAAAAAGAGAAAAAACAGTAATGTAGTGCACAACAATATAATTTTAAAACAATTAAAACTTTTTTTCAAATGTTTTTTTAATATTTGCTAATAAATTAAAACACGCAATAATTCTAGCTATGTAAACATTTGTGTAATTGAAACACTTTATATTAATAATGATAAAAAACCTGAGATAAAAATTTTTTTAAGATATTTTATTATTTCAAACTATAAATTAGGATTAACAGCTAAATCCAACTTGAAAAACCATTTCAGGTAATTCATTTCTTTATGGTTTGACCAGCAGACAAAACTATAAGCTGAGAGTTGAATTGGAAGCATTTGATGGAAGCAGTGCATATGCTGAATATCTCAATTTCAAGATTGGTCCTCCATCATCAAAATACACGTTGACAATATCTGGATATTCTGGAACTGCAGGTAATTAAAGTTTGAGTTTGTTATATTTGTTTGGTTTTGAAGTTATAATTAAATTTTTATTTTACTACAATTATGGGGTTAATTGTACGTTTAATTTTATTACAAATTTCAACATAATTAATATCATTAAAAACAACAAAACACCAACTTTGCAAAAATTAAACATAAAAACATAAACTATAACAAATCGGATTTGTTAATGTTTTTTCGAAAAACTATGAAATAAATATTTTAGAAGGTTTGCAAAAAAATGTAATTATTATAAAATATAATTTTAAAACAAATGCTCTCCAAGTTTTAATCTAAAATTTAATTTGATTTCTCCAGGTGTTTTATTTTAAATTAATACTCAACATTTCATGCCAATCTTTTTTTTTAGGCGACTCAATGATTGGCCATAATGGATCCAAATTCACAACGATGGACAACGATAACGATATCAGTAATAACAATAACTGTGCAGTGCAATATGGGGGCGCGTGGTGGTTCACAGGCTGTTTTTCATCGCATTTAAATGGTGTTTATTTTGATTCGGCTAGCGTTCCATTTGCACAAGGTTTAATTTGGAATACTTTTCGTGGTTTTTATAAATCGTTGAAATCTTGTAAAATGATGCTTATCGCTATCAATTAGAATACAAACAACAATGTCAGCAATTTTCATTTAACAACATCATCAACTTTGTATTTTTTTTTCAAATCATATTCTCAAGGTTGATACGTATGGTTCATTAAACTAGTTTTTCAAAATGCGCACAAAATAATAATTTTTTAACATTTTTTAACGTGTTTATTGTTGTACATTGGATCATTAATTATCTTAATTTTGAGCACAAAAATAGTTTAGAAATAAAAAAACATCTAATTAATTTAGTTATAAAAACAATGGTTAGAAACTCAGTGATTCTGCTGTTATTTGTTCAAGCGATTATTAAAAATTTAGTTTTTAACAATTTGCAACTTTTTGTTTGTTTCAGGTTTTATTGACAACGTTTTTTTAATAAGTATTTATTAATGTTAAGTGTTGACAATGTTTCAGCTAAAAATCTCTTATGATCTTATTAGTGAAAGTTTTTGAATGTTCTTTAGTAATAATACATTCAATGTAATTTTATAAGTAATCATTGTAAAATTGTATAATCATCATTTTTTCAGCTTCAGTTTGTATTAATTTGTATTGTTTTAACCTGGTCACCTATATTGTGTAAAACTAGTTTTTTTAAGCTACACACAAAACTGTCAAACCTCTGCACTTTTAATATTTCAAAAGTATTTTAAATGTGGTTTTATTTCTTTTGAATATATTTTTTACATAAATTTGACCTTTTAAATGTTTTTTACATAATTTACAACGGGTGGTAAATCTGTTGATGATTCAAAACAGATACATTCTAATTTGTCAATTTTGCAAGATGTGTTATCCTTCTGAGAAAGGAAGATAAAAAACATTAAATGAACCGTTTTTGATATTCTAATGTTTAATAATTATAATTTATTATTTAAATATTTTGATTTAATATTTCTATTATGTTAAATTTATGAGCAGTTATTGTTTTCATATTCTGTAACGTTTAATTCTAATAAATTTGCTAAAAAAACTGTTTTGTCTCTTTATTATCAACTAGCTGGGTTACCCGGCGTTGCCCGGGGAATTTAAAGGTTTTTTTATCGTTTTTCTCTCTGGCTCCCGTTTCCTTAACCGCTCGTTTGCCCGGGCATCTTTGCATCTACTGAAACATTTATGCAGATACTTTTGATTTTTAATTAAAAGAATTACAACAAACACATACAGTCATTTTATTGCAAAGCTTTCTGATACACAATGTTTTTTGTTTTTCCATAAGGTGCATTAATAGTTATACTATTATACTTAAAATACATTAATAGTTATATTGATATACTCACTCACAATAAATTTTTCAATTTTCTTGTCTGTAAGCACAAAATAATATCTGTTAGACTAAAAGTAGCACAAAATAATATCTGTTAGAGGTTAGAGTGGTTAGATTGGTTAGAGTGGTTAGACTGGTAGAGCGATAATGATAGCCTGACACACAACGACCGAAACAATTTACAATTTAATATATACACAACAATAATTAACAATTAAATAATATAAAAATAGTAGCCTAAGTAAATAATATAAGAATAGTAGCCTAAGTTTTTAAATTACTTTGATTTCGAGAAACCGAGACGATAAACAGCGAATGTAAACAAAACATAGCTCTGATACAATAGCGAAAATATTTAAAAAAATTAATTTTCTAAAACATTCAAAAACATTTGAACGATATACAGTAATTAAAAAAATAATAGTATAGTATATAGTATATAGTATATTATATATTACTTTTGATATATTGATATAATTGATATAAGTAAAATAATGATTTCGAGAAACCGAGACGATAAACAGCGAATGTAAACAAAACATAGCTCTGATACAATAGCGAAAATATTTAAAAAAATTAATTTTCTAAAACATTCAAAAACATTTGAACGATATACAGTAATTAAAAAAATAATAGTATAGTATATAGTATATAGTATATTATATATTACTTTTGATATATTGATATAATTGATATAAGTAAAATAATACTCACTTTTGATTTTGAGAAATCGCGACAACCAACAACGACGGAACAGAAGTCGAAAGCAACCCTAAGCTCGTTAAGCCGCGATATAATTGCATAGATAAAATATTTCTAAAAATTAATTTTCTAAAATTGCATAGATAAAATATTTCTAAAAATTAATTTTCTAAAATTGCATAGATAAAATATTTCTAAAAATTAATTTTCTAAAAACATTCAAAACAATTTTTTTAAATAAATGAGATTATTTGTTAGGTGGTAAATGTTTATTATGTAAAATTTCGTGCAAATCCCTTCATTGGTTTTGGCGTTATTAATGAACATACGTTGCCTTTTATATATATAGATTTAGTATTTTTTTTTATAAAAAAAAGACAATCCAACTCAGCGTTTCATTCTTAAGTGGTCGATAAATGAGTACCAACTTTGGTTGGGGGTTAAAGTCCTTTGTGCACTTGTGGAGCTAGCGAGTAAGTATGCGGGGTTGCTAGCGGAGCTGTAAAACACCGCATACGCCGTTAGTCGTATTGTAAAGCGCCCTTAAAGCGGCTTCTGTTGCATACGGCGCTATATAAATTGTCGTATAAAAACAATTAACTCACATCTAGCATAGCTGTCTACTGTTGATTAACTCCTGTGTCAGAAAACCAGAATGAATTAGGAAAAAAAGATATAAAAATTGCAAAAAAATCTACATTGCTGTAAATGTTTTTCCAACCGGATTAGTAAAGAGTTATTTCTTAAAATCAAAATTCCAAAATCGTTCAGCTGTGCAACTGCAGTTGTAAGTTTTTAAACAGCTATATTAACATACATGCTTTCTCTTTTTCTGAATCTATTAATAAATCTAAGTAACTTTTGAATCATTAATATATTATTATATTTATCATCTAACCATAGATCAATCAGACCTACATGACACAAAAGGTGAAGATTTATTTTAAATATTGGAAGATACCATTTATGCGTGGGTCAGGGGATCTTAACCCCTGACAATTTTTAGAAGTGTTTCTTCCCGTAGGTGAGTTTCAGATCATTAATTAAAACTCAACCAATTATTTTAACAAACAGTTTGTTGTTTTTATAAAGCTTTCAATGTTTCAAATAGAAACGATTGTCACACGCTGCATTTGACCTCTAAAAACCCCGGACAGCGCGGGTGCCCCCGCTAGTATATATATATATGTTATATGCGTATTTCTAAATAAATATATTTATGATTATTAAAAAACAGGAATAATTTAAAAAAAACAGGATGCATCTGTAATTAGTTTTCCAAGAAAACGTCAAAATAAAAGATTTCTTTTAAAGAAAATAAACGTTTTTCATCTATCATATAGAGGTTGCTAATAGTTTTCTAAACAAGCAATTTTTTGAATGTATAGCTATAAATCATACAGTTTTTAGTGTTTTTTGCAGATCTGAAAACTTCTGAGTTTTTATTGCGTGTTATTTAGACTGCTTGCTTCAACGCAAAATGTTTTAAACAGTTTTTCTAACATTCTTAACTGCAATTTGTTTCAATAATTAAAAAAATGTTGCTAACAGTTTTTATATCAATTTGGTGCCAAACTGCGTTTAGTTTAAATGAAACCAGCAGTCAAAAAACGAGATATTTTAAAAAATGTTCTCTGAATGGTTATAGTACAAAAACGTTGAGTTGTACTATGCCGCCTACGAATATCTCAATCGTGTCATCAAAACTTGTATGTGCGAATCTATGCGCTTCAATTAGCACTGGACAGAATATAACTCTAGACAACCAGTTACCATCTTCTTTATATACTATCAATGGGAACTTTGTTAACTACAAGAATTTATACTTTACAACACTCCAATTTCATAACTTGTATCCAGTTTTCGGAGATCTTCAAATTTGCCTGGGCTTCAATTATCAATCATCAACTGGATTGTGTCAACTGTTTAATAACTACTGTCCATTGAAAAACTTGATTTCAAATATTGACTATTTGTTAGGAATTTATTACCAGGTAAGAAAAGATTTATTCATAATTACTTTCATAATAAAATATGTTTAAATAACCAATCACAAATTTGTTTTCAATTTAAAAATAAAAAGAAGATTTTTTTTCAAAGGTTGTTCCCAAAACGAGTTCTACTTGTTATTTTGGAAGTAAGGTTTTTTAATTTTTTTTCTTTAAAACAAAAAAGTTTTTTCACTAAACTCAATTTAAAATATAAACAAAAACCGCTCTATTTGAATTTTTATTAAATTTTTGGAAAAACACTTTTCTAAAATTTTAACCAAACGTTTTTATTTTTATCATAATTTGCAAGCATTTTTTAAGTACAATGATGTTTTTCTTGTAATTTGTTTGACGTTTCCGTTGAGGTACTGCGCGGGCCCAGCGGGGCTGAGCCGGCCCTGGCCCGGTCAGTGATTTTTAGGGCCTTGAGTTAAGTACAGAGATTTTAGGACCGTAAATCCGATTTAGTTACTGTGGAACTTTATGTTTATAGTAAACTTTGTGTTAAAAATATTATTTCAACAGCAAATAGTTCGTCTCCATATCATTTTTTTAATTTTGTTAGGTGGATCGCTGAATGACAGTTTTAGTGTATTTATTTTAAAAATATGGAGCGTGTCATTTTTAATTATTAATATGTTTTTATTCAAAATATCATGAAATTAACCAAGCGTTATCATTTGAAAATAACAGAAATTGAAGATTGTAAAGATATTCCTGGTAATGATCCTGAAGACAGTGGTTTATATTGGATGACGTTTGATAATGAAACATATCCTGTGTATTGTGTGGTTTCATCAAGCGGAACTAAATATATGGTTAGTTGTTCTTGTTTACAACAAAATCAAATAACATTTTGTTAGTTATCATTTTTTAACCCAGGTATTTCAGCGTCGAATTGACGGATCAGTAGATTTCTACAGGGGATGGGTGGATTATGAAAATGGATTTGAAAACTTAGATGAAGAATTTTGGTTAGGTTCGTAGCTAATTTGTATATAAAAAAAAATTGACGTTTGTTTGTTTGTTTGTAAGTTTTGAAACTTTACTTGATCACCATGGTCAGGGGACCAAATATGTATTGAGCTAGTGTAAGCATTAAAGTTAGAGAGTGCTGGTAGTACAATGGTATGGTATTTGCCTAAAGACCTTTAAGTTTTTGGTTCGAAATCGACGTTACTAGCACCTTTTTAAACAAATAAAACTAATTGATTTTTGCTGTGAACTGGCCCAACAAAGTTGAAAACAAACATTGGAAAGGAAAAAATAAAAAAAAAAGAAAAACTAAACAGAATGAAGAAAGAGATAAAAGTTAATGAAATGTACAAAATCATTAAACCATAAAGTGTCTTCGATGAGTGGAAATAAGATGAACTAACAATAAACAGACTTGCATATAATAAATCATTGTAATTTTACTTCATCATGTGAGTTAAAAGTGATAAACAATTTAAAACGGTAACCTTTTCAGGCAATTCTATGCTCTATCGCTTGACAAGCAACAAAACATATACACTGAGAATTGAAGTGGAAAGATTCAATGGTATGAAAGGATATGCCGAATATCTGAATTTCAAGATTGGTCCTCCTTCTTCAAAGTACACGTTCATGAACTCTGGATATTCGGGAACTGCAGGTTATTGAAATTTTTTTACTCAAATAGAAAATTTTGTAATAATTGGTTTTTGAGCAAAACAAAAAAAAACATGTTGATAATTTAAATAAATTAATCACTGTTTTTTAAGTAAAGATGTTTTCTGAGTAAAAATTTAAAATGAAATTTTATATATTTAAAAACAAAAACGTTAATCAATTCAGGCGACTCAATGGCATGCGAAAAAAGAACGAATGTTCTCTACCTGGGACCAGGCCAACAACGACATTCCTGCCGAACCCTGTTCAGATAATTGCGCTGCTAGATATCAAGGAGCGTGGTGGTACAGTTGCTGCCTCTGTTCAAATTTAAACGGTGTATACTACAGGTTGTCCACTGCTTCGAACGACCAAGGTCTGGTCTGGTATGGCATGGGTGGTTACTATGAATCAATGAAATCATGCAGAATGATGATTGCCAGTAATTGAGGTTTTTTTTATTGATTAAGTGTTCTGTGGATTAAGTTATGTGAACAACAATTTGTTTTCAATTATATCACTGATTTCGTATTTGGTAGTTTTATTAACATCCGTGTTATCTTATAATGTCAAATTTAGTTTTGTCGATACTATTTTACAAATGTGTGCACCACATTAACTTACAGTTTAATTTTCAGCAGTTTTTATGAAGTTTGAAATGTTTCTCAGAGTTTTTAATTTTTAATTTTCATTATCGTTTGAGCAATGAACTTGTATTTTATTGAGATATTCATAAAACACGATAAATTCTAAAATGACCTCTTGGGAAACCTCGTTTGCCGGATGAGATGAGTCCTAATATAAATAGTTTGCATTTTGATTTACCAACATGAAAATAATAGGAAAACGCAACAGTTTACAAAAATGCTTTTATTTAAATGCTTTTATTTAACTTCACTCGTCTTTTGCAAGTAAAATTTAACCAGCTTTTTGACTAGATAGAAAGCTGAAACTTTTAGCAGAGCCTTATATTGAATGACAATACATAATTCAATTGAAAAAAACAACTTAATTCGAACATATTTTTACAAACTTTTGTTTAGGTTACAATTTCTGTTTGTGTGTGTGTTTGTGTATGTGTGTATGCGGGTGTGCGTGGCTTTCTCTGTCCGCAAATCTTGCAAGTAAAATTTAACCAGTTTGTTGACTAGCTAGGTATATGAAACTTTTAGCATAGCGTTAAATTTAATGAAAATACATTATATGACATTCAATTAAATAAATCCTAATATGAACATCTTTCGTATTTCTAAATCGAGTGCATTTGAAATCAAAGTTTGTGTTTAAAAACTCGTTTTTCCTTTACTTGTTTATGTTTCTTTAACAATTTAATAAGATACTACTAAAGTTACAACTAAATGTAGTTTCAAAGTGAAAAACTATAAATTAATAAAAAAAACATTGTGCAGTTATGCAAATAAAACTGAGTTTTCGAATTGAAATCATGGTGCAACAAGCTACCAAAATTGTCGACAATGTTACAACTTTCAAAGTTGGCGAAAACAAAAAGATAACATATAATTTGTCTTTGTGCTGATCTGCAGTTAAAACGAGACTCCCTAAAACGCACCAATATGTAAGAAGCCGCTTTTGACAATGTGTATATAAAAATTTGTACATAAAAAATAAATGATAAGGAATAGAAGCGGTCCCAGCACCGACCCTTGAGGCACCCCGCAAGTTACCTGCTTCATCGAAAAGATAGAATTGCTGTACTGGACGCATTGTGATCTACAGCTAAGATAGTCACTGAACCATGATAGTGGAGTTCCCCGGATTCCATAGTGCCTCAATTTTTCCACTAGAATGCCGTGATCAACCGTATCAAAGGCTTTAGCTAGGTCCAGGAAGATGCCAACTACATATTTACCACGATCCATGGCCACGATCCATGGCCTCGGCAATCTTTGAGTGTAGTATAATTAGTGGCATAGAAGTTGAGTGATTTTTTCTAAATCCACACTGATTTGGTGTAATAATGGACAATTTTTCAAGATAATTATAAAGTCTGGAGTGCATCAAGACAGATATTGGCCGGTAATTAGAAAAGTTTTCTTTTTTCCCAGATTTGTAAATTGAAATGACTTTAGCTGTTTTTAGTTGAGCGGGGAATACCCCTGAAGACATTGAACAATTTATTATAGCAGACAGAGGACGAGCGATCGCTGTATTTGAATTTCGTGCGATGCATGGGTCGACTCCTTCGGTTCCGCAGCTGTGAGAGATCTTATAGTTTGAAGCTATTTTGATAATCTTATCGGGCGTAGTGGGTGCGACATAAAAATAGTGAGTCTCAGGATTGCCAAGATATTTTTCAAACGTTTTATCCGGTGGGGATATGTTTATTGCAAGGTTGAAGCCAATATTAGAAAAGTAATTACTGAATGACTCAGTAATAACAGAAGAAGATGTTAATAGACTACCGTCATCCGTACAGAAAGTCTTGCATTGTTCCATGTTGGTCTTTTTATTTAAAATGCTCCCAATTGACTTCCATGTTCCTTTCATGTTCATGCGGTTAAGGTTCATTAATGCGGTTTAGGTTCATTATTGCGGTTGTTCTGATATGGTTTTTGTCTATAAACATAATAAGTAGCGTGTACAATAAAGTTAGTGGGCAAAAGACGGTGAAGTTGCAATTTGCAATAGATGAGTTAAAATATGTTATTTCAAAACGTTTAGACAGTTTTAGTATTATTTTTATTTCGGACACCTCTTTCTTTATGGCAGCAAAAGTTTTAATGTTTTTCTCTTTGAAGCCTGTCGGGCTGCAATTGAACTAATTATTTAAGTAGACAATTTTTTTTTACAAACGTTTATTGTTTTAATTATTATTTGATGTAAATACTTAATAAAATATGTTTTTTTTTTTTTTTTTTTAATTTTTTTAAATATATAAATTTAAACTTTAATCCAATTGCAATTTGTTGGAACTTTTCTCAGTGGAGTTCTGGTGTCGAATAGAGACTGCATTGTACAATGCTGTACACATAATAAATGCGAACCACATTAGCTGATCTGTAATTGTATAAAAATCCTTTTTCAGTTTTATGAATGTTTTCAAAAATTGATTGAAACATTTTTCTTCACCGGATAGCTTTTGAAAATTTTTTCGACACTAATCGGTAATAATTTCTGAACATTTTCAATACATTTTTGAATAAATTTGTAAACAAATTAAAAAAACAGCACAAAAATTAAAAACAGACTTATATTTAAACCGAAAAGAAAAGTCAAGAAAAACATTTGCAATAGTAGAAGTAATTTAAACAAATCAAAATATAAAAAAAAACTTAAATGTATAAAGAGCGGATTAATTAGGCCAAGCAAATTTTGATACCAAACATGAAATGACTCTCAAGTAAAAAGAAGAATCAATAACTAACTTGCAATATGATCTAAAAAGTTGTTTATATTTTGACCAAGAAAATATAGTAAGAACAAGTGAAGTAAAAACGAATTTTTAAAACCCAATGCTTTTATATGTAATTAAAACACAATTTTTGCAATCAATTTTTTCTTATATTACTCTTTTATTTTATATTAAAGTCTAAATATCTTAATTATATCGATATATTGAAATTAATTAAAATTAACTAAATTAATTGACTTATTGTAAAACTAATAATTGAATATTGCATTGTCTTCTATTTTGAGCATGTATGCAAAATTTGAAAAAATCTATCATCAGGAAGTGACTCAAAAATTGATTGCAAGATTTGAAACAGACAGAGAAACAAACAGACAGACAGAGAAACAAACAGAGACGACGAGTTAATAAAAGCATTGGTAAAAAAGCGATACACTCTCTCAACCCTACAACCCAATTGCTCCATATTAAAACATTCATGGTCAATCTAAGGAGCTGTTTCAAAAGAGATTCTATTTTTAAAATTTTAAATGAAACTAAAATATTTAAAATAAAGAAAGTAGCAGGAGTGAAATTATCTATAAAATCCTTGAAAGATGTGTTATTGGTTGAGTCCCAACGTATGGTTCAATCAAGCAAGCAAACGCTGTGAAATTAATATAAAGGATTTAAAAACTGTGGATACAATTGTGCTTGTATCTTAAAGACACCCCTTGCTTAATGGCAGCTAAAGCTTAAATATTTTTATTCTGCGTCAACCGTTGTGCTGCAGTTAACCCTCCATATGAAGTTTTCAGGCCGTTTTCATCATCTGTCTTACTGATGTTTGTGGACAAAACTTAGAATATCACTAAGCGTTAATATATTGTTATAATATTCAGGTTCTTTGAAAATGGTCTTTTATTACTTAGAAGAAATACACACTTAATCAAAACAAAAAAAACTTGTATCTTAGTAACTGTAATTAAGACTGGTTGATTGAAGTTATGTAAACACTCACAGTATATTTTTCTGATCTTTCTTAGTTATGAATCTTCTGAGGTTTATCAGCCTCGATTATAAACCATAGATATAAAACTACCCTCTTCTTAATCCTGATCGTCCCGAACAGTTTCATTGCCTCCATAATATTTGGCAAGGCGGTCAACATGAATTACTTTCATCTTAGTACGTTGGCCCTTTTGAATCCGGTAGATGACATCATTGATCTTTTTAATAATTCTATATGGTCCTTCCCAGTCTTGTTGAAGTTTAGGTGATTTCCCAATTTTACGTTGTGGATTGTAGAACCACACCAAATCATTTTCTTTAAACTCTTTCATATTTGATTGACGATCATACCGAGTTTTCATTCTTTCGCTGGCTGCTTTGATCCTATTTCGGGCTACAAAATGAATTTCATTTAACCGAGCCCGCAATTGTGAGGCATACTCGCTTTCCGATTCTACTTTGTCTCCCGGACTTCCAAACATAAGATCGCAAGGAAGTCGCATCTCCCGTCCAAATAACATTTTACTTGGAGTGGCCTTCGTCGTGTTGTGAACCGATCCTCTGTAAGCCATCAAAAATAACGGAATGTGTTTATCCCAATCAACTTGGTTTTCACCGACCATCTTAGACAAGTGCTGTTGAATAGTTCGATTAAATCGTTCCACCATACCGTCAGACTGAGGATGAAGGGGAGTTGTGCGGGTTTTATGTTTGACTAAAACACGGCACATTTCTCTAAACAGCTGTGAATCAAAGTTCCTGCCCTGATCTGAATGGAGCTCCATTGGTACTCCATAGCGACTAACCCAGCCATCAACAACAACGTTGGCAACTGTCACTGCTTCTTGATTAGGTATAGCAAAAACCTCTGGCCATTTTGTAAAATAATCTATGACCACAAGAATGTACTTATTGCCAGATTTTGACACTAGAAATGGACCTGCTAAATCTATAGCAATTCTTTCAAAAGGGGAACCTACATTGTACTGTTGTAAATGGCCCTTTGTTTTAGCGTGTGGTCCTTTACTAGCGGCACAGGTATCACATTTTTTACGCCATTCCTCTACATCCATCTTACAGTATACCCAATAAAATCTTTGGCGGATCTTGTCCAACGTTTTATTCATCCCTAGATGTCCCCCTGATACTCCGGAGTGCATTTGTTAGAGCACTTCTGGCACTTTTAATTTTGGAATAATTAATTGCAAAACATTGGTGGAACCATCAGTGCTTTCCCAAATTCTTTTTAGAGATCCGTTTACAATCCTTAGAGAGTCCCATTGTGCCTAATACGATTTAGTAGCAGGACTCAATTCAGAAATCTCTTGCCAGTCAGGTTTCTGCCCTTCTTCCATCCATCTCAAAATCGGCCCTATATCATCATCTTTTAACTGTTCGTCTCGAATCACATCATCTGACCAAGTGTCGTCAATTTGAAACCGTACCTGAAAACACTGATTATTCATTTCCTTCCCCTCCATGCGAATGCAATACTTACATTCATCATTGCAAGGTCGTCGTGACAGTGCGTCAGCATTTTTGTGCTGTTCACCCTTCCGATGCTGAATTTCAAACTCGTATGATTGTAAACGTTCGATCCACCTAGCCACTTGTTCTTCTGGATTTTTAAAATTTAAAAGCCATTTCAAAGCAGCGTGATCCGTTCTCAACAAAAACTTTTGACCATATAAATACTTGTGAAAGTGCTTAATAGAATCAACGATTGCTAATAACTCACGTCTGGTGACGCAATAATTGCGCTCCGGTTTCGACATAGTTCTGCTATAATAAGCTATAACCTTTTCATTACCGTCAATAATTTGACTAAGCACTGCCCCTATTCCTTCATTGCTTGCATCTGTGTCTAATAGGAAATCTTTTCCAGGGATTGGATACGACAGAACTGGCGTCAAACTCAAAGCTATTTTTAACCGTTCGAACGCCTGTTGATTTGCCTCTGACCAATCAAACGGTGCATTCTTTTCTGTAAGCTTATATAGTTCCTTTGCAATGCTGGAAAAGCTGGCTACAAATCGTCGATAATATGTACACAAACCAAGAAAGCTTCTTAATTCTTGAGAATTTCTCGGAACAGGCCAATGGTTAACCGCTTCAATTTTCTCAGGATCGGTTCCTACCCCTTCGGCAGAAACTATATGACCAAGATATTTCACCTTGCTTTTGAAAAGTGCACACTTCGACGGATTAAGCTTCATACCAGCATCTCGGATCCTCTGGAAAACTTCTCCAAGATTGTGTAGATGCTCTTCAAACGTCTTTCCAACAACAATAATGTCGTCCAAATAAACAAGACACGTTCTCCAATTTAATCCTTGTAACACATACTCCATAAGTCGCTCGAAAGTTGCGGGTGCGTTGCACAAGCCAAATGGCATCACTGTAAATTGCCACAATCCTTCACCTATTGAAAAGGCAGTTTTCTCGAGATCCTGGGGATGTATTCCCACCTGCCAATATCCACTCTTAAGATCTAAAGTAGAAAACATTCGAGATCCCGCAAGTGTATCGATGGTGTCATCGATTCTGGGCAAAGGGTAACTATCTTTTTGTGTGACCTCGTTCAACATTCTGTAGTCGACACAAAAACGTAGCGAGTTATCTTTCTTCCTTACAAGTACTACAGGTGAACTCCATGGACTATTGGATGGTTCAATAACTCCCTGTTTCTTCATCTTTTCTAGCATCTTTCTAGCTTCTTCTCGTTTTGCCAGTGGAAGCCTTCGTGGCAGTTGACGAATGGGCTCTGTATTTACAGTTCGAATTCGGTGTTCAACGATCTTTGTTTTCCCATTGTCTTCTTCGTCAATAGCTATTATATCACAATATTCTTCAATCAGCTTTTCCGCTTTGACATAGTCCATTGGTTTTAATGAAGTTTTAGCGGCTTCAAGCAGATTTTGAATTTGCGAGTACTTCATTCTCTTTTTATTATTATTTTTACCAACCACTGTGGTACATGCCACTATGTGATCGACTGGGCTGCATACCGCAATTTCATCACCTTTTGTTATTTGCTTTTCGCATTCTGTCACATTCATAACTCTGACTGGCACGTAGCTTCCTGACTCCGTTCGTACCAGTGTTTTTCCAATCATTAATCCATGTTTTTCAACTCCGTTCAGGGGCTCGATGAACCCAACAACTCTTAAGTTTTTCTCATTCTCTATTCTTGCCCAAACCAAAGATTCCGACTGAGCAGGTACAATGATGCTCTTTGTTACCAATACTCGCTTTATCGAATTTCTTTCGCCTTTATAGCAAACAGGTATTTCCATATTTCCCTGTCTGAATGTTTCCATTTTTAAGTCCACTGCAAATCCCTGAATTCTCATAAAGTCAAGCCCAACTAGGCATTCTTTTTCTATATCAGCAACCAAAAACTGATGCTGAAAAGTCTTATTTCCCAGCCTTATTTCAGTTTGAATTTTGCCAACTACTGGAACAAGCTCTCCTGTTGCAGTCTTTAAACGGATGTGCTTTCCACCTTGTAAAACTTCTCCTTTCGCCAAACAAGGTTTTATGATTGAACAAGAAGCTCCCGTATCAATAATAAACTTACAATTTCTCATTCCTAATCTACCTTCCACAAATAAACTAGTTCCTTTTCCAAGAACGGTAACTGGCACAACTCTGCAAGGCAAATTATCTTTTACCTTCACAGAATCTGATTTTTTCTTGTTGGATTGGGCCTTTATGGGTTTTCCTTGTTTGACATCATTACGCCTACAGTGATCCATTTTCTCCTGTTGCCTGGGTCTAAACATCTGAATTATACAGTCTTTTTGTAGATGTCCCGGTTTTCCACAACTCCAGCAGCGTGGTGAGCTATTCCCTTTCCAGTTAATTTTTTCCTTAATAACTCTCCGGACTCGATCATCCAGTTCATCTTCGTCCTTGCTTCCCAATTTTTTTACGTGACGAGACCCATCAGATGGCTCCACAGAGGCTTCATAATTTATTGCAAATGTCAAAGCTTCGCTGGGACTAGCTACGCGGGCAACCCTAAGAGCCTTTTGGGTTTCAGAGTTTTTCAAGGCTGCTATGAATCCATCCGCAATAATTGTATTGAGGACATTTCGAGGGCACAAGGGATATCCCAGATTTGCGAGTCGTTTTATATCCACTTCCAGCTGTTGCAAGCTTTCTTCGGGTTTCTGGCGTCGACACTTGATTTGAGCTCGAAAAATTTCTGGCGCGTGTTGATTACCGAATCTGCTCTCGAGAACCTTCACGATTGCATCGTAATCATCACTATCTGCAATAAGCTCGAGAAGCTGTAAGGCTTCTCCCCTCAAAGAAAATACCAGATTTTCCGCCTTCTGCTGGCTGGTTAACCAATTATTTTTTCTGGCAGCAATTTCAAATTGAGCTTTGTAGACGGACCATGACACAGTGCCATCAAAAGCCGGGGTCTTGGCATGTTCAACGGAATGAATTCTTTCTTGGATATGGCAACCATTCTGTACTTGTTTGACCATATTGTTCAATCTTGTTTCGATTTCTCCGACGTTTTCTTTCACCAGCTTCTCTAGGTTACTGACTCTGTTTTCAACTTCTGATAAACGAAGCCGATCGTCAATAATTAGCTCTTCAATTCTTCGTTGCGCTGCTCTGTTCTCTTCTTGTGCTGCTCTGTTTTATTCTTGTGCTGCTATGCTTTCCTCTCTCATCAATGTCATCAATTCCATTGGGGTTTTGATTTCAAACTCAAAAGTATCTGGGTCTTTTCCTTCACCTTCGAGAGATTGTTGCAGCCTTTCTTTTAGCTCGTTCTTTTTGCCAATAGCTGATAAACCCCTCAGAAGAAGCTGCCCTTTTAAATCTGAGCACTTCAATTCTTCCAAAGTAATTAAACCCATTTCCAAAAGTATCCTGCTTCTGACACCAGTTGTTATAATATTCAGGTTCTTTGAAAATGGTCCTTTATTACTTAGAAGAAATACACACTTAATCAAAACAAAAAAAACTTGTATCTTAGTAACTGTAATTAAGACTGGTTGATTGAAGTTATGTAAACACTCACTGTATATTTTTCTGATCTTTCTTAGTTAGGAATCTTCTGAGGTTTATCAGCCTCGATTATAAACCATAGATATAAAAATATATATATATTGTTACGATATCACCAAATCGTAGACCGGGCTCAATAGAATGGTTTTGCAGTTTTATTGGAAAATAATAAATGAAGCTTTGTTAAGGCTAGTTATACCTTCTGGTCTATCAATAATGTCCATAATAGTTATTCGAAGTCCTTTAACGTCTATCAATGGGAAAACCTATTGTAAAAACAGCGATTTTACATTATTACCCCCTTCTTAATTCTGTTCGTCCCGAACAGCATATCGCTTTTAAGAAATGCGACTCGGCCACGAACACCAAAATACCTTGATTTTTACTCGTGGCTTTGACCGCAATTCGCAAACAACATGGTCAAGTCTCTTGACCGTTTGACACAGTTTCTTCCAGTCCTTCTTTGGCTCATCAACAGAGTCTTTCTTTGGCTCATCGTCGCCATTTTTGCACGGTTCATCACAGCCTTTTTTGCATGCCTCGTCCTGAACATCTTTGCACGGTTTATCGGAATTGCCTGCTTTTTCTTCTTCCTTCACATCCTTTAGATCTTTCTCAAGAAACTCTTCAAAAGGTTTTTCGAAAACACGTCGTTCCATAAATCCAATAAATCGCTTCATCAAACTGTTATTTGATTTTACAATGACTCTTAGTCTATCTGATCTAGAATCTTCTGTGGATGCATCTGATTTAAAACCCTCGGTACCGTTCTCTGTTCTTGTCTCATTTTTTCCAGAGTTTTTGCTTGCTGCATTGCTATTGTTGTTTTGGAGAAGTTCATCGCCGTCATGTTTGTTTTCTTCCAAGCTACAATCGAACGTTTTCTTTTCACATTCCAACTCGGCTCTTTCGTCGGTGTCACCTTTCGTATCGTCCAGCGGATCTTTCTTCAAATTATCGCCATCGTCTCTCAAATCAGTGTCTTCTTTTCTTGTCAAGTTAACTTTGACGTATTTTTCCATTGGAGTTTCGTCCGTTTCTAAATCCTCGGTTGCTTCATCCGAGTCAGATTCTTCACTAAAATCTGATCCTGAATATTCGGTGCCGTCGTCTGTTATGGAGGCTTCCGTTTCAGAACCGTCGCTGTATGGGTGAAAGCCATAGTTGTTATTGCCATTATTATAATCATCATCGTCTCTTTCATCCTCATCGTTTTGCATTTCGTTTTCAACATTCTTCTCATCTTCTTTAGTTTGGTTTTTTGACGTCCAAACCGACTGTATCACTGTCACCATCTTTGCATGGTTCATCTTGAGCATCTTTGCAAGGTTCCTTATTATGACCGTCTTTGACAGGCTCATCATCATGACCCACCTGACTTGTGCAGTCTGTACGGCCGTCATCCGTCACATGCTCTGAGACACAGCTGGTGGACTCCAGTTCAAATTGGGTTTCGCCGCAGCAACCCACATCACCAGCAGCCCGCTGGTCCAGAACCGTGTCCACCACTGCCTCAGCCAACCCTGCGACCAAACTCTCAACAGTTGTACCGGCTGCTGCCACTTTGTTTCCGTGGCCAAGAATCATTCCTTCTCCTGTCTTCTTCTGTGCTGCCATGTTTTCTTTCGCTCGTTGTCTTTCTTCCTCCAGCAATTTGTTTTTTAATTTCCTTCGCTTGACCACAGCTTCCTCGTCAATGTCGAATAGATATTCGTCGTCGTCAGGCCCATAGCCCTCATTCACTAACGCGGCTAAGAGGCGTTCCATAAGTTCGTCCTTTTTACCTGTATCGCTCAGGCCACGTTTCTCCAGCTCGTCTTTCATTTCACTCGCCCAAAGCTCATCCAATGATTTCAAAACCATTCTTGTATCCTACTTCTGATCACCAATGTTACGATATCACCAAATCGTATACCGGGCTCAATAGAATGGTTTTGCAGTTTTATTGGAAAATAATAAATGAAGCTTTGTTAAGGCTAGTTATACCTTCTGGTCTATCAATAATGTCCATAATAGTTATTCGAAGTCCTTTAACGTCTATCAATGGGAAAACCTATTGTAAAAACAGCGATTTTACATTAATATATATATATATATATATATATATATATATATATATATATATATATATATATATATATATATATATATATATATATATATATATATATATATATATATATATATATATATATATATATATATATATATATATATATATATATACAGTTATGATATTTGATTATGTTTTGATTACAACGAAAAACCTTACGGGCGCATTATTTTTTATAACCATTTGTTTTATTAAAGTTGTTGATGTTGTAGCTGTAGCCTATAATGTGCCCGCAACGTTTTCCGTTGTATAGGAATTATAAGAATATTATTTTATACTTTTTAGAGCGCAAGAAAAACATTGTTTTTCAAAAAATGAGTTTTTATTAATTAATTATTTTTTATTTTTTTTGTTTTTGATGGGTGAAATTTTAAAAGAATTTCAGCTTTTAGAATAAATACATGATATTCAATATAGATATGTTATAGATTAATGTTTATAGAATATAATGGAATATAAACCAGGTCTGAGAATCCGGTGCCAACTAATAAATAATTTACGTGCAAACGGAAGCATCACTCAACTCACAAAGCAGAATAGGAGGAAGCCCGAATTTCGATCTCCTATTTATAGGTAGCGGTGGAAAGCCGCACATCCACATCCGCGGATGACACACTGTGCGACAAGTTAATTCATATTCATGTTTATTTACAGCATGCATGCTCATTGAACTTTCTCCTACTAGTCCTCTTCCTACTGTCGCATCTTCATATTCAAGATTATTTGTATTTTTCGTTACAGCATGCATGCTTATCAAAGTTCCTTTGACTTATCATCGAGTTGTTTTGTCTTCCTCTTTCTCTCACTCTATCACTCTCGCTCATGGCATCCATTCGAGAAAGAGTGAGGGAGGGAGAAGGAGAAGGAGAAAGCGAGATGTAGTTAGTTATGATTTTACATAATACAACTATAAATAACTACTCTCAGAGACTACTTACAGTTATGATTTTTGATTATGTATTTTGGGTATTTTTGTTATATTTTTGGATATTTTTTGAGAATAGTTTGCCAAAGAGCTCAAATACACAAACAAACAAACAACTTTGTGACCTAATAAAGACGTAGGTATGTGCGTTTTAAAAAAATAATCATTGACTTGATCTTATCTACAGATGTTAATAAAAACATTTGTTTTACTGGAAGTTTTCATTTTTAAAAAAAATTATAAAACAACTTGAAACATATAAAAAATAAAAATAAACACTAAAGAAAGAAAAACAAAAAGGATATGAGCCATAATCAAATGTTTTTTTTTAACAACGCTTGCAAACTAATGTACTATTTTGAAGATTTGTTTTGATATTTCAAAAATATTAGCAAGAACTGATCAACATTTTAGATTGCGTTTTGTTCTGATAGCTCCTGATAAAGTTGTAAAAATATGTTTTTGCATTTCTGAAACATATGCTGAGATTTGAATGTTCTTGGGGTTCCTTGATTTGTGGAATAGGAATTATGGAATCTATGTTTTTATCAGATTTGTCATTGCATTCTGCCTTTATTTTTGCTTCCTGAATGCTGTCTCTAGACATTTTCCAAATTTGGCGGCTTGCTTTTCGCAATCACATTGTTACTTGTTTAAGAGTTGAAATTATAACTACAAATTGATAGTTTAGCAAACTCAATTAAATATTTTTTAGTCAAAATCAAAAACGCGCCAACAAATAAAAATAAACCCGTCATGGTTTGTTGATAAAATCAGTTTGTGTTCGTATTTGTCAGTGGAACAATTATTTTTAAAATCATTAAACGGTTATTAAACTAGATATTTAACTAACACACTGTTTTATTTTTTTTATTACAGTTTATAGTATTTTACAACATATACCATGTCATACACTATACACTACTAAAATAAATTTTAAATACCGTAATGCACTATTTCCGATTTGTGCGCTCAGAATAGAAACATTTAAACATTTGTGTATCATTTGCTAGGGGTGTTTGACAAGTTGAACAGTGTAAATTTATTTCATACAAAAACTTAATTAGTTGGAAGAAAACTGTAATTATCAAGGTTTTTTTTAACTGTTATTTTATTGAAACCATAGATACAAATTTAGACTGAAGAACAAACCAACTGTTTGCAGTTCTTTAGGATACCTCTAGTTTTTGGAGAAACTGCTGAACCCTAACTGAATGAACACATTTTTTTAAACTTTTTTACACGCTGGTGTTTGTCAACAAATTTATTCTTATGAGTTTATGTTATATACATTTATTATTTATTAACCGAGATGCATACATTTGATTTTAATTTTTCAATTTTATTTTTTTTAATTTTTATGTTTTTTTTTATAAATACATTACATAGAATAAATCAAAATTTTTTTTGGTAATTAGGCAAATTTTAAAAAATATTTAAACCATTTTTAACTGGTTGGGTTATAGAAAAAATGTTTTGATTCAAGTGTTGATAGTTAAATTTATAAGAAGCTAAATAGTTAATTTAACTAATTGCCGACCTGATATTTTTATAATGCAATGTCACTATGAAATTTTACCATTGTTGAAACTCACTTGCCGTTCGCAATAGTATATGATAAATGTGTTATACAACCTTGACATATGAAAAATGTATCATTAAACCAGATATAATAAGTTAATAATGTTATATATGATAAATGTGTTATACGACTTTGACATATGAAAAATGTATTAGTGAACTAGATATAATAAGGCAATATCATTATCAATATAATTAACCATTAACCGCTTCAGCACACGCTCTCAATAAAAATATTCAAGTCATAGACTTTCATTTGCAAGAGGTGTTTTGCAAATTGAACAAAGTAAATTCAGTTGTTTATTTATTTTAATTATTAGGATTGTTTTTTCATTTTTATTTATCACGGGTGACTTATTTACACAATTGTTTTGTTTTGATTGTTTGTAGCCTCAACTAGTTACCTTTTTTGATAAATCAACTAGTTTTGTACTGAACACAAGCTCTGCAACTTTTTTTTCAATGTCATTTAAGACTCTTTGAAACTTATCTATTTTTCAGAATTATTTATAAAAGGTTATCAACTAAATATCCCAACGCTCGTTTACAAAATTTGCTATCATTCAAGTTAATTTGTTTACAAGATTTGTTTATATCACGGAAAAAGGTTGTTTTTTACTTTTCCATATCTACGCATACAATAAATCCACGGTTTTACAATTTAATACTGGCTTATGACTCTCTGTCGTCGTCCAAATACACATCAATTAAGCGATAATTTATGAAAGATATTGTAACATACTTATTAACTCGGAAATGTAAAGCAAATAACCTAAAATAAGCGATAATTTAAGGAATATGTTGAAACATACTTAATAGCTCGGACGTTTGAGGCAGAACACACATGAACAAGTTTTGTCTTTTTTCAGCGACCGCGGCGTCAAGGTGACCTAAATAAAAACGATTTAAACTTTCACGTTTCTCTAACAGGAGGTGTCTTTTATTGAACATTGTAATACTAACCGGATGCTACATAATTGTTTATAATTAGGTGAAGAAATGTACTTGTTGAGTGTTAATTGATTTTTGTTTGTTTATATGTTTTTTAGAGTGTTTGACTGTTTGTTTCATTAGGAAGATTCTAGATTTCTAAAGACTCGTTATTTTTTTCTCATTTTTTTGTTTCACATTTTTTTCCAATTTTTCAAGTTGCTGAAAGTTTAGCAAGCTATAAAATTTAGATTTTCATCCATGTTCACATAAGCATTATTGTTTAAGGTTGACTGTCACGTGTCACTTGGTGTTGTGCGTGTCTGTTTGTATTCTGTTGTGTTACGTGATTTTGGTGCCTAGTTGTCAGTTGGAGTAATATAATATAAGTTTGTTTCTTTGTGTATAATTAGTTATGTTATATAAATGATGTGATTGTGTAATTTACTGTTTTTTAGGTTCCATTTTTCTGTCTCTTTTTGTGTGAGTGTGTGTGTGGTTTGTTTAACGTCTGTATCTGTCAATAAGACAATTCAGACGGTATGTATGTCTGAGTGTTTGGTGACGTGTTTATGTTGGCTTTGAGGCAGGGAGGCCACAGAAAGCACAAGGCTTTTGTGGGCACATGGCTCGACTCACTCCAGTTCGCCAACTACTGAGGTGCAATAAGTTGGACAAGGACCGGCAATTCGACCTCCCCTGCAGCTAGCAATTTAACCAGCCTCGGATGATCCTCATAGGCTATGGTATCACTCCGCCGCTCCTCTTGCTCCCGCTCCTCTTGCTCTCTTTTTGTGTGAGTGTTAGTGCGTGTATCTATTAGTGTTTAAATTCAGGAAAAAAGTTAAATTTGTAATTCAAGTTGTTGAAACTTAAAAAAAAAAGAAAAAATGAATGTGTTTGATTGTTTTCAAAAGAAGAGAATTTGCATATCCACGTCTAATTAATTTAAACAAGTTTTTAATTAAAAATTCGAATAACATAACAAACAGAAAATTTACCTTGTTTGCCTAATTTTTTGCCTTGTTATACAATCAAGAGTATTGGATATATGTTTCGTTGAGGAATTTACATTCTAATAACTGTTGACGTTGATTCAACAAAATAAATTGAAATAAAACTATAATTGAGTAGAAATGAAAAAAACAAAGTTGGTAATCAAATTAACTAATATTTTTTTAAATAAAGAGTGATTTTTTAGGTATTTTTCTTAATGTTGATTCAAATTTTTTTTTATGTTTTAAATCATTACATACTTTACATAATAAATATTTAAAAGACTGTAGTTAAGTGTTTTCAGGTTATAGGTTTATTAACATTAAAAATGATTGCAAAACATTAGATGCCGCTGTATTACAAAATATAGAAAAGTTGGAAAAACTGGGTTTTTTACAGTTCTCTTGTTAATTGAACTCTGATCAGAAACAAATAGTTAAATTAAATAAAATTGAAACAATAAATGAAAAAAACAAAATTAAAATTAAAATTATACTATTTCTAATTGCCTAGGGTTTTCAGAAGTTTTTTCTAGTTGTTTTCTCTTTTTCTTTTTTTTATTTTTTCCTTTACTACGGTAACTTTGTTTTTAATAGTTTTTTGTTCTTATCAGTATTTATCGTTTTTTTTTATCTTCCAAAGTTTTACACAGGGGTTAGCTGCTTATCAATCTATCAAACAAATTTGTCCCATAGCACATTTACCTTAAGTTGAAATTAATTTCAACTAAATTTGCTAAACAGAAAAAAAACAAATGTTTTAAAAAACACACAAACACACTTTTAATAGCAACGTGGTATATTAAAAACAAATCGAAGCAAAGCTTTTCACAAGCACAAAAAAACAAACTTCAAAGAAAATCATGGTTAACTGAGAGCAGAGTCAGGTTTGGGAAAAAAAACTTTAAGTGGCGGCTTTAACAAACATGCACAACATACACTTTAAGACAACATTAAAAACACTCTGTTTCAAGTTAAGTTTCAAAAACAGTTTGTTTAAATAGCTTTCCAAAACACCAGTTACAATTAATTTACAGTGTGAAAATGTTTATCTAACGCTTCCACAACTTGCGCTGGGATTGAAAATATTTATGTTTTCTATCAATATTTGTTAGAGGTCTTTTGGACAAATGTTATAATGTTCGGCGTTGCAATTAATCACTGTAACAAAAATAATTTCCCTCGAATAATTACTTTTTATATAATTTCTATCAATTTTTTCATGTAATTTTTGTACTATTTTACTCGGTTTTGTCGTGGATTGTGCTTTACAGTTAAATTTACTAATCAGAAATACAGTACTTTAAAGTTTTTTTTTAATAAATTGTGATGTGAGCACATATTTGTGTGATTTTCGTATTTTAAGCGCTAATAAAAATTATAAATAAACAGCGACTGTCGTGGTTTTTTCCGGTAAAGTTTTTTTGAACTCAGTTTTCTTTATTCTAACCTTGTTTTTATTTTGTTAAAAATTAAGAAAAAAAACGAAATTTTAATAACAACGTTGTTCAAATAAGTTTCTTTTTCTAACAAAAGTTTATTTCAAATTTTTTATAGGAAACTGACCTGTGTTGAAATAAATATATTCTGTAAAACCATTACAAAAAATTTGTTTTCAAATATAGAAATAAACAATTTCAAGGTTTTAGTAAAAAACATTTCATGCAATAGTATTACGTGAGCCATCTGTTAAAATTAATAAATTAAAAAAAATTGCTAAAAAAGATGTTTGAAAAAATGCCAGATTGATTTATGTTGTTGCCTTTTAAAATAAATTTTAGAGTTAAAATTTTGGTAAAACTATTATATACATGCCTAATTTGCCACTGTTGAGTAATTTTCAAATTTGTTTATTATAAATATTCTTACATCTAAACCTTACCAAGTTTGAAATAGTTGTACTTAGCTCACGTTATCAGTTTTACAAATTCAAAAAACCAACTTCAATAAACATCTGTGGCGCCACTTTCTCCTTTATCTTAAATTACTAGACGTCACTCCCAATAATCATCTCCGTTTCAATGCGGTATTCATCAAATTATTGACATTTTTGTTTACAATTTAGAAAAAATATGTTTGCTTCATTAAAATTAATTTTTTACTCAAAAAATGCTTCAATTAACAATTAATCAAAAATATTTCGCTGAAAAGTATATTCATTTATCTCGTATAAAACGTACAGGGTTAAACTTTTTTAACATGTGGATCGGGTACGGGTTCAAGTAGGAAAACAACTTGATGGATTTTCCATACTCGTGCTGTTCAATTTTTCCGTTGAATTAAAATTATCAAATCAAAAAACTGCCACTAAACTCATTTAATAATCGAACCCTTTGTTGGCACATGCGAAAAATTGCATCCAACAGCTTTCACTTGAATAACGTACACAAACTGTGCAGATTGAACTGGAATTTTTCAATGTAGTATAATTATATCACTTTTTATTATATATAATGACGAAAAAACAGTTTATCTTTTGCTAACTTTAAACTGCGACATTGCGACAGGCTGAAAACCTGCTATTTGAGCTTTCATATTTTCTTGCTCGGAGGTGTCTACTGAGGCGCCTGAGTACTTGCAAGAGGGTCTCGTAAAAGTTAATACGTTTACTTTCTCCAGACATTATTTTCACTTTTATATGATAATAATTTAACTTATCTACACCAGTCACAAAATCTTACATAAACAAATCCTTTATAATTACTTCGTTAATCAATAAAGTTGGACGTTAAGGGATTTCAAGGCAAAGATTTTTAAAAGCATGTCCATATCAAGTGTTTACGTATAAAAGCTTTTAAATGACATAAGTGCCAAATTATCTTTTCTTCTGTGCTTTATTGATTTTTGATATGGCGCCATCCTTCATGTAAGAATAACACTAAAGATCTATTATAACGTGCTTTACAAGGTACACAAGCTTCAAGGTTTTAAATTTAAATTGTCAATCTTTTCTATTTTACAATTGAAAATAGGCTAGACAGAAGTTTTTTTTAAAACTTTAATTAAACGTTTGTACTTTTAAAATTTGCGGGGGGTAGATGGTGTGTGGGGGCAGGCCCATGGGTTTCCCCTATTTTTAAACAACAGTATATATATATATATATATATATATATATATATATATATATATATATACCGTTTGTTTGTAGTCCTTTGCACCAAGTGTTTTAAGACTGATTTGACTGTATGTAGGAAGCACATAAGTACTTCCTGTCGTGGATCAACGTTTGATCCTTTTAACTGTCCCTCCTCCTTTATCCAGGCTTGGGACTGGCTCGCAATTAGCGAGGCAAACTTAAACAACTGAATTAAGCTTGCCAAGCTTATAAGAACACAAATGATTTTATTCCAGTTAACTATAAAGATTAAAAGTGTGTAGGATCAATAAATCAACCTTTTAAATTCAGTTGATTTCTTTACTTTGAAGATAAACAAGTGAAGCAAAAAACAAAGTTTTATAATTTCACACTATTCAAGTGATCATTTGACATTCTCTGGTCGTTGATGTTTTCCAATCGATCCGAAAATTATATGTGTTAAATAAACAACGTGCATAGATAATAAATAGTTCGACGAAAATATCATGAATAATTACTTAATTAAATTTTGTCCAATCGATCCGAAAATTTGATAGAATGCATTGTTAATCAGTTCGGAGGTATGTTTAATTTTGAAGTTTCTAGCTCATCGGGAAATTAGTTTAAAATTGATTGCAAAATTTGACGACGGACAGACAGAGAAGTCAAGTTAAATAAAAGTGTGTAAAAAATACGACAAAATTAGCAGAATAAAACAGAAGTAAAATAAGCTCCTAAGATATTGCTTATTTTCAATGTTATCATGTTAAGTTAATAGTCAAATAAAAACTTTACATAAGTTTTGAAAACTATAGAATAACTAGTTATTTTGGCGACTATTTGCTCAGGTTATATACTTTATGCCAAAATAAAACTGAAAACTGAAATTTTATGAAATGCAATTTCACATAACAAACAATTTTTTAAAACAACAATTTTAGTAATTTACCGTCTAGTTTCTTTCGAGTGCCATTTGTGTGGATTAAGCTCCATTCATATTTTTACTACAGTAAAATTTCTTTAAATTAGATTTTTTTTGTCTTATTCAGTTTGTCCATAATATAACAAGCAGCGAAGAGTAATAATTAATTATTATTGCCAGACTGCTCTGCACGGCTGTTACCGCAGATGACTGAAACAGTCAAAGACTGAATAATGAAAACTTTGAAAGCATTTAGTCAAAGGGGTTTTGAAGTTTGCTTAGGTTTTTTAGCTAAGTAAATTTTTATAATCTTGTTCAAACAAATGTAAAACGTCAACTTTTATAAAACTAATGAAAGTTAACTTTAAAAAAAAAAAATTAAAACAAGCTTCTAAGATTGTTAAAAATTTTCATAGCAAAATCTATCGAAAACATAGTTTCCCGGTGAATGCTTATTGATTTGAAAGTTTTATATATTCTTGATCCTTACATAATTTAGAAGACTGTGGTTGAAAGTTTTCTATTTTAAAGACCAATTATCATCAAAAAATAATTTACAACAATTAGCCATTGAATCACATTATTATATAGGACTAGCTGGGTTAGCCGGCGTTGCCGGAGGTTTTTAGAGGTTTTTTTCTACCGTTTCTTCTTTCTCGCTCTCTTTTCTTTCCCACGCTCACTTTTCCGCTCCCGCTCATTGTCTTGCTCTTTCTCGCTTTCCCGTTTTATCTCATTTTCCTCTTTTTATCCTACTCGCTATTCCGCTACCGTTCGCTTTACCGTTCGGTTTTCTTCTTTTTTTCCTCTCTTTCCTAATTTCATTTTTGCCTATAAAACGTAAAATAAATAAATTTTAAAAAACATACTTATTTAGTTTAAAATAACGATTTTTCAATTTGGCAATAATGATATAACTATTGACAAATTGAATTATTGAAACAAAAAAATGCTTTTATGTAATTCTGTTAATTTAATTTAGTAAACGTTTCATTAATATTAAAATTAAACTATTAATATTTAAATTCACAAATTAAATTACTACGTAACACCGATTGGAACAAAGTTATAAAACCGCTTTCAAAAGAGCATCTGTTGAAACAAATTTTATAATCTTCCGTTTTTCTAGACGGAGGTGTTTGCATTTTGAAATTTAATCACCAACATCATTATTTATTTATTTGGATTAACCAGCAAGTGCATAGTTTCCCTATCAAAATATCAATATGTTTTGCTAAATAAAAATCTGTTATTATAAATTTTGTTTTTTTCTTATTTGCTTCAGCCATACGCACATGAAACTAATCGACAAGCAAGCACAAATTCTTTTGATGTACAGCTTATCCATGCTTCAAATGCATGTCCAGCACTAATATATAACTTTTTTTTGTATAAGTGTTAAGTTTTAACATTTGTGTGTAATGTTATTAAGTAAGAATTGTATTGTTATTTTTTTAAAGTCTATTAAAAATTGGATTAAAAATTTGTACAGATTTTGCTGAACAACTTAGCAAAATGCAAATCTAATAATTCAGTTTCATTGTTTTAACTGTTACATTTTGTTTGACACTTGACTGTATAACATCCATTACCGTATGAATCTCAAATAACAGTGCCTCAAAAGGGAAAGCGTGGACGTTGAGTCGCTCTCAAAAGACCTATTTTTTATGATAGTTTATAGTTCTTTACACCAAGTTTTTTAAGACTGAATTGGCTGAGTAGATCAAAATTTGATCTTTTTAACTGTTCCTTCTCCTTTATCCAGACTTGGGACTGGCTCGCAATTAGCGAGGCGCCGTTGCAAAAGAACCCGTTGTTGTTGTTTATTTAAGTCCTTGTCACTTTTTCAGCGTTTAGGACCCAATTTAAGAAACAACTTTATAATCATGCATTTTTCTAAGCAGAGTTGTCTGTGTTTTAAAAACTAATCAACAGAAAGTTACCTATAGAGCTAGTTGGACCAGGTAATTTGATGTCATGATAATAATCAAATGTATTGGTATGTCAAACAAATTCCTAAATTAATAGAACATCATTTTTATCAATTCAATTTCTCTGAAAGTTAATAATTTGTTTTCTATACTTTTTCTATTCAATTTATTTGTGCGGTCAATTCATTAGAAGCGATGCAGTAAAAGTTATAAAATGACTTAACGTTTTATAACATTTTATTATTTTATATTAAGATGAACAATCTGTGTTTCAACATGTCATATGTGTAGCATTGTGTCACAAATTTTTCAAATAAACAGCGACACTAACTCGTATCGAATCGTGTCTATTTTCAGCTATGGTTTTATTTTTAATTTTTTATCATCACATGTCGAGTAAAAAACGACATCCGGTTTGTTTAAATAAAATAAATTATGAATAAATTTTTATTTAGATATATACAGTGCGCAATTTAGAAATTGAGGTCAAGCCACAACGTTATAAGCAAGAAAATAGTTCAGTTTTGAGTTCATTCCTGAAATTGGCGAGGTCCAACGCACGATTTCTCAAGTCAGCGGATACACTGTTTCTGACTACAGGCTTAGCAACAGAAAATACATGTCTGCCAATAGCAGTAGTCCTTGAAACTTAAGCCGCAGATCTCCTGTTGCAGCCGATCGAAGATTTGACCGACCAGCAAGTATTGAAATTGACACACACGCACAGTTTTTGCAGCTATAGCCAAACCGTATTGTGAAGGCATTTGTGTACCTTTGAGCCCAGCTGGATCTGATTTTTCTGCAAAAAGAGAAGCCAGTGAAGTTGCGTCCGCACACGATCTGATATTGCAGACCCGCCGTGCAACTAAAGAACAAGGCGAGCCGCAGCCAAGTGAACGAATTGAAACCTGTTGCAGTTATCTCAAACAGTTAACCCATTAGTGCCTAGCGTCCCAAAAAGTGGTACATCTCTTTAAATAAGTGTAACTTTTAAAATAGTGGTCATAATAAATAAAAAAGTTAATAATTTTATATAGTTGGCTTATGTGGCTGTGGAATTGTGACTTTTGTGTAAATATATCTACGGTTTTTGAGGTCTAAAAATAGTCTTTTGGAAATTTATTTGCTGTTGTTTTCGCGTGTTCCGTAAAATTTGCTTTTTCGAAATGGACTCTCATTCAAGGTAAGATTGCTAAATTAATATTATTATTTTTTTAAATATGATTATGTAATTTTGATTATTTCTATCTAAAGAAGAAATCGGTATTTTTTGTTTTTTTTCTAAATGTACGGTTTTAGCAAATTTCACTATTTACTAGCGTCCCATTTTTTGGGACGCTAGGCACGAGAGGGGGGGTGTAATTTGCTCAAGAGACGTATAAGTTATAATTGTTTTATCGAGGTCATATAGTTTTATTCTTGATATAATTGCATTATTTTAACTTTCAACTTGTTCTTTATCATTATGCATAAAATTTTTATAATTTACATTTAATAGTTATTATTATTTATATTTATATTATAGGTCTGCTTCTACATCCCAACATCGATTTAAGTTGCATGAAGTTTTATCCATGTTGGAATCTGATGATGATTTACTTCAACAGGCAGTTCAAGCAAATATCTACATTGGACCTCCTGTTGATGCAAATTGTAGTGACGGAGATAGCGGTGATGAAGATGATGGTGGTAACTACGATAACCTGTCTCGAAAACAGCTCGAACCTGAATCAACAGCAACGGTTAAAATCTTTGAAAACTTTGTTACTTTCGGGAATGACGAGAGCTCAGAATCTGAAACAGAGGTGCCTCCACCAGCTAAAAAATCAAGGAAACAAAAAGCTCATCCTACTCCCATTGCGCGAAAGTGGATAAAAAAAGACTTGCCACGATTACGTCGTCACGTACCCACAACTTTTCGTGTGAAAACTGATTCATCATTGGGTCTGGCTATGAAAAAATTACCTCGTGGTACATCGGATTACCGACTAGACTAGAACACTGGTGTAGTTGTTGTAAGATGGCATGACAACAGTGTTGTCACTGTCGCTTCAAATTGTTACGGCGTCGAGCCGTCCGGACAGGCACAGCGATGGTCGCATGCTGAGAAAAAAAAGTCACAATTCCACAGCCACATCTCTTCTCTCAGTACAACAAAGGCATGGGAGGAGTGGATCGAATGGACCAGAATATTGGAGCATATAGAATAAGCATTCGTTCTAAAAAATGGTGGTGGCCTTTCTTTTCTAACTGTGCTGATGTTGCCATGCAGAATGCTTGGCTGCTTTATCGCATGACGGAGGGATACAAAGCATCACCGATGGATCAGCTTCAGTTTAGGCGTTCTGTGACTGCATCCTATTTTGGTCAGTATGGAAATAATAGAATAACTGTTGGTCGTGCACCTGGTCGTGCTAGAAATATGGATCACCGAGTGCTTCCAGAAGTTCGATACGATAGCCAAAATCACATTATTGCTCAACGACGATGCGCAGAATGTGGAAAAAAGTTACACATGTATGTAACAAATGTAATGTAAGACTTCATGTGTGGTGTTTTGCTTCATATCATTATCTCGACAGCAGCAATTATTAAACAGTTAGAAACTTTTATTTTTTCATGTTTTATGTTTATTATTGCTTGTAAAAGTCAGTAATTAACTGAAAAATTAACCATTTTTATTTATTTTTGACTTATTATATAATAATATTTTGTTATTAATAAATATGAATTGTTTACTTTTGTGTTTTGCAGCAAATAATGCCATTACAGTACATTTTCAGCTAATGAAAGGACACCTACCCTCCCGTGCCTAGCGTCCCAAAAAATGGGATGTTCACTCAAAATAAAAATAAAAAAAAACTATGCATTATTTTTAATTTTTAATTTTAGATATCTTATTTTGTGCACTAAACCAACATAATATCAAAAAATTAGAAAAATCTAAGATCTCAGGCACTAATGGGTTAATAAAAATGCATCACCACTAACGTTGTTAAATAATAATTTATTCAAACTGAACGTATTCAAATGTATATTAGTTAATTATTTAATAAATAAAATTAGCTATTCTAATATTCTAATCTATAAATGTGTTTGCCAAAAAAATTAAACGAATAAAACAAAATTTAAATTTGTGTATGAATATAATTTTCATTTTATTTTGTTTGTTTTCAGTGTTGTTTTGCAGAACTTTTAATCAAATGAAATAAATAAATTTTAATTTGTTCATTATCAAAATTAAAAATATACAAGGACTTTAAAACCTAGTAATAAATAAGTTAATAATTCTGAAAGTTATATTTTTGATGATGAGGAGTTACATCAGGCTCCTCTATACTACAGAGGCTGGAGGATTCGCGACTCCTAAGGACAGCGATCCATGAAGGAATAATTTAACTCAATCAGTCAAACCCTAATATAAATTTGTATGTGGTTGAAAAAATAACATTACAAAATAACTATTTGAACTGTCAGGTTTTTAACCAGAATTGTGTTTTCAACGCATAACAGTGACTGGATGAATAATATTATATATAATGTTTCCATGCCTTGAAAGTGAAAATTAACTAACTTTCCGTCAACTAATTAAATTTTCCGTAAACTAAGAAAATATTTAAATAAAGGCAAAACTGCATTCTAATTAATTTTTAAATTTTAAAAATTAATTAAAAACAATAACCATCTATGTTTAAAAAAAAACAAATCAAATACTATTAAACAAGTGTTTAAATATATAAATTCAAAAAATTGCATTTTAAAAGAAAATTGTTTGTAATAAATGAAAAGCCGGCAAATTCAGAAATATAAATTTAAATCAAATCAATGTTTGACAATGTTTACCGTGGCGTTAATCATTAGACTTCTAAGCCACGAATCATTTTATCCAATTAATCAAACTCACTAAAACAAAACTCATCGATAATAATAAAAAAAACTAAGGGTTCTAGAAAATATAAAGGTGATGCATATTAACTTTTAATCAGTTAAAATAAATTAGTTAAAAAATTTAAAATTGTCGAGATCTTATAATAAACTATGTAATACATAATATTTAGGATATATTCAGCTTGCATCATACGAAACACCTTTTGCTCGACGGCGGTACAAGTTTAAATGTTTTCCCCTGCAAGCGGCGGCAGGCTGCGGTTGCTATAATTTTGTTTCGAGTCTTCTAATAATTATGAATTTAATAATATAAAAATTTAAAATTTAAGAAAAATTATAATCAATGTGGTAAAATAAAATTTGTATTTAAATTTTATAATTTAAGATTTGATTATTGTTTTTTTTAAATAAAATAAGAAATCATGGTTTGTTTTTCTACCTTATATTTTTGACTTTTACACATTTTTTAAAGTTTTAAATAATTTAATTTTTTAATTTACTCAATCGATCTAAGAATGTAATCGTATGTTAAATCATCAAGGACAAATAACCCCCTTAAAAGTCAAATGAAATAAATAAAAAAAAAAGATTTTTGTGAGTGATTAAAAATACATCTCAACGTATGGCTCAAGCAAGCAAACAAACACAGTGAAGTTAATATGAAAGATTTAAAAGCCCTTCATTTTATTTGTTTATTTATGTTTTTTATAATACAAAAAAGCTACGTTTTATACAAATCAAACGCTGATTCAGTTTGATAAAGAAATTATTTAAAACTAAAAGACAGATTCAGCTCTTGTCATGCGAGACACCTCTTGCTTTGATGGACGGAAAGGCTTAAATGTGTTTTTTTTCTGCATAATGTGGTGGGCTGCAGTTTTGCGAAATTATAATAATTGGATGTTATTAAATCATTAACTACAGCCGGAAAATTGGTTTGTTAATAAATTAATTAAATAAATAACAACGCAAAACTAAGACCACAATTATTAAAAAGTGTGCAAAAAACAATACACAAACTAGAAAATTTGAAAATATAACAAAAAAAATTACGTCCCTTGATAAATTTAACAAACTTTTAAATAAGAAGATGCTCTTTTTTAAAAGGATTTTAATAAAACACTGTCTCTTGTTGGTGAGGAAATAAACTCGTTAACAGGACAACGTAGAGAAAATTCTGGATTTTGCAAAAAATGTGTGGCAAAATGTTTTTCCGCAGGCAATTATTTTTGTTGGTTTACGCAAAAAATTCAGCGTGTACAGTTACATTTATGTTTAAGCGTTAAACGTTAAAATTATTTGTTTGCCGCTTTTCGTTATTTCCACAAACGATTAATTTTGCGCAACTGCTTTTCTCGCGTCTCTTCGTGTTTGCTCCTTCAATCGGTGTACTTGGTAAATTTATTTTATTAATTACATTTGCTTCTGATTTTGCGTTGTTATTATGGTTTGGTTTGATATTTGACTGTTTTTTAAGACATTTGCAAGTGCAAACAAAAACAAAATTGTTTGAAAAAATCGTGCACAGTATCGCACAAAAATTGAATAATTGTCATTCCTGGAAACCTGTTACAGGCATATATCACATTGATTGTCGAAAACATTTCTTTTCCAATAGTGTTAAGATATTGGAACAATTTTCCAGAAGACGTGGTTGAAGCTCCCAATTTAGCTACTTTCAAGGCTCTGATGGATAATTTTTTCGATCAAAAAAAATATGCGTTTTAGTGGATTTTGTATTTTTATTTATTTATTTTTGTGGTTTTTTTTTGCCATAGGTATTTTTCATTTTAATTTTGAAATTGTTTTTTTTCAGTTGCTGACGATTTCCGTCAATTGAACGCAATCACCAAAAAAGATCGCTACCCATTGCCGCACATTAATTCGTGCATTGATCGCTTTTATGGTAAAATATCTATAGCATGCTTGATATTGTAAAAATGTATTTCCACATACCCATGGCCCCTGAAGATGCTAAAAAACCGCAGTAATTACGCCATTTGGTTTATTTGAATTTACGCGTTTGCCATTTGGGCACCGTAATGCTCCGCAAACTTTCCAGCGTTTTATGGATTTTATCTTTCGGGATTTATCATTTGTCTTTGTTTATATTGATGACATTCTAATTGCCTCTAAGGATTTAGATGATATTAAAATTCATTTAGAAACCGTAATGAATCGTTTGTATCATAACAAATTGCAAGTTACATTAGAAAAGTGCGTATTCGCAGCATATAAGGTTGATTTTTTTGGATATCCAATTAGTCTCAACGGTATTGTGCCCCTATCGTATAACATGGAATCAACCAATAATTAGGAATTGCCGATCGATTATGCTTCCTTGCGTCGCTTTCTTGGCATAATTGATTTTTACAGGCGCTTTATACCTTCGTTTGCTGACAAAGCTGAACCACTTTTTCAACTTCTTTCATCATGTAATGGTAAAAATGTTATTATAAACGGATGATGCGCGTAGAACGTTCGAGAAATTGAAAAAAAAATCTTAGACAAGCAGTCCAGCTGCACTTTACTGATCCGAAGTCTGACACATTTCACCTCGTTACCGATGCGTCAAACTATGCCGTTGTAGCAGCCTTACACCAGTCTGTCGGGAACGAACTTCGACGAGTAGCATTTTTCTAAAAACGTCTCTCTACACATTAACGTTCTTACTCTGCATTCGACCGCAAATTTTTAACCGTCTACCTTGCAGTAGTCCACTTCAAGCCAGTTATAGAGGGTCGTACTGTTGCCGTTTTTACAGATCACAAACCCCTGGTAAATGCATTCTATAGTCAAACTCCACCGAAGTCTGATCGGCAGCAACGCCAACTGTCATATAATTCAGAATACGTCTGCTTATTTGAGTACATACGTGGTTCTGAAAATATCGTGGCAGATTAGCATGGTGATTCCTAATATGCAGTTTTTTTTCTTTTTTGCTAAGCCGGTCAAGTGTGTTTTTATTGTTTATCAACCAAACCTTTCAGCTGGAATTTAAGCACTTTGTATATATAAATATAATTGAATGTTTGCATTTAATTAATCAAAAATAGTAAAAAGAAAAGTTTTATTTTTCATATCACATGAAGACGCGCAGTTCTAATAGGTATTTTGGTCCTATTTTGCAATTATCGGAGTACTAAAAACAAATTGATCATGAATTTCCCAGCACGATGAATAAATACGCGGTTCCAAATTGCATTACAAGAAGCCTTGTGTTAATTAAAACAATTAAAACGCTACGCTCAGCAAAACAATCTGTCAACTGTTACAAATAAATTATTACAACATTGTAAAACAAGAAAAAACAATTTCAAATTATTATTAATACTAGCGGTGCCCGTAGCGGCTTCGCTCGCATGAAATTAGAGAATTTGAACCGTGCATCCATAGGTGTCGGCTTGGCCCGTCGACAACTTGGCCCAGCCCGATTCAAAACCAAAATTTCTTGCCCGACACGGCCCGTCTTATTTGGGCCCGGCCCGTTTTTACAGGCCTAGAAATTCTATATACTTGATGAAAAACTTCAGCCCGTCCCACCTTGACTTCAGGTTTGGCCCGCCAGTCTGAAAACCCTAAAATTACTAAAATGTCTATATGCTTAGTGAAAAACCTCGGCCCGTACCACCTTGATTTAAGGTTTAGCCTGGCCCGCAGTTATTTCAAAATTAAATAACCCTTATTTTGACCCCACATTAGAAGTCATGGAAACCAAAGTTTTAAAAAATGGTTATTTTTGAGGCGCTGGTGGCAGAGTGGTAGAGCGTTCGCTTGTCGATCGTTACGTCGGCAGTTCAAACCTCGCCGGCGTCACCAGCGTAACTCCCTTAAGCAAGGAGTTAACTCGCATTTGCTAAAGGGGTAGGCGCCTATAAATGGCTGCCTTTGCAAGTACCCTCCCTCTCTCGCCTTGAGTAAGACATCTGTAGCATTCACAGTTTTTGAGTAGCAGTTACTTTAAAAACCAAGTAATCCTATTTTCCACCCCACATTTAAAGTCCTGGAAACTAAATTTGTAAAAAAATGGTGAAACACGTATATCTTTATTTTTAGAATAGAAACTAAATACTAATTTTTACATCTGTGGTATTTAAAGTTTTAGAGTAGCAGCTACTTTAAAAACCAAATAACCCAATTTTCCAACCCTTATTTGAGGTCCAGGAAACCGAATTTTCAAAAAATGGTGAAACACGTATCTTTTTATTTTTCAAGAAGAATCTATATACCAAATTTCAAAATCTCCTCATTTTTGGTTTTCGAGATATAAACTGTTTTAGAAAAAAGTTTGTTTTCCAGTTTGCTCCCCTCAGGAGCAAAATTTTCAAAAATCCTTTTTTAGTGGATGCTTACGCAATAAAAGTAATATAAGTTCCAAATTTCATCTTCCTAGGATGAGGCGTTTGAGCTCGGCGTTGATTATCAGTCAGTCAGTCAGTTTGTCAGTCAGTCAGTCAGTCAGTCAGTCAGTCAGTCAGTCAGTCAGTCAGTCAGTCAGTCAGTCAGTCAGTCAGTCAGTCAGTCAGGACATGTTCTTTTATATATATAGATTATTAACAACTTTAATTATTGTTTGGTTGAAAACATCAGCAAGTCAAGGTCGTCGATTTGCAAGTCAAAACGTTATGAAGCAAGCTCCAGGACCCATGGAATATGCAACTCGCAGAGCAAATAGTACAGATGAACAATTGAACGCATTTTTGACTAAGCCTATTCTTGAAGTGATATTAAAAATGTCATACAAGGAAGACATGAAGAATTTTGAAAGAATATGGGAACAAATAACAATGAAGCTTTCTTTGGTCTACTGCATCTAGCTGGTGTTTTTAGATCGTTTGGTGAAGCCATACAAGAACTATAGCACATAAAGAAGATAGTATTAAGATACTTACAACCAATTACTGTAGCTTTACAGTGATGAGCAACTGTATGTGTTATTTTTCTTATCATTGTTATTTTTTTGTGTGTGTGTTATTTTCTTGTCATTGTGAGTTACTTACATACATTTGAAATTAGCATACTATCTGGTTATATATCAATGAAACAAAAAAAAAATAAAAATGAGAGGAAATCCTCCCAACCCCGTAAAAAAATGGAAGAGCAACTGGCCCCCGCTTTCAACGCTTTGCTTATAGGTATATCTATAATACTTTATATACCCAACACACATATCTTAATGTAAACATACAAACAAAAATGATGGGGTCCATATGGACTCCAAAGATCCCAAGTGTGATTACATTAGCGAGAGCCTCCGAGGATTAAATCATTTGTTCATCGATTCAGGAAGAGAACAGTTTTTCTTTCCAGAATTTTTATATTTTTTATTAAGCATTAGATTTACTAGCATACTTTTATAAGCACAAATAAGTAATTTGTGCTACTCGTCAACATACGTAATTTCATATGTCTGTATGTATGTGTTTTTATTAATTGAAAAAATAGTATTAGGAGAACAGTAAACACAAGTTTGTTCAAAAGATCACTGATATAATCAGTTGTTTCAAAAACCTTCCACGGAACATATTTTTAATTGATTACTTAAACTTTTTTATCACGCATGAAAAATCTGAATTATTTTGATAATGAAAACTTCCTTATCGCCGCTAAAAATAATTAAACTTGGAATTATAGTAAAAGAAACTAGTAAAGAACCGAACACTGTCAGGCAAACGATGATTTATAACTGAGGATGATGCACGAGACTGCAGTAAGTCAAAGGTGTTTCAATTATAACTTTTGGTGACGAATGTAAACAATTCCTCATGAAACATTCAATCAATCATGACACCCATAGCAGTTTGATATTTTTCTAATTGATGTCGTGAAAGAGGTTTAGTGAGAGCATCAGATAACATTTTGTTTGTTCCACATTATTTAAACTTGATAATTTTACATTCAGTGAGATCAAGCAGATGATGATATCTTACATCTACATCAATATCCTTGGTTCTGGCGCTGATTCGTTCGCTGTTAGCTAGCTTGATACAATCATTGGTTGTCTTCATATAGTAGACATGGTCCAGTCGTCGATTCATCAAGATCTTCTAAAAGTTGGCACAACCAATTCACCTCTTGACTTGCATTTTCAACAGCGACATACTCTGCTTCTGCAGAAAACAATGCAACTGAAGTTTGTTTCTTGCTTGACCATGAGAGGTGGTTCGTCTGTTGCTTTTTTTCAGATTTGAATGGTGTGTACTCTAACCACTCTAGTGTTTCGTTCGCTCAAGGTCTAATCTGGAATAGATTTCGTGGTTCTTCTGAATCAATGAAATCATGCAAGATGATGATTGCCAGTAATTAACATTTTGATTCATGACAGGTTTTCATTATTTTAATTGTTTTTTTTTTTGTCAAATACAATTATGTTCTGACCAGAGGTGGATATGGGTAAGGTTGAGCCAAGGGCTAGAATGGGCTAGGTTAGGTCCAGGTTTTTGACCCATACGTGGGTTGTGTCGAAACAATATTAATAAAAAAATGTAGATACACATTTTAACTGTGGGTTGGATTGATTTAAATAGTTTAATTTTACAGGTAGCTCAGGATGAACCGGGTTGAAAAAGTGATGTGTTGGGTTGAGTTGCGTCGCCAATAATAAACCAAGTACACCTCTGGTTCAAACTAGTTGACATTTTTAGCACCATATCTAATAACTATTAACGTTTTTATAAGTTTCAGCACCGTATCACGTTACTGTAATTTGTCAGCCATTTTTATACTGTTTTAAAACAAAATTAATTAGTTCATGTACACTTTATTTTTAATTTTGAATATTTGAAAATAAAATACAATTTGATAAACATCTATTCATATGTTTTATTCCATTCAGTAAAATATTACATTTTGTGTTTTTACAAACTGCAACTCAAACTTACAATAACTAGTTTTTCAATGCACGATCAAGCATTATTATTCATTTTTAGCACTTTTCTACTCTACAATGTATTAGAAATCTATTTTTAAATTTTTTTCTTGCTTAGTTGGTTTTAAAGGTAAATATTTTAATAAAGTGTATGTTACTGTTTAGTCTAGTGTTTTTACGTTTTAGAATAGATGGTGTTGTATTTTTTTCATTTTGTGAATTTTATTTAACATTTGACGTTGAAAACAAAACTTTCTTGTTTTTTATAACCATGAAATACTAAACTAAATTAAATTTTAAAATACATTTAGTTTTGGTGTTTCTTAAACTAAATCCAGTTTGGTTTTTTGACATTATGAAATTATTGGTATTCAATTAAAGAAAACCTCGGAAGAAAGGGATTTAGGTGTAATCGTATGTTCTAATGGCAAATCATTTTTCCAATGTGCTTAGCAGGCCAGCAAAGGCAATTAAGTACATGCAGAAGACGCAAAAATAATTCAAAACAAAACATCTTTTAACATGTTGTAGTTACAAGTAGTTTTGTAAACAAATAGGTTTTATGTTTTTGCTATGAAGTAAATATGTTACTCAACTCTTTGCTTGTTTTAATTTTTTTTTCAATCCCTGTTAAACGTACGATATTCATTTCAATAAAAGTGGTCAACAGTAGAAAATGGAACTGAATTTGAAAATCTGAATTCTGGAACACTTGGACAACAAAACGTGATATTCCCAGTTGTTGTACCTGCCGGTTCAAACCGGAAAGAAATTTTTCTAACGTAGAAAAGTTGCTTTAATAAACGTCAAAACACGATTTTATTAACACTCAACGTGCAATCTGTTCAACTTCAATACATGTCCTGTAAAAAGTCAATATAAATGCTGTTGAATGTCAACGTTCAATATGTTAAACGTCACTGTACATTCTGTCAAACGTCACTATACATTACATTAAACGACACTCTAAATTCTCTTAAACGTCACTCTACATTCCGTTAAACGTCACTACATTCCGTTAAACGTCACTCTACATTCCGTTAAACGTCACTGTACATTCCTTTAAATGTCACTCTACATTCTCTTAAACGCCACTGTACATTCCGTTAAACGTCACTGTACATTTTGTTATACGTCACCATGGGCAACCGCAGGAATTTTTGCAAGCTTCTTATTTTTTTTCTCTTTTCACCTCTTGTCTCATATTCTTTTTCCCGTTTTTTTCTTCCCAAAATTGTGTGGGAGTCATGGGCCTCTCAAGAATACTTTTGAAATCTTTTGTTTAAAATTGGGTATATAGAGTACAATTTTCAGTTAACTTTATTTTGTTTTACATCATAATAAATATTCCAAATTGTTTTTAAAACACTCTGAAAATTTCAAAAATGCTTTAGTTGGAGAGGTTTATATTTTATACACATTCAAACTGTCATTATTGGATAGAAATTTGTGTACCTTTAAGGCTTTGCAGAATAAAGTAGAAACAATTGTATGAAAATGAGAGAAGACAATCAAACAATAGTCATTTATCAGTAAAAGCCACACTGTTCTTTGGAGGTCTTTTTACACAACAGCACCAGCACGGCCAACAGCTATACATGAGCTTATTAATTATTACAATTTGAAAAAAATATTATATTTAGAATAAACCATTTAACCAGTGGTGAATCTGTGATTCTAAATAATTTTCATGCATCATAGTGTTAGAGAAATTTGGGTAAAGTAAAACGTGGACCATCGGATGGATGCTTCCACAAAGATAATGATGATCTCGACATGACAAGGGAATAAATCACAGTTGTTACAATTAGTTATAAATGTTTTAATTATAAATTGTTTGTTTATTTATGTCTAAAAATAAATTATCAATCAATCCAGGGTATGAGTGCCCCCCGTGTCCCCCCTGTGGGCGCCCTTGTATGTCACTGTACATTCTGTTAAAGGTCACGGTGCAGCTTATGTTCATCAGAATAAACGTCAAACGTTATTGTTTTGTGATGAAGGAAAAATGTGTCTGTGCAAAATAAAAAAAACAAAAATTATAAAAACTTTGATGCATTAACGTCATAAAAAATAGAAATAGAAAACAAATTCTGCTGTTTTTTCAAACTTCTCAAATTAGCACTGCAGATTTTATTGCTATGATTTTATAAATTTAAAACTAACTTTATTAAACTTCTTCACACTACCCCGAGTAAAATTACAACAAGCCTTTTTTGCATGCGTTTTTCGTGTTTTCAGTAAATATGAAAATGGCAGCGATTTCAAACGCTGGAAAGTACATTCAGAATGTCAAGTTATTGTATTTCTGTCATATGACTGATCGTTGAACAAAAAAAAAACTTTTTACAAACTTATATTCAACTTGCAATCTCTGTTTGTTTGTGTGTGGCTTTCTCTGTACGTGAAACTTGAAAGTAAAATTTAAGCAGTTTTTTGACTAGCTAGGAAGCTGAAACTTCCAGCAAAGTTTTACATAATTCAATTTAATTTCGATATTTGTTAATAAACTAAAGAGATAAAAAGTGTGATTATCGTGCGGTAAAGTAAGCGCGTGAATCATCTGAAGCTCCCGTAGCATTTATTTATGTTTTTTCGCCCTGTTTCTGGATTAATTTAGTTTAACTTCAATTATTATTCAATTCATTGTAAATTCAAAATATTTTAATAATAAATTTAGTCGTATTTACTCAAAATCCGAAAAAAAACTAATTTGAATATATTTCGTATTTCTAAATCAAGTGTATTTGAAATTAAAGTTTGTGTTGAAAACTCGTTTTTCCTTTACTTGTTTATTTTTACTTAAGTAATTTTATTTGCCAGTACCTTTACTTTTTACTTAAGTACTATTAAAAAGTAACGACCCCAACCTTGGCTATTTCATCATCAGGGCAACATTTTTTTAAACGTCAGTTATACCTTTTGTTAAACGTCAATATACACTATGTTAAACGTCAGTTATACATTGTGTTAAACGTCAGTTTACACATTGTCCTCAGCGTCAATATTTTTTTTTTGAAGCTTGCTTCCATAAAACCATAAATCAAGAGTTTGATCTTGTTTATATTAATATTTGGTAGCTATTGGTTATGTAAACAAACAATTTGTTGATACTGTAACTATAGAATTTGTTATGTAAACAAACAGTTTGTTGATGTTGTAACTATAGTATAGGTACTTAACAAAGTTCTGTAAAAAAACTGTTTTTTTGTTTTTGAAAAAAAAAATTATTTTTGTGAACATTTATTTTTTAAATTTTACATTGAGTCAGATAATATTTCTGAAATAAAATAAAACTATTTCAGACTTAAACGTTTTAATTGAATAAAAAAAGATTTACAGAATTTTACGGGATAATAATAATAACGTAACTTTTAACGCGCCATATGTCAAATGTTTGTAAATAGTATACATAAAATTGATTTGCAGGCACGGAAAGTTGAATTACAAACATAGAACTAAATATATTATAACAATAACTTTTACGAAAAAATGTTTTTAGTGTTTTATACCTCAATTTTCATCCAAATTGTATTACTTTCCAGTCAAGACAGTAAAAAAACAAGATATTTTAAAAAATGTTCTCTGCTTGGCAAAAGCACCAAAGCGTTGAGTTGTACTATGCCGCCTACGAATGTCTCAATCGTGTCATCTAAATCTATTTGTGCGAATCTATGCGCTTCTATTAGCACTGGACAGAATCTGACTTTAGAAAACCAACTACCATCTTCTTTATATACTTATGAACAAAACTTTGTTAGTTACAATAATTTCACTTTTACACCAAAACAATTCCATGATATGTATCCAGTTGTTGGAAATATTCAAGTTTGTCTGGGATTTAATTATCAATCATCAACTGGATTGTGTCAACTGTTTAATAGCTACTGTCCAATGAAAAATTTGATTTCGAATACTGACAACACAATGGGAATTTATTATGGAGTTAGTGATTGTTTAGATAATATAATTGCTAAAACATTAATAAAATTTGATTCTTAAAATTTTGATATAATAAAATTTACTCTCAAATTGAAACTGGAAATTTTTTAAAGGTTGTCTCAAAGATGAATTCAATGTGTTATTTTGGAAGTAGGAATTTTTATTTTTTTACAAAAGAATAGAAATAAAATTGACTAACACAATTTGTGATTGGCGAACCCAAACAGTTAATTTAGTTGAACTACATTTTTGAAAATTTTGTTTTACTATTTGAAATCTTTATTTAAAAACTACAGAAATTGAAGATTGTAAAGATATTCCTGGTAATGATCCAGAAGACAGTGGCTTATATTGGATGGAGTTTGATAATGAAACATATCCTGTTTATTGTGTAGTTTCATCAATCGGAACTAAATATATGGTTGCTGATCTTGTATATAGCAGAATCAATTCATGTTTCTTTCTTTTTTTAATTTTCAACTTTACAGGTAATTCAACGTCGAATGGATGGATCAGTAAATTTCTACAGGGGATGGGTGGATTATGAAAGTGGATTTGGTAATTTAGATGAAGAATTCTGGTTAGGTATGTAGCTATTTTGTGTTCAGACCAGATTTAAAAAAATTTAAATCTGTGGAAATGATTAACTAAAAATCATGTAAAAAAATAGTTGAAAAAACAATTAACGACAAATAAATTTTGATTTAATTGTAAAATAATAATTCGGTTTTAATTTGTTAAAAAAATGTTTATTTGAAATAACGTCAACAAATTGAAGTGATTTTGTAGAGTTATTGTTTTATAACATAAATGCATTTGAATAAAAACAAATTTGTGGGATGTTTTTATATTAAATCACAAGCTGAACTATTATAAGTATGAACATTTGAAAAACTGGAAAAATTTTTAAAAATTGTTTATTACGATCAATACGAGTAATTGCATCTTGTATTGACTTTGTGAATTGTTAACTCGTTAAAAACATTTTTCTCATAATAATTTAGAACATAAACAAACATCCTTTGAATTATTATTTGAAACGAACTTTAATCTAAATTATAATTTCAGGCAATTTCAAACTTTACCGTTTGACTAACACAAAGAATTACAAACTGAGAATTGAACTGGAAACATTTGATGGAAAGAGCTCCTATGCTGAATATCTCAATTTTAAAATTCGTCCTCCATTTTCAAACTACACGTTGGCACTAACTGGATACTCTGGAACAGCAGGTATTTAAACAAATTTAGAGCACCACTTTGTGAAATACAAAACAGCAGCGCCGGGAACAGCTGGTTCATATAGAATCACACAGTGTCACCCGCCACCCTTACGTGCATTCGAAGTCGAAATGTATTGAACCCTATTACTCCTAGTAGTTAAACTTGTTATTAAATAAAGAAATACGATCAAAAGTTATGTAAAAAAACAATATTCAAACTTCTGTAAATTTATTTGATTTACAAAAAAAACGTTTTTTTAATTGTTATTGGTGGCTGATAAAAGTCTGAAATATTAAAACAAGAAACGTTGTTTTAATTCTTTCCACTGCTTATCATTTGGATGAACTGGTAATCTATATCTATAAAAAAAACTTTAAACAAAAAATTTGAAAACACAAAACAATTTTATCAAAAAATGAGGTTTTTAAGAGTGACCAGGTGTTTTTAAGTTAAAAATAGTTAATTAATAATTGAGATGAATAGATGTGAAATAATGCACCGCACTACAAAAATTATTAATGGATTATAAATTAGTAAAATATTATTTTTTAATGAATAAACTGACAACATAACTATGTATATTTAATATAAAAATTACTTAAAAATAAATTTTAAATAGTTTTTTTTTATTTCAAATGCAGTTAATAAAAAACTCTTATTTTAAATTATAATGAAATTGTTAAATTTAAAAAAAAAATAATTTTTTAGGAAATTCAATGTTAATCCACAATGGAAAATATTTCTCTACTCTGGATAAAAATAATAACTTAGGTTATAATGCCTCCAACGGTAAATTGTGTACAAGTCGATGTGCTATTTCATGCAAAGGAGCATGGTGGTACGCATGTTGCATGTCTTCAAACTTAAATGGTGTGTACAATAACTACCCCAGTGTTCCATACGGCACCGGCTTAATCTGGATTACATTTCGTAGTTTCAACGAATCAATGAAAGCATGCAAAATGATGATCGCCAGAAAATGATGTTTTTAATTTATGAAAAATAATTCATTATTTGAATTAGTTTACAATATGTTTAATCAACATTTCAATTTTCTGGCTATGTTATTTTTCATGTATCAAGTCAAGTTCTGCTTACTCTATTTTATTGTTTATGTCACAATATCATTTTACCACTAACGTTTTTTAAAATTTTGGCAAACTGTCTACATAAACAATTACGTTGTTATGTTAATTGATGCAATTTATAGAGAGTGTCAAATTAAGCACGGGTCAGTGTGACGCGCCATGAAAATAGATGTCTTCAGAAAATTCATCTTATTCAGTTGATCCTAAAAAAACAATAACTCATTGAAGCAAATTAGGTTTAAAAACTAATACTTAAAACCTGATCAACAATTAACTGTATTAATTGATTGTAGTTAAAAAAATAAGTATTTAAAAAATGTACTTTATAGATAAAGGTTATCAGGGAACATTGAAAAATGAATATTCTGGTAGTTATTTAACTTAAGATATGGCTGGCGCTTCTGATAGACTGTGGTGCTTTAGATTATTTCAAAATAAAATTTGTCAACGTTTTTTTGAAATAGCAGTATTTTCTTTTTTTTATTTTTTTAATCTCATAATGGAACTTGAAGAAATACGTTTTAGCTAATGAATTTCTTTGTTTAACTGTTTGTATCCAAATTCTTGATAATTCAATTTTCTATAAATTATGATGTGCAACTAAATAGAAAGTACTAAAAGCTAATAGCAGTATCAAACAAGATCGAACAAATCCTCAATTAATTTATAATAACTAATTCAAAGTAAGTGTCCAAGTGCCACGAAAATCATAGATTTTTAGCCACAGCCAAATCACTTATTACTTATTTCTAATACATTGTTCATTTATTAGGCGGAAGAAATGTTTCAGAAAAAAAAACAAAACGCGTACTTATTAAACCCTACTATAGAATGTCTTACTGCAACTACAGTTTCATTGTTTTACAAAAGTGAATAAAAGCAACGCATTTTTGGTTTTTCGTAATTTGGCAAAATATTACTTATCATTTTAAAATTTAAAAAAACAAAATTAAAAACTACGCTGAAAATTGCATATATTATTTATACTTGACTGGCAAAATGGTGTCAGCGTTTTATACATTAATTTTAATCCAATTTACAACAAGTATCATTCTAACCAGCAGTAGTAAGACGAGATATTTTAAAAAATGTTCTCTGCTTGGTAAAAGCAGCAAAGCATTGAGTTGTACTATGCCGCCTACGAATGTCTCAATCGTGTCATCAAAATCTGCATGTGCAAATCTATGTGCCTCAATTAGCACTGGACAACATATAATTTTCGACAACCAATTACCATCTTCTTTATATACTATCCAGCAAAACGTCGTTAGCTACAAAAAGTTCAACTTTACATCATACAAATTTCATGATATGTATCCAGTTGTAGGAGATATTCAAGTTTGTCTGGGATTTAATTATCAATCATCACCTGGATTGTGTCAGCTGTTTGATAACTATTGTCCATTGAAATATTTAATTTCAAATATCAACAACACAGTGGGAATTTATTACGGGGTAAGATATTATTCAGCGATAAACTATATTTAATATTTAAATGTTTAAAAAAATCATTTTTATTCATTTTTCAATAACCACAATTTCAGAGTTTTTTAAATCATAATTTTATTTTCTGAAGGTTGTTTGCAAAATAACTTCAACGTGTTATTTTGGAAGTGAGAATTGTTATGTATTCACACCACATTTAAAAATAAGTTTAAAACCGTTTTTAAAACTGAAAAAAATATCTATTTCTGTTTTTTTTTAATTTGCGGACTATAATGTGAAACAATAATTTAATAGAAATTGAAGATTGTAAAGATATTCCTAGTAGTGATCCAGAAGACAGTGGCTTATATTGGATGGAGTTTGAAAACGAAACGTATCCTGTGTATTGTGCGGTTTTTTCAAGCGGAACTAAATATATGGTTAATGTTTAGAATTATTACAGAATCAATTTACGTTTCATTAGTTTTAAGTTTGTTCATCTCAGGTAATTCAACGTCGAATGGATGGATCCGTGGATTTTAACAGAAAATGGGACGATTATAAACATGGATTTGGAAATTTAGATAAAGAGTTCTGGCTGGGTTAATTTTTTTGTCACCTTAGAAATTTAAGAAAACAAAATTATTTGAAAATTTTTGATTGAAAATTTAGTGGAAGAATTTTAATAATTAGCTATATATGTGATATATTTCAAAATTAGTGATAGTATAGAATCTATACTATCAATAATTTTTAAATTCCATATTATGCTTATAGCTGATTATTAAAATGATATTCTACTCAATAGAATCTTCTTTTTTTAAGTTTTTGTAAAAAAATTGTTTAATAAGAAAAACTGTGAAAAAACTTGTTTGTGAACTGTACAATTATAAACATGCTACCAGCAAACCCAACAATAAAACAAGTATTATATTTATGTAATATATGATTAATATTTTGATTGTTTAACGAAATGTAACTATTGTTAATACAGTGAATAAAATATGCGTTTGCTAACGTGTATTGGTTTAAAACAAATTTGTAATAAGTGTTCAGATTGATAGGGTAGAGAGACCAAAGAGTGCGCATTACAAAAACTTTTATTTATTAAAAAATCATTTTGTTAGTTATGATTTGTCTCACTGACCGGCGGCAGTTGTGTAAAAAAGAAAAATGTTTTAAACGCACTGCGTAGTCTTTGGTAGCGCGTACTCTTTTGTGTCTCTACCCTAGAACATTTTGTCTTATCAAAGTTCTGTAAACTTTTAGTGATTAGAAAAAACGTAGAACGATCAATAAATGTAATTTTATGGAAGCTGTTTTTCATCTGGTTAAATGTGTAGTGAATCTATTAAATGATAAGCATGTTTAACCTAAACCCCAATTTCAGGCAACTACAAACTTTATCGTTTGACCAGCAGACAAAACTATAAGCTGAGAGTTGAATTAGAAGCATTTAATGGAAACAGTGTGTATGCTGAATATCTCAATTTTAAGATTGGTCCTCCAGCTTCTAATTACACGTTGATGATAACTGGATATTCTGGAACGGCAGGTAACTAAAACATTTTGATTGAGCAATAAATAATAAGACATTAGCAAAATACAAAAGTCAATTTAAAAACAAAAAAAAATGAATTTTTATAAACTTAATAGATTTCTTTAAACATTGTTTTAGTCCTTACTGTTTGCAGCTAAAAAAATAAATAATGTGAAAACACAGTTGAAAATTTGTCATAATTATTTAATAAATACACTTTTAAACTGTTTTAATTAGGGTAAAAGCGCCAAAGAGTGCGCAGTACGTTTATTATACTTTTATATTTCTTGAAATGCTAACACAACATCCACCTGTGAATGAGACAGGTAATAACAAAAAGTTGATTTTTTAATAATTAAAAGTTTTTATAATGCGCACTCCTTGGTGTTTCTATCTAGCAATTACAATCAAATTTATTTCATAATATCGAAGTTGTAATTTGAAATTAGATTAAAATTAGTGACTTTTATAAAAAAAAATTTTTGTTCAGGAGATTCGATGTCGAGCCACAATAGAAAGTATTTTTCTACTTTTGACAGAAATAACAATTTAGTTTATAATAATACTGGCGGTACATTGTGTCAAACTAATTGCGCTCTTTCATATCATGGAGCTTGGTGGTACAGCTGTTGCCATTTTTCAAACTTAAATGGCTTTTACTATAACTCTCCCAGTGTTCCAGAGGCTCAAGGTCTTATCTGGAACACGTTTCGTGGTTACTTTAAGTCAATGAAAGCTTGCAGAATGATGATCGCCAGCAATTAACGTTTTTATTCACGAGAGGTTTCTATTGATTAAAATAATTGCAAATAAATTTTTACTAATTCAATTTTATTTATTTGACATTTTGCAATGCTTTTTTCCATTTTGTCAAACCTAGATTTGTTTAGACTAGTTTGTCATTGTAAGCACTATATGAATTAATTATTTTTAACGTTTTTAAATGCTAAACTAATTTTTTAGCTGTTTTTATATTAGATTAACACCATTAGTTTTTTAGGTTTGTTTTAGTTTATTTCTTAATTAGTCAGTTTAGCTAGCAAACTCCAATGTTTGTTTTTAAGACTGAAACATAAAATAATAAACATTTCTTCATTGCATTTGTTCAAAATTTATTGTGATTGAAAAATAGTTTGGTGACAAATCTGTTATGAGATATTGTAATTTGAAGTGTTTGTAAGTTTTTTCAAAGCCTTAAGTTATTTTAAAAAATAACTAATACATTCAATAATTAACAAAAAGTATAGTATAGTAAAAAGCATCTAGCCTGTACGCAAGTACAATTACACAAGCTGGCTACAGAGGCTAGTACAGTGTTTCTTAAACTTTTTCTATATGCGGCACACTAAAACGGAACCAATTTTTTAGCGGCACATTTAATGTTAATTACGAAATGAACGAAAGAAAAATAAACTGACTGAATTATTCAAATGTATTCAAGCTAACAGCTGCTAGCTACAGACAAATTTTGTAACAACGGTGAAACTTCAATATATAAAACTGACCGATTGTTACTTACGTAATCTTCTCAAAGCGTGGATCGAGATTTGAAAAGCAGACACGCATTTTATCATCCTCCATCTGCAGTCGTTCTCTTTTTCTACAATGCTTTTATCTACTCGTCGTCTCTGTTTGTCTTTCTGTTTCTCTGTCTGTTTCAAATCTTGCAATCAATTTTTGAGTCACTTCCTGATGATAGATTTTTTTTCAAATTTTGCATATATGCTCAAAATAGAAGACAATGCAATATTCAATTATTAGTTTTAAAATAAGTCAATTAATTTAGTTAATTTTAATTAATTTCATTTTTATATGGGAAGAAAAAAATATAATAATTATAATTATTATAAATTATAAATTATTATAAATAATATAAATTATAAATTATTATAAATTATTATAAAATTATAAATAATTATAATTAAATAATTATAATTATAAGAAAAAATTGATTGCAAAATTTGTGTTTTAATTACATATAAAAGCATTGGGTTTTAAAAATTCGTTTTTAATTTACTTGTTTTGATTAAATTTCTGTCAGAACCAAAACTAAATTTAGCAATTTTATTTTTTAAAGCTAAAATTCAATATACTTTAATAAATTTAATAATCAATGAAGCATTTTTAAGTCGATTGTATTCCTGCGCAAGCAGATGCCTTTGCTTTTAATTAAATTGCCAGAGCCAATGACGCTTTAAGGCTGTTAACCGATTTACCGCAAAAAGCTTAATTTGGCAGTTGTTTCTTTACGCATGCAAAGTCTGCCTAATATTTATTACTACTATTACTGTTATTTTTATCGTGTCACGGATGTGATGTGTGCGATCATTTTGTGGCGGTGGTGGCTAAGAGGTAAAGCGTTCGCCTTCCGCCTTGTAGGTCGCAGTTCGAATCTCACTGGCGTCACCATCGTAGCTCCCTTAAGCAAGTAGTTTACACGCATTGCTCAGGTTGAGTGTCTTGCGGGGTTAAATAACTCCTTCCACCAACCTTTAAAAAAAAAATATTCAGTGCACCATCTAGGCAATGAACCTGGAATCTGGATCAAGTTGAATGCTGCAATCACTAAGAAAATTTAAAAAACACGGCTGCCGCAATAGAACCAGATGAGCTCAGTTTTTGATGAGTTGAGTTGAGTATTAATTGCATTAGGGCACACCATGATTGAATCTCTTTTGTTCAGGCACACATATATATATATATATATATATATATATATATATATATATATATATATATATATATATATATATATATATATATATATATATATATATATATATATATATATATATATATATATATATATATATATATATATATATATATATATATATATATATATATATATATATATATATATATATATATATATATATATATATATATATATATATATATATATATATATATATATATATATATATATATATATATATATATATATATATATATATATGTGTGTGTGTGTGTGTGTGTGTGTGTGTATGTGTGTGTGTGTGTGTGTGTGTGTGTGTGTGTGTGTGTGTGTGTGTGTTTGTGTGTGTGTGTGTGTGTGTGTGTGTGTGTGTGTGTTAAATTTAAGCAACTCTACTAGTCCATTTTAATTGTAACAGAAATTCAGATTTTAAATAATTATTAAATCGTAGCCAAAATTATATGTTAAAACATATAAATTTAAATTAGAAAAAACGTTTCGTTCTCAACCCATTTTGGACCCCCCTTTCACCAGACCTGTATAACAAGATGCATAATCCAAATTATGTAATATTTTATTGGCTGAACCAAAGGTGATTAATAAATGGGATTTGAAGATAACTTTTTTCGTATTGACTCCAGTAAAGGCAAATTAAAAAAAAATACATTTTAAATTGTAAATTAAACCTAATAACAAAAACCAATTTAAACAACAATTTCATGCAATTTTAAACCTAATCGTGTGAGAAACAAAACTATTAAAAGCTGAGAGTAATTCATATAATGAATATCATTATTAGCCAACATAGCGTTGTCGGCTTTCAGCACGTGTTTGAAACAGAGGAGAGCGCGAGCTCGTATTTTATTTCATTTCATATCATATCATATTGGAGCATTTTAGGAAACTATTTTTAAGAATACACCTTGGCTGGAAGCTGGCTGGTTAGGAAAATAAAATCACCTTAGAAAGTTCGAGCGTTATGTTATACATACGTTTATGCCAAAATTTAACTCTGGCAATTAGCTTAATTGCTTTAAAAAGAGTAAAAATTAAAAATAAAAGATAAATAAACTTTAATAACAAATTTTTCTAAGTTTTTTAAATACATATTATCCGTAATATCAAATTTAACAAATCTATAATTTTACCAAAATTAACTAAGTTCCTGCAATTAATCACGAAAACCTTTGTATTTTTTTAATATATCTTAGAATCGTAAAGCAATCAAAATGAAAACAAAAAACATGTGAGCAGTTAGAGAATGAAACGTAATCACAAGTCAAAATTTCATGGCCAAATTGTCTCAGTAGATTTACCCGGTTCCAAATAGGTACATTGTCTCAGTACATTTACCCGGTTTTGCTCGGGTTTTTAAAGGTTCTAATTTTGTTTTCTTTGATAAGATTTATTTAGTTTTGTAATGACCGGTATTTTGTCTTCAACATCAAATGCATTTTGCTCCATCACATATGATTTATAGTTCAAACATTAACAAAGTCAAGCTTGAACATCATTTGTAACCGAATATGCATTGCAACAGAATTAGGAATCCTTACCTTTTAAATTAAATTGGATATTTGTTGCTCATTTGCGTTATATATATATACGTGAACATTTGATGGCTGAAATAATTTTTTGTTTACTTATGAAAAAATACATAGCATAACTTGTTGTTATTAATCGCCATGACGACATGCTACAAACATTACCAACTTGAATATAACAGTTGAACATTCAAATTTTTGGACTTTGACGCCATCTGATACAGCTGAACGGTTAGATTATGTGTTATTAACTGTATTTTTGTTATTAATAAACAGCTTATGCAATAATACATTTGCAAATATTTTATTATTCTAATAATGCTTACATTTCAAATTAATTTTATTTCAATTGATTTTTAATTAGCAATTCCCCGTTTTGAGCTGGACACATCATGGACAACCATCATGGACAAAATTGTGTGGCAATTTTTCTTACGTTGTTCTCAATAGCTAATGGAGGTTTTTTGCAAGGCACTTTCATTCAAATTATTCAAGAGCAATGGCCATGTTACTCGCAAAACCGTGATATTTCAATCCCTTGACAATCTGCTCTGAACTGTGCTATGAATTGTCTTTTAAGTAGTCATTTAAGCTGCTTGAATTTTCAATTTCATCCAAAACTCCAACTTTGCTATTTATTCAATATATGGATTAGCGATGACACCATAACTTATCCAATGTCTAAGGATTGTTTGAGTTACAAAAGAAAAGGTAAAAATAATCAATTTGAAAATGTTGTGTATTGTTTAATGTTTTTGTTTAATTAAACTAATATTTACATTGCTTTAGATATTAAAAGTAAATGTCCACCATCGTTTGTCTATATCCCCGTATTATCATCTGGATATTGCTATAAGCTCGTGTATGGAGAATGGAACTGGACTGATGCAAGAAAGATTTGTAACGATATTCAGCCTGGAAGATCTTTCATAACAGTTATTGATGATCCTGAGAAAACTATTGCTACCAACATTTATTTGATGGCATTTCAAGGTTAAGTTTAACTTCTCTAACTGCTTGTTTTAAAGACGTCTCAAATCAATTTTAGTAAATTATTTGTTGAGATGAATCTCAACTATTAATACATCTAACATTTATTATACACTTAACATTTAATCTTTCAAAGAGAAAGTTGTTTTTGGGTTGGCGTAATAAATTTATCATTTTAACTTTATTATTATTCATTTGTTTAGATTTGTATAAGCATTTTACATGTTTAAATAATTAGTTAGGAACATTAATTTTTTTTATTTCAGAAACTACTCCTCAATCCTACTGTTTAAGCGATTTCCATTTTTCAAGAAAAGTTTGGCTTGGATCTCAAAGAATCGAACCAACGGATTTCACATCTGGATTTTCATGGAAACCGTTTCCAAATGTGACTTTCAGCATTGGTCCTTATCAGAACTGGTGCCCTGGTCAACCGGATGGACTTCGTGACTGGAATGAAGCTTGCATGACCTACATTGTTGGAACTTATAAGTGGCAGGATGCCGATTGTGCTGACTTGAAATGCGCTCTCTGTGAAACTCTTCCTGAGTCTTTTTAAAGACAATTACATTGTTGAATGCTTATAGTTGTAAACTTGCTTGCAATTTTTATTAGGTGTTGTTGTTTTAGCAGCAAACAGTTATTTATTAGTTGTGAAATATAAAACAAATTGATTTTGAAACATCCTACGAGTAAAAGACTCGCAAAAGCGATTGTTTATTTATTTTTTGTAAAACCTAATTTGTAGAATTATTGAACAATAAAAATTCATCCGGTTAACGTTTCAAAACTAAATTACTATTTTTTGTTTGAAACAAAAACAATGTAGTTTTGAAGATTTTCTCTAAAAAAACGCTCAATATAAGTTATGTAAAGCATATAATTTATTCTCAATTAAAAAGCTGAAAACGTTATTAATTTTTTCAGCAAAAAGTATAATTATTTTTTTCTCTAAATATAAAACCAGCATAAAACAAAACGAAGTATTTTCCATGGCATTGTTTGAAAAAGTGTAATAAATTTTAGTTTCAATCATTTTTCGGAAAAGCAAAACAAAACGGTTTTTGGTTAATTAAAAAAACATTGTGCTTTCTATGAATCATCAAATGAATAGGAGCCAGTTTGTGAGTCTCTTTTGTTTCTTTAGGCGTTTCACTGTGATTACTCAGTTTTATTTCGTTTTTTATTGTCCATGTAGCACATTATTTAAATATTGTAGCGCTGCTATCGAAGATAGTTTTGCTAGTGCTTTTGCAGTTTTTGTTTTATAGTATGTACATCAAAACTGCTACTTAATTAACCTTAACAAATTGTGTCTAAATACATTGCTTCATTTTTGTAATAATAATAACTGTAAATACAATTAGATTAATAACTATTTAAAAGAATAACTAGCATATTTTGAAAACAAACTAGACATTTTTGCACGTGATTCTAAATTTGCTAAACAAAATTTTGAATTTTTTTTATTTAAAAAAATTATTATCTAAACTTGAATGTGTTTTTGATGCGAGTATACAAATAGTACTATCTTCTATAATTACTTTAAAACAGAGCTTAATAAATTTAGTTTCAACGTCATTATTCGCATTTCAACCTGATACAGCACATGTTTAAAATAGTAGTTTTTTGGGAGCACAAAATTGTAAAACGTTTAAATGTTTAATTCACCTTCAATGACAAACTGTGTTTTATTGCTGTCAAATTAAAACTATGTGTAACAAAAAAGTGAATAAAATTTCTTAATTTTGAATTTCGAACTTATTGCATTAATTTTAAATGTTTGTGGATTTTAAAATCAACTCGCATTTGGCGTTTAGTTGAAATTCATGTAAACAAAAATACTAACATTTTTGTTTTTGTAGCAAAAAAACTTTAGCGCATTTTCGAATATTGCATTAAAAAATTTAGTTTTTTTCAAGAAATTTATAAATGCTTATGATTCAAAACCAGATAAATCAGTTTTGCAATTCAGTTTTACAAATTTTTAAATCGTATTTTTTAAAAATAATTATTGGCGCTTTCGTACATTGTGGTTAACATTAGGCTCAAGGCATATATGCAAATTAAATCTAAACTTTTTTTTTAAATAGTCATTGTCGATTTTCTTATTTTAATTATATCAGTTTTATAATTCACTTTACTAATATTACCGATAATTCAAATTCATTATTATTTGCGTTAATTAATAGCTGAGAAACTTAACCAAGTATTTGTTTTGTACATACGAAACAAATAATAATAGCTTAGAAAAATACAAAATCGCCTCCGGAATAACTTTTTTGGCACAAATCTAATGTAGAAAACCCGTACTCTCTACGTTGTCTAGTTTTTGAGTTTATTTTATTCACCAGCCATCCAATTTGTTTTTTTTAAGCTGATCTTTCAGAAACAAGTTTCTAAAAATGCGCTAACAATGAGAACGTTATAAATAGAAACAAAATCTGTTATCACATTTTGTAGTTAAATTTGGTTATTCCAGTTTTATATTTATTAAAACATTTTAATGATTTACAAGATCAGGGAAACAATGCACACAGTGCATAGTTGCACAGACTAGCATCAAATTGAAAATGTAATAACTCTACTTTTTAAAATCTGAATATTTAAAATTACTGAATTAATAGATTAAAAGATATATTATATTTGAGTTGAAATTTATTAAACAAACATAATTAATTATTATTAAGTTTTGTGGTAAACAACTATTGATCTTTAATTTTGTGTTTGTTTGACATTTGACAATTTGACTTTCTATCGAAAAAATGTTTAATTTTTTTGACGATTTGACGTTTGTTTTCAATAGAACAAGAAAACGTAAGATTTCTAATGATTAATGATTTCAACTGACTTCTAGTTGTTGAAGATAACCTATATAATAAACAGAAGATTTATTAAATATTGAACGTCTGTTAAACGTCAGTGTACACTCTGTTCAATGTTAACTTACAAATGTACAATCGATTAAAAGTCAAAGTATATACATTCATTCGGTTGAACGTTAACGTACAAATGTACAATCGAGGGAACGTTAACGTTTATTGTCAATGTCTTATTTTAATGTACAATTCTTTTTAACTTTAATGTAAAATAAGATTAATTTTAATGTACAATTATGTTTATCGTTTGAGCACAGGCTGTTTAAAATCAAGGTACATTAAACTTTAATGTACATTCTGTAATATACAAGCAATTTTGTTAAGCTGTTAGGTAGTAGGTGGTTGCCATGAATAACTCAAAACATCAAGGGTGGACACAGAATTCTGGGATCATAGGGGGCACCATGCATTTGCACAAAGAAAGTATGGGTTGTAAATCTTTACTTTACCAGCAATTGTTTCCGAAGAGTAGATGTGGTTTTGAGGAACCAGTCTTCTTGGTGTCTTTTGGAAGGATCACTCTAAATGTTTGAAAAAATACCTACAAGTATCCCCCACTTTTCAGATATTGTTGAAGACAAAAGTGCATGCTGCTTTAGAACATTTTTGAAAAAAGTTCCTGTGACTTCTAGGAACGCACTTGTTAGACTTTGTGTCCATGCGCCAAAAAGCCTAGAACAAGAGTATGAACCCCTAATTACAAAAAAAAACCTCGGATTACTTTGTTTAATTTTATATATTTCTGAAGACAACGCATTATGTGACCTTCCGGCTTATTCACAATATTATATAGCAATAGAAAAACTGAATAAGACTATATCAATATATCAATGTGTTTTGTATATAAATAAAACTGTTTTAATTGAAAGTCGGGGACGGGTGTACGAGCGCCACGGGCTCCCCACTGAAATTCGCCACTGGACATAAATTTTGATAAAATAAAAATCAACTTCAAAACATCATAAAAAAATTGGTTGCTAGATTGCTAGTGGTTGTCTAAACAAACACATTGATGATGTTTACAGTATAAATAAGATAAAAACCTTGTAAAAAATAGTTTTTGTCTGTTTTTCAAAGTTATTCTATGTTTTATTTTTAGAAATTTATTGAGAAAAATTGAGTTTAAAACAGACATTTTTTTAAATTACGGATAAATACAAATTAAGAAAATTAATATTAAAAAAGCAGCTAATATTTTGGAAAGAAATATAAACTAAGTTTTAGAAATCAACATACTTGATATTTTAATAAAAATGTTGTTAACATTCTACGTTTCAATTTTCATGCAATTTGCAATGTGTTTGAATGAAACAAATAAAAAAGTAAGATATTACACAAATTGTCACCTTCATGGTAACAACGACAAATTTTTGAGTTGTACTTTGCCACCTGTTGAAGAGGCTAAAATGTCATCAAAAGGTGAATGTGCAAATTACTGCACTCATATAAGCACTGTGCAAGAAAACGTTTTTTCGAACATTTTTAATTTGACTGACAATGGAACAGTTGCTAATTTTGGACAATTTTCTTTTCCGTTCAAACTCTATCGCGGAGTTTCAACGGTTACTGGAGATGTTCAAGGTTGTCGTGGATTCAATTATCAGGCATCCACTGGATTGTGTCAGCTGTTTGACCAATACTGTCTTGTGAAGAACTTGATCATAGCAATTAGCAAGGAAGCAGGATTATATTACGAGGTAATAATATTATTTGTTTGTTAGTAATATAACTAGCGGGGTACACGGCAATGCCCGGGGTTTTTAGAGGGTTTTCTATCATTTTATTTTTTATTTTTTTGAAATGACGAAGATGAATAAAAATAGTTAAAATTTAAAAATATTTTTTTTAAATAAGCAAAAGAAAACAAGACTGTAATATTTGTGTATGTTTTTAAGGTTAAAGTCCATCCATCGTCAACTTGTTTTTTTGGAGGTAAAATATTTATTTTAAAATGTATGAATACAATTTTAATCACAATCTAAAATCACCTATTTGATTATAATTCTAATATATCAGTATTTAATTGTTATAATGAATTTTTTTTTAGTTGTTAAAATTAAAGATTGCAATGATACAGAAGGGAGTGGTATATATCTTTTGAATAGAAATAATATAACGAGTCCAGTATACTGTGAAAAATCAACAAGTGGAGCTAAATATATGGTAATTTAGAATAGTACAGTCTTGCTTGTTTAGATAAATTGTAAAAAAATGATTTTAATTTGTGTTTAAACCCAGGTTATTCAACGTCGTATTGATAAATCAGTGAATTTCAACAGAGAATGGGTCGATTATGAAAATGGATTTGGAAATTTAGAGAATAACCTTTGGCTAGGTAAGTAATTGATATTTTTCAATTTGGTTGCTTAGCAAACAACAAATAAAAATTTTAAAAACAACGACAGCCATTTTTTAGGTTTTTCAAAGTTGGGAGTTTTTCAAAAAGAGAAAAAACAGTAATGTAGTGCACAACAATATAATTTTAAAACAATTAAAACTTTTTTTCAAATGTTTTTTTAATATTTGCTAATAAATTAAAACACGCAATAATTCTAGCTATGTAAACATTTGTGTAATTGAAACACTTTATATTAATAATGATAAAAAACCTGAGATAAAAATTTTTTTAAGATATTTTATTATTTCAAACTATAAATTAGGATTAACAGCTAAATCCAACTTGAAAAACCATTTCAGGTAATTCATTTCTTTATGGTTTGACCAGCAGACAAAACTATAAGCTGAGAGTTGAATTGGAAGCATTTGATGGAAGCAGTGCATATGCTGAATATCTCAATTTCAAGATTGGTCCTCCATCATCAAAATACACGTTGACAATATCTGGATATTCTGGAACTGCAGGTAATTAAAGTTTGAGTTTGTTATATTTGTTTGGTTTTGAAGTTATAATTAAATTTTTATTTTACTACAATTATGGGGTTAATTGTACGTTTAATTTTATTACAAATTTCAACATAATTAATATCATTAAAAACAACAAAACACCAACTTTGCAAAAATTAAACATAAAAACATAAACTATAACAAATCGGATTTGTTAATGTTTTTTCGAAAAACTATGAAATAAATATTTTAGAAGGTTTGCAAAAAAATGTAATTATTATAAAATATAATTTTAAAACAAATGCTCTCCAAGTTTTAATCTAAAATTTAATTTGATTTCTCCAGGTGTTTTATTTTAAATTAATACTCAACATTTCATGCCAATCTTTTTTTTTAGGCGACTCAATGATTGGCCATAATGGATCCAAATTCACAACGATGGACAACGATAACGATATCAGTAATAACAATAACTGTGCAGTGCAATATGGGGGCGCGTGGTGGTTCACAGGCTGTTTTTCATCGCATTTAAATGGTGTTTATTTTGATTCGGCTAGCGTTCCATTTGCACAAGGTTTAATTTGGAATACTTTTCGTGGTTTTTATAAATCGTTGAAATCTTGTAAAATGATGCTTATCGCTATCAATTAGAATACAAACAACAATGTCAGCAATTTTCATTTAACAACATCATCAACTTTGTATTTTTTTTTCAAATCATATTCTCAAGGTTGATACGTATGGTTCATTAAACTAGTTTTTCAAAATGCGCACAAAATAATAATTTTTTAACATTTTTTAACGTGTTTATTGTTGTACATTGGATCATTAATTATCTTAATTTTGAGCACAAAAATAGTTTAGAAATAAAAAAACATCTAATTAATTTAGTTATAAAAACAATGGTTAGAAACTCAGTGATTCTGCTGTTATTTGTTCAAGCGATTATTAAAAATTTAGTTTTTAACAATTTGCAACTTTTTGTTTGTTTCAGGTTTTATTGACAACGTTTTTTTAATAAGTATTTATTAATGTTAAGTGTTGACAATGTTTCAGCTAAAAATCTCTTATGATCTTATTAGTGAAAGTTTTTGAATGTTCTTTAGTAATAATACATTCAATGTAATTTTATAAGTAATCATTGTAAAATTGTATAATCATCATTTTTTCAGCTTCAGTTTGTATTAATTTGTATTGTTTTAACCTGGTCACCTATATTGTGTAAAACTAGTTTTTTTAAGCTACACACAAAACTGTCAAACCTCTGCACTTTTAATATTTCAAAAGTATTTTAAATGTGGTTTTATTTCTTTTGAATATATTTTTTACATAAATTTGACCTTTTAAATGTTTTTTACATAATTTACAACGGGTGGTAAATCTGTTGATGATTCAAAACAGATACATTCTAATTTGTCAATTTTGCAAGATGTGTTATCCTTCTGAGAAAGGAAGATAAAAAACATTAAATGAACCGTTTTTGATATTCTAATGTTTAATAATTATAATTTATTATTTAAATATTTTGATTTAATATTTCTATTATGTTAAATTTATGAGCAGTTATTGTTTTCATATTCTGTAACGTTTAATTCTAATAAATTTGCTAAAAAAACTGTTTTGTCTCTTTATTATCAACTAGCTGGGTTACCCGGCGTTGCCCGGGGAATTTAAAGGTTTTTTTATCGTTTTTCTCTCTGGCTCCCGTTTCCTTAACCGCTCGTTTGCCCGGGCATCTTTGCATCTACTGAAACATTTATGCAGATACTTTTGATTTTTAATTAAAAGAATTACAACAAACACATACAGTCATTTTATTGCAAAGCTTTCTGATACACAATGTTTTTTGTTTTTCCATAAGGTGCATTAATAGTTATACTATTATACTTAAAATACATTAATAGTTATATTGATATACTCACTCACAATAAATTTTTCAATTTTCTTGTCTGTAAGCACAAAATAATATCTGTTAGACTAAAAGTAGCACAAAATAATATCTGTTAGAGGTTAGAGTGGTTAGATTGGTTAGAGTGGTTAGACTGGTAGAGCGATAATGATAGCCTGACACACAACGACCGAAACAATTTACAATTTAATATATACACAACAATAATTAACAATTAAATAATATAAAAATAGTAGCCTAAGTAAATAATATAAGAATAGTAGCCTAAGTTTTTAAATTACTTTGATTTCGAGAAACCGAGACGATAAACAGCGAATGTAAACAAAACATAGCTCTGATACAATAGCGAAAATATTTAAAAAAATTAATTTTCTAAAACATTCAAAAACATTTGAACGATATACAGTAATTAAAAAAATAATAGTATAGTATATAGTATATAGTATATTATATATTACTTTTGATATATTGATATAATTGATATAAGTAAAATAATGATTTCGAGAAACCGAGACGATAAACAGCGAATGTAAACAAAACATAGCTCTGATACAATAGCGAAAATATTTAAAAAAATTAATTTTCTAAAACATTCAAAAACATTTGAACGATATACAGTAATTAAAAAAATAATAGTATAGTATATAGTATATAGTATATTATATATTACTTTTGATATATTGATATAATTGATATAAGTAAAATAATACTCACTTTTGATTTTGAGAAATCGCGACAACCAACAACGACGGAACAGAAGTCGAAAGCAACCCTAAGCTCGTTAAGCCGCGATATAATTGCATAGATAAAATATTTCTAAAAATTAATTTTCTAAAATTGCATAGATAAAATATTTCTAAAAATTAATTTTCTAAAATTGCATAGATAAAATATTTCTAAAAATTAATTTTCTAAAAACATTCAAAACAATTTTTTTAAATAAATGAGATTATTTGTTAGGTGGTAAATGTTTATTATGTAAAATTTCGTGCAAATCCCTTCATTGGTTTTGGCGTTATTAATGAACATACGTTGCCTTTTATATATATAGATTTAGTATTTTTTTTTATAAAAAAAAGACAATCCAACTCAGCGTTTCATTCTTAAGTGGTCGATAAATGAGTACCAACTTTGGTTGGGGGTTAAAGTCCTTTGTGCACTTGTGGAGCTAGCGAGTAAGTATGCGGGGTTGCTAGCGGAGCTGTAAAACACCGCATACGCCGTTAGTCGTATTGTAAAGCGCCCTTAAAGCGGCTTCTGTTGCATACGGCGCTATATAAATTGTCGTATAAAAACAATTAACTCACATCTAGCATAGCTGTCTACTGTTGATTAACTCCTGTGTCAGAAAACCAGAATGAATTAGGAAAAAAAGATATAAAAATTGCAAAAAAATCTACATTGCTGTAAATGTTTTTCCAACCGGATTAGTAAAGAGTTATTTCTTAAAATCAAAATTCCAAAATCGTTCAGCTGTGCAACTGCAGTTGTAAGTTTTTAAACAGCTATATTAACATACATGCTTTCTCTTTTTCTGAATCTATTAATAAATCTAAGTAACTTTTGAATCATTAATATATTATTATATTTATCATCTAACCATAGATCAATCAGACCTACATGACACAAAAGGTGAAGATTTATTTTAAATATTGGAAGATACCATTTATGCGTGGGTCAGGGGATCTTAACCCCTGACAATTTTTAGAAGTGTTTCTTCCCGTAGGTGAGTTTCAGATCATTAATTAAAACTCAACCAATTATTTTAACAAACAGTTTGTTGTTTTTATAAAGCTTTCAATGTTTCAAATAGAAACGATTGTCACACGCTGCATTTGACCTCTAAAAACCCCGGACAGCGCGGGTGCCCCCGCTAGTATATATATATATGTTATATGCGTATTTCTAAATAAATATATTTATGATTATTAAAAAACAGGAATAATTTAAAAAAAACAGGATGCATCTGTAATTAGTTTTCCAAGAAAACGTCAAAATAAAAGATTTCTTTTAAAGAAAATAAACGTTTTTCATCTATCATATAGAGGTTGCTAATAGTTTTCTAAACAAGCAATTTTTTGAATGTATAGCTATAAATCATACAGTTTTTAGTGTTTTTTGCAGATCTGAAAACTTCTGAGTTTTTATTGCGTGTTATTTAGACTGCTTGCTTCAACGCAAAATGTTTTAAACAGTTTTTCTAACATTCTTAACTGCAATTTGTTTCAATAATTAAAAAAATGTTGCTAACAGTTTTTATATCAATTTGGTGCCAAACTGCGTTTAGTTTAAATGAAACCAGCAGTCAAAAAACGAGATATTTTAAAAAATGTTCTCTGAATGGTTATAGTACAAAAACGTTGAGTTGTACTATGCCGCCTACGAATATCTCAATCGTGTCATCAAAACTTGTATGTGCGAATCTATGCGCTTCAATTAGCACTGGACAGAATATAACTCTAGACAACCAGTTACCATCTTCTTTATATACTATCAATGGGAACTTTGTTAACTACAAGAATTTATACTTTACAACACTCCAATTTCATAACTTGTATCCAGTTTTCGGAGATCTTCAAATTTGCCTGGGCTTCAATTATCAATCATCAACTGGATTGTGTCAACTGTTTAATAACTACTGTCCATTGAAAAACTTGATTTCAAATATTGACTATTTGTTAGGAATTTATTACCAGGTAAGAAAAGATTTATTCATAATTACTTTCATAATAAAATATGTTTAAATAACCAAAAAGAAGATTTTTTTTCAAAGGTTGTTCCCAAAACGAGTTCTACTTGTTATTTTGGAAGTAAGGTTTTTTAATTTTTTTTCTTTAAAACAAAAAAGTTTTTTCACTAAACTCAATTTAAAATATAAACAAAAACCGCTCTATTTGAATTTTTATTAAATTTTTGGAAAAACACTTTTCTAAAATTTTAACCAAACGTTTTTATTTTTATCATAATTTGCAAGCATTTTTTAAGTACAATGATGTTTTTCTTGTAATTTGTTTGACGTTTCCGTTGAGGTACTGCGCGGGCCCAGCGGGGCTGAGCCGGCCCTGGCCCGGTCAGTGATTTTTAGGGCCTTGAGTTAAGTACAGAGATTTTAGGACCGTAAATCCGATTTAGTTACTGTGGAACTTTATGTTTATAGTAAACTTTGTGTTAAAAATATTATTTCAACAGCAAATAGTTCGTCTCCATATCATTTTTTTAATTTTGTTAGGTGGATCGCTGAATGACAGTTTTAGTGTATTTATTTTAAAAATATGGAGCGTGTCATTTTTAATTATTAATATGTTTTTATTCAAAATATCATGAAATTAACCAAGCGTTATCATTTGAAAATAACAGAAATTGAAGATTGTAAAGATATTCCTGGTAATGATCCTGAAGACAGTGGTTTATATTGGATGACGTTTGATAATGAAACATATCCTGTGTATTGTGTGGTTTCATCAAGCGGAACTAAATATATGGTTAGTTGTTCTTGTTTACAACAAAATCAAATAACATTTTGTTAGTTATCATTTTTTAACCCAGGTATTTCAGCGTCGAATTGACGGATCAGTAGATTTCTACAGGGGATGGGTGGATTATGAAAATGGATTTGAAAACTTAGATGAAGAATTTTGGTTAGGTTCGTAGCTAATTTGTATATAAAAAAAAATTGACGTTTGTTTGTTTGTTTGTAAGTTTTGAAACTTTACTTGATCACCATGGTCAGGGGACCAAATATGTATTGAGCTAGTGTAAGCATTAAAGTTAGAGAGTGCTGGTAGTACAATGGTATGGTATTTGCCTAAAGACCTTTAAGTTTTTGGTTCGAAATCGACGTTACTAGCACCTTTTTAAACAAATAAAACTAATTGATTTTTGCTGTGAACTGGCCCAACAAAGTTGAAAACAAACATTGGAAAGGAAAAAATAAAAAAAAAAGAAAAACTAAACAGAATGAAGAAAGAGATAAAAGTTAATGAAATGTACAAAATCATTAAACCATAAAGTGTCTTCGATGAGTGGAGATAAGATGAACTAACAATAAACAGACTTGCATATAATAAATCATTGTAATTTTACTTCATCATGTGAGTTAAAAGTGATAAACAATTTAAAACGGTAACCTTTTCAGGCAATTCTATGCTCTATCGCTTGACAAGCAACAAAACATATACACTGAGAATTGAAGTGGAAAGATTCAATGGTATGAAAGGATATGCCGAATATCTGAATTTCAAGATTGGTCCTCCTTCTTCAAAGTACACGTTCATGAACTCTGGATATTCGGGAACTGCAGGTTATTGAAATTTTTTTACTCAAATAGAAAATTTTGTAATAATTGGTTTTTGAGCAAAACAAAAAAAAACATGTTGATAATTTAAATAAATTAATCACTGTTTTTTAAGTAAAGATGTTTTCTGAGTAAAAATTTAAAATGAAATTTTATATATTTAAAAACAAAAACGTTAATCAATTCAGGCGACTCAATGGCATGCGAAAAAAGAACGAATGTTCTCTACCTGGGACCAGGCCAACAACGACATTCCTGCCGAACCCTGTTCAGATAATTGCGCTGCTAGATATCAAGGAGCGTGGTGGTACAGTTGCTGCCTCTGTTCAAATTTAAACGGTGTATACTACAGGTTGTCCACTGCTTCGAACGACCAAGGTCTGGTCTGGTATGGCATGGGTGGTTACTATGAATCAATGAAATCATGCAGAATGATGATTGCCAGTAATTGAGGTTTTTTTTATTGATTAAGTGTTCTGTGGATTAAGTTATGTGAACAACAATTTGTTTTCAATTATATCACTGATTTCGTATTTGGTAGTTTTATTAACATCCGTGTTATCTTATAATGTCAAATTTAGTTTTGTCGATACTATTTTACAAATGTGTGCACCACATTAACTTACAGTTTAATTTTCAGCAGTTTTTATGAAGTTTGAAATGTTTCTCAGAGTTTTTAATTTTTAATTTTCATTATCGTTTGAGCAATGAACTTGTATTTTATTGAGATATTCATAAAACACGATAAATTCTAAAATGACCTCTTGGGAAACCTCGTTTGCCGGATGAGATGAGTCCTAATATAAATAGTTTGCATTTTGATTTACCAACATGAAAATAATAGGAAAACGCAACAGTTTACAAAAATGCTTTTATTTAAATGCTTTTATTTAACTTCACTCGTCTTTTGCAAGTAAAATTTAACCAGCTTTTTGACTAGATAGAAAGCTGAAACTTTTAGCAGAGCCTTATATTGAATGACAATACATAATTCAATTGAAAAAAACAACTTAATTCGAACATATTTTTACAAACTTTTGTTTAGGTTACAATTTCTGTTTGTGTGTGTGTTTGTGTATGTGTGTATGCGGGTGTGCGTGGCTTTCTCTGTCCGCAAATCTTGCAAGTAAAATTTAACCAGTTTGTTGACTAGCTAGGTATATGAAACTTTTAGCATAGCGTTAAATTTAATGAAAATACATTATATGACATTCAATTAAATAAATCCTAATATGAACATCTTTCGTATTTCTAAATCGAGTGCATTTGAAATCAAAGTTTGTGTTTAAAAACTCGTTTTTCCTTTACTTGTTTATGTTTCTTTAACAATTTAATAAGATACTACTAAAGTTACAACTAAATGTAGTTTCAAAGTGAAAAACTATAAATTAATAAAAAAAACATTGTGCAGTTATGCAAATAAAACTGAGTTTTCGAATTGAAATCATGGTGCAACAAGCTACCAAAATTGTCGACAATGTTACAACTTTCAAAGTTGGCGAAAACAAAAAGATAACATATAATTTGTCTTTGTGCTGATCTGCAGTTAAAACGAGACTCCCTAAAACGCACCAATATGTAAGAAGCCGCTTTTGACAATGTGTATATAAAAATTTGTACATAAAAAATAAATGATAAGGAATAGAAGCGGTCCCAGCACCGACCCTTGAGGCACCCCGCAAGTTACCTGCTTCATCGAAAAGATAGAATTGCTGTACTGGACGCATTGTGATCTACAGCTAAGATAGTCACTGAACCATGATAGTGGAGTTCCCCGGATTCCATAGTGCCTCAATTTTTCCACTAGAATGCCGTGATCAACCGTATCAAAGGCTTTAGCTAGGTCCAGGAAGATGCCAACTACATATTTACCACGATCCATGGCCACGATCCATGGCCTCGGCAATCTTTGAGTGTAGTATAATTAGTGGCATAGAAGTTGAGTGATTTTTTCTAAATCCACACTGATTTGGTGTAATAATGGACAATTTTTCAAGATAATTATAAAGTCTGGAGTGCATCAAGACAGATATTGGCCGGTAATTAGAAAAGTTTTCTTTTTTCCCAGATTTGTAAATTGAAATGACTTTAGCTGTTTTTAGTTGAGCGGGGAATACCCCTGAAGACATTGAACAATTTATTATAGCAGACAGAGGACGAGCGATCGCTGTATTTGAATTTCGTGCGATGCATGGGTCGACTCCTTCGGTTCCGCAGCTGTGAGAGATCTTATAGTTTGAAGCTATTTTGATAATCTTATCGGGCTTAGTGGGTGCGACATAAAAATAGTGAGTCTCAGGATTGCCAAGATATTTTTCAAACGTTTTATCCGGTGGGGATATGTTTATTGCAAGGTTGAAGCCAATATTAGAAAAGTAATTACTGAATGACTCAGTAATAACAGAAGAAGATGTTAATAGACTACCGTCATCCGTACAGAAAGTCTTGCATTGTTCCATGTTGGTCTTTTTATTTAAAATGCTCCCAATTGACTTCCATGTTCCTTTCATGTTCATGCGGTTAAGGTTCATTAATGCGGTTTAGGTTCATTATTGCGGTTGTTCTGATATGGTTTTTGTCTATAAACATAATAAGTAGCGTGTACAATAAAGTTAGTGGGCAAAAGACGGTGAAGTTGCAATTTGCAATAGATGAGTTAAAATATGTTATTTCAAAACGTTTAGACAGTTTTAGTATTATTTTTATTTCGGACACCTCTTTCTTTATGGCAGCAAAAGTTTTAATGTTTTTCTCTTTGAAGCCTGTCGGGCTGCAATTGAACTAATTATTTAAGTAGACAATTTTTTTTTACAAACGTTTATTGTTTTAATTATTATTTGATGTAAATACTTAATAAAATATGTTTTTTTTTTTTTTTTTTTAATTTTTTTAAATATATAAATTTAAACTTTAATCCAATTGCAATTTGTTGGAACTTTTCTCAGTGGAGTTCTGGTGTCGAATAGAGACTGCATTGTACAATGCTGTACACATAATAAATGCGAACCACATTAGCTGATCTGTAATTGTATAAAAATCCTTTTTCAGTTTTATGAATGTTTTCAAAAATTGATTGAAACATTTTTCTTCACCGGATAGCTTTTGAAAATTTTTTCGACACTAATCGGTAATAATTTCTGAACATTTTCAATACATTTTTGAATAAATTTGTAAACAAATTAAAAAAACAGCACAAAAATTAAAAACAGACTTATATTTAAACCGAAAAGAAAAGTCAAGAAAAACATTTGCAATAGTAGAAGTAATTTAAACAAATCAAAATATAAAAAAAAACTTAAATGTATAAAGAGCGGATTAATTAGGCCAAGCAAATTTTGATACCAAACATGAAATGACTCTCAAGTAAAAAGAAGAATCAATAACTAACTTGCAATATGATCTAAAAAGTTGTTTATATTTTGACCAAGAAAATATAGTAAGAACAAGTGAAGTAAAAACGAATTTTTAAAACCCAATGCTTTTATATGTAATTAAAACACAATTTTTGCAATCAATTTTTTCTTATATTACTCTTTTATTTTATATTAAAGTCTAAATATCTTAATTATATCGATATATTGAAATTAATTAAAATTAACTAAATTAATTGACTTATTGTAAAACTAATAATTGAATATTGCATTGTCTTCTATTTTGAGCATGTATGCAAAATTTGAAAAAATCTATCATCAGGAAGTGACTCAAAAATTGATTGCAAGATTTGAAACAGACAGAGAAACAAACAGACAGACAGAGAAACAAACAGAGACGACGAGTTAATAAAAGCATTGGTAAAAAAGCGATACACTCTCTCAACCCTACAACCCAATTGCTCCATATTAAAACATTCATGGTCAATCTAAGGAGCTGTTTCAAAAGAGATTCTATTTTTAAAATTTTAAATGAAACTAAAATATTTAAAATAAAGAAAGTAGCAGGAGTGAAATTATCTATAAAATCCTTGAAAGATGTGTTATTGGTTGAGTCCCAACGTATGGTTCAATCAAGCAAGCAAACGCTGTGAAATTAATATAAAGGATTTAAAAACTGTGGATACAATTGTGCTTGTATCTTAAAGACACCCCTTGCTTAATGGCAGCTAAAGCTTAAATATTTTTATTCTGCGTCAACCGTTGTGCTGCAGTTAACCCTCCATATGAAGTTTTCAGGCCGTTTTCATCATCTGTCTTACTGATGTTTGTGGACAAAACTTAGAATATCACTAAGCGTTAATATATTGTTATAATATTCAGGTTCTTTGAAAATGGTCTTTTATTACTTAGAAGAAATACACACTTAATCAAAACAAAAAAAACTTGTATCTTAGTAACTGTAATTAAGACTGGTTGATTGAAGTTATGTAAACACTCACAGTATATTTTTCTGATCTTTCTTAGTTATGAATCTTCTGAGGTTTATCAGCCTCGATTATAAACCATAGATATAAAACTACCCTCTTCTTAATCCTGATCGTCCCGAACAGTTTCATTGCCTCCATAATATTTGGCAAGGCGGTCAACATGAATTACTTTCATCTTAGTACGTTGGCCCTTTTGAATCCGGTAGATGACATCATTGATCTTTTTAATAATTCTATATGGTCCTTCCCAGTCTTGTTGAAGTTTAGGTGATTTCCCAATTTTACGTTGTGGATTGTAGAACCACACCAAATCATTTTCTTTAAACTCTTTCATATTTGATTGACGATCATACCGAGTTTTCATTCTTTCGCTGGCTGCTTTGATCCTATTTCGGGCTACAAAATGAATTTCATTTAACCGAGCCCGCAATTGTGAGGCATACTCGCTTTCCGATTCTACTTTGTCTCCCGGACTTCCAAACATAAGATCGCAAGGAAGTCGCATCTCCCGTCCAAATAACATTTTACTTGGAGTGGCCTTCGTCGTGTTGTGAACCGATCCTCTGTAAGCCATCAAAAATAACGGAATGTGTTTATCCCAATCAACTTGGTTTTCACCGACCATCTTAGACAAGTGCTGTTGAATAGTTCGATTAAATCGTTCCACCATACCGTCAGACTGAGGATGAAGGGGAGTTGTGCGGGTTTTATGTTTGACTAAAACACGGCACATTTCTCTAAACAGCTGTGAATCAAAGTTCCTGCCCTGATCTGAATGGAGCTCCATTGGTACTCCATAGCGACTAACCCAGCCATCAACAACAACGTTGGCAACTGTCACTGCTTCTTGATTAGGTATAGCAAAAACCTCTGGCCATTTTGTAAAATAATCTATGACCACAAGAATGTACTTATTGCCAGATTTTGACACTAGAAATGGACCTGCTAAATCTATAGCAATTCTTTCAAAAGGGGAACCTACATTGTACTGTTGTAAATGGCCCTTTGTTTTAGCGTGTGGTCCTTTACTAGCGGCACAGGTATCACATTTTTTACGCCATTCCTCTACATCCATCTTACAGTATACCCAATAAAATCTTTGGCGGATCTTGTCCAACGTTTTATTCATCCCTAGATGTCCCCCTGATACTCCGGAGTGCATTTGTTAGAGCACTTCTGGCACTTTTAATTTTGGAATAATTAATTGCAAAACATTGGTGGAACCATCAGTGCTTTCCCAAATTCTTTTTAGAGATCCGTTTACAATCCTTAGAGAGTCCCATTGTGCCTAATACGATTTAGTAGCAGGACTCAATTCAGAAATCTCTTGCCAGTCAGGTTTCTGCCCTTCTTCCATCCATCTCAAAATCGGCCCTATATCATCATCTTTTAACTGTTCGTCTCGAATCACATCATCTGACCAAGTGTCGTCAATTTGAAACCGTACCTGAAAACACTGATTATTCATTTCCTTCCCCTCCATGCGAATGCAATACTTACATTCATCATTGCAAGGTCGTCGTGACAGTGCGTCAGCATTTTTGTGCTGTTCACCCTTCCGATGCTGAATTTCAAACTCGTATGATTGTAAACGTTCGATCCACCTAGCCACTTGTTCTTCTGGATTTTTAAAATTTAAAAGCCATTTCAAAGCAGCGTGATCCGTTCTCAACAAAAACTTTTGACCATATAAATACTTGTGAAAGTGCTTAATAGAATCAACGATTGCTAATAACTCACGTCTGGTGACGCAATAATTGCGCTCCGGTTTCGACATAGTTCTGCTATAATAAGCTATAACCTTTTCATTACCGTCAATAATTTGACTAAGCACTGCCCCTATTCCTTCATTGCTTGCATCTGTGTCTAATAGGAAATCTTTTCCAGGGATTGGATACGACAGAACTGGCGTCAAACTCAAAGCTATTTTTAACCGTTCGAACGCCTGTTGATTTGCCTCTGACCAATCAAACGGTGCATTCTTTTCTGTAAGCTTATATAGTTCCTTTGCAATGCTGGAAAAGCTGGCTACAAATCGTCGATAATATGTACACAAACCAAGAAAGCTTCTTAATTCTTGAGAATTTCTCGGAACAGGCCAATGGTTAACCGCTTCAATTTTCTCAGGATCGGTTCCTACCCCTTCGGCAGAAACTATATGACCAAGATATTTCACCTTGCTTTTGAAAAGTGCACACTTCGACGGATTAAGCTTCATACCAGCATCTCGGATCCTCTGGAAAACTTCTCCAAGATTGTGTAGATGCTCTTCAAACGTCTTTCCAACAACAATAATGTCGTCCAAATAAACAAGACACGTTCTCCAATTTAATCCTTGTAACACATACTCCATAAGTCGCTCGAAAGTTGCGGGTGCGTTGCACAAGCCAAATGGCATCACTGTAAATTGCCACAATCCTTCACCTATTGAAAAGGCAGTTTTCTCGAGATCCTGGGGATGTATTCCCACCTGCCAATATCCACTCTTAAGATCTAAAGTAGAAAACATTCGAGATCCCGCAAGTGTATCGATGGTGTCATCGATTCTGGGCAAAGGGTAACTATCTTTTTGTGTGACCTCGTTCAACATTCTGTAGTCGACACAAAAACGTAGCGAGTTATCTTTCTTCCTTACAAGTACTACAGGTGAACTCCATGGACTATTGGATGGTTCAATAACTCCCTGTTTCTTCATCTTTTCTAGCATCTTTCTAGCTTCTTCTCGTTTTGCCAGTGGAAGCCTTCGTGGCAGTTGACGAATGGGCTCTGTATTTACAGTTCGAATTCGGTGTTCAACGATCTTTGTTTTCCCATTGTCTTCTTCGTCAATAGCTATTATATCACAATATTCTTCAATCAGCTTTTCCGCTTTGACATAGTCCATTGGTTTTAATGAAGTTTTAGCGGCTTCAAGCAGATTTTGAATTTGCGAGTACTTCATTCTCTTTTTATTATTATTTTTACCAACCACTGTGGTACATGCCACTATGTGATCGACTGGGCTGCATACCGCAATTTCATCACCTTTTGTTATTTGCTTTTCGCATTCTGTCACATTCATAACTCTGACTGGCACGTAGCTTCCTGACTCCGTTCGTACCAGTGTTTTTCCAATCATTAATCCATGTTTTTCAACTCCGTTCAGGGGCTCGATGAACCCAACAACTCTTAAGTTTTTCTCATTCTCTATTCTTGCCCAAACCAAAGATTCCGACTGAGCAGGTACAATGATGCTCTTTGTTACCAATACTCGCTTTATCGAATTTCTTTCGCCTTTATAGCAAACAGGTATTTCCATATTTCCCTGTCTGAATGTTTCCATTTTTAAGTCCACTGCAAATCCCTGAATTCTCATAAAGTCAAGCCCAACTAGGCATTCTTTTTCTATATCAGCAACCAAAAACTGATGCTGAAAAGTCTTATTTCCCAGCCTTATTTCAGTTTGAATTTTGCCAACTACTGGAACAAGCTCTCCTGTTGCAGTCTTTAAACGGATGTGCTTTCCACCTTGTAAAACTTCTCCTTTCGCCAAACAAGGTTTTATGATTGAACAAGAAGCTCCCGTATCAATAATAAACTTACAATTTCTCATTCCTAATCTACCTTCCACAAATAAACTAGTTCCTTTTCCAAGAACGGTAACTGGCACAACTCTGCAAGGCAAATTATCTTTTACCTTCACAGAATCTGATTTTTTCTTGTTGGATTGGGCCTTTATGGGTTTTCCTTGTTTGACATCATTACGCCTACAGTGATCCATTTTCTCCTGTTGCCTGGGTCTAAACATCTGAATTATACAGTCTTTTTGTAGATGTCCCGGTTTTCCACAACTCCAGCAGCGTGGTGAGCTATTCCCTTTCCAGTTAATTTTTTCCTTAATAACTCTCCGGACTCGATCATCCAGTTCATCTTCGTCCTTGCTTCCCAATTTTTTTACGTGACGAGACCCATCAGATGGCTCCACAGAGGCTTCATAATTTATTGCAAATGTCAAAGCTTCGCTGGGACTAGCTACGCGGGCAACCCTAAGAGCCTTTTGGGTTTCAGAGTTTTTCAAGGCTGCTATGAATCCATCCGCAATAATTGTATTGAGGACATTTCGAGGGCACAAGGGATATCCCAGATTTGCGAGTCGTTTTATATCCACTTCCAGCTGTTGCAAGCTTTCTTCGGGTTTCTGGCGTCGACACTTGATTTGAGCTCGAAAAATTTCTGGCGCGTGTTGATTACCGAATCTGCTCTCGAGAACCTTCACGATTGCATCGTAATCATCACTATCTGCAATAAGCTCGAGAAGCTGTAAGGCTTCTCCCCTCAAAGAAAATACCAGATTTTCCGCCTTCTGCTGGCTGGTTAACCAATTATTTTTTCTGGCAGCAATTTCAAATTGAGCTTTGTAGACGGACCATGACACAGTGCCATCAAAAGCCGGGGTCTTGGCATGTTCAACGGAATGAATTCTTTCTTGGATATGGCAACCATTCTGTACTTGTTTGACCATATTGTTCAATCTTGTTTCGATTTCTCCGACGTTTTCTTTCACCAGCTTCTCTAGGTTACTGACTCTGTTTTCAACTTCTGATAAACGAAGCCGATCGTCAATAATTAGCTCTTCAATTCTTCGTTGCGCTGCTCTGTTCTCTTCTTGTGCTGCTCTGTTTTATTCTTGTGCTGCTATGCTTTCCTCTCTCATCAATGTCATCAATTCCATTGGGGTTTTGATTTCAAACTCAAAAGTATCTGGGTCTTTTCCTTCACCTTCGAGAGATTGTTGCAGCCTTTCTTTTAGCTCGTTCTTTTTGCCAATAGCTGATAAACCCCTCAGAAGAAGCTGCCCTTTTAAATCTGAGCACTTCAATTCTTCCAAAGTAATTAAACCCATTTCCAAAAGTATCCTGCTTCTGACACCAGTTGTTATAATATTCAGGTTCTTTGAAAATGGTCCTTTATTACTTAGAAGAAATACACACTTAATCAAAACAAAAAAAACTTGTATCTTAGTAACTGTAATTAAGACTGGTTGATTGAAGTTATGTAAACACTCACTGTATATTTTTCTGATCTTTCTTAGTTAGGAATCTTCTGAGGTTTATCAGCCTCGATTATAAACCATAGATATAAAAATATATATATATTGTTACGATATCACCAAATCGTAGACCGGGCTCAATAGAATGGTTTTGCAGTTTTATTGGAAAATAATAAATGAAGCTTTGTTAAGGCTAGTTATACCTTCTGGTCTATCAATAATGTCCATAATAGTTATTCGAAGTCCTTTAACGTCTATCAATGGGAAAACCTATTGTAAAAACAGCGATTTTACATTATTACCCCCTTCTTAATTCTGTTCGTCCCGAACAGCATATCGCTTTTAAGAAATGCGACTCGGCCACGAACACCAAAATACCTTGATTTTTACTCGTGGCTTTGACCGCAATTCGCAAACAACATGGTCAAGTCTCTTGACCGTTTGACACAGTTTCTTCCAGTCCTTCTTTGGCTCATCAACAGAGTCTTTCTTTGGCTCATCGTCGCCATTTTTGCACGGTTCATCACAGCCTTTTTTGCATGCCTCGTCCTGAACATCTTTGCACGGTTTATCGGAATTGCCTGCTTTTTCTTCTTCCTTCACATCCTTTAGATCTTTCTCAAGAAACTCTTCAAAAGGTTTTTCGAAAACACGTCGTTCCATAAATCCAATAAATCGCTTCATCAAACTGTTATTTGATTTTACAATGACTCTTAGTCTATCTGATCTAGAATCTTCTGTGGATGCATCTGATTTAAAACCCTCGGTACCGTTCTCTGTTCTTGTCTCATTTTTTCCAGAGTTTTTGCTTGCTGCATTGCTATTGTTGTTTTGGAGAAGTTCATCGCCGTCATGTTTGTTTTCTTCCAAGCTACAATCGAACGTTTTCTTTTCACATTCCAACTCGGCTCTTTCGTCGGTGTCACCTTTCGTATCGTCCAGCGGATCTTTCTTCAAATTATCGCCATCGTCTCTCAAATCAGTGTCTTCTTTTCTTGTCAAGTTAACTTTGACGTATTTTTCCATTGGAGTTTCGTCCGTTTCTAAATCCTCGGTTGCTTCATCCGAGTCAGATTCTTCACTAAAATCTGATCCTGAATATTCGGTGCCGTCGTCTGTTATGGAGGCTTCCGTTTCAGAACCGTCGCTGTATGGGTGAAAGCCATAGTTGTTATTGCCATTATTATAATCATCATCGTCTCTTTCATCCTCATCGTTTTGCATTTCGTTTTCAACATTCTTCTCATCTTCTTTAGTTTGGTTTTTTGACGTCCAAACCGACTGTATCACTGTCACCATCTTTGCATGGTTCATCTTGAGCATCTTTGCAAGGTTCCTTATTATGACCGTCTTTGACAGGCTCATCATCATGACCCACCTGACTTGTGCAGTCTGTACGGCCGTCATCCGTCACATGCTCTGAGACACAGCTGGTGGACTCCAGTTCAAATTGGGTTTCGCCGCAGCAACCCACATCACCAGCAGCCCGCTGGTCCAGAACCGTGTCCACCACTGCCTCAGCCAACCCTGCGACCAAACTCTCAACAGTTGTACCGGCTGCTGCCACTTTGTTTCCGTGGCCAAGAATCATTCCTTCTCCTGTCTTCTTCTGTGCTGCCATGTTTTCTTTCGCTCGTTGTCTTTCTTCCTCCAGCAATTTGTTTTTTAATTTCCTTCGCTTGACCACAGCTTCCTCGTCAATGTCGAATAGATATTCGTCGTCGTCAGGCCCATAGCCCTCATTCACTAACGCGGCTAAGAGGCGTTCCATAAGTTCGTCCTTTTTACCTGTATCGCTCAGGCCACGTTTCTCCAGCTCGTCTTTCATTTCACTCGCCCAAAGCTCATCCAATGATTTCAAAACCATTCTTGTATCCTACTTCTGATCACCAATGTTACGATATCACCAAATCGTATACCGGGCTCAATAGAATGGTTTTGCAGTTTTATTGGAAAATAATAAATGAAGCTTTGTTAAGGCTAGTTATACCTTCTGGTCTATCAATAATGTCCATAATAGTTATTCGAAGTCCTTTAACGTCTATCAATGGGAAAACCTATTGTAAAAACAGCGATTTTACATTAATATATATATATATATATATATATATATATATATATATATATATATATATATATATATATATATATATATATATATATATATATATATATATATATATATATATATATATATATATATATATATATATATATATATATATATACAGTTATGATATTTGATTATGTTTTGATTACAACGAAAAACCTTACGGGCGCATTATTTTTTATAACCATTTGTTTTATTAAAGTTGTTGATGTTGTAGCTGTAGCCTATAATGTGCCCGCAACGTTTTCCGTTGTATAGGAATTATAAGAATATTATTTTATACTTTTTAGAGCGCAAGAAAAACATTGTTTTTCAAAAAATGAGTTTTTATTAATTAATTATTTTTTATTTTTTTTGTTTTTGATGGGTGAAATTTTAAAAGAATTTCAGCTTTTAGAATAAATACATGATATTCAATATAGATATGTTATAGATTAATGTTTATAGAATATAATGGAATATAAACCAGGTCTGAGAATCCGGTGCCAACTAATAAATAATTTACGTGCAAACGGAAGCATCACTCAACTCACAAAGCAGAATAGGAGGAAGCCCGAATTTCGATCTCCTATTTATAGGTAGCGGTGGAAAGCCGCACATCCACATCCGCGGATGACACACTGTGCGACAAGTTAATTCATATTCATGTTTATTTACAGCATGCATGCTCATTGAACTTTCTCCTACTAGTCCTCTTCCTACTGTCGCATCTTCATATTCAAGATTATTTGTATTTTTCGTTACAGCATGCATGCTTATCAAAGTTCCTTTGACTTATCATCGAGTTGTTTTGTCTTCCTCTTTCTCTCACTCTATCACTCTCGCTCATGGCATCCATTCGAGAAAGAGTGAGGGAGGGAGAAGGAGAAGGAGAAAGCGAGATGTAGTTAGTTATGATTTTACATAATACAACTATAAATAACTACTCTCAGAGACTACTTACAGTTATGATTTTTGATTATGTATTTTGGGTATTTTTGTTATATTTTTGGATATTTTTTGAGAATAGTTTGCCAAAGAGCTCAAATACACAAACAAACAAACAACTTTGTGACCTAATAAAGACGTAGGTATGTGCGTTTTAAAAAAATAATCATTGACTTGATCTTATCTACAGATGTTAATAAAAACATTTGTTTTACTGGAAGTTTTCATTTTTAAAAAAAATTATAAAACAACTTGAAACATATAAAAAATAAAAATAAACACTAAAGAAAGAAAAACAAAAAGGATATGAGCCATAATCAAATGTTTTTTTTTAACAACGCTTGCAAACTAATGTACTATTTTGAAGATTTGTTTTGATATTTCAAAAATATTAGCAAGAACTGATCAACATTTTAGATTGCGTTTTGTTCTGATAGCTCCTGATAAAGTTGTAAAAATATGTTTTTGCATTTCTGAAACATATGCTGAGATTTGAATGTTCTTGGGGTTCCTTGATTTGTGGAATAGGAATTATGGAATCTATGTTTTTATCAGATTTGTCATTGCATTCTGCCTTTATTTTTGCTTCCTGAATGCTGTCTCTAGACATTTTCCAAATTTGGCGGCTTGCTTTTCGCAATCACATTGTTACTTGTTTAAGAGTTGAAATTATAACTACAAATTGATAGTTTAGCAAACTCAATTAAATATTTTTTAGTCAAAATCAAAAACGCGCCAACAAATAAAAATAAACCCGTCATGGTTTGTTGATAAAATCAGTTTGTGTTCGTATTTGTCAGTGGAACAATTATTTTTAAAATCATTAAACGGTTATTAAACTAGATATTTAACTAACACACTGTTTTATTTTTTTTATTACAGTTTATAGTATTTTACAACATATACCATGTCATACACTATACACTACTAAAATAAATTTTAAATACCGTAATGCACTATTTCCGATTTGTGCGCTCAGAATAGAAACATTTAAACATTTGTGTATCATTTGCTAGGGGTGTTTGACAAGTTGAACAGTGTAAATTTATTTCATACAAAAACTTAATTAGTTGGAAGAAAACTGTAATTATCAAGGTTTTTTTTAACTGTTATTTTATTGAAACCATAGATACAAATTTAGACTGAAGAACAAACCAACTGTTTGCAGTTCTTTAGGATACCTCTAGTTTTTGGAGAAACTGCTGAACCCTAACTGAATGAACACATTTTTTTAAACTTTTTTACACGCTGGTGTTTGTCAACAAATTTATTCTTATGAGTTTATGTTATATACATTTATTATTTATTAACCGAGATGCATACATTTGATTTTAATTTTTCAATTTTATTTTTTTTAATTTTTATGTTTTTTTTTATAAATACATTACATAGAATAAATCAAAATTTTTTTTGGTAATTAGGCAAATTTTAAAAAATATTTAAACCATTTTTAACTGGTTGGGTTATAGAAAAAATGTTTTGATTCAAGTGTTGATAGTTAAATTTATAAGAAGCTAAATAGTTAATTTAACTAATTGCCGACCTGATATTTTTATAATGCAATGTCACTATGAAATTTTACCATTGTTGAAACTCACTTGCCGTTCGCAATAGTATATGATAAATGTGTTATACAACCTTGACATATGAAAAATGTATCATTAAACCAGATATAATAAGTTAATAATGTTATATATGATAAATGTGTTATACGACTTTGACATATGAAAAATGTATTAGTGAACTAGATATAATAAGGCAATATCATTATCAATATAATTAACCATTAACCGCTTCAGCACACGCTCTCAATAAAAATATTCAAGTCATAGACTTTCATTTGCAAGAGGTGTTTTGCAAATTGAACAAAGTAAATTCAGTTGTTTATTTATTTTAATTATTAGGATTGTTTTTTCATTTTTATTTATCACGGGTGACTTATTTACACAATTGTTTTGTTTTGATTGTTTGTAGCCTCAACTAGTTACCTTTTTTGATAAATCAACTAGTTTTGTACTGAACACAAGCTCTGCAACTTTTTTTTCAATGTCATTTAAGACTCTTTGAAACTTATCTATTTTTCAGAATTATTTATAAAAGGTTATCAACTAAATATCCCAACGCTCGTTTACAAAATTTGCTATCATTCAAGTTAATTTGTTTACAAGATTTGTTTATATCACGGAAAAAGGTTGTTTTTTACTTTTCCATATCTACGCATACAATAAATCCACGGTTTTACAATTTAATACTGGCTTATGACTCTCTGTCGTCGTCCAAATACACATCAATTAAGCGATAATTTATGAAAGATATTGTAACATACTTATTAACTCGGAAATGTAAAGCAAATAACCTAAAATAAGCGATAATTTAAGGAATATGTTGAAACATACTTAATAGCTCGGACGTTTGAGGCAGAACACACATGAACAAGTTTTGTCTTTTTTCAGCGACCGCGGCGTCAAGGTGACCTAAATAAAAACGATTTAAACTTTCACGTTTCTCTAACAGGAGGTGTCTTTTATTGAACATTGTAATACTAACCGGATGCTACATAATTGTTTATAATTAGGTGAAGAAATGTACTTGTTGAGTGTTAATTGATTTTTGTTTGTTTATATGTTTTTTAGAGTGTTTGACTGTTTGTTTCATTAGGAAGATTCTAGATTTCTAAAGACTCGTTATTTTTTTCTCATTTTTTTGTTTCACATTTTTTTCCAATTTTTCAAGTTGCTGAAAGTTTAGCAAGCTATAAAATTTAGATTTTCATCCATGTTCACATAAGCATTATTGTTTAAGGTTGACTGTCACGTGTCACTTGGTGTTGTGCGTGTCTGTTTGTATTCTGTTGTGTTACGTGATTTTGGTGCCTAGTTGTCAGTTGGAGTAATATAATATAAGTTTGTTTCTTTGTGTATAATTAGTTATGTTATATAAATGATGTGATTGTGTAATATACTGTTTTTTAGGTTCCATTTTTCTGTCTCTTTTTGTGTGAGTGTGTGTGTGGTTTGTTTAACGTCTGTATCTGTCAATAAGACAATTCAGACGGTATGTATGTTTGAGTGTTTGGTGACGTGTTTATGTTGGCTTTGAGGCAGGGAGGCCACAGAAAGCACAAGGCTTTTGTGGGCACATGGCTCGACTCACTCCAGTTCGCCAACTACTGAGGTGCAATAAGTTGGACAAGGACCGGCAATTCGACCTCCCCTGCAGCTAGCAATTTAACCAGCCTCGGATGATCCTCATAGGCTATGGTATCACTCCGCCGCTCCTCTTGCTCCCGCTCCTCTTGCTCTCTTTTTGTGTGAGTGTTAGTGCGTGTATCTATTAGTGTTTAAATTCAGGAAAAAAGTTAAATTTGTAATTCAAGTTGTTGAAACTTAAAAAAAAAAGAAAAAATGAATGTGTTTGATTGTTTTCAAAAGAAGAGAATTTGCATATCCACGTCTAATTAATTTAAACAAGTTTTTAATTAAAAATTCGAATAACATAACAAACAGAAAATTTACCTTGTTTGCCTAATTTTTTGCCTTGTTATACAATCAAGAGTATTGGATATATGTTTCGTTGAGGAATTTACATTCTAATAACTGTTGACGTTGATTCAACAAAATAAATTGAAATAAAACTATAATTGAGTAGAAATGAAAAAAACAAAGTTGGTAATCAAATTAACTAATATTTTTTTAAATAAAGAGTGATTTTTTAGGTATTTTTCTTAATGTTGATTCAAATTTTTTTTTATGTTTTAAATCATTACATACTTTACATAATAAATATTTAAAAGACTGTAGTTAAGTGTTTTCAGGTTATAGGTTTATTAACATTAAAAATGATTGCAAAACATTAGATGCCGCTGTATTACAAAATATAGAAAAGTTGGAAAAACTGGGTTTTTTACAGTTCTCTTGTTAATTGAACTCTGATCAGAAACAAATAGTTAAATTAAATAAAATTGAAACAATAAATGAAAAAAACAAAATTAAAATTAAAATTATACTATTTCTAATTGCCTAGGGTTTTCAGAAGTTTTTTATAGTTGTTTTCTCTTTTTCTTTTTTTTATTTTTTCCTTTACTACGGTAACTTTGTTTTTAATAGTTTTTTGTTCTTATCAGTATTTATCGTTTTTTTTTATCTTCCAAAGTTTTACACAGGGGTTAGCTGCTTATCAATCTATCAAACAAATTTGTCCCATAGCACATTTACCTTAAGTTGAAATTAATTTCAACTAAATTTGCTAAACAGAAAAAAAACAAATGTTTTAAAAAACACACAAACACACTTTTAATAGCAACGTGGTATATTAAAAACAAATCGAAGCAAAGCTTTTCACAAGCACAAAAAAACAAACTTCAAAGAAAATCATGGTTAACTGAGAGCAGAGTCAGGTTTGGGAAAAAAAACTTTAAGTGGCGGCTTTAACAAACATGCACAACATACACTTTAAGACAACATTAAAAACACTCTGTTTCAAGTTAAGTTTCAAAAACAGTTTGTTTAAATAGCTTTCCAAAACACCAGTTACAATTAATTTACAGTGTGAAAATGTTTATCTAACGCTTCCACAACTTGCGCTGGGATTGAAAATATTTATGTTTTCTATCAATATTTGTTAGAGGTCTTTTGGACAAATGTTATAATGTTCGGCGTTGCAATTAATCACTGTAACAAAAATAATTTCCCTCGAATAATTACTTTTTATTTAATTTCTATCAATTTTTTCATGTAATTTTTGTACTATTTTACTCGGTTTTGTCGTGGATTGTGCTTTACAGTTAAATTTACTAATCAGAAATACAGTACTTTAAAGTTTTTTTTTAATAAATTGTGATGTGAGCACATATTTGTGTGATTTTCGTATTTTAAGCGCTAATAAAAATTATAAATAAACAGCGACTGTCGTGGTTTTTTCCGGTAAAGTTTTTTTGAACTCAGTTTTCTTTATTCTAACCTTGTTTTTATTTTGTTAAAAATTAAGAAAAAAAACGAAATTTTAATAACAACGTTGTTCAAATAAGTTTCTTTTTCTAACAAAAGTTTATTTCAAATTTTTTATAGGAAACTGACCTGTGTTGAAATAAATATATTCTGTAAAACCATTACAAAAAATTTGTTTTCAAATATAGAAATAAACAATTTCAAGGTTTTAGTAAAAAACATTTCATGCAATAGTATTACGTGAGCCATCTGTTAAAATTAATAAATTAAAAAAAATTGCTAAAAAAGATGTTTGAAAAAATGCCAGATTGATTTATGTTGTTGCCTTTTAAAATAAATTTTAGAGTTAAAATTTTGGTAAAACTATTATATACATGCCTAATTTGCCACTGTTGAGTAATTTTCAAATTTGTTTATTATAAATATTCTTACATCTAAACCTTACCAAGTTTGAAATAGTTGTACTTAGCTCACGTTATCAGTTTTACAAATTCAAAAAACCAACTTCAATAAACATCTGTGGCGCCACTTTCTCCTTTATCTTAAATTACTAGACGTCACTCCCAATAATCATCTCCGTTTCAATGCGGTATTCATCAAATTATTGACATTTTTGTTTACAATTTAGAAAAAATATGTTTGCTTCATTAAAATTAATTTTTTACTCAAAAAATGCTTCAATTAACAATTAATCAAAAATATTTCGCTGAAAAGTATATTCATTTATCTCGTATAAAACGTACAGGGTTAAACTTTTTTAACATGTGGATCGGGTACGGGTTCAAGTAGGAAAACAACTTGATGGATTTTCCATACTCGTGCTGTTCAATTTTTCCGTTGAATTAAAATTATCAAATCAAAAAACTGCCACTAAACTCATTTAATAATCGAACCCTTTGTTGGCACATGCGAAAAATTGCATCCAACAGCTTTCACTTGAATAACGTACACAAACTGTGCAGATTGAACTGGAATTTTTCAATGTAGTATAATTATATCACTTTTTATTATATATAATGACGAAAAAACAGTTTATCTTTTGCTAACTTTAAACTGCGACATTGCGACAGGCTGAAAACCTGCTATTTGAGCTTTCATATTTTCTTGCTCGGAGGTGTCTACTGAGGCGCCTGAGTACTTGCAAGAGGGTCTCGTAAAAGTTAATACGTTTACTTTCTCCAGACATTATTTTCACTTTTATATGATAATAATTTAACTTATCTACACCAGTCACAAAATCTTACATAAACAAATCCTTTATAATTACTTCGTTAATCAATAAAGTTGGACGTTAAGGGATTTCAAGGCAAAGATTTTTAAAAGCATGTCCATATCAAGTGTTTACGTATAAAAGCTTTTAAATGACATAAGTGCCAAATTATCTTTTCTTCTGTGCTTTATTGATTTTTGATATGGCGCCATCCTTCATGTAAGAATAACACTAAAGATCTATTATAACGTGCTTTACAAGGTACACAAGCTTCAAGGTTTTAAATTTAAATTGTCAATCTTTTCTATTTTACAATTGAAAATAGGCTAGACAGAAGTTTTTTTTAAAACTTTAATTAAACGTTTGTACTTTTAAAATTTGCGGGGGGTAGATGGTGTGTGGGGGCAGGCCCATGGGTTTCCCCTATTTTTAAACAACAGTATATATATATATATATATATATATATATATATATATATATACCGTTTGTTTGTAGTCCTTTGCACCAAGTGTTTTAAGACTGATTTGACTGTATGTAGGAAGCACATAAGTACTTCCTGTCGTGGATCAACGTTTGATCCTTTTAACTGTCCCTCCTCCTTTATCCAGGCTTGGGACTGGCTCGCAATTAGCGAGGCAAACTTAAACAACTGAATTAAGCTTGCCAAGCTTATAAGAACACAAATGATTTTATTCCAGTTAACTATAAAGATTAAAAGTGTGTAGGATCAATAAATCAACCTTTTAAATTCAGTTGATTTCTTTACTTTGAAGATAAACAAGTGAAGCAAAAAACAAAGTTTTATAATTTCACACTATTCAAGTGATCATTTGACATTCTCTGGTCGTTGATGTTTTCCAATCGATCCGAAAATTATATGTGTTAAATAAACAACGTGCATAGATAATAAATAGTTCGACGAAAATATCATGAATAATTACTTAATTAAATTTTGTCCAATCGATCCGAAAATTTGATAGAATGCATTGTTAATCAGTTCGGAGGTATGTTTAATTTTGAAGTTTCTAGCTCATCGGGAAATTAGTTTAAAATTGATTGCAAAATTTGACGACGGACAGACAGAGAAGTCAAGTTAAATAAAAGTGTGTAAAAAATACGACAAAATTAGCAGAATAAAACAGAAGTAAAATAAGCTCCTAAGATATTGCTTATTTTCAATGTTATCATGTTAAGTTAATAGTCAAATAAAAACTTTACATAAGTTTTGAAAACTATAGAATAACTAGTTATTTTGGCGACTATTTGCTCAGGTTATATACTTTATGCCAAAATAAAACTGAAAACTGAAATTTTATGAAATGCAATTTCACATAACAAACAATTTTTTAAAACAACAATTTTAGTAATTTACCGTCTAGTTTCTTTCGAGTGCCATTTGTGTGGATTAAGCTCCATTCATATTTTTACTACAGTAAAATTTCTTTAAATTAGATTTTTTTTGTCTTATTCAGTTTGTCCATAATATAACAAGCAGCGAAGAGTAATAATTAATTATTATTGCCAGACTGCTCTGCACGGCTGTTACCGCAGATGACTGAAACAGTCAAAGACTGAATAATGAAAACTTTGAAAGCATTTAGTCAAAGGGGTTTTGAAGTTTGCTTAGGTTTTTTAGCTAAGTAAATTTTTATAATCTTGTTCAAACAAATGTAAAACGTCAACTTTTATAAAACTAATGAAAGTTAACTTTAAAAAAAAAAAATTAAAACAAGCTTCTAAGATTGTTAAAAATTTTCATAGCAAAATCTATCGAAAACATCGTTTCCCGGTGAATGCTTATTGATTTGAAAGTTTTATATATTCTTGATCCTTACATAATTTAGAAGACTGTGGTTGAAAGTTTTCTATTTTAAAGACCAATTATCATCAAAAAATAATTTACAACAATTAGCCATTGAATCACATTATTATATAGGACTAGCTGGGTTAGCCGGCGTTGCCGGAGGTTTTTAGAGGTTTTTTTCTACCGTTTCTTCTTTCTCGCTCTCTTTTCTTTCCCACGCTCACTTTTCCGCTCCCGCTCATTGTCTTGCTCTTTCTCGCTTTCCCGTTTTATCTCATTTTCCTCTTTTTATCCTACTCGCTATTCCGCTACCGTTCGCTTTACCGTTCGGTTTTCTTCTTTTTTTCCTCTCTTTCCTAATTTCATTTTTGCCTATAAAACGTAAAATAAATAAATTTTAAAAAACATACTTATTTAGTTTAAAATAACGATTTTTCAATTTGGCAATAATGATATAACTATTGACAAATTGAATTATTGAAACAAAAAAATGCTTTTATGTAATTCTGTTAATTTAATTTAGTAAACGTTTCATTAATATTAAAATTAAACTATTAATATTTAAATTCACAAATTAAATTACTACGTACAACTGATTGGAACAAAGTTACAAAACCGCTTTCAAAAGAGCATCTGTTGAAACAAATTTTATAATCTTCCGTTTTTCTAGACGGAGGTGTTTGCATTTTGAAATTTAATCACCAACATCATTATTTATTTATTTGGATTAACCAGCAAGTGCATAGTTTCACTATCAAAATATCAATATGTTTTGCTAAATAAAAATCTGTTATTATAAATTTTGTTTTTTTTTCTTATTTGCTTCAACCATACGCACATGAAACTAATCGACAAGCAAGCACAAATTCTTTTGATGTACAGCTTATCCATGCTTCAAATGTTCAGCAAGTCCAATCGTTGCCCCAGCGTACCATTATTTAATTTTGAAAACAATAAATAAAGAGAAAAAGAAAAAAATTACAAAAGCAGTTCCTGCATGCTGGATCGCAAGAAATGGTAAGCGGATAAATATTATATCAGACGAAAGGCTCCAGGATGCCATAGGTGTCTGATGATAATTTTCATATGCTACTGACACACCAAACAATTGATTCGGGAATTTATGAATTATTCCAACAAACAAAAAACAAAATTTTAATTTTGCTAGAAAGTGCTAACTACGTGGCGTTAACAGGTGATTATTGGACGTTTATGAAAAAGTTACAACATTTTCAACACACAATGCACGCGATGTGACAGCAACTTGAAATATATTCTAGAAGCTAAACGAGCGGAATTATGGAAAAAAAACTACAAAAGCTTCATGCACGTGTAAATAATCAGCTAAAACCAAACAATTTTTTCTCGTTACTATCTTATTTTATCAGAGTTTTATAATTTATTCATATAATTTTATAATTTATTTAAACTAGAAACTGAACTTAAACAGCAGAAATTAATTTAATTTGTTTTTTTTTTGTTTTTCCAATTCATTATTTAATCTTGTAAAGATGTTAGAAATCGATTATTGGGATTTTGACGATGAAAATCTTCGACCGCGATGATTGTTTGCTCCTTTTTTGTGAATAATATAAAAAAGTCCGCATATTGATCTGTTTAATTAATGATGGAAACAACACAAAGAAGCATATGCTAATTTACCAAAATTGTCACATAAATTCTTGGCTTCTCTAGCTACAACTGTCCCATGCGAAAGACTATTTTCATTGTCAGGCAACATTGTGACCAAAAATATGCTTCACTCTCTGTCAACAATGTTAACAAATTTGTTTCAATAAATAGCTGGTTAAAAAATAATAATAAAACAAATGATTTTGAAAAAAACACTTATTATTTCAAATAGTTAGTGAATAAATGCATTTATTATTTCAAAGTGTTATTGAATAAAAACACTTATGATTTCATATTGGTTTTTAAATTTACATTATGATTTAAAAATTATTTCGCGATTAATCGTGATTAGTTTCTGCGAACAGTGTATTAATCGCATGCAACTAGGCGATTAAAAAATGTAATCGATTCCCAGCTCTACTGTATAATAAATAACACCAATGACATTGATGAAATAGCTTTTCATTATTTTTGACCAAATCTATTGACTGATTTCAATGACAACCGCGCTTACAAAATTTTAATTATTCTCTGTATAATCAACTTTTTTTCAATACTCTACATTTTCAATGTTTAAAAATGTATGTATGATGCTATATGAACGATTATTAACATTGCGATTTGAATAAGCGGTTTTCAAGTTATTTAATTTACTTTATTATAACTGTTTCAATGTTGGTCTATTTTTATTATTATTTTTCAGTTTTGTTGGTCGAAAAAAAGTTCAGAACTTAAAAGCTACAAATCAGGAAGCATTGGTTCATAAAGAATTTTACACTGAGTGATTTAAATAACATGAATATCATTGTTTTGGTGGATTTATAATTTTAACAGTTTTTTTTCTTGTTTTTCATGCAATTTTATATTTAACCTTCTTTTTTATTTTTTCCCACATAATTGGGGGGTTGAACCCGTAAACTCACCCTAAATACGGCCCATATTTAAATGTAATATTTGCTTTAACGCCATGGAATCATGAATAAAACACTCAGTTTAATTAGGTGAATTAATTGGTTTACACGCTACTACATCTGGAAAACACTAACCTAACAATTAAAAACGCTTGCGTAATAATATTAGCAATTTTGTATAATATATGGTAAAAATTCAAATTTTGTTGAAGTTATATTGGTATAATTCCAGAGATATAAAATGAAAACATGTTTTTTTTATAAAATGCGCTAGAAATGATTAGATTATGTTAACTAGTTTCGTTTACAGATTAGATAAACAATTTCAGCATTATGAAACATTCGATAAAATTGTGCTAAATTTGAATACAATTCTGAAAAACAAATGATCGTGTGTTTGAATTTTTCATTTTTTAAACACTTTTTAGTAAAAGTAGTTTTTTCAAAAAGTTAAAGTTTTTAACAATTCCAATCATCTATTTTTTATTTACCTCTAATGCAAAACGAGAAAAAAATAAAGCATAAAAAACAGAGCCAAGGAATCTAGTTACTAAACTGTATTACTATGAAACTATTGAAAATAATTACTATAATATTGTATACAAAACATTTGTTTTAAAAAAACACCACTGTCTATAGAATGTTGAAACTTCATATAGTGTTGCGATTTTCTCTAGGTTTGCAGCGGTAAATTATAGTTTATTGTTAGGCTCTTAGTTTTGGATGAATATTTTGAAGGCATGTTGTTAAAGTTTATGGTTATGTTATTTTGTGCGTTATGTGTTTTGCTTTAAGCAAAGAACTTTCACACTTATCAAAGTAATTTTATCAAATTCAAAAAAATGTAAAACTTTAATTTTCAATTGCTGTATTTTGAGCTATAGTTTTTTCTAGTTTTTGTATCATCACATGTCGAGTAAAAAACGATATCCGGTTTTTTAAATAAAATAAATTATGAATAAATTTTTATTTAGGTATATACAGTGCGCAATTTAGAAATTGAGGCAGAAAAGCGCATAGTGTCAAGCCACAACGTTATAAGCAAGAAAATAGTTCAGTTTTGAGTTCATTCCTGAAATTGGCGAGGTCCAACGCACGATTTCTCAAGTCAGCGGATACACTGTTTGTGACTACGGGCTTAGCAACAGGAAATACATGTCTGCCAATTGCAATAGCCCTTGAAAGCTTAAGCCGCAGATCTCCAGTTGCAGCCGATCGAAGATTTGACCGACCAGCAAGTATTGAAATTGACACACACGCACAGTTCAAGCCGCTATAGCTGAACCGTATTGTGCAGGCATTTGTGTACCGTTGAACCCAGCTAGAACTGATTTTTCTGCGGAAAGAGAAACCAGTGAAGTTATGTCCGCACACGATCTGATACTGCAGACCCGCCGTGCAACTAAAGAACAAGGCGAGACGCAGCCCAGTGAACGAATTGAAACCTGTTGCAGTTATCTCAAACAGTTAATAAAAATGCATCACCACTAACGTTGTTAAATAATAATTTATTCAAACTGAACGTATTCAAATGTATATTAGCTAATTATTTAATAAATAAAATTAGCTATTCTAATAATCTAATCTATAAATGTGTTTGCCAAAAAAATTAAATGAATAAAATAAAACTTAAATTTGTGTATGAATATAATTTTCATTTTTATTTTGTTTGTTTTCAGTGTTGTTTTGTAGAATTGTTAATCTAATGAAATGATTAAATTTGAATTTGCTCATTATCAAAATCAAAAATATAAAAGAAATTTAAAACCTAGCATAGAATAAGTTATTAAGTCTGAAAGTTATATTTTTGATGATGAGGAGTTACATGGTTACATCATGCTCCTGACAGAGGCTGGAAGATTCGCGATTCCTAAGGACAGCGATCCTTGAAGGAATAATTTAACTCAATAAGTCAAAACCTAATAAAAACTTTTGTGTAGTTGAAAAAATAACATTACAAAAAAATTATTTGAACTGTCAGGTTTTTCAACCAGAATTGTGTTTAATTTTTAATTTATTGGTGTGTCCATTTGCTTGAGAAAATTATTAAATTTTATTTTTTAAGGTGCTTACACTTTCATTGTTTTTTTGTAAAACTATCATAAGGTTCTGAAACTTTATAAAAAATGAAAAATAAAGATAAATAAATTCAATAACACCAATTGAAAACACATTGAAAAGAAAATCGCTTAAATGTTTATGGAACACGACTCAATAAAAAATTAAATCAATTCTAATGTTATCTACCACGTTAATCACAACATTTGTAAACTTGAACCAGATATTACTAAGCTTACTCCTTCTTATGCTCTCCGATGAAGCGCAAATTAGGCACGAATGCTCAGAGCTTAGAACGGCTGCCATGAGGACCCTTGTCTTACTTATATTAAAATATACGAGTATTACCTGCCAGAGGTCTTTCGCTTATAAAATTATTTAAATTTATCTTTAACAAATTATTATTATTATTTATTATTATTATTAATAATTGAATAAGGCGTGTGGCACATTGCCTTCTTGCCTCTCGATTTCAATGAACTGATGAACGTTCCTTACATTTAAGAAATGCTTGATTGCTTGCTGGCCTGGATGTTTCCAAGCCTTGAAAGTGAAAATTAACTAACTTTCCGTCAACTAATTAAATTTTCCGTAAACTAATAAAATATTTAAATAAAGGCTCATTTCTTATAAAAATGCATTCTAATTATTTTTTAAATTTTAAAAATTAATTAAAAACAAAAACAATCTATGTTTTAAAACAAAAACAAATCAAATACTATTAAACAAGTGTTAACATATATAAATTCAAAAAATGGCATTTTAAAAGAAATTTGTTTGTAATAAAGGAAATGCCGGCAAATTCAGAAATATAAATTTAAATTAAATTAATGTTTGACAATGTTTAACGTGGCGTTAATCGTTAGACTTCTAAGCCACGAATCACTTCATCTAACTTTATCCAACTCACTTGTGGGCTCATTTATACAGGACAACCAAAGGCAGCCATTTATAGGCGCCTATCCACACCCCTTGGAGACGGTGGTGACGCCGGCGGGAATCGTACCGCCGACTCTCAGGTCCACAGGCGAGTGCCTTACCGCTATACCACCAGTTTTTGACCCACGCTACAGCCACCTCATCAGACGAAACGGAGCTGCACTCTACATGAAAAAACGACTCCTGAATGGGACCATCTGAAAAGGGAAAACATTTTCGAATTTGTATTCCGGATATGGATAACGCCCATAAGGGCGTTCAAAGATGGCGTTTTTTTTTTATTTTGGATAAGTATAGTGAAATGGTCTGTAAGTTTGCACTCTCATTTATTCATGAATGGATTCGAGTCGGAATAAGTTAAGTGTTTGTTTAACATATCTTACGGCAATTTTCTATTACCCATTTTTTAACATCCTAGTTTTTTGAATAGCTTGCATTATTTTCACTTCGTAAGTCAAAATTTTATAAAAGACTCTCTGAAACTTATATTTTTTATGAATAGTAATAAAAGGTTAAACAAATTGGCAACGTTCGTTTACAAAACTTGTTATAATTTAAGTTGATTTGTTTACCAGATTTGTTTAGAAAGCTGAACAAGGTTTTTGTTACTTTTCCAGCCCTACGCATTAAACAAAGCCACGGTTTTACAATTTAATACTGCGTTATGACTCTCAGTCGTCGTCCAAACACGCATCAATTAAACGACAAATTAGGAAAGATATTGCAACATACCTAATAACTCAGAGGGTTAAGGCAGAACACACATGGATAAGAATTGCTTTTTTCAGCGACCGCGGCGTCACGCTGGCCCAAATAACAACTATTTAAACTTTCACGTTTTTCTAACAGGAGGTGTCTTTTATTGAACATTGTAATACTAACCGGATGCTACATAATTGTTTATAAATATGTGAAAATATGTACTTGTTGAGTTTTGATTTATTTATGTTGTATATTTTTTTTAGAGTTTTTGACAGTCTGTTTCATTAGGAAGATTCCAAGTTTTTTTAAGATTCGTTAAATAATACAAGTTTAGCAAACAATAAAATTTTGAATTTCATCCATGTTCACATATGCATTATTGTTTAATGTTGACTGTCACGTAGTTTTGTGCATGTCTGTTTGTATTCTGTAGTGTTACATGATTTTGGTGCGTAGTTGTCAGTTGGGGAATTATAATGTAGGTTTGTTTCATAGGTTATATTAAGTAATGTTATATAAAGAATGTAATTTTGTAATAAACTGTTGTGCTCTGATAGTTTTCCTAGGTTTATTAATTTTGTCTGTCTGTTTGTTTAAGAGTGTGAGTGCGTGGATTTATTAGTGTTTGAATTAACGAAAAACGATAAACTGATATTTCAAGCTGCTGAAACTAGAAAACACGTTGAATAAAAAAATGTGTTTGATTGTTTTTAAAAAAAGGCAGCTCACACATCTACGTCTAACTATTTTTAAAACGTTTTTAATTATTGATTTGATAAATTTTAAAAGATTAAAAACCACTATGTATGCTTGAGTTACACATTGTGACCTTTTGTCGCTTAAAAAAAACTTCCTGTTATCCAATAGAGCTGAAATTTGTTAGATTTAATTTTTATTGAGAACTTTAAACTCTTATCAATTTTGGCGTTGATTAAACAAAATTAGTTGATAAAAATATAAAATAGTGAAAAAAAAATAAAATTACAAATTACAAATTTTAGGTAGACAAATTAACTATAAATTGTAAGTTTCTTGAAAAAACCCTTTTTAATTTTCAAAATAACTAATTTAAATAAAACCCTGTTTTTTTTTAGTTAATTCAAATGTTTCTTCTAATTTAAATCATCACCTACTTTACATAATAATTATTCAGAAAATCGTGGTTAATGTTTTTTTTAATAATAATATCATTAAAAAATTGATTTCCAAAAATTAAATGCTACCGTATTGCAAAAATTTGAAAAAAAACGAAGTTTTCAACGTTTTAGTTTTAATTAAACTTGAATCAGAAACAAATAGGTTAAATGATTAAAGGTTGAACATTAAATAAAATAAAATAAATTAAATCTGAAGTTAAACTTTTTTTTGAAGATAATTGCTCAGGGTATTCAGAAGTTTGTTTTTTGCTGTTTTTTCTCTGTTTTTTTATCTTTTTTGTTTATCCCCTTACTACGGTTAATTTTTCCCCTTACTACGGTTAATTGGTTAATTTATTTTTGAAAAAAAGAATAGTATGTCTGCCCGGTTTTTTTCTTCTTTCTTTTACTTTCAACAAAAAACAGAACACGTACTAACCATTGTCATTTTATTATTCCAACGTATAAATAAAATTTAGATTTCAAATAAATAAATATTGAGTTTTAATTTTGTTTCACAGATCTTCATTGTTAAAATTCTTCACAACGTAAAAACTTAATTGAAAAACCGATGTACATTTTAGAATAAATTCACCAAGTTTCTTGCAAGATCTTTTAATTAGTTTTGGAGTTATTAAAAAAAAACACAGCTCTTTTGCAGTTCACATATTAGAATCAACCTGCTATATTGAATATGTATTACTTGATGCGCTCAATCCATATTATTCATCAAAAGTCATAACTTGTGGTTTAAAAGCTAATGCAGTTTGAAAACTGACTCAGATCTGAAAATAAACACAAAGTAATAAAACTAAACTTCCATTAGATTTTTTACACATATAAATCTTATAAAACTTTTTAACACACTTTTACTTAACTGACTTCTCTGTCTGTCTGCCTGTCTGTCTGTCATCAAATTTTGCAATTGATTTTAAACTAACTTCCCGATGAGTTAGAAACTTCAAAATTTAAACATACTTCCGAACTAATTAATAATGCATTCCATCAAATTTTCAGATCGATTGGACAACATTTAATTAAATAATTATAAGTTATATTTTCGTCGAACTATTTATTGTCTTTGCTAATATGCTTGTTGATTATATAAAAGAGTGTATTTAAAAAACTTTGTTTTTTAATTCACTTGTTTTAAAATACGTCAAGCACTTAAGTGGGACTAAAAATGAACCGCAATCGACTTAAGTTTGTTCGTTTAATTAATAAACGTTTGAATCTGTCTGACACAATTTAGAAGGGATGTACGTTTGAAAGTTCTGTGATGTGTTAATTTATGTGTATGTGTGATGAAGCTGCCTTTTCCAAAACTGTATATTAAAACATTTAAAACGTTCAGTCACAGGTGTTAGAGAAATTATTGTTTATTTTAATTAGAAACTTTTATTAAAGTAGTTTCATAACAGTTTTTTCAAGTTTCTAAAAATAAAAATGTGTTTCAGTTAAAACGTTACTTGAGTTCTTTTTTTTTGTTTTTTCAATATATTTACAAAAAACTACAAGCTCCACCGGAAAACGCGAAGTGGGTATATTCTGATTTTCAGAGTTTTTGTGTTCAATACAAGCGATTAAGCATACAAGCAAGCATAGAATGGCGGTATCAGCACAAGTGATGCGGCGTTTCTTGAAGCCTTCAAACGTTGTTACGTAATCTAAATTTAAATTTTATTACGCAATTACCTTTTGTGGTCGTACATAGGTACTTTTGACCTGGAAAAGAGTTTTTGGGCTCCCTGAGCCGACGATGGAAGTAGGAAATAAAAATCTTCGTTTCCTGTATGAGAAAATACCTCTATGCCATATATATATATATATATATATATATTGAAAATAGCAATTTATATATATATATATATATATATATTGAAAATAGCAATTTATCACAAACACATGTTAGCAAAAATTAATTTATTAATCTCCATCTACGCGAATATTCAACTGATGAACGATTTTCATAATCCATCACAACAATACGCATTCGACAATCCAAATCTCAATATTTCTTTTTCCTTAGAAGCAGACTTTCACCTGCAAGCATACGCTCAATCTTCATTTGGTTGATGTTTTTTTTTTCTTTTTGTAGTTTAACTACTAACCTCGATAGTGTTGGACGTGTAATTTGAACCGCCCGTGCAAAGGCATTGTGCCATCCTTCAACTGCGTTGTTAGTTCGAAGAATGTCATAACGGATAGTTTGGTAGCAGACCCAAATATCATATTAAAAAAGAACACATCCCAGTTTATTGGCATCAAGTGCAATATGTTTAGGTTTGGCTGGCACCGAATTGCCCTAGAAACAATAACGTTCAGTACGGTAAACCGCCCCCGGATATTGCACTGCGATTGAAAACATTTAAGTTTTCTATAAATATTAGCCGGAGGTGTTTTGACCAACGCTGCCACTAATTAACATAACTTTACGCAAATAGAAGTGATGGGCGCAAACGAAATATCTCTATGTCCATGCCCATATCAAACAATTATTAACGAACTAATCATATCACTTATAAATAGTATTGACTTACAATTATACAAAATGTTTTTTGTTTCAAAGTGACAGTCGATTCATTTTCACGATGTTTTTATTACCCTGCTTCCGTTCCTGTCTGTCTGCCGCAAAATTTTCCAACGTAAAATTAAACCACTTCTGATGGTCTTGAAATCACAAAGTTTTACCACAGAAAAATCTTGAATGACTTAGCATGACTCAATTATCACCAATATAAACTTTATGGTTATATTAGCCACAATAAAATATTTAAAAAAAAACGAAACAAGAAATTCTTGGAATAATCCTTGGATTTACACTAAATCTTTGAATTTCAACCAAAATTAGATCTTCTCGAAACTTCAGGTTTTGTTTTTATTAGCCTATTATTGTTGGATAAATGAAAAAATCTATTTTGTTTAAAAAAATTAGTTTTTCGATTCTCCAGTTGAAATAATAATTACAAGACTTATCTCGTTATAATACTTATGTTTATTATTCATAAGAAAAAAATAAATTAAGTAAAAGTTCAATAAACTAATATTTCAAACAAATTTATACTTATTCTATGTAACGCTTTTTCTGACTGTGGCGTCATTTCAGCTGAACATAAAAGAAAGAAAAAAAAGGTTTTTAAAGCCCACACATTCATGAAAAAAAAATTATATGATAAGAAAAAACCAAGACGGTGACCAACCAAGGTGCAGAACGTCCAGGAAGCGAGTCGTCTAGGGAAAGGGGCAAAGTGTCTATGCTGCAAAAATGTCAAAAAACCTTCTAGTTTTCTTGATAACCAAAAAAAACACACAACATTTCTTGATCTTTTTTAGATGGTTGATTTTTTTTTATGATAGTTTTTAGTCCTTTACACCAAGTGTTTTATAACAGAATTGGCTGTATGTAGGAAGCACATAAGTACTTCCTGTCGTGGATCAAAGTTTGATCCTTGTAACTGTCTCTCCTTGTTTATCCAGGCTTTGGAGTGGATCGCAATTAGCGAGGCGGAGTTGAGATGTTTGATTAGAATACTTTCCCGTTAAATTATAAACATTAATAATTTGTAATATTTATGTTGTTTTGCTAAAAAAATGGTATGTGGACTTTTCATCAAAGGACGATTCATCAAAGGACTATTCATCAAGAAGACGGTTCATCATAAGGACTGTTCATCTAAAGTCTATTCATCAAGAGGACTATTCATCAAATTTTGAAGCCACTTCTCAACAACATTTATAAATATATACCCAAGATATTTTTAGAGTAAAGTAATTTGATGTATTTTTAAAAAACAGTTTTTCATCTTAATAAAAGTATGTAACTGAGTATGTGTACATATTTCGTTTATTGGTTTTTTTTTTGTTTCGTTTGTACTGTCCGAACGGTATTAGAGACCGACAGGCCCTTCTGTTTGAGAATAAATAAATAAATAAATAAAATAAATTTTAAACTTATCAGTAATTTAAAAAAAAAAACAGTTTTGTTAAGAGCGGAACTATTGGCTTACAAAATCGTTGATGGCAGCGCCGTTACATTTTTTAGCTGTTCTCAGCGCTTTTCACTACCGCTACTTTTATTCAAAAACAAAATAGATTTTTTTTTATCAAGTAAACTAGTTCCAATGTATTTAGTTTTTATTTGAAGTATGCATGAAATCTGATTCTGGTTAATTTAATAATTTATCGACGAGCGTTAGCGTCTCTTTGAAATGTTGAACCTTTCTTGACCTGTAAATTTGATGAAAATTACTCTACATTTTGGTAACATAGTTTGGTTCAAAATAACATCTTAAATGAATAGTCTTTCAATGAATAGTTCTTTGATGAATAGTCCTTGATGAACAGTCCTAGAATCAATAAAACTTTTTCTACATACAATATATAATTAGAAACACCTCATTGGTTTTATTCTATAATTCACTCCAATGTTATCTAATCAATCTGAACATTCAATAGAATGTTAAGTCCGCAGCAACGAAGAAACGAATACAGTCGATTGTGTCCCAATTAAGCGGAATCAACTTTTTATTAAAAGTTTTTTAAATTAAAATTTTAATATCGCTTTTTTAAAAGAACCAAAAATTAATGGTTTGTTTTTCTACATAAGACTTTTAATTTTTTAATTTTTTTAAAGTTTAAATTGATTGTATTTTATAATTTATTCAAATGTTGTCTAATTAGTTTAAAATTTAGTGAAATGTAGAGTTTGCAGCAACAAGTAAACCAATCAAAATTCAACTCAATTGTGAAGATTGAAAATATAAGCAATTTACAAATCAATAGGAAATAAACAAATATTTTAATATGCATTTTAAATTTAAAATGTCATTATAGCTTTTTTGAAGGAACAAAAAACTAATGGTTTGTTTTTCTACATAAAATTTTTAGTTTTTTTTTAAGTTTTATTGATTTTCTTTCATACTTTAATCATATTTTGTTCAATCAATCTGTAATTTTAATAGAATGTGAAATCCGCAGCCAAAAACAAGCCCACTGAGTTTCAATTTGATTAGAAAACGGAAAGTTGATTTTTTTAGTGGTACTGGGTCCCAACGTAAAAATTTTATTACGATAGAACAAATGCTGCAGCAATGCATAAATTACAGGCAAATACACATAAAAAAACACACAAACATTCATATATATATATATATATATATATTTAAAATATTATCTTGGTGCATAGTAAACAATAGATGTTTATAGTTACTATGACGATGGTGTTTTGTATATGTGCCCAACGTTTTTCGTTTCATAAGAATTACAAACTGTTATAAAGTCTTTTGCCAAAATGTGAACATTGTATTCAGAAAGACTGCCAGGCTCATAGAAATTTTTAGTGCGCAAGAAAACGTTGTTTTGAAAATAATATATATTTTATGATGTACAATTATTTTCTAATTTTTAGTTTTTGATGGGTGAAATTTTATAATAACTTGAGTTTTTAAATTAATTGTATTGTAGCGAATCATTGATTTTAAATAGCTGATGACCGGGGAGAGGGTAAATTTTTTCCGAGGTAAATTTTCAAAAAAACGTTTTTTAAAACTTCGTCTTTATTCAGTTTATATAAATTTGATTGCTTCCAGAAATAGCTGATGACCGGAGAGGGGGGTTTCCTATGAGCTTGGGAGACTTTCTGAATAAATTGTTTACGTTTTAGTAAAAGACTTTATAACAGTTTCTAATTCTTATAAATAGACGAGGTACATTTTTTAAAAATTTTCTTATAGTAAAAATCTGTACTTTCTTGCTTACGGGGGGTGGGGTAGTCGGATGTACTTTTTCCAACAATTTTCTAAAACTTTGTCTTTATTATTATATATATATTTTTTTCTCAAATTTAAAAATCTTTGGAGGACAACTGCTTTCTGCCTCCTTTCAAAATAACCGTTTTAGTTCGTGGCTTAGAAGTCAATTGACATTATGCCACGTTGAAATTATAAAAGTTAAATAAAATCAGTTACATATATTTTATTTCTTTCTTTAAAGTTTTTTATTGTTACCAGGTGGTCAAGACATATTCCACTAAAATCGCATTACAATTTGTGTAAGCAGCACTACAAACATAGACAAAAGCGAGTTAAGTAAAACGTTGTAAAAGAGAGAGAGAGAGAGAGAGAGAGAAAGAGAGAGAGAGAGCCAGAATAAAAGAGCGAGAGATAAAAGAGAGATGGAGATAGAGAGTGAAAAAGAGAGAGACATGCTCTGCGCGGGTGATGCTAGTTCATACTTATTTTGTATGAAAGCTAGCAAAGGTTTTTAGGACATAACAGAAATTTGATTTTATTGCTTTGTTGTGGTAAGTCTTTTGATTTTTGAATTTTTCACTAAATAAAGTTTTTTTTTTAAAGTAGAATTCATTTAGTACCGCACAAAATTGCTCGACATCGACAAAAGGTTTCAAGACATTGATCAAAACAGTATTTTTTAAACTGTCTTACGGTATATGACTCACCATAGTTCAAGACGTATGTTTTGATTAAGTGCTAATAAAATAATAATAATAATTAATAATATTAATAAAAATAATAATAATAATAATAATAATAATAATAATAATAATAATAATAATAATAATAATAATAATAATAATAATAATAATAATAATAATAATAATAATAATAATAATAATAATAATAATAATAATAATAATAATAATAATAATAATAATAATAATAATAATAATAATAATAATAATAATAATAATAATAATAATAATAATAATAATAATAATAATAATAATAATAATAATAATAATAATAATAATAATAATAATAATAATAATAATAATAATAATAATAATAATAATAATAATAATAATAATAATAATAATAATAATAATAATAATAATAAAAGTGTTAGACTTTTAAAGAAATATCAAATTTCTTCAATGCAAACAAGTTTTAATAATTTATTTTAAGCTATAATTTTATTTTAAACTTTATTTCACTGTTTTTTTGTCAACTTTTAAAGTTTTTTTTTAATATTCTAATGCTAACTAAATTGGCGTAGTCAAACACGGCGGAAGCACGGACACTTTGAAGTAATTGCATGTAAAATAGATCACTGTCCAGAAGAAATATTACTGCGTCTGCCTAAAAAATATATATATAAATTAAGTTGTGGCATAGCTTGTCAATTGATTATAAACAAAACTTTACGTAACTTTGTAGGACAATTTTATAACATATATTGATGACAATTGAAAAATATGATGTTGGTTGTTGCCATTGCATATTTGACATTAATACCAATTTGGTCATGTCATATACAAACTGAATATAATTTCAAACAATGCCATTTCCAAAACGACACTAACACACTGCTGAGTTGCACTCTTTCACCTATAAATGTGAAAAAGATGTCATCAAAAGCAGAATGTTCAAATTACTGCGCTTTCATAAGTCGTGGACAAAAAATCACTTTTGACGATCAATTACCATCTCCTTTCTATCCATTTAAATACACTGGCTTTGGGACAAATGTTTCATACAAAAACTATGCATTTCAACTTCATCGTTTACCTGGGATTCGTCCTCTTGCTGGTCAAACGCAAGTCTGTATGGGATTTAACTACCAGCATTCTACTGGATCGTGTCAGTTGTTTGACGTGCCATGTCCTAAGAGTAACATCACAAAAATTGTCAACGTGGAGCTTGGAGTTTATCATGGAGTAATACCATTTTTTTTATTTAGCATTCAATAAAATTGAACCCAAAGTATAAGATACAATTTAAAATTTCCTTTCATTTTTGCAGATTGTTTTAAAATTGAACTCGCCGTGTTATCTCGGTGGTAAGTTTTTTTTAAGCGTATCAGTTTTAACATATTTGATTTTTTGTATTATGTGTACATTTATATAAATTTGATGTGTTTATAGAGTATGCAGGATATCTGTTTTGATCTAGCCTGCTTTGTGGCTTAAAGGATTGAACTTGTGCATTTTAGTTAATGAACACAAACTAAAACCAGTTTTTAATGTCTTCTATTAATTCACGATTTTATTATTATACTACTTATATTATATTTATAGAAGATCTAGATCACATGGTCAGAAGGCTGCAATACAGCATAGAAAAAATCTATAAGAGATTTTTTTTATTTAAGCAAAAAAACAACCAATTTTATAAGTTAATGAAAACAAAAAAATTGTTTAATAATAAAAAAACTTAATATAATTTAACAGAATATGAAGATTGCAACGATATATTAGTCACGGGTCAAGAAAACAGTGGCGTATATTTGGTACAGGTTGATAATCAGACCTATCCTGTTTATTGCCAAATATCATCTGATGGTATCAAATATATGGTTAGAATTATATAACAAATTAGTTTTAGACTGCATAAAATTATGTTTTCAATTCAGGTTATCCAAAATAAAATCACTGGATCTGTTGATTTTCATAGAGGGTGGAAGGAATACGAATATGGATTTGGAAACGTCAAAGAAGAATATTGGCTGGGTTGGTTACTGTCTGGTTTTATTCTCTATATTTAATTACTTTAACGGTGCACTGATCATCAGCCTGTAATAGATATTGACATATTATCAGTTTGTAATTGGTAACAATTGATGAAATTGCACAGCAATCGGTATTGGCCAATTATCGGCTTTGGCTTTGTTGCAGGAAATCAGTAATGGCTGAGGTACGGTGGTAGCCGATTAAAACTTCTTTTATTTTTGCAAGTTTCTTAAGCAATGCAATAAGTCTACAAAACTTGATGAATAAATTGCTGTACACATTTTAAGAAAACAAACCAAGTTATAAAAGTAAATGCAACTGAGTTGAATGACTTTCGGTTAACAATTATTCATTTTAAGATCATTAAAGTTGAAATGGTGCCAAGATAGTGTATTAGTGGGTTGGCTAACTGTAGTTTTGTGTAAACGCTTTTGACAAGCAAAAAATTATTTATCTGTAATTAGTATATAAAGTTTTTAATTACCTGATATCACTATATTCTGGGTAATTAAAAACAAAATCACCTTTTTTGGTTCCGAGTCGGTCATCAGTTTTTCTTATAAGACAGAAATTCATATGGTTTTAGAATTGTTTTTACAAAAAGTACCTCTGACTGTCTTCCCTCCCCAGTCATAACTTATTTTTGCAGGGAAAAGCGCAAAGGGTTTTACAAAAATTTAGGAAAAAGTACCTCTATAACTACCCCCTTCCCTTCCTCAGTCATCATCTATTTTGGAAGAAAAGTTAAGCAGGTTTTACCACACTTAAGGTTTTCTAAATAGTTTTTATTCAACCATGGATTTGCAGAAATGATGCCCCTGATACGAAGTCCGCTGATAGCTATATGACATCAAGTTTAAATACCGCTTTTGTCAAGTTTTTCTGCAAAAACTTTGCAAGCGTTCGATCAGCCTAAAAAAAAAATCGAAACTAAATCAAGTTTTTAAAATTGATATTATTTAACTTTTACATTAGGCATTCCTTAATGAAGTGATGTAATTTTTATGTCCCTCCCATCCCTGCATCACATGATTTTATCGTCTTGTATATAGCCTTTCCTGTAATTGGATTTGCACGGCCATCGTGCGTATAACACCAACCTAATTTTAATGTATTGGCATGTTGTAGGAAAGCTATTTAAGAAAAAATTATTTGTCCGTTAATATCGACAAAGAAAGTACAGGTAAAGCAAGAATGCAAGAATATTAATGAGTTCTCAAATGGTCTCTTTCCACGCAAATCCTTGCAATAAGTTATAATCAATGTGGAGCCTCTAGCGACTGTTTGTGTACCGTTCTGTTTTATTGGAAGCTTCAATGTATTGCATGTTCAATAGCAATTTCACAGCGGGATAACAGTTTTTTCAACTGGCAGCAATCTTGTAGCTATTCTGCACGATGCAAGAGCTAAGACATCATTGTTTTAAGAACGTTTTACCAGCTTTCTAATTATCTATGCCCATGTTATAACCATTTTCCGTCTTTTAATGGCCCTAGAATAAGACATATACAAAGAAGAGAAAAAATAGGTACAGATAAAGTCTTCAGTTATTATTACTTTCAATAAATTATAAAACCATTTTATAAAATCCCAAAACAACACTAACACCCGCTATACCATTTTGCCACGCTTCAAAGAGACGAACACGCTAGCTTTTACAAATTCAGGAAATGTTCCACATTTCAAAGAAACGCCTACGCTCGTCGACAATCAACCAGATTCAGATTTCATGCATACTTCAAATAAAAATTAAATACATAGGAAATAACTTAATTGATATAAAAACAATTTTTGCTTTTATATAAAAGTAGAGGTAGCGAATAGCGCTGAGAACAGTTGAAAAATGTAGCGGCGTTACCATCAACGATCTTGTCAGCCAATAGTGGCACCGCTACCGCTACCTTAAAAATACCGCGGCTACAGTAGCGGTAGCGCGGCTTTACCGCTCTTAACAACCCTGCCTATTTCGAAGATAATTTTTACTTAAGCAACCAAGGGCGCAGCCAGGGAACCAAAGGACCAGGGCCCCTTCCCAAAACCTAGCCAAAGTGAATATTGAAGTGACGGGCGGGCCTATAAATTTGGGGTGTTTTCAAATTCTTTCCTCTATTATTTAATTAACCTTTGATGAATTTCTTAAAAACAAACAACTTAAAATTGATTATCTATTAACTTGGTACTTGCGCTGGAAAACCAAATGGTCGAATGTCCCAGTGGCAGAGCGGCCACATACCGCAGTTGATGTTTTGCAACATTGTGAGGAATCCGTTTACCCCCAGATAAATACGCTTCATCACGTTGCCCCACTCTTTCGCGACAGCCGAGAGATCCTTCTCAACTATGCGCAGACTTAAATCATATCTACGCATCACAATGGGCCAGGCAAGGCTGAATGGGCTTGTCCAGATGACGATTAATCGCGACCTTCCCATTAATAAAGAAGCCGTCATTGACATTTTTTTGCAAAAAAAGGCGACTGAATTTGTTATTGTAATAAATTGGTTCAAATTAAATGTCTTATAGCTTGATATTACTCTTTGTTGCTTAAACTGTGTTTTAGCATAGACTTTTTCGGGTCGTAAACTTTTCAGAAAACTTCTTACTTAACTGTTTTTCACCCGCCCCCCCCGCCCCCCGCTCCGAAAAAAAATCCTGGCTGCGCCCCTGTACGCAACACAAGTTTCCGATTATTTCTAGTTCATAACTAAACTATGAAAACTTAAACACTGTTGAGCTCATGAGTATATATACTTTAAGTTTAACATTTTTTAATTTTTTAAAACCCAGGTAATTATTTACTTTATTGGTTGACCAATTCAAAAAAGTACAAGTTGAGATTTGAGTTGGAAGCAAATGACGGAGTCAAAGTGTTTGCTGAGTATTTGAACTTTGTTGTTGGCCCACCAAATTCTATGTACACAATAGCAATATCTGGATATTCTGGAACAGCAGGTTTGATAAATATGTATTTGACCATGACTGAAATATTGGTTTTTAAGAAGAAAAACCTACTTAGGTTACTTTAAATTAATTTTATTTTAGTTTTATAAAATTTGTCGATATTAAAACAACCAAAAAAACAGGTTTTTATGCAAATTTCTTATTTTTCAGATTTGTTTTTATAACATTTTTTAAATTAAATTGTGAACATTTTAATGAGGAGCGAGCTCAAGTTTGAGCTCGATTGGATGACAGAAGTTTGTTAATTTTCATTTCATAGATATTTCTACAAGTAAGCAAAATCGGCAGTAAAATTAGTGTAAGAGATTTACAAATGTTAAAATAAGTATTAAATTTACTTCAATTTGAGTAATAAATTTTCTAAAATTTAAATAACTAAATAAGCCAAAACTGTATTTAAAATAATATTCAGGTGACTCAATGGCATATCACGACAATAAAAAATTCAGCACTTTCGATAGCGACAACGATGACAGTCCATCAGACTCATGCGCCTTTTCAGGCTGGTGGTACTCATGGTGTTACAGGTGCAGCCCGAATGGTTTAGGCCCCACTGTTGGCATCACTTGGTACACCTTTAGAGGTCTGTATGAATCACTGAAAAGCTGTAAGATGCTTATTACGAAAATGTGATATTTCCGCATGTAATTTAGTTTTCATCTTGTTCTTGACACAATAACTTTTTTCCCTATATTAGTTTAAAGTTTTGATATAACTGAATATTTTATTTTGAATTTTGATGTTAAACACTGTTTATTGTAGTTTGCATAATTTGTTTTTTATCAACATTTTCCGTTTTTACATGATATTAATTAAATGTTCTTGCAAAATAAAAAGTTACCTCATGATTAATTAAAGCCAAATGCCTTAGAATATGAATTTTTGTCACATATATAGTGTAAAAAATCGTTAAATAGTCAGCGCTTTAAAACCTAATACATTACTTTTATCCGTTTAAATATTCAAATGCAAGTAAAACATTCTAAATAGCAATCAGCAGAGAAGAAACATAAGCATATTGTCAAAATACATAATTTCTTATGTATGCAAAAGTCTAGTTGATAAATGTATTCAATACTACATTGTTAGTCATCAATTCAACAAAAACATACCTTGCATATTAAAATCAATTTATTCGTTTAAATATTCAAATGCAAGTAAAACATTCTAAATAGCAATCAGCAGAGAAGAAACATAAGCATATTGTCAAAATACATAATTTCTTATGTATGTGAAGGTCTAGTTGATAATGACTTACTACCAAATCGGCAAATGTATTCAATACTACATTGTTAGTCATCAATTCAACAAAAACATACCTTGCATGTTAAAATCAATTTCATTCGTTTTTGAAGTTATAAGACTTATCGGATAAGTTGACCGCCATTTGCTTGACTCGCGATCGTATTCTTACGGAACAATCAAGCTAATAAGATGTGGTATAAAAAACGAAATGAAATGTTTTGAACGTATTTTTCTAAATTAAACAAATCCTTTGTCAATATTTCAGTCAAAAGTTTAAAAAAAAATTCAACTCGATTCAACTCAACCCACCGTAAGTGGAAAATTCTCAACCCAGCCCAACCCGACCCATGGACAACAGCAGCAGCATAAGTAACCGCTGCAATGTCAACTATCAATTTTAACTCCGCTTCGCTAATTGCGAGCCAGTGTCAAGTTTGAACAAAGGAGGAGGGACAGTTAAAAGGATCCACGACATTTCAGGTGGTTTCTACATACAACCATATAAGTCTTAAAACACCTGGGGTAAAGAACAATAAACTATTTTAAAATAATATGTTGGGTAGTTTCATTGTTGTTCTTTATTCCAAATAGGATGTCAATAACCAATTTTTACTTATAGTTTTTCAGGTCGTTGTTATTTTAGTCACACTGCAATCAATAAACTGCTATAGATTATATGACTAACTGAGTAGGTTCGTAGGTGTTTGTTTTTAAAGGCTAAGAAGGAAAACAACATTTATTTGTCTAAAATTTTAATCAATTTTGTCTAGTTAAATAACTTGTTTTTAACTTTAATTTTTGCTTTTTTAAACATTTCTATTGAGAAACGTTTAAACAAAATGTTTTTTTAATTAAAAATAAAAATTAGCTTTTTTCAAACAAAAACAAATTAAATACAATTAAATTAACAAATGTTTGCATATATAACTAAATTCAAAAAATGCCGTTTCAAAAAATGTGCAATACCTGATTGAAAAGCCGGCAAGTTTCGAAATATAAATATGTTATTTAAAAACCCCGATTTTACGGTTTACTTGTTGAATTTTTATATGCTAACATTTATATAATTGTGTTTCATTTGTTCATGTTTTAAAATATAGATAATTATCATCTTTAATATAAAAATTTTTGAGAAAATTGTCAAACTTTAACAGAATGCATTGTTATAAGAAGTGAGCCTATATTTTAAATTTCAGCTTGATTGGATGACGGAAAGTTAGTTAACATTCACTTTCAAGATTTGCAAACATTCAAGCAAGAAATCAAGAAAACAAGACTGACGGTAAAGTTAATATAAGAAATTTAACAAGTAAGTCGTGAAAAACGAGGTTTTTTACAAATTCCTTATATTTCAAGATTTGCCTACTCTTCATTTATTGCAAATTTCAAATTTAAAACTAAATTTTTTGAATTTGTATGTGCAAACATTTAGTTAACTGTGTTTGATTTGTGTTTGTTATAAAACATGAATAATAGTTATTTATGTTTTATTTTTTGAATTTATATTTGCGAACATTTAGTTAAAATTGAAGTTAAAAGTTAAAAATTTTGATTTTCAAGAACCCTTTTGTGAAATACCTCGTATTTGATTTGTTTTTTTTTAACATAAATAATTATTATTTGTAATTACAAAAAAGTTTTTCAAAAAAAATTTCAAACTTAAATAAATTACATTGTCATGCGGAACGAAAATATATATTTAATTTCAGCTTGATTAGGTAACGGAAGTTATTTAATTTTCACTTTTAAGGTTTGCAAACATTCAAGCAATTAAAGAAGCAAACAAGTAAGTAAACAAAACCGGCGTCAAAATAAAAAGCAACTTGAAATATAATAAATTTGTGAGAAAAAAAAAGTTTTTAGGGCCTACTTGTCATTACTGCTACATTTAAATTATTCTTGTATCTGTTAAATCATTTTTTCATATTTTTTATGTTTATTGATCTGAATAAAACATTATGATTATGAAAGAACATTACGGGAGAGATTAACCTGAGTAAAGTCTCCTTATCACGCCAATCTGTGTTTTTTCACTGAAATAAAAATCTGTGCTACGTCCATAGAAGCAAAATACTGCACGTGTTATTCTTATAAATAGTAATAAATACACTTGCAAAGGACTTCAGGTGCGACGCGGGCGAGTCCGCTATAGTTGAATACGACATTCGAGCAGGAAGGGAGGGATAGGAATCCGAGCACGGAAATCGCGATTTCTCAAAAACGGTAATAGCCAGCGAACTGAAATTTCACAGATACAGGGGTGTCAATCAGACCTACTTCCAGTGGTAACCAAAATATGTGCAACTACGCACATTTTTGCTTTTGGGCTATAAACGCTTGCGGATTCGACGTCGAATATCTCTGGAACCACGTAACTTTGAAAAACCAAACTCAAAATGAACATAGGAGTCTATAACATCTAACTGGAGTTTAAATCGCAGGGTCACATGACTTTTGGTTCCGGAGTTATAAGCACTCGAAAATCGGTACCCCGGATTCGGCACTATTTTTTGACCCACGCTACAGCTACCCCATCAGGCGAAACGGAGCTGCACTCTACATGAGAAGACGACCCCTGAATGGGAACATCTGATGAAGAAAAAAATTTTCGAATTTATATTCTTGATATAGATTTATGAACGTTCAAAGATGGCGGTTTTTTTTAATTTTGGATAAGTATAGCGAAATGGTCTGTAAGTTTGCACTTTCCTTTATACATGAATGAAATCGAGTCTGAATACGCTAGTGTTTTTTTGTATAAACAAAAAACTTGTTTAGATCTATACATACAAAAGCAACACCAATTAAATGTCTTAAATTGAAAATAAAAATTATTTCCAGACTCGAAAACACTTTATCACTTCAAACGTCTAACTAAACCTAATTGTCAAACGCAGTGACGTCACGTGAGAACGCAATGTCGCAATACATAGTGTCACAAAGATTCTATGAGCGGTGGTTATTGTCTCCCCCTGGTAAACTCTCTCGGGCTATCCCTACTTTGTCAAAAAAATCCAACGTACATTTTTTCCTCGAAAAAGCTGAAGACCGAAAAGATAGTCGTAACTACTTTTCCTGTGAGCCGTCAAAATGCCAACACTAAGAAATTTATTTTTTCGTATTTTTTAAACTTAATAAAAAACTCAGACCACAAAGTCAATCACTCAAAATAAATTTTAATAGCGCCTTAATAACAACCCTCCACTCCAATTCATTTTCAGCTTAAACTAATTATTGCTGGTTAAAAACTTATTTTTTAAATACCGGTGGCAAGACTATGTGGGCCACTTGCCGTTATTTTCAGCTAGACTCAGGCATGCCGGGTCGCTAAACGCTGTGTACGGAGGGCCACACGAGGGCCGTTCTTTCCATGCTATCTATGTAAGTAATATCCAATTTAAAGGCTGTTTCCGGCTCCAAGGCGTCTAAAGACGTATCTCTTCAACTGGATAGAAACAAGAGCCTGACAGAGTGAGCGTTTCTACATCTAAACAAATCCATTGATGTTGAGCTCAACAAACGTTTTGTTTGCTATATCGCCGAATCTATTAATGTGAATATTAATCCTAGACTTTTTCTAAATTTACTTTGTTAAAACTTAATTTTATTTACATGAGTGGGGTGGCCATATGAGAAGTGGACATGGGCTGTGTTGACTCATACGTTTATTATGTCTAATTTTTTGACAACGGCGTGGGTTAAGCTAGATTTTAAAAAAATACAAAATTTAGTTAAAAAATTTTAACAGTGGGTTTGGTTAGGTTGAAAATTTAGCTTTTCAGATGGGTCGGGTTGGGTTGAGTTGAAAAAGTGGTGGGACGGGTTGGGTTGGGTGGCCAAAAATGAACCCATGTTCACCTCTTTCTGGAGCATATATAAAAATTCAGTCTCAATTCCTATTGCTTGATTTCATTAAATAAAACAACAGGAGCGAAAAACAGGTTTTTTGCATATTCTTGATTTTTTTTCTTAAAAAACAAACAAAAACAATTCTTTTTATTTGAAAAGTTCGATTATTTTTCTAAGTTTCTCAAATGTATCAAATTGCATTGTCATGAGAAGCAAAAATATATTAAACGTTTTAGCCGGATTGGAAGACCGGTTGTTTGTTAATTTTTACTTACGAGATTTGCCGGCAAGCAAACAAGCAAGCAAGCAAGACCAGCAATGAAGTTTATACGAACAATTAGAAAAAAATGAAGATAACTTACACTGATCGTAGGACGACTAAAATCAGTATTTTTGTTAACTTATGCTTTCAAAAAAAATCTAATATTTTAGAATATTATAATAAATTAAACGTACTCTTTGATTTATCTCTCAAGTTGTGTTCCTCCGACCCCTTCTCACCCACATCCAGGATCCACCACTAGTAGTGATGTCGCCGACGTTCCCTTTCTTATTAGCGCCCTCGTCATAAATTCTTAATTCACGAACTTATCAAATAAATTTTTTACACGTTTGTTTGTACTCAATAGAAAAGAAACAGAACAAAGTGTTAATTATTTATAATGGATTTTATTTACTGCTATAATGATAATATTTTTATTAAAGCAAAACAGGTCTAACTTAGATTATAAGCGAAAAATATTGTTATTTAATGATAAAATGACAAAGTTAGTAAACTTTAAAAATTACGAAATGGTTATTTACTATGAATTGAAAAACTCTTCTTTTTAAAATGAAAAAAATTAGTGGCACATCAATAGGTGGATGGTCGGGATGAATGGGTTACTATTAATTATTGTTATGCGTTTTTCATTTCCGTTTCATATAAAGAGAAATTTAATTTGAGAAGCATTATATTAATAAATATTTATTTCTGCGTATGTTCATTTTTACGAAACCTTTCCTGAAAAAAAATATTGTACCACGACGGAAATTTCAAAATCTAATATCATATTTGATTGCAAATAGTTTTTATATAAAAGATTGAAAGTTTTACAAAATGTCAACAGATCGGTCGGTCATTACTGCAGTAGAGATTTACAATTGCTGAGTATGATTCTTCCCCTTTATTTGCTGTGTTCTGTAATTCTGGTGAACGTACGTTCTTCTCGCCTTGCTCGTTCAGATGAGTTAAAGAACTGTTCTCTCGGACAATTACAATATGGCGAGAGACACGGAATTTGTGGCGATCAGCTCCAGGAAATGCACGAAGGATTGTGCCGAGTGAACGGTAAGAAGTATAAGAACAGATGTTAAAATAAATAATAATTTCTATATCATTTATTTTTCGTTGTGAGTTTGCGAGATTATTTTAACAAGATGTTTTCCATAAGTTGAAGAAATTTTCCAGTTAATTCTGGTGACTGCCCCTAACCCAAAGGTCTTATTTAGTTAAATTTTAAGAACAAACCTTTTCTACTTGAGCCTGCAATCTAGCCTGGAATTTTCCTATTCTAATTTTAGGATATTAAAATTTTTTCTTTGTCATTATTTGTGGGGCTTTTAATTTTAGCAGAAAGATTTACAAACGTTATTTGTTTATTCTTTACTCTGAAGGAAAAAGACAGGAAGGTGTGTTCAAGCGTTCAGTTGGAAGAATAGGCAGTCTATGGAGTAATTATGACAAGACAGCATTGGACTTTTTCAACTCCCAGAGAACAAAACGTCAACAAAGTACTAACAAAGAAAGAAATGGTCATATTACTGACAAATTTTGTGACGAAGTGACTGGCAGCTGCCAAGTTCTGACTCGTCCTCAGCTTCCTACTGACAATCCATTTTTTTCAAGTCAACAGGGTATTGTTTGTGAATGCTGCATACATAGTTGCACAACAGGCGAAATGCTGGAGTATTGCCAAGACTGACAATTTGAATAAATTAAGACTAATTATTACAATTCATTGTTTGATAATTTAATGGCACAAAAAGAATGTTCATTCTAAGAAATTTTTTTAAAGTTTTCATTGGATTAAATAAACGGCGACGAGTTTCTTAAAATGTGGTTACAATTGCCTATTGTCAATTACAGACTCATGTTGTATGACATGCAGTTTCATTAAAATAACAACAACGACAAAACAGAAAAATAACCTCTGAAAACAAAGTTTTTATTAAAAACTGAATATGCGAGGTCTCAGCAAGGTCTTTGTATGCGAACAAAGAAGTCAAACACACAAATCGATCAGAAATAAATTGAAATATCCTAACCGATCCGTTTTGATAACATGATTATGCAAACCTGTGCTGGGTTTAGTGGCGCGAAACGAGTGTTCTTGTATTATTTTTACACACTTTTACTTAACTTGACTTATCTGTCTGTTTTTCTGTCTGTCTGTCTGTCTGTCTGTCTGTCTATCTGTCTATCGGTCTGTCGTCAAATTTTGCAATTGATTTTAAACTAACTTCCCGATGAGCTAGAGACTTCAAAATTTAGACATACCTCTGAACTGATTAACAATGCATTCTCTCAAATTTTCGGATCGATTTGACAAAATTTAATTAAACAATTACTTGTGATATTTTTGTCAAATTATTTATTGTCTATGCTAATATGTTTGTTGTTTATGTAGTAAAAATATAAAAAAGTGTTTTTAAAAAACTTTGTTTTGCTTCACTTGTTGGGTTCAAGGCAGAGAATTGGCCGAAATCACAAGGCTTCCTCAGCCTACCAACCACTCTTGTGCAATAGGTTGGGCAGGGCCGGCATATTGATCTCCCATTCAGCTAGCAATTCTACCAGCGTCGGATTAACCATTAACCGCATGAGCTATGGTATCGTTGCTGGCCCTCCAAGCCCCCGGTGTGTAACTTGTGGGCTCGCTTACAGATTTATATCCCTATATATATTTAAATTAGGAAATTTATTGAAGAAGCTCAAACAGCTAAATCTAAGCTACATAATTATAAAATAATCAAACAGCACCTACGCTGTCTTTTCGAATTTAACCAATAATCAACAGATAAGCGTCTCAACGCATTCTTGCACCGCAGTATATTCGCTGCGGTTTCTGTCCGCCTGACCTGTCTACATTTGAAGAGATGTGTTAGAAAACGGGCCTGCATCTCTTCCACAACATTCTCTCAAACAGTAGCCATCTACTAAACAGTCTACTCCCTCCTACATGTTTATCTTCACATTAAAAGGGCATAGACTCGATTATAAGTATTATTTTAGATGCATGTCTGGATATGATGCCTTATGATGCAAAAGGATGGGCTCACATGTATATCATGAAACTGAAAAAAAATGCACGGACCCTACTTAGTAATAAAACATTCTTTCTAAAAAAACGGAAAATTGTTGTATGTGAGAAAAAAGAAAAGTTTTGTTTTAAATGATACAACCACAGAAATTTCATTGAACACAGCATTAAAATTCTAGGCATGTAATATAATGCCTTATATGAAGAAAAAAAAAGAGCTTGATAAATACTCTTAAATATCGAAAACCCTTGCTAGACAGCTTGTTTGGTTATGTGTCTGTGCGTTTACACGTTTGATTACAATGTTCCTTATGATTGATTGCATAAGGATGGGCTTAGTGAATGTTGACTTCGTTAAATTGAACCACTTGTCAGCGTTCCAGAATGAGCCAGTGAGTGAGTGAACCTGGGAGATTTTATCAGTAGAAAATTGTTTTGTGAGTGTGCTCGCGCGCAAAGGGCAAACCTATTTTGCATGTTGTGTGTGGTCGAGTGCTGATTTACTGCCATGTAGTATGCGTGTGCACATCGACGGATCCAGGTGGGAGGGATGGAGAATATATATATACACTTAGATAAGCAACGAGCTCTAATCTAGAATACATTAAAATGTTCGTAGAAGGGGAAGGATTTTGTACGATACATCAGTAAAAGGAATGGTCTGGAAAAGTCACATTAACCAGTTGCGTTAACAAAACTCATTTGTCAAAAACACTACTCCCAACATTTCACCCGCTTTGTCAAAATAGAAAAGCAAACGCCACTAGGTTAGAATATCAACTTCAAATAAATTCAATTTGCATTTACTTTATTTTGAAATGCCTAGAAAACAAAACGCTATAGAGAATTTTAAAAATCCTTTGTGATGGACCGGTTCTCCAGTTAAGCACACATCCAGGGGAGAATAGAACAGAAAATTGTGGCAATGAAAGAGAAGGAGGAAGAAGCAGTAAAGAGCTTCACACCATATGGAATGGGCAAAAATTAGACAAGTAACGATGAAAATAATGGTAATGAACGTTTATAATGGTGGTAGTGGTAATAAATGTTTATAATGGTGGTAGTGGTAATAAATGTTTATAATGGTGGTTGTGGTTATTTTTTATGTAGCGACTTTGTGACGGAAACTTTTACTTTTCCAGGCATGTTTCTTGACAAGTCGGTATCCTGCAATGAAAATATTCAAAATTTTTTATTTCACTAAAAGAATTTTATTTTTAGAAATTTAAAATAAAATACAACACCTTATAATAATAATAATAACAATATTAACATGAAAAAACAATTTGTTACCTTTATACTTCTTAATAAATCTTTCTCAAGTTGAGTTGTGCTTTTATCTTGCATGAACATTGAAATTACCATCTTGGCAGCTTATCAAAATAACACAATAAGTTATAGATAACTTAAAAACAAAACAAAATAACTTAAAAACATAACAAAATAACTTATTGATAACTTATTAACATCACAAAATAACTTAAAGATAACTTATTAACATAACAAATTAACTTAAAGATAACTTATTAACATAACCAAATTACTTAAAGTTTATGTCTCTGGTTATTTATTATGAGATGCAGATAAAATGACATTTCCCTCCTATCAGTTTCCCTGAAGGGTGTTTACATTATGGAACGAAATAATCATCAGACAACATAAAACCGCACGAAGAACACTCATTGATTAGACAAATCTCATAACAGAATAATGAATCACCTTTCCCACGTTTCGAGGTTCCTGGCATTAACTTGACTTTGAACCTAACGAACAATCAATAGCATTTAATGATTAATTACATAAATTAATTAAGACATTATTCATTAAAAAAACATCATATGATTGTCTTCCTTGGATAAACATTTAAAATAATGAATATTCATATGAGTAGAGTACCTGTAGTTAGTGAGTGCATTCCAGGGTGCACAAACAGGAACGCAATACAAGAGAACATCATCGGGATACGGAATGCCTGTCAGTGAATCCAGCATGTCAGTCTCCTGTAATTCATGCAAAATTATGTTAATTTATGCACATATTAAATTTATAGAACACATTAAACAATAAATACCTGCTGTACTTGCTTAATGTCGTCTTCCTGATCGATATCATCTTGATCAAGTTTTTGCATTTCTGACAACGCACCGTCTGAAAAGTTTAAAATTATAATTTGTAGGACTAATTATAATTATTTCAATGAAATTTTTCACCAAGCTGCAAATGTTTATTAAGTTATTTTGCAGGTGCTACACATTTTATTAATAATAAAAATCCTATTCAAGTGAACATAAAAGCATACATACAACTGAACATAAATGCATACAATTGAACATAAATGCATACAATTGAACATAAACACACACAACTGAACACAGATTCATACAACTGAAATCAAATTCATCTAAAATAAACAAACCAATGTTAACTTCTTTTGACTCCTCCACCAAGACAACATCGCCGATCTTCTGCGTCTGCTTCAAATTATTTACTTGCTGTTTTTTTAAAGAACTTTTTTGACTGGCAGTTTGTTGCTGCTGCTTGGAGCCACCTTTCGATTTCTTTTTCGACTTGTCTTCTTTTGGAGCTCTGTCAGACTTTTCGAAATAATTTGAATTTTTTTTTTAAACTTTTATGTCAACAAGAAAAAAAAATTAATAAATTAAATAATAAAGCATATCTAAGATAGCATTTTGTAACAGCATTAATATTTGATATCACTTATTCTCATATTTATGCTTATTCTATCTAATAAAACTAAACAATTCACATTTTGAGCTTCTTTCAAAAAATTTAGACGTGTTGGTCTAGTGGTTTGGACACCCGCCTGGATATTCGGACTCCCGGGTTCAATTCCAGGTTCAGGCAAGTAATTTCCTTGGCTGAAACTAACTCACATGTGCTCACGTCAACTCAGCGTTTTGTCCTTTACAAATTGATAGAGAAGTACCAATTTCGGTTGGGTTTAAAGCGTGTGGAGCTAGCGAATAATATGCGGGGCTGGCAGCGGCGCCATAAACACCGCATTTATGCTAGTCTTAGCTGCAAGCTGCCAATGTTGTAAAAGTAGACATAAGTGCATTCGTTCATGTAAGTATGTATGTACTTTTTTAACTTTGGACATGTCACTTTCATAGATTTTATACCAAAACATTACCTGGATGCTTCCTGGATATTTGTCAATAATAAAATTGTGTGGCAGATGCAAGAGCATAAATGGCGACCATATATGATTAATAATTAAGTATTAATTATAATCAGTTTAACTCAAATGCATCAAAATAAATATTATTATTTATAAATAAAAACTAAGCAAATAAAGTAATAAATAAGGATAAATAAAAATAAGCAAATAAATATTCTTACAGCAAGCAACTGAATTCTCAACTTTCTCTCTTCATCATCTTGATCTCCATATTTTTCTTTTATCTTTTTCAATTTGGACTGAAACAACAGAAACAAAATTATTATAATAACTTCAAATCGGTATCTGAAACACTAATTCATTCAATCATTCACTTATTCATTCATCCATTCGATCTAACATTGAAAAATTACCTTCTGTCCCCTCTTCAATACAGAAGAATTCGTACTTCCTTCCTTAGGAACGTTCTCAGCTTTTGATAATCCACCCTGCCAGATAAAAAACAATTATAATATCTCATCTTTAAAATATGAACAGAAAATCAAAATCAAACAAGCTAAATTTATGAACCTTGTCATTTTTGTCTCCACCTTTCTTGGCATCCCTGTGATAATAATATACAAAAATCCAATTACATTCATAGAATACATAACATATGAATTATCTACTATAGAAGTTAGATTAAAATTTTGAGTTGTTCTTTGTACATGTGACTACAGAAGCGTGGTCGGCAGCCGATTTGTAATATATCAGTAGACGTACATGCTGTACATGTTGTACATTCTAGTTTTTGACGAGTTTAACAAGTTCATGTTATCTTTGCTAGAATGCAACACGTGAAAATAAATGATTCTTTTATAAACAAAATAAATTCATACAATGATAAACTACGCCACTTCTTTTTAAGCCATCTACAAATCTGACTTAGAAAAGCATAAAACTACTCAAAAGCTTACGGAACCTAGTACCACATTCAATACTTAACTTGGTGTATATTATATTACATGCATGTTATATTACATGTATATTATATTATATAAAACATAATATATTATTTATTGAGATAATGAAATCAGAACACTTGATTACAAACATTGACTTGCACGACTACAACTATCATCATAACCTACCTTCTCTGTTTGGCCGACATTCTTGCTGATTTCTTTTCTCCCGCATCTTCACTACGGACGTCCGATCTGATACACAAAAATTTAGCATTCAAATATGAATATTAATTAATTAATTCTCATGAAAACAAAGATGCAAAACGAAACAACAAATTAAAATACTAACTCGACAGATGTCAAGTGATCAAGTTTGATCTGCGTGTCGGGAAATGTTTCCACCACTTCGTCGTTGCCAACACTTTCAGCTGGAACATTTGACATCTCGCAATCATCATCATCATCATCTTCTTCTTCTTTCCCATTTTCTTCTATGGGGTTACGACCATCATCATCATCATCATGATTTCTTTTATTGTCATCATTACCTTCTTTCTCGTCTTCATGATCATCATCTTTGCTATTTTCTTCTCCCTCATTAACATAATCAACATCATCATCATCATCAACAGCTCTGTCTTTGTTACCACCTTCCATAGTTTCTCCTTGGTTTTCACATTTTGTCTTAACATCATCATCATCATCATCATTCTTTTCTTTAATTTGATCACCACCATCATTATCATCATCATCCTCATTTTCCTTGAGTTCCACTTCAACGGTTTCAGCTGCAACTTCTTCGGCTTCGTCAGTTATTCCTTTCACTCTTCTTTCATTCCTGTGTCTCTCAACGAACGGTTCATCAACCTGATGGCGTGTGAAATAAACGAAGGTCAGTCAGAATCAGTTAACCCATCTGTCTATCTCCTATCAACATCCATAGATTGAATTCCTCCCTCAATAGATCATTCAGCATCCAATCCATCCATCAACATATCCATTAATCCATCCATCAACTTATCCATTAATCCATACATCAACCTATCCATTAATCCATCCATCCATCAACCTATTCATTAATGCAACCATCCATCAACCTATCCATTAATCCATCCATCCATCAACCTATTCCTTAATCCATCCATCCATCAAACTATCAATTTATCTATCCATTATCAACCTATCCAACATTCAATACTCCATCAAAAGATGGTTCAGACTCAATCCTCCATTTATCTTCCATCAACTTATCATCCATCATTCAATCAGCCAGCTTAATCATTCTTTGATCCATCCACCCATCAACCCAATCAAATTTTATTAACCATTGAGGCTTGATAGAAAATTTAATAAAAAAACCTAGCTCACCTTGAAGAGAAAACCAAAGCCATATATGAGACTTGAAGGCAGTAAATAATTTTTCTTTCCTGAAAAATAATTAATAAAATAATAAACAAATTAATTTTAAATCAAAACAGAAATTCAAAAACAAATAAAAATTAACAACATTTATTATCAAATCTCATAACTTGATGATAAAAACATCCAAAAGCAGCCAACGTATTAAAAATAATTCCTAAAACAGATTAAATCAGGAAGAGACCAACAAAAATGAATCAATAAAACCAAATCAACCTCGAATCATAAAACTTCCAGTAGTTAAGTACTCTCCAGTTGGAGCTGTTTTGGAAACCTGTTATATCAAATACACAAAATCATGTTAAATCTCCTCAAGTGTAAATTTTATTCAATAAATAAACTAGAAATAATAAATTACTCAGAATTATAAAAAGAATTACCTTTAAATTATGATTTAAATAAACACATAAATAATAATAATAAATATCAATATTAACCTGATTGGGATAAATAAAATAAACACATAAATAATAATAATAATAATAATAAATCTCAATATTAACCAGATTGTGATAAATCAAATAAACACATAAATAATAATAATAATAATAATAATCAATTTTAAATTTAACCTGATCAAATAAACACATGAATAATAAATAATAATAAATTTTAATTTTAATCTGATTGTAATAAATCAAATAAACAGATGAATAATAAATAATAATAAATTTTAATTTTAATCTGATTGTAATAAATCAAATAAACACATGAATAATAAATAAGAATAAATTTTAATTTTAACCTGATCATGATAAATCAAATAAACACATAAATAATAATAATAATAATAAATTTTAATTTTAACCTGATCATGATAGACCCACCACGAACTCGTGACGACTTTGGCCTCCCACGCAGCACTGTTACATAATGCCATCGTTCCTGCTTCGTTCAGCGTCACAGGAGGGATTGGATTCTCTGGAAACGAGTGGATTTGAATTTAATTGGTTTAAGTCTAAAAAAAGATCCATGAATTGGTATGGCAGCATTAATTCTTAACTCTAGAAAAAACATGGTCTGTTATATATTTGTGAACAAATGAAACTAACAGCCAGAAAAAACATGTGAAACATAAAACAAGATCAAAAGTAGATATAAAAAATTAATCCGATTCCTAATAAAGCAACAAATATGATTTGAAGTACATACATATTCATTTACAAACTGTATTAGTTTCTTCAGAAACCAAGAAATATGATTTAAAGTAAATAAACAAATACAAACTGGATGGATTCTTGATGATGACACTGCTTGCACCGTGAAGATCGGCATGCACGTAAATGTCACCTGTGCATTGAAAATCACATCAGTGTTTCATATTTCATGGTTAAACAATGTTTATATTTTTCATTACTTTTTATTGGCACTGCAGCTGCATAATACTTGAAATTATAGTATTAGTGTTGCTAGAATGTAGTAAAATAATGTAATCTATAGTGTTGTAATTCAACACAATTACATTAACTGTACGGTTAAAATGCATTCAATTACATTACATTTGCTTACCACTTTAGCACAAAAATTAACACTATTGGAAAAAAAACAATTCACTGGCATGGCGCCAAGTAGCTTTCAAGTCATTTCATGATGTCAATAATTGAAGAATCAACAAACCAGGTTTGAGATATCGTTTTACGATGAGCTCGTTCTGTTGTTGGTCCCTCCCACCGATGACTACGTAATTCTCAGAACTTATGAACCACAAGAACTTCTCAAACCTGTCAAATAATAAATAAATTAATAAACAAAGTCATTGAATATTCATGCTGTAGATAATACTTGAGTGAATAAATTAATAAAGCAATTAAATATTCATGCTGTATATAATACCTTGAGACAATATTAGACAAGATAAATGAAAAAAATGTAAATTATGAAGGCCACAAAAAAGAGAAAAACTTCAAAACAAGATTGGCACATGAGTACAAAGTAATGAGTAAAGAGCAATCCAAATGTCAAATTCTACACCGATATAAAACACACCAATGCGTCTTTCTGGCCTTGTTGATCGTAGCAACAGTGTGCACTTCTTTCAACACTTGCATCGTCTTCTTTTCAGCAGATTTGTAAGCCTGTGCAAGTTGAAACAAAGAAATATTTTATAAATTTCAATTTAATTACAAAAAACAATCATTGATAAATATTTGCAGTTCAAATTAAAACAACCTAAGAGAAGAAACACAAAAATTGTCACACACACACACACAAATAACATTTAAACTGGATAACAAACAAACAAGATTAACCTTCTGTAAAGCATCGGAAGTTTTCATTTCTTTCATAGCAGCATGTCTCTTCATATCATAATATCTAAATATTATTAATAATGTAAAACTTTCAATTCTGAACTAAGAAAAAATTCTATTAACTGACAATACCATTATTCAAAAGAATATGAAATGCTACAGACTTTCTTGCATTAGCATATGCGGAAATCCCAAGATCGATGTCAATTTTCATTGGTCCCAGTGATAATCCATCAACATCCTCCATTCCTAATTTTTCTGGAGGTCTACAAATAACAAACAGAAAAAACTTCAATGTACACATCTGAATGTCTCCTCTAAAGCTTCATATTTAAATAATACATGCAGCACTGTAGCCGAGGCCGGCCATCAATCAAGACCGGTTTGTGTTGTCTGCTGCCAAATTTTTATCTCGGATACTTTGGATGTAAACCAAAGGTATTTAAATGAAGGTATTTAAATAAAATGCTACTCATTTTTGGATATAAGCTGACAGGCAAACGCACTTCAAAACCTTCAGCATTTTTTTAAATTTATATATATTTTGATGACTCAACCCCAGAAAAATGTCTAGCGGTTTTTATGAAGAAACCAGCGTTGAAATATCAGTCTTACTAGTAATAAATATAACAAGTAAATTAAAACTGAATTTTTAAAACCCAATGCTTTTATATGTAATTAAAACACAAATTTTGCAATCAATTGTTTCTTATATTACTCTTTTATTTTATATTAAAGTCGAAATATCTTAATTATATCGAAATATCGAAATTAATTAAAATTAACTAAATTAATTGACTTATTGTAAAACTAATAATTGAATATTGCATTGTCTTCTATTTTGAGCATGTATGCAAAATTTGAAAAAAATCTATCATCAGGAAGTGACTCAAAAATTGATTGCAAGATTTGAAACAGACAGAGAAACAAACAGACAGACAGAGAAACAGAGACGACGAGTTAATAAAAGCATTGGTAAAAATTAGATTTCTTCAAATCTTGAACTTCACAACGTCAACAAGTGCGACCAATCAAAAAAAGGCAAGCACGAAAAACTCACTTGAGAAGCATGTTGATGTGATTCGTGTCGAGTTTCAGCGCTTTGATGCAGCCAACCACTTGGTTGCTACCGGCAACCTCTTCCATCATCGTCTTCAATTCCGTCCAATCGAGTTGATGCGCCAGCGCGTTCCTCATGAGTCCAATTGCTTCATCGACCTTTTGAATGTTCGTACAAAAATTTAAGAAATGTTAATTGCATTTTTTTATACTTATTATTTTCATGTTTCATTATTTTAAAAACGTTATTAGTCATTAAAGTCATCAATAGAAACAAAAGTCTGGAAAATAATTAATTTTAATATTAAATAAGTCACGCATTCAAAAAAGTTGAGAAAATTAAATATATAAATTTATAACAATTTAATATTTTAAAATGAAACCATTTATTTATAACTGATGCCAGTAAACAACAGAAATACAAAAAACCCACTAAATCCAGATTGAGTTCAATAAGCCACGCCCTCTTCATGTCATTCAACTGTTCTTCTTTCAAACCTTTCACTCGATCCTGGTTGTCGGATTTGATGTGTTCTAATTTCTTTATTGCTGTATTTTCCTGGATTAATGACAATTTTGAGCAATTTTGAAGAAGTATAAAAAAATATGCAAGCACAACTAATAAGGAGGCAGACTCAGGGAATAGTAAAGAATCCACTTTTTTAGTTCAAGATTATAATGTAAAAAAATTGAAAATTATTTAAAAAAGAATAAAAACAAAAATGAGACGAAAAGAAAGAATTTAAAAATTATTTATTTGGAAAGAATTTAAAAATTATTTATTTGGAAAGAATTTAAAAATTATTTATTTGGAAAGAATTTAAAAATTATTTATTTGGAAAGAATTAAATGTTTTTACGTTAATAAATTAAATTGTTTCACCTGCTGTAACAGCTTCCTGTCTTGCTTTTGACTTTCAATTTTAGAAAAAAATTCATCGACGGCCTGTCGAAGAAAAGTAAAACGAAAAACCAATTATGAATTTTATGAAAAATCTTATCTGCAACTATGACATTTCAATGGGCTTGAAAATAAACAATAAAATACAAAAATGATAACATATAACAAAATATGATGATAGTAATATAATTCAAAGATACATAAGAAAACTTGACAATATATAATAAAATATGATGATGAGCAATATAATGCAAAAATAATGAACAAGATAAGAACCTTAATGGGAAACAAAATATTATTTACATATAACCAATATTCATGTTTTAATCTAAACATAGAAAAACTAACCTTATCAAAACTCTCAAACTCAATGTGGGAATCATTTGCATGTTGTTTAAACAAAAATGGATGGAATTCTGAATAGCTGTGAAATAAATTTGAAACATTTAATAACAAGTATGATGTACACAATCATTCAAGCTGGTGTCAGATTATCGGGGAAATAAAAAGAAAACTTTTATACAATAATTTCTTAAACTAAATAAATTCTTGAATAAAATAATTTCTTGAATAAAATAATTTCTTAAATAAAATAATAAAAAAGAAAAACTTGCATGAGCACTTCTTCAGGGAGGGCTCCGGAAATTCCAACTTTCTTTTCTTTCTGATTTATTATGTAACCCTGAATGAATTGAAGATGAAAATGGCTCATTAAAAATATGATAAAATGTTTATAATTTTGGAGTATTTTCAAGTGAATTATTGAAAAAAATAAATATGAATCTGAATTAAATTATACTGAATTATTAGCATTATTTATAAAATATAAATAAATTAATTAATTTTATAAATTTACATGAACGGATGTTTCACAGGACATCTCCATCATCTCTTCAGCCATCAGAATGGCCTTCATAATATTTTCAATATCTTCAACAACAAAAATCAGTTTTAAATTAGAGAAAAAACACGGTTGCAAGTAAATGTCCTGTTTATTAATTTTATTAAAATGACAAATAATTCATAAATTTAATACACAGATTTTTATCAAGTTAAATGTCAAATAAATAAGAAATTTAAAAAAAATCCAATTTATAACCTTTTTTGGGCTGGAATTCCGAATTGATCTTAGCGGATGCTTTAAGACCAACTTCAAGCAAGCAATGTTCAATTAAATGACCACCGTAAGCTGAAATTAAATAATCATATTAATTGAAAATAAATGAAAAACTAAATCAATTTCACATTTACAAGGAAAATTTTATTTTCAGTATTTCTTAAACTTGAAAAGCAATAGATGAATACAAGAAAGTACCAAAAATTTCTAAAATATTATTCTTTTAAAAGTTATTATGAATTGTATATAAGTTCATTAAACTGTTAAACCTTATTTCTGTCTTTAAAATGAAAATTAGCAGTATAATTTCTCAGTAATATCTTCAAACAACTCACCTAAATGGGGGACTAAAACTTTTTTAAGGTTGTCTCCTGGTTTTGCAGATGCGAGAATCTCAAGGATGCTTAAAAAAAAGTATTTAATTATTTATTAAATGATTCAAAATAAGATGAATGTTATATATTTGAAGACAATAATTATTTATTTTATACACCTAAATAAATAAATACTCTTAATTATTTGATACACCAAACCCTGTATACATGTTTTCTTATGAAAAAAATTATCAATGTAAAAGAATTAAAAATTATAATAAAATGAACTGTGTATCTGAATAAAGTGAAGTACAAAATCAAGTACAAAATGTGTTTCAGTACTGATTGGGATGAGACAAGAAATAAGAACCTTTTAGAAAACTTTTAAATTAGAGCAAGTGGAATATTCTTTTTTCCTAAGCAAAGCTCGATATTTGAGCTATAGAATTAATTTTTAAACCCAGCCTAATTTCTTAACTTAACCTAATTTATCAACTCAACCAACTTTATTAACTCAATCTAATTTATCAACTCAACCCATATTAACTGAACCTAATCTATTAACTCAACCCGATATATAAACTAAACTTTATTTTATTAATACAACCTAATTTATTTAACTATTCAACCTAATTTAATTCAATCTAATTTATTAATTCAATCTAATTTATTAATTCAATCTAATGTATTAATTCAATCTAATTTATTAACTCAACTTAATTTATTAACTCAGCATATTTTGTTAACCAAACCTTTCTTCTGTAGGAACTCCCTCATGATGCTTAGCTAGATGGATGGGATATTTTTCTTTTACGATAAATTTCACATCTTGGTTGTTGTCAGTTCGCGGTCGTTGAATGTTGAGAATCATATATTCATAATCCGTTAGAACTATGTTGCCCTACAATGCCAATTGAATGTTATTATTAGTAATAGATTAAATTCCAAATAAAAAATAATAATTAATTAAATAATGGTTTCATACACGTTTATAAAACAAGAAAATTTTTAATTAAGATCAACAAACTTATTGCAACTATAACATCACATTTTTAAATGATATAAATAACTTAGGATGAAAAAGATATTATAATACAAAATACACATGAAAAACATAAAAAAATGTATTTTACCCTGTCATACATTTCGAGAATAACATGGTAAGCTGCCTCTCCCGATCCAAACTGCATGTCAATAATTCTATCCACTCCAAGCTGTTCAATACTTTCCAATCTTCTTCCTTTCAAATGTTTTCTCAACTTGAAAGGAATAAATAAATAATCAAAATTAATCATCCTTCTTCCTTTTGACTTTAACAGAGAAACTAAAATTCATGACTAAATCAAGAACTTGATTAATTGCATACATTACGAGAGAGAAAATGTCATAAGAAGAAACTCGGCAGTAAAACACATTAGAGTGCTGCACGAGCTGATTTGTCGCAACCTGGGCCGTTTCAGAGGCAAAAATTTCCGACATATCCCGTTTAAATTTCGACCCGGCCCATTTTTATAAACCTAAAATTTGTATACTTTGCAAAAAATCATGGCCCTGCCCTTGCAGTACTGTAGAGCACTTATTCAAAATATTCATGATCAAATAAAACTGCTTTGTTTCAAGCCACTGTGGTTTCTCTTAGAACTTTGTATTGTATCAGTGGACCAATTTGGATCTGCACAGAGCTTTTGTTCACATAAATCGCAGATTTTTTTCTTCAAATTTACATTTGAATTTTCTTCTTTTAATTTTTAAGTAATTGAAAAACAATCTGCCACGAAATTATTTAAAATGAAAAAAATCAGGATAACAACTTCCATTAAGCAATTTCGTTGAAATGAAATAAGCTATTTTAATGTTTGACTTTAGGTAAATAGAACTGCAAAAAGTTATGGAAGATTAAAGCAGAGAACGAACCAAGTATTTCATGCTATAACAGTGCAATTTCATGCTTAGTCAACTCTAAAGTTCCTAATTAACGTAAATTTAGGTTGCACTAGTATATCAACAAATTCTATCCAGTATGTATGAGTGCTTAATTTTGAAGCATCAAAATTCACCTTCATAGCAAATCCCGACGGTATTACATTCTTAGGCCACTCAAAATCAGTTGTGTGTAGTCGGATTCCTGACTCCAACAAAAGAACTGCCTTTTCATCAGTCCTGAAAAAAATATACATTCAATTACGATATTTGTTTTTAAAAATTTAAAACAAGCACACAATAAAATAATCATTTATTGCTATATTAAATAAACTAAAATATTGTGAATAAAACAAATAAAAAAATCAAATCAAATGGCAACCTGGTCAGTCTGATCAAATAGGTCTTTGAGTCAATATCGTATACATTGTTCACCCTCATACCAGTTAACCTATTCAAAATAAAGCAATTTATATTATCTGCAACTGTGTTAAGAAGAAAAACACATCTATATAATAAATATAATAGTAGTAGGGTGCCTTTGAACCTCAGAAATAATAGGAACTATACACATTTCATGATTCATTAATTTAATGAAATTTTTTGGACAAAGATAAAAGACAAAATTTTATTAAAAAATTCAAATGAAAAATTAAAACTGACTTTTTCTTAAGTTCAGAAACAAGAACTTTTATGTCTAATGTTGTAAATTTGACTTTCATATTTCTTTTTCTGAAAAAATGTACATTTATTTATTTTAAAATTACTCTTATTATTAATATTATTATATTAATTAATTAATTAATTAATATGCCACCATATGAGCACACATAAATAAAGCCGATAAAGTGATTAAGCAGTTTAAACTTAAAGATAGTAATTATAACCCGTATTTTACTTTAACAAAATCAGAATTAACCGCAAATAAAAAGTAAATTCAAAACACTTTAGACTCTAGGAAAAGCCGACCAATTACTACTACGTTCAATATCATAGACTTATAATATAATACAACTACAAATGTCTATATTCAATATTTATTATTACACAACTCTTGCTCTTTTTCGGATTTTGTTATCTATGGATTTTAAAAGTAGAACTACGTTTGATTATTGATCACTCATGAAATTCACTTGAAATTTATTTATTTTAATAAAGTGTTGAATGATTTTTAAATTTTTAATTATTTTTTTACATTTGTAAATTAAGAAATACATGAGTTTGTTCTAAACTCGTCTTCACTGATACCTTTGTATTTTTCTGGATAAACTAGAGATAGCCCGTCAAAAATGATGTTTAATAAAGTAACAATTTTTTTTAGTTTTTTTTTTAATTTTGATTGCTGTCGTTATGTTGCGCGTTTTAAGACATCTTGAATTTCTTTTATTCAGTAAAACCAAACAAAAAGAATTGAAATTAAACTTTTTAAATTATTACTCTTTTTCCCCACTTTTCTCTTTGTCTGTCTCCTTACATTTTTTCTGTATTTTTACTCTATAGATCTAGAGCAATATCAACACAAGACACCTTCTTATTCATCGTGCTGTGGAGTTAGGATAAGGTCATCAGATACTTCAAAGCTGAAAATGACTTTTAGGCTGCAGTATAAAAGTCTCAATCAAACGGAAAAAAGTACCTGTTACATCAGAGCTGAGAATGACATTTTAACTGCAGTATTAAATAGTATAAGATCGTCTCGATCAGAAGGAAGACAATTATCACTTATCACAGATATAAAAATATTATTTGTTTCGAAGAGAATGGTTTTTTGATGTGCCTTTGTAGACGTTTTTGTGGGAGTGACTAAACAATACTCTACCATGTGTTAACCTCCAAACTGGAACTGTTCACGTCAACATCGAACAACTAAACTACTTCTATGATTTTTGGCAGCGAAATTTTTTCATGGCTACAAGGATAACTTTGAGCAGCTGCGCTTATTTTAGAAAAATTTTTGCCTTTCTACTTCCTATAAACCGTGAATGTAAATATAAACGTATAGCGTCTCTTCCAGTGTTTAGAGGCGCTGTTTTTTACATACCCCACGGATAGAAACGGATAGAAACGACTTTACCCGCTATGTTTTCCGTCGGCATGGGCTACTAGGCAGTGAGTGGGAGTCGAACCTTGAAGCTTTCACATTCAAGGCTAACACTCTACCATACCAACTCATCTAAACGTCTAAACTAGCACCGTACCTTTAGCTGGTTGATAAAATTGTCCGAATGTTGGACAATCTTTTAGAAGTGGTATAAATCCATTAATGGACAATGTCCGATAATGAAACAGGAGTGTTGTTTCTGTGCTACTCTTCTGGAGCACCCGCTTGATCAACTGCATTGTAATTCTGTTTTTTTTTTTTTTATAAATCCTCGAAGTTGTTAGTTTTTGCCGATTTTTATGCCTTCACTGGTGAAAACTTAGCGGAATTTTTTATCCGCAATGCTTTTTTACTTTCAAAAACCTTCCGTATAGCCATGACTTGCGCTATGGCATTTTTCATGTTTTTTTTTTCATAAACCCTACAGGAACCTGCCTAGAAACATCGTTTTGGTCAGGCAGTTTTGAAATATTTGCTTGGGAACCCTTAAAACTGATTCGTGGCTGTGTCAGTGAACTCTTCAATCTTCTCCACAAGCTTTGGAGAGAAAAGAAAGTCCGTTCGACAGGACCAATGCCTCCTAAAATAGCTTATGACCGAGGAGAGGGGGTAGTCGGAGGTACAATTTCATAGCGTGGAGAAGGTTTGAAACAATAATGAGACAAGCAAACAAAGAATACTGCAGGACTGCAGCAACTGCATAATAAATACGTCAAGAAAAGTAATGTGACTAAAAGAAGTTCTTAAAAAACTGCATAATAAATACGTCAAGAAAAGTAATGTAACTAAAAAAAGTGTTCAAAGGGCAGTAAAAGATTATAGAGAATGCTTTCGGAAAATGTACAAAATAATAGTTTCTATTCGTTTCAATAAAGCAAATACCTTGATGCCACGTGAATTACATTCATTTAAATAAAATTAAAATACTGCTAATAACGATTTTGTACATCTATTGATCATAATTCATTTTGAATATTCATTCAAGTTTAATAAAAAAAAACTGAATTTTATTCAGCTAATAAGTTAACACAACATTTATTGATTCTGAAACAATATACGAAGTTCGCCGGGTCAGCTAGTCTCTATTAAAGCAATACAGGTTTCACCCAGATTAAAAACACGCGCCTAACCAGAAGGGGGACACGGATGAATGCTCCCTTGCCCTTGTCAGAAATGTTGGCACTTTTTAGCTGGTCAGGAAGATATCCAGATAAGGACAAGGGGTGCAGGCACTTTTTATAACATTATTTGCAGGCACATAACTTTAGCTTTTTTTCTAAAGGGGGGAGCAGAATTTTCCAGCTAGTTATGTAATTTAAGTGTACTTATTTATTTACAGTCATTTTTAGTGCCACTTACATCATAGACCAGCAGCGAAATATTGTATATTGCCTTTAATGTACGCTGTTTGGATGAATTTATTAACAAAAAATAAAATCAACACAATTACTGATTATACAAATTTTACAAAATCTAAAATAAAAGTTTTTTTCCAACTGCCAGAATAATCAACAACTAGCTACATCTCTATCTTTGTTTGATAATGTCCAAGTAATCAAACGTTTAAGCCACACTAGGTCATTTCACGTATTTTACTCAATGTCCTAATAAATTTTATAGCCATTGAGGAACTTTTGCAGATACCGCTTTAGATCCAGAGTTTTGTACGGGCTGGTTCATGTGAGGAATTTGAAAATTCTGAAAAGACTTTATTTAATTTTGTTCAGAATTTTTCAACAGAAAAGAACATGGGTTTAACCACAAGTCAAGACTATGAAACACTTATTATATGTGCATTATTTTCTAGGGGTCAGTACTTTAATTGAAAAATATGAAAAATTTTTTTAGGCAAAATGAAAAATTGGCCTAAAAACACTAGTATAGACTTGTGGATCAAATATGGAGAACCGGGGTATCGATCCCCGTACCTCTCGCATGCAAAGCGAGCGCTCTACCGTGTGAGCTAGTTCCCCGGATATTTTATCTTAGCCAACGTCGTCACCCTTAGAAGTCATTATATAAAAAGTTTATTTTTTGTTCTATTGTTATAAAAATTATGTTTTGGTTAATCCTTTTAAGAAGTCTGCTTTTTTATTCATGTTTATCACCTCACAAATATCTCAAAAATTAAGAGCATTACCAACTCATCTTAGAAAGAAAAAGAATGCATTGATAATTTATCGAAATTTTTTTAGAAACTAAGAAAGTCCGTCCACAAATTTCTATAAGCTTTTAAAATACACTAGATGGAGAATCGGGGTATCAAAACATCTCAAAAATTAGAAGCAACACTAACTCATCTTTTAAAAAATGCATTGATAATTTATCAAATTCCGCTTAGAAATTAAGAAATTCCAACAACAAATTTCTATAAGCTTTTAAAATACACTAAATGGAGAACCGGAGTATCGATCCCCGTACCTCTCGCATGCTAAGCGAGCGCTCTACCATCTGAGCTAGTTCCCCAATCATGCAATAATTCGCTTACACTCTTCGGGAGGGTATCCTATCAAAAGAGCGAAAACTTAAGGGCGAAAACAATTGGGCGAACACAATGAGCGAAACTAAAAAGTGCGAATTATTAAGAGCGAAAATGAAAAAGGCGAAACTAAAAAGAGCGCACAATAAAAAAGGCGAACATCAAAAAGGCGAAAACATGGAATGTTATAATTAAAAATTTAACCCACACTAGGACACAAACAATTTTTTTTTCTGCTATCTCGTGGTCTTTGTCTCCCGCTCTCTCTCTCTCTCTCTCTCTCTCTCTCTCTCTCTCTCCCTCCCTCTCTCTCTCTCTCTCTCTCTCTCTCTCTCTCTCTCTCTCTTCCTTTCTTCCATTTGTGTTTTTTATAATAGTTTATTGTCTTTTACACCAAGTGTTTTAAGACTGAATTGGCTGTATGTAGGAAACACATAAGTACTTCCTTTCGTGGATCAAAGTTTGATCCTTTTAACTGTCCCTCCTCTTTTATCCAGGCTTGGGACTGGCTCGCAATTAGCTAGGCGGAGTTCTGTTTGTGTTTTTCTTCTCTTCTTTTTCCTTGACGATGATGATATTGTGTCGAGGTGTTCTGAATGTTTAGTAGATATTATAATAGTTAATCGTCTCCTTAGTTAATCTCTTTTCTCTTTTTCCATCTTCTTCTGTTCTCTCTTTTTTCCCTCTCTCTTTCTCTCTCATAGCTCCCTATGAAGATTTACTGATGCGAATGTTGCAATCACATTAATAAAACATTAATGCCAGATGCCAAGGTCACGGTCGGAAAACTTCCTACCTAATTACAGTTCAAACTTGAATTTCTAGATATGGATTTTTGGTACCAAGTTTCTTAAAGAAAAATTTGCTCACGCGAAAATTATTTAATTTTACAGCGTCTGTACAAAAAGTGATGAGCAATTTATGCCCAGCAGTGCAGAACTATAAACAAAAATTATTAATATTATAAACTACATTGTTAAATTAAACTTTAGTTAAAGTATATTTGGACATTTTAACTGGAAACAATTTTATGGCGGAAATTTTATATAACGCTAAAAAGTTGAAAAAAATATACGCTATTAGAATATAAGTTTTATCATGTTCGGTTTGATCATGAAACCAAGAGAAAAATTGAGAAAACTTTATTTGTTTGCGTGCGTCCGTGAATGAGAAAGAGAGAGAGAGAGAGAGAGAGAGAGAGAGAGAGAGAGAGAGAGAGAGAGAGAGAGAGAGAGAGAGAGAGAGAGAGAGAGAGAGAGAGAGAGAATAGAGAAGGAAAAAAGAGGAAAGAAAAAAGAGAGAGGTAGAGAGAGACAAAGAAAATAAAAGAGTAAGAATGTGAAATAGCAAAAAAGAGGCTTAAATTGTGCATGCGCGCGTGTGTGTGTGATAGAAAGAGAGAAAAAAAGAGAGAGAGAACATGGCAATGGCGAGTATCTCAAATGGTTAAATTTTAAATTACTAGCAAAGTTGTTGGGACTTTTTAAAGGTTTTTCTATCATTTTTCTTTCATTTTCTCTCCCTCTGTTTATTTTGTTTTCCAGCTTGTTTTTCCGTTTTTGCTCAAACGCCCGCCTCTACTCGGTCTTCCGTTCCTGCTCATTCTTTCACTCTCTTGCCCTATTTTGATCCCTCTTCCGCTCCCGCTTGTTTTCCTCTCCCGCTTCTCTTTCTTTCTTTCTCTCCTAATCTTTTTGCTTATAAAACGTAAAATATATTTGTTAAAAGTGCTTGAAACATACTTCAAAATTTGTAACGTAAACTAAATTTGAATTTTGTTACGCAATAAACTTCGATGTTCGTACATAGGTTTAGAAAATTTTTTGGGCATAAAAAATAAAGAAAAAGAAATCAAGTTACAAAACCATATTTTTTCTCTTTGAAGTCCTTTTCCTTGCTAAATTTTGTTAAAATTGGTCAAACGGTTTGGATCTGTATAGAAAGTGAAACAATCAAGCAAACAAACTGTCATTTTTATTTATAGATAACATTTCATATAGTTAATAAAAACTTATTTTTGCCTTTTTGACGTTCGCCTTTTTTATTGTGCGCTCTTTTTAGTTTCACCTTTTTCCTTTTCGCTCTTAATTGTGTGTGCTCTTTTTAGCATTCGCCTTTTTTAGTTTCGCCCTTTTGTTTTCTCCCTTTTGTTTTCGCCCTTATGTTTTCGACCTTTTGATAGTAAACCGTTCGAGAAACTACTCAAGCGTGTTCTAACGTTGAGATGGGTTAACAAAAAGATATTTTCTTCCAACGATTTAATTAAGAAAAAACTTTGCCATTAACAGCTGTGAATAAAGCAACTTGTATCAAAACCACTAGTAAGATATAGCATTCCTATTTTGCTGATCGTATTTTGGCACAAAAGTTTGAACTTGGGCTTAGCGCTGACACAATATTTAAGATGCTACACATTTTTGTAAATCTTGCATTGAGCTCCTCGCTCAAAAAATATAAATAGTTAAAGAAATTTAGTTTCTTTTTTCAATTTCTGAAAACTCTGAGGGGACATATGTATCTCTTGTCTCCTTCGTAAATTACGTGCCTGCATCTCGTCTATAAATCAGCATAACAAAAAATACGTATTCACTATTTTATGGCTTCACTAAGTCATTTGTCAACCTTATTTTCTTCTCTAGCCTGAGTGCTTCTCCAGCCGGCCAACAAATTAGATTCTTGAGCCAAACGTACTCCCTCAAACATAAATTTTAGGTTTCTGCTAGTGGACCGACGGGCCAACTAATAATTCAGCTGAAGAAGCGGAACAACAGGCATTTCACGAACGTACAAAGAATCTTAACCCATTAACGGTTATGGTTGCAAAAACGCAACGTTATTATCAGTATTTTCGTATGGTAGTGACCATTAATGGGTTAAGGAAACTGTTAAATTTTGAGCTCAGTTACAGTGTTATTATTCTGAATGTGGTTCAGACTGAGAAAAAAACAGAACCGAAAACAAAAGTAAAAACTGTGATGCATCAACTCAGCATTAAAAATGACTGCTCGAAAGTCCTAATAATACAAATTTTGTCTTCTTAAAAAAAGATGATGACCCCTTAAGGGGGTATAGTCGTAGGCACTTTTCAAGAAATTTAAAAACTTTGTTTTAAATTTTTCAAAAATTTCCAAACAATTTTGCTCAAAGTTTTAAAGTCTTTAGTCCGAACTTTGGAGGTACTGGCACCCCGCCTACTCGGCTCGTACGTCTATTGTTGCACAGCACATACCCCCTGTCAGAAATTCCCGTCTACGCGCCATATTTTAACTTAATGACAAAATGACAAAGTTATTAAACCTGAGAATTAATGAAATGGTTATTTACTATGAATTAAAAAACTCTTCTTTTTAGAATGAAAAAAATTAGCGACATATCAATCGGCGGATGATCGGGATGAATGAATTAACATAACATATAGAGATCAATGATTAAAATCGAATATTGTTGTACGCCTACATATCTACGGTTTTCATTTCTGTTTCATATAAAGAGACTTCTAATTTAAGAAGCATTATATTAATAAATATTTATTTCTGTGTATGTTCATTTTTACAAAACCTTTTCTGAAAAAATATTGAACAAAGACGAAAATTTAAAAAAAAATTTTATATTTGATAGCAAATATAAAAGATTGAAAATTTTACAAAATTTTAACAGACCGGTCAGTCATTATTGCAGTAGACATTTACAATTGCTGAGTATGGTGGTTCTTCTCCTTTATTTGCTGTTTTCTGTAATTCTGGTGAACGTACGTTCTTCTCGCCTTACTCGTTCAGATGAGTTAAAGAACTGTACTCTCGGACAATTATATGGCGAGAGACACGGAATTTGTGGCGATCAGCTCGAAGAAACGTTAAAAGGATTGTGCCAAGGAAATGAAGGAAACGGTAAGAGAACTCTGTTTTTCTAATTGAGAGCTAGTCCCAAGCCTGGATAAAAGAGTAAGGACAGTTAAAAGGAACAAATTTATGATCCACTACAGGAAGTACTTGGGTTCTTCCTATACAGTTATTTCGGTCTATGGTGTAAAAAACTACTGTAAAAAAAGTAAAAAGTAAAAAGTAAGAAGTAAGACTGGATGTCAAGGTAAATAAAAGCTAAAAAATTAAAGTGCATTCATTTTTGGTGCCGTTTACGAGCATACCAGCCCCACTTTACAATGTTGGCAGCTTGCAGATAGGACCAGCGGCGTAATTTTCAATATAGTTCATTCTGAGTTGTGAGTTTGCAATGTTATTTTAACAAGACATTTTCCATCAATCAATCAATTTCAGTTTATATAGTGGTTTTTGACAAGGTGTTCAAGAGCGTTCGGCTACAAATTGTCTGAAAAGAAAGGTTTTCAGCCCCTGACAGAAAGAAGTGAGATATGAAGAAATAGTGAAAGGAAGTGGAAGAGAATTCCAGAGAGAGGAACCAGAATAAGGTAAAGAGCGTTTTGGCAGAAAAGTGCTTTACAGAGAAAGTAAAAGAATTATTAGCAGTAGATGATCTTAAACCTAACTTATGGGGGGATTATAATAAGATCTTTTAAATATGAAGGAAATGTGCAATTTTTAATTTTTAACATAAAAAGACATTAAAAATTTCTCTATATCTAAGAGGTAACCAGTGTAAAAAACAAAAAAAAAGTATAAGAAAATTGAGAAGTGCTTGAGACTAAACGCGCAGCTGAATTAAAAGCTTTAGTAAGTAGAGAAAGGGTAGTATCAGCAAGATCATTATAAAAAAGAGTTACAATAATCAATTTTAAACATAATAAGAAAAGAGACCAAAAGTCGCAGAAGAATTTTACTAGTTAATTTTAGTGGTTACCCCTCATCCAAGGGTTTTATATTTATATAGTAAGATTTTATAACGAAACACTTCCTGCTTGAGCCTGCAAACAAGTCTGGATTTCTTTTTACACACTTTTACTTGACTTGACTTTTCTGTCTGTCTGTCTGTCTGTCTATCTGTCTGTCTTTCTGTCTGTCTGTCGTCAAATTTTGCAATCGATTTTAAACTAACTTCCCGATGAGCTAGAGACTTAAAAATTTAAACATACCTCTGAACTGAATAACAATGCATTCTATCAAATTTTCGGATCTATTGGGCAAAATTTAATTTAAATAATTATTTGTGATATTTTCGTTGAACTATTTATTGTCCATGCTATTATGCTCGTTGTTAATGTAACAGAATGTGGCCTACACAATCGATTATATAAAAGTGTGTTTTTAAAATACTTTGTTTTTTGATTCACTTGTTAATTTAATGTTGTTATAAAAAAATGTTATATTTTGGGTTTTTAGCGCATTAAAAAAAAAGGAAGTCATCAGCAGCTGATTCTGGGTAAGAAAGGACCGGTAGAGAAAAATTGAGAGATAAAAATAACAGTATTTTAAATTTGATATTTTAAAATGTTAGCTGTTAGCGCATTTTTGAAAATAAAAAAATATGGTTTCTTTTAATTGTTCAATGTAAGTTTTATAATTTTATATTGTACGATAATTTTTTTTAAATTGTGAGTAATTATTTATTAATAAAATAAAAAAAAAAGCATTTCGATGCATTATCTTTAAAAGCGCTAAAGTCCTTTTGATATAAAACTTTTGTAATTTTTTAACCTTAGCAGGAAAATTAACAACATTTATTTATTAGCAAGAAGATTAACACCATTTATTTATTAGCAAGAAGATTAACAACAATTATTTATTTATTACCAGGAAGATTAATTAATTAAATAATTTATTTATTTTTTACTTCAAAGAAAAAAAGCAGGAAAGTGTGTCCAAGCGTTCAGTTGGAAGAACAGGCAGTCTATGGAGTAATTATGACAGGAGAGCAATGGACTTTTTCCACTCCCAGAGAGCAAAACGTTATTTAAATTACGAAGTGAGAGATGGCCACGTATTTCAAACAATTGATAGCAATGAAAGCGGTGGTAGTCTTGTTTTGATAAGTCCTCAACATTCTACTGGGAGTCCATTTTTTTCAAGTCAACAGGGTATTGTTTGTGAATGCTGCATACATAGTTGCACAACAGGCGAACTGCTGGAGTATTGCCAAAACTGACAATTTGGACAAATTTAAAATAATTATGATAACTCATTATTGATGTTTCAATAGCACGATATTGGATACAATAAACGATAAATGTGGTTATAATTGAATTTTGTCACTTAAAAACTACTGTTGTATGAATATGCAACGTTCCCTCTCTAAGGTAGTCCAAAGCAAAAAGGTAGGTTAGCGCAGCACAGCCTGCACTGAGCAAGGTTAAAAATGACCTGCGCAGAACTTGTACACAGTGTTTTATCCATACGTCTCTAATCGACTGAATTCTTTCTATGGAAAATGGAAACACACATCTTTCATCTCACAGGCATCTGTTTTTAAATATGCGTCATTCGCAGAAACATCACAATAGAATTGACTCACTCTCTGATTAGAGCATTGGTGCACAGTAGGTCTGTGCGGATAAGAAAAATCCGTACCGACCTAACCCGTCAATTTCTTTTCGTACCCGAACCCGTAAATTTTGTACCCGCAGGTATACCCGTTACTCGCCAATTATTTAGTTTTATTAGAAGACACTAAAAAAACACCACGTCACATGCACAGTGAATTGCAGACAATAACCATCAAAATATCCAGCAACAAATGTTTAAAAACTTGTAATTTGTCAATTTAAAAATCATATCACTGATTTCAAGTTCAAAACGTCAATTAAAGTTACTATACTCAATTTAGTTCACATGTTCACACACACTTGCAGCTGTGTATAAACGCGTTTTTTATGCGTCAACATGCTCGGGATCAGAGCTGGTACGCAAATCCATCAAAGTGTAACTGGCTTCACTGAAAGATCGCTTTCTTCTTTTTTGAGTTGCAGGATTAGCCAGCAAACTCAGAGCTACCTTTGCAGTATAAGAAATTTATTGATTGCGGCCTGTGTTTTCCGAAATTGAGTTGTGCTCAGCTCGTTGCTGTTGACCGTCAGGTTGAAGTACTTGTCTACATCACCAGTATCGGCATTTCTGTCGAAATCATATTCCTCAGCATTTTTTGGAATTTTTGGAATCCGTATTAGGCAAAACATGTTGATGTTTCTTTCCTGGCGGAGCCGCCTTTTCATTCAATTTAATTGATGCGGTTATGACAACATGAAGGTCTTGACATATACAAGTAACTTTACTTTGCTTTCGACAGCAGCCTATGAAAAGATAAATAGAGCATTTGTTTTTGAAACCTTTTGCCAGCTCAGTACACATTGGAAACATTTTAGCTTCATCGACATCTTTGTTGTACCTACTCCTGTCTTTTTTTCTGCAACAATGTGCAGTACATGCAACACTGGTAACGCCAATTGTAGTGTCAACCTTTTCTCAACTTTAATTTAAATGACAGCATCATTGAAGCGTTTCAATTGCTTGCAAGCAGACTATAGCGTTGTATGCTTAAAACTGGCTATCGTCAACTTCATTGTAACTTCTTAAAATGGATGAGGCTGAACAAGACCGGCCCAGCATATGTTACGGTTATATAATAAACTACCTTATTATAGTTATTTTTATTTACTTTTGACCCAAACTGGAAAAAGGTACGGGTAAACGGGTAAACCCGTAGTCGTTGATGTATAACCGTGCCCGTTCCGAGTCTACCTTACCCGACCCGTTCCCGCAAAACAGCGTTCTTTGTTCAATTCTTCTCTTTTCAACCATCAAAACTTGAAAATCTTGAGACAACTTTGGTTACCATAAAGCAGCAGTTGAACTTCAGAAACAGGATCAAAGTTGAACTGCGATTGCTTTCTGAGCCACAAAAAGCCACTTTTATAGAAAAAACTCATCTAAACATAAGTGATTTTTTGTCCTAGCTCACTTTAGTTATCAATTAACAATTGCATAACCTCAGTAGGGAAGGTAAATTATTAATTTTTTATTATTTTTATTATTAAAGGTCAAGCTTTTATGTTATATTTTAATCCAGCAATTTTATTATAATTTTATTTATTTATTCATTCAATCATTCATTTATTCAATCTTCACTCATCCATTCGTTCTCTTGTCTATTCGTTTAATAAATTCATTCAATCATCTCTTCTTTTTTCATTCTATATTTATTTCGCCAATATAACCATCCATCCGTTTGTCCATCCATCCAGCAATCCATCCATCCATCCATCCATCCATCCGTCCATCCGTCCGTCCGTCCGTCCGTCCATCCATCCATCCGGTGTCACGACAAAACGTTCACAGACAAAATGTTCAACGACAAAATGTTCCCGACAAAACGTTCACGACACAACGTTCACGACAAAATGTTCACGACAAAATGTTCACAGACAAAATGTTCACAGACAAAATGTTCACAGACAAAATGTTCAACGACACAATGTTCACGACAAAATGTTCACGACACAACGTTCACGACAAAATGTTCACGGTTGCAACTTTTAAATTTAGTTTAGTTTTAAATGATAAAATATTTTGTGTTTCACAAAATGAGCGCAAATAAAACGTTAACAATAGTAAATGCAATGTTAATTTCCTCTTTGATACCCCTAACCCATACGGCAACCAGATGAGTATGGATCGGAGGACTGTAAACTGTTTCAGCAAGAAGGAAAAAACAGATGAAATGAGATAGCTATAATAAGAAAATACAATTGGTTACGAATTTGAGATCGTTTGAATTTTCAATTTCAATTAAGCAAACGACGTAAATAAGGTTTGATGGCTGTATTCTAAAGATTAAAAAGTTAAGGGTATCCAAGAGAAAATTAACCAACCCGCATTAACTAGTTAATAAATGGAACGATGATTAAAAGGGTCGAAATATGAAATCTTTATTAACTCCGATTAAAAAGAAAAAGAAATGCAATTAGGTATTAATTGAGATTCATTTGATGTTTCAATTTTAATTAAGTGAACGTCAGAAAGAAGCCTTGATCGTTGTAGCCTAGCGATTAAGAAGTTATCGGCTTCCAAGAGCAATATAGCCTCCTTTAATTAGCTAATTAACGTAACGGTGACTTGGGTAAAGCAGCATGCAGCTACTTGCGTTTTTCAACTAGAATTGAAAATACATCTCTAGCAATTAAAAACTAAAAAGTTAGGGTATCCAAAAGCAATTAACCGGCATTAACTAGTTAATAAATGGAACGATGATAAGAAGGATCAAAATATGGATGAAAAAGAAAAAAGCCAAATAGCTATAACTCCATACAATTATTTATTAATTGGAGATCATTTGATGTTGCCAATACGTATTAGTTTCATGCTGTCATGCACATATACTTTGCTTAGGTAAATAAAATGGTGAATAGACACATCACTAAAAATGACTTAATAATTAGTTTGAAAGCGATCTTGACATAATAAAACAAAATTTTTATTTTTTAGTGTGAACATTCTGTCGTGAACGTTTTGTCGTTGAACATTTTGTCTGTGAGCATTTTGTCTGTGAACATTTTGTCTGTGAACATTTTGTGCGTGAACATTTTTCGTGAACGTTTTGTCGTGAACGTTTTGTCGGGAACATTTTGTCGTTGAACATTTTGTCTGTGAACGTTTTGTCGTGGAACCCATCCATCCATCCATCCATCCATCCATCCATCCATCCATCCATCCATCCATCCATCCATCCATCCATCCATCCATCCATCCATCCATCCATCCATCCATCCATCCATCCATCCATCCATCCATCCATCCATCCATCCATCCATCCATCCATCCATCCATCCATCCATCCATCCATCCATCCATCCATCCATC